>CM056818.1:33512377-34712377 GCA_029852735.1 Persea americana
AAATGAAAACACGACAGCCCGCTCATTTTGAGTCGGAACTTTAGGATTCATCCGCGGATGGGACGGGTCTCATCTTGAACGGTCTGGACTGTAGATTTGTGGGCCCAAGGCGGAGTTCGGGGAAACTGTTGCAATGTTACCATGTAATGACTGCGCCGGAGCATCCGTTCGTCTCCTCGCCAGAAGGCGTTTGTTTTGAACATCGAGCTCCCGCTCCTTTTAAATTTTACTTCGAGTGATGTAAAATCAGTTCCAACCAGATTTGAATTTGTCACGGTGCGAATTCGAGGGAAAACTGTGGTTTTGAGCGGTTTAGATCTCAGAAGTTGCTTGGCTTATGGCTCTATTGGGTTTCGATATTTAGGGCCCGATCTCGCCTGTGTATTTAAATGTCGGGCCCAGTCCCTATTCATTTGCAAAAGAAGTGCGTGCCCATAATCTACGTGCCACGTTGGGTAAATGGTCTGAGGGTGCTACTTAAACCTAACGACGTGGGAGAAATGCGTGTGAAGCCGATATCCCAACACCAGTAAACCATGAGTGGGTTGTGAGCTGGCCCAAATGCACTTATTTCAAATGATGTACCTTGTGCGCCCGGGCAAAGCGAGGGCTTAATTAGCACGATCTTGAATATAAGCTACCCGATATTGATTATAAGCTAAATATTCTCTAGTTATTCCTATGCTGCCACCGGACACCAGGTGTGAACCGGACTTGAAACCCTCCTCCTCTTTCTGGGCGTGGACCGGCAATGCAATACAACAAGCAGCGTTCGGATTGGTCTGTTTATTCAAGGACATTCAAAAAGGAAATCTAAGTTGTTGATTTCCGTAGTAGACCATATGGCCGAATTTACCACATTCAAACTCTTTGTTTAATAGAGAAGTAACGGGGGGGTTATTAAAGCTACAAAGTAAATTTCCCGCCTATATTTCGTGGCGGACCCCGTAGTGGAAGGTCGAGAACGTCAAAAGCTGCAGAACAAATGGCCGGGCAAAGCGTGCTTGAATCATCCATCTGGATGGCTCTTTATAAAAGGTCCAGACCGGCCGAAAAAGTCAGACGAGCAACTTAGTTCATCGAAACCCCGATGATACCGGTTTTCAACCGGATGACCTAATCACGAGTGGACACCACCCTATTTTTTCACTCCTCACTCACAAACTAATTCGTATTTTGTAAACATACTTTACCGGTGAAGTAAAGTGAAGGGTTTATTCGAGAGACAATAAAAAGCGAGGGGTCAGATAAAGAACACTAAATCTCAAAAATCAACTCTTCATTTTAACAACAACAAAAAAAAAAAAAAGAATTGCTTAAAAGATACTCTCTCACATGCCACAGAATGAAAAAAAAAAAAAAAACCACCAGAGCCCCAAGCCTGGCCCAAGTATGACATAAGCCTGAAGTCGCTGGCCTGAGCCCAGCCCGCATGGAAATGATGAAGCCCGAGACAGGCCAATGGTAGACTAACAGGAAAAAATCGAGTTTCATACCCCGTCATGGGCCGGCTCAACTGGTCTACTAACATCACTTTATGTCGGAGGGTATGGGTTTATGTCCCCACATTATTACTCCCTCCCTTATAAAATTATTTGTATATTTGGGCCGGGTTGGGGATTCCAGCTCTCAGCCGCCTAGTACAAATTTAAAGAAAAAGAAAATCTGAGCACGGAAAATCTATTATAACATAAACCTCACGCCTGACCAAAAGCAGGCCGACCCATATCCATAAGCACCCTTACGAAAAAAAATACTTTTCCATTTTAAAAGAAAATTTCAAAAAGTAACTCTCCCACCTCTTGATTTCGGCAAAACTTTACTTTTGTTCCCTCTTATATTAGACATTCACTCCACTTCATCGGTAACGTAATTTATGCACACAAGCGATTTACTGGGTACTTGTTGCGATTCGATATTATTTCATCTAAAAATACTTTTCTTTTGAAAAGAAAATGTCAAAAAGTTACTCTCTCACCTTTTGGTTTCGGCAAACCTTTACTTTTGATCTCTCTTATATTAGACATTGACTTCACTTCACTTCATCGGTAAAGTATATTAACCAGAGAAGCGATTTATTTTGTGCTCGCTGTGATTTGATGTTATTGCATCTAAACATTAAACATACATGACCTTCCATCATTGTGTGCGCCTAAACCCCGACCCGCGACCCAACCCGGATGTAGCTAAAAAGAAAAGAAAGCAAAGAACAGCATAGCTGCAGAAGGTGCAGGTTTACCGCCGAAGGAATCAGCGGTAAAGCTGCAGATGCCACTTTTCCTCCGCTCGGAGAGGAGGGAAAGTGGAAACTGCCTCTTTACCGCCAATACAAGGAGCGGCAAGGCTGTAAATGCAGCATTTCCTCCTCCCTATGACGAGGAAAAGTTGCAAATGCAACTCCCAATTCCTTCCGGACCTACTTCATTTCATTTAACATAAAATGAAAGAATCCACAGTTTCGTTTCTTCTTGGAGTCCGTTTCTAATGAACTCCCATCCGACGGCTAGAGAGCAAAAAAAAAAAAAAAACAAAAGAAAAGGATTGCGTCATCAAACTTTGGCGGTTGGCATTAGACTTAATATGTCCTATAACGTGAAAAGAAAGACGCATTTCTTTGAGTGGACTATAACTAGGTGAGCCGCGAATTTAGGAAGCAGCCCATTTACTAGGTAATGAAAATCTCTGCGGCATAGAGATCAGACATGAGTACCGTGTCGTAACAAAACATAATTGGCGATCCTTCTCGCGGGCTAGTTTCTTTATTATTAGATCAGAGTACGTGATATTGTATATAAAAAAATGAAAACACGACAGCCCGCTCATTTTGAGTCGGAACTTTAGGATTCATCCGCGGATGGGACGGGTCTCATCTTGAACGGTCTGGACTGTAGATTTGTGGGCCCAAGGCGGAGTTCGGGGAAACTGTTGCAATGTTACCATGTAATGACTGCGCCGGAGCATCCGTTCGTCTCCTCGCCAGAAGGCGTTTGTTTTGAACATCGAGCTCCCGCTCCTTTTAAATTTTACTTCGAGTGATGTAAAATCAGTTCCAACCAGATTTGAATTTGTCACGGTGCGAATTCGAGGGAAAACTGTGGTTTTGAGCGGTTTAGATCTCAGAAGTTGCTTGGCTTATGGCTCTATTGGGTTTCGATATTTAGGGCCCGATCTCGCCTGTGTATTTAAATGTCGGGCCCAGTCCCTATTCATTTGCAAAAGAAGTGCGTGCCCATAATCTACGTGCCACGTTGGGTAAATGGTCTGAGGGTGCTACTTAAACCTAACGACGTGGGAGAAATGCGTGTGAAGCCGATATCCCAACACCAGTAAACCATGAGTGGGTTGTGAGCTGGCCCAAATGCACTTATTTCAAATGATGTACCTTGTGCGCCCGGGCAAAGCGAGGGCTTAATTAGCACGATCTTGAATATAAGCTACCCGATATTGATTATAAGCTAAATATTCTCTAGTTATTCCTATGCTGCCACCGGACACCAGGTGTGAACCGGACTTGAAACCCTCCTCCTCTTTCTGGGCGTGGACCGGCAATGCAATACAACAAGCAGCGTTCGGATTGGTCTGTTTATTCAAGGACATTCAAAAAGGAAATCTAAGTTGTTGATTTCCGTAGTAGACCATATGGCCGAATTTACCACATTCAAACTCTTTGTTTAATAGAGAAGTAACGGGGGGGTTATTAAAGCTACAAAGTAAATTTCCCGCCTATATTTCGTGGCGGACCCCGTAGTGGAAGGTCGAGAACGTCAAAAGCTGCAGAACAAATGGCCGGGCAAAGCGTGCTTGAATCATCCATCTGGATGGCTCTTTATAAAAGGTCCAGACCGGCCGAAAAAGTCAGACGAGCAACTTAGTTCATCGAAACCCCGATGATACCGGTTTTCAACCGGATGACCTAATCACGAGTGGACACCACCCTATTTTTTCACTCCTCACTCACAAACTAATTCGTATTTTGTAAACATACTTTACCGGTGAAGTAAAGTGAAGGGTTTATTCGAGAGACAATAAAAAGCGAGGGGTCAGATAAAGAACACTAAATCTCAAAAATCAACTCTTCATTTTAACAACAACAAAAAAAAAAAAAAGAATTGCTTAAAAGATACTCTCTCACATGCCACAGAATGAAAAAAAAAAAAAAAAAAAAAAAAAACCACCAGAGCCCCAAGCCTGGCCCAAGTATGACATAAGCCTGAAGTCGCTGGCCTGAGCCCAGCCCGCATGGAAATGATGAAGCCCGAGACAGGCCAATGGTAGACTAACAGGAAAAAATCGAGTTTCATACCCCGTCATGGGCCGGCTCAACTGGTCTACTAACATCACTTTATGTCGGAGGGTATGGGTTTATGTCCCCACATTATTACTCCCTCCCTTATAAAATTATTTGTATATTTGGGCCGGGTTGGGGATTCCAGCTCTCAGCCGCCTAGTACAAATTTAAAGAAAAAGAAAATCTGAGCACGGAAAATCTATTATAACATAAACCTCACGCCTGACCAAAAGCAGGCCGACCCATATCCATAAGCACCCTTACGAAAAAAAATACTTTTCCATTTTAAAAGAAAATTTCAAAAAGTAACTCTCCCACCTCTTGATTTCGGCAAAACTTTACTTTTGTTCCCTCTTATATTAGACATTCACTCCACTTCATCGGTAACGTAATTTATGCACACAAGCGATTTACTGGGTACTTGTTGCGATTCGATATTATTTCATCTAAAAATACTTTTCTTTTGAAAAGAAAATGTCAAAAAGTTACTCTCTCACCTTTTGGTTTCGGCAAACCTTTACTTTTGATCTCTCTTATATTAGACATTGACTTCACTTCACTTCATCGGTAAAGTATATTAACCAGAGAAGCGATTTATTTTGTGCTCGCTGTGATTTGATGTTATTGCATCTAAACATTAAACATACATGACCTTCCATCATTGTGTGCGCCTAAACCCCGACCCGCGACCCAACCCGGATGTAGCTAAAAAGAAAAGAAAGCAAAGAACAGCATAGCTGCAGAAGGTGCAGGTTTACCGCCGAAGGAATCAGCGGTAAAGCTGCAGATGCCACTTTTCCTCCGCTCGGAGAGGAGGGAAAGTGGAAACTGCCTCTTTACCGCCAATACAAGGAGCGGCAAGGCTGTAAATGCAGCATTTCCTCCTCCCTATGACGAGGAAAAGTTGCAAATGCAACTCCCAATTCCTTCCGGACCTACTTCATTTCATTTAACATAAAATGAAAGAATCCACAGTTTCGTTTCTTCTTGGAGTCCGTTTCTAATGAACTCCCATCCGACGGCTAGAGAGCAAAAAAAAAAAAAAAACAAAAGAAAAGGATTGCGTCATCAAACTTTGGCGGTTGGCATTAGACTTAATATGTCCTATAACGTGAAAAGAAAGACGCATTTCTTTGAGTGGACTATAACTAGGTGAGCCGCGAATTTAGGAAGCAGCCCATTTACTAGGTAATGAAAATCTCTGCGGCATAGAGATCAGACATGAGTACCGTGTCGTAACAAAACATAATTGGCGATCCTTCTCGCGGGCTAGTTTCTTTATTATTAGATCAGAGTACGTGATATTGTATATAAAAAAATGAAAACACGACAGCCCGCTCATTTTGAGTCGGAACTTTAGGATTCATCCGCGGATGGGACGGGTCTCATCTTGAACGGTCTGGACTGTAGATTTGTGGGCCCAAGGCGGAGTTCGGGGAAACTGTTGCAATGTTACCATGTAATGACTGCGCCGGAGCATCCGTTCGTCTCCTCGCCAGAAGGCGTTTGTTTTGAACATCGAGCTCCCGCTCCTTTTAAATTTTACTTCGAGTGATGTAAAATCAGTTCCAACCAGATTTGAATTTGTCACGGTGCGAATTCGAGGGAAAACTGTGGTTTTGAGCGGTTTAGATCTCAGAAGTTGCTTGGCTTATGGCTCTATTGGGTTTCGATATTTAGGGCCCGATCTCGCCTGTGTATTTAAATGTCGGGCCCAGTCCCTATTCATTTGCAAAAGAAGTGCGTGCCCATAATCTACGTGCCACGTTGGGTAAATGGTCTGAGGGTGCTACTTAAACCTAACGACGTGGGAGAAATGCGTGTGAAGCCGATATCCCAACACCAGTAAACCATGAGTGGGTTGTGAGCTGGCCCAAATGCACTTATTTCAAATGATGTACCTTGTGCGCCCGGGCAAAGCGAGGGCTTAATTAGCACGATCTTGAATATAAGCTACCCGATATTGATTATAAGCTAAATATTCTCTAGTTATTCCTATGCTGCCACCGGACACCAGGTGTGAACCGGACTTGAAACCCTCCTCCTCTTTCTGGGCGTGGACCGGCAATGCAATACAACAAGCAGCGTTCGGATTGGTCTGTTTATTCAAGGACATTCAAAAAGGAAATCTAAGTTGTTGATTTCCGTAGTAGACCATATGGCCGAATTTACCACATTCAAACTCTTTGTTTAATAGAGAAGTAACGGGGGGGTTATTAAAGCTACAAAGTAAATTTCCCGCCTATATTTCGTGGCGGACCCCGTAGTGGAAGGTCGAGAACGTCAAAAGCTGCAGAACAAATGGCCGGGCAAAGCGTGCTTGAATCATCCATCTGGATGGCTCTTTATAAAAGGTCCAGACCGGCCGAAAAAGTCAGACGAGCAACTTAGTTCATCGAAACCCCGATGATACCGGTTTTCAACCGGATGACCTAATCACGAGTGGACACCACCCTATTTTTTCACTCCTCACTCACAAACTAATTCGTATTTTGTAAACATACTTTACCGGTGAAGTAAAGTGAAGGGTTTATTCGAGAGACAATAAAAAGCGAGGGGTCAGATAAAGAACACTAAATCTCAAAAATCAACTCTTCATTTTAACAACAACAAAAAAAAAAAAAGAATTGCTTAAAAGATACTCTCTCACATGCCACAGAATGAAAAAAAAAAAAAAAACCACCAGAGCCCCAAGCCTGGCCCAAGTATGACATAAGCCTGAAGTCGCTGGCCTGAGCCCAGCCCGCATGGAAATGATGAAGCCCGAGACAGGCCAATGGTAGACTAACAGGAAAAAATCGAGTTTCATACCCCGTCATGGGCCGGCTCAACTGGTCTACTAACATCACTTTATGTCGGAGGGTATGGGTTTATGTCCCCACATTATTACTCCCTCCCTTATAAAATTATTTGTATATTTGGGCCGGGTTGGGGATTCCAGCTCTCAGCCGCCTAGTACAAATTTAAAGAAAAAGAAAATCTGAGCACGGAAAATCTATTATAACATAAACCTCACGCCTGACCAAAAGCAGGCCGACCCATATCCATAAGCACCCTTACGAAAAAAAATACTTTTCCATTTTAAAAGAAAATTTCAAAAAGTAACTCTCCCACCTCTTGATTTCGGCAAAACTTTACTTTTGTTCCCTCTTATATTAGACATTCACTCCACTTCATCGGTAACGTAATTTATGCACACAAGCGATTTACTGGGTACTTGTTGCGATTCGATATTATTTCATCTAAAAATACTTTTCTTTTGAAAAGAAAATGTCAAAAAGTTACTCTCTCACCTTTTGGTTTCGGCAAACCTTTACTTTTGATCTCTCTTATATTAGACATTGACTTCACTTCACTTCATCGGTAAAGTATATTAACCAGAGAAGCGATTTATTTTGTGCTCGCTGTGATTTGATGTTATTGCATCTAAACATTAAACATACATGACCTTCCATCATTGTGTGCGCCTAAACCCCGACCCGCGACCCAACCCGGATGTAGCTAAAAAGAAAAGAAAGCAAAGAACAGCATAGCTGCAGAAGGTGCAGGTTTACCGCCGAAGGAATCAGCGGTAAAGCTGCAGATGCCACTTTTCCTCCGCTCGGAGAGGAGGGAAAGTGGAAACTGCCTCTTTACCGCCAATACAAGGAGCGGCAAGGCTGTAAATGCAGCATTTCCTCCTCCCTATGACGAGGAAAAGTTGCAAATGCAACTCCCAATTCCTTCCGGACCTACTTCATTTCATTTAACATAAAATGAAAGAATCCACAGTTTCGTTTCTTCTTGGAGTCCGTTTCTAATGAACTCCCATCCGACGGCTAGAGAGCAAAAAAAAAAAAAAAACAAAAGAAAAGGATTGCGTCATCAAACTTTGGCGGTTGGCATTAGACTTAATATGTCCTATAACGTGAAAAGAAAGACGCATTTCTTTGAGTGGACTATAACTAGGTGAGCCGCGAATTTAGGAAGCAGCCCATTTACTAGGTAATGAAAATCTCTGCGGCATAGAGATCAGACATGAGTACCGTGTCGTAACAAAACATAATTGGCGATCCTTCTCGCGGGCTAGTTTCTTTATTATTAGATCAGAGTACGTGATATTGTATATAAAAAAATGAAAACACGACAGCCCGCTCATTTTGAGTCGGAACTTTAGGATTCATCCGCGGATGGGACGGGTCTCATCTTGAACGGTCTGGACTGTAGATTTGTGGGCCCAAGGCGGAGTTCGGGGAAACTGTTGCAATGTTACCATGTAATGACTGCGCCGGAGCATCCGTTCGTCTCCTCGCCAGAAGGCGTTTGTTTTGAACATCGAGCTCCCGCTCCTTTTAAATTTTACTTCGAGTGATGTAAAATCAGTTCCAACCAGATTTGAATTTGTCACGGTGCGAATTCGAGGGAAAACTGTGGTTTTGAGCGGTTTAGATCTCAGAAGTTGCTTGGCTTATGGCTCTATTGGGTTTCGATATTTAGGGCCCGATCTCGCCTGTGTATTTAAATGTCGGGCCCAGTCCCTATTCATTTGCAAAAGAAGTGCGTGCCCATAATCTACGTGCCACGTTGGGTAAATGGTCTGAGGGTGCTACTTAAACCTAACGACGTGGGAGAAATGCGTGTGAAGCCGATATCCCAACACCAGTAAACCATGAGTGGGTTGTGAGCTGGCCCAAATGCACTTATTTCAAATGATGTACCTTGTGCGCCCGGGCAAAGCGAGGGCTTAATTAGCACGATCTTGAATATAAGCTACCCGATATTGATTATAAGCTAAATATTCTCTAGTTATTCCTATGCTGCCACCGGACACCAGGTGTGAACCGGACTTGAAACCCTCCTCCTCTTTCTGGGCGTGGACCGGCAATGCAATACAACAAGCAGCGTTCGGATTGGTCTGTTTATTCAAGGACATTCAAAAAGGAAATCTAAGTTGTTGATTTCCGTAGTAGACCATATGGCCGAATTTACCACATTCAAACTCTTTGTTTAATAGAGAAGTAACGGGGGGGTTATTAAAGCTACAAAGTAAATTTCCCGCCTATATTTCGTGGCGGACCCCGTAGTGGAAGGTCGAGAACGTCAAAAGCTGCAGAACAAATGGCCGGGCAAAGCGTGCTTGAATCATCCATCTGGATGGCTCTTTATAAAAGGTCCAGACCGGCCGAAAAAGTCAGACGAGCAACTTAGTTCATCGAAACCCCGATGATACCGGTTTTCAACCGGATGACCTAATCACGAGTGGACACCACCCTATTTTTTCACTCCTCACTCACAAACTAATTCGTATTTTGTAAACATACTTTACCGGTGAAGTAAAGTGAAGGGTTTATTCGAGAGACAATAAAAAGCGAGGGGTCAGATAAAGAACACTAAATCTCAAAAATCAACTCTTCATTTTAACAACAACAAAAAAAAAAAAAAAGAATTGCTTAAAAGATACTCTCTCACATGCCACAGAATGAAAAAAAAAAAAAAAAAAAAAAAACCACCAGAGCCCCAAGCCTGGCCCAAGTATGACATAAGCCTGAAGTCGCTGGCCTGAGCCCAGCCCGCATGGAAATGATGAAGCCCGAGACAGGCCAATGGTAGACTAACAGGAAAAAATCGAGTTTCATACCCCGTCATGGGCCGGCTCAACTGGTCTACTAACATCACTTTATGTCGGAGGGTATGGGTTTATGTCCCCACATTATTACTCCCTCCCTTATAAAATTATTTGTATATTTGGGCCGGGTTGGGGATTCCAGCTCTCAGCCGCCTAGTACAAATTTAAAGAAAAAGAAAATCTGAGCACGGAAAATCTATTATAACATAAACCTCACGCCTGACCAAAAGCAGGCCGACCCATATCCATAAGCACCCTTACGAAAAAAAATACTTTTCCATTTTAAAAGAAAATTTCAAAAAGTAACTCTCCCACCTCTTGATTTCGGCAAAACTTTACTTTTGTTCCCTCTTATATTAGACATTCACTCCACTTCATCGGTAACGTAATTTATGCACACAAGCGATTTACTGGGTACTTGTTGCGATTCGATATTATTTCATCTAAAAATACTTTTCTTTTGAAAAGAAAATGTCAAAAAGTTACTCTCTCACCTTTTGGTTTCGGCAAACCTTTACTTTTGATCTCTCTTATATTAGACATTGACTTCACTTCACTTCATCGGTAAAGTATATTAACCAGAGAAGCGATTTATTTTGTGCTCGCTGTGATTTGATGTTATTGCATCTAAACATTAAACATACATGACCTTCCATCATTGTGTGCGCCTAAACCCCGACCCGCGACCCAACCCGGATGTAGCTAAAAAGAAAAGAAAGCAAAGAACAGCATAGCTGCAGAAGGTGCAGGTTTACCGCCGAAGGAATCAGCGGTAAAGCTGCAGATGCCACTTTTCCTCCGCTCGGAGAGGAGGGAAAGTGGAAACTGCCTCTTTACCGCCAATACAAGGAGCGGCAAGGCTGTAAATGCAGCATTTCCTCCTCCCTATGACGAGGAAAAGTTGCAAATGCAACTCCCAATTCCTTCCGGACCTACTTCATTTCATTTAACATAAAATGAAAGAATCCACAGTTTCGTTTCTTCTTGGAGTCCGTTTCTAATGAACTCCCATCCGACGGCTAGAGAGCAAAAAAAAAAAAAAAACAAAAGAAAAGGATTGCGTCATCAAACTTTGGCGGTTGGCATTAGACTTAATATGTCCTATAACGTGAAAAGAAAGACGCATTTCTTTGAGTGGACTATAACTAGGTGAGCCGCGAATTTAGGAAGCAGCCCATTTACTAGGTAATGAAAATCTCTGCGGCATAGAGATCAGACATGAGTACCGTGTCGTAACAAAACATAATTGGCGATCCTTCTCGCGGGCTAGTTTCTTTATTATTAGATCAGAGTACGTGATATTGTATATAAAAAAATGAAAACACGACAGCCCGCTCATTTTGAGTCGGAACTTTAGGATTCATCCGCGGATGGGACGGGTCTCATCTTGAACGGTCTGGACTGTAGATTTGTGGGCCCAAGGCGGAGTTCGGGGAAACTGTTGCAATGTTACCATGTAATGACTGCGCCGGAGCATCCGTTCGTCTCCTCGCCAGAAGGCGTTTGTTTTGAACATCGAGCTCCCGCTCCTTTTAAATTTTACTTCGAGTGATGTAAAATCAGTTCCAACCAGATTTGAATTTGTCACGGTGCGAATTCGAGGGAAAACTGTGGTTTTGAGCGGTTTAGATCTCAGAAGTTGCTTGGCTTATGGCTCTATTGGGTTTCGATATTTAGGGCCCGATCTCGCCTGTGTATTTAAATGTCGGGCCCAGTCCCTATTCATTTGCAAAAGAAGTGCGTGCCCATAATCTACGTGCCACGTTGGGTAAATGGTCTGAGGGTGCTACTTAAACCTAACGACGTGGGAGAAATGCGTGTGAAGCCGATATCCCAACACCAGTAAACCATGAGTGGGTTGTGAGCTGGCCCAAATGCACTTATTTCAAATGATGTACCTTGTGCGCCCGGGCAAAGCGAGGGCTTAATTAGCACGATCTTGAATATAAGCTACCCGATATTGATTATAAGCTAAATATTCTCTAGTTATTCCTATGCTGCCACCGGACACCAGGTGTGAACCGGACTTGAAACCCTCCTCCTCTTTCTGGGCGTGGACCGGCAATGCAATACAACAAACAGCGTTCGGATTGGTCTGTTTATTCAAGGACATTCAAAAAGGAAATCTAAGTTGTTGATTTCCGTAGTAGACCATATGGCCGAATTTACCACATTCAAACTCTTTGTTTAATAGAGAAGTAACGGGGGGGTTATTAAAGCTACAAAGTAAATTTCCCGCCTATATTTCGTGGCGGACCCCGTAGTGGAAGGTCGAGAACGTCAAAAGCTGCAGAACAAATGGCCGGGCAAAGCGTGCTTGAATCATCCATCTGGATGGCTCTTTATAAAAGGTCCAGACCGGCCGAAAAAGTCAGACGAGCAACTTAGTTCATCGAAACCCCGATGATACCGGTTTTCAACCGGATGACCTAATCACGAGTGGACACCACCCTATTTTTTCACTCCTCACTCACAAACTAATTCGTATTTTGTAAACATACTTTACCGGTGAAGTAAAGTGAAGGGTTTATTCGAGAGACAATAAAAAGCGAGGGGTCAGATAAAGAACACTAAATCTCAAAAATCAACTCTTCATTTTAACAACAACAAAAAAAAAAAAAAGAATTGCTTAAAAGATACTCTCTCACATGCCACAGAATGAAAAAAAAAAAAAAAACCACCAGAGCCCCAAGCCTGGCCCAAGTATGACATAAGCCTGAAGTCGCTGGCCTGAGCCCAGCCCGCATGGAAATGATGAAGCCCGAGACAGGCCAATGGTAGACTAACAGGAAAAAATCGAGTTTCATACCCCGTCATGGGCCGGCTCAACTGGTCTACTAACATCACTTTATGTCGGAGGGTATGGGTTTATGTCCCCACATTATTACTCCCTCCCTTATAAAATTATTTGTATATTTGGGCCGGGTTGGGGATTCCAGCTCTCAGCCGCCTAGTACAAATTTAAAGAAAAAGAAAATCTGAGCACGGAAAATCTATTATAACATAAACCTCACGCCTGACCAAAAGCAGGCCGACCCATATCCATAAGCACCCTTACGAAAAAAAATACTTTTCCATTTTAAAAGAAAATTTCAAAAAGTAACTCTCCCACCTCTTGATTTCGGCAAAACTTTACTTTTGTTCCCTCTTATATTAGACATTCACTCCACTTCATCGGTAACGTAATTTATGCACACAAGCGATTTACTGGGTACTTGTTGCGATTCGATATTATTTCATCTAAAAATACTTTTCTTTTGAAAAGAAAATGTCAAAAAGTTACTCTCTCACCTTTTGGTTTCGGCAAACCTTTACTTTTGATCTCTCTTATATTAGACATTGACTTCACTTCACTTCATCGGTAAAGTATATTAACCAGAGAAGCGATTTATTTTGTGCTCGCTGTGATTTGATGTTATTGCATCTAAACATTAAACATACATGACCTTCCATCATTGTGTGCGCCTAAACCCCGACCCGCGACCCAACCCGGATGTAGCTAAAAAGAAAAGAAAGCAAAGAACAGCATAGCTGCAGAAGGTGCAGGTTTACCGCCGAAGGAATCAGCGGTAAAGCTGCAGATGCCACTTTTCCTCCGCTCGGAGAGGAGGGAAAGTGGAAACTGCCTCTTTACCGCCAATACAAGGAGCGGCAAGGCTGTAAATGCAGCATTTCCTCCTCCCTATGACGAGGAAAAGTTGCAAATGCAACTCCCAATTCCTTCCGGACCTACTTCATTTCATTTAACATAAAATGAAAGAATCCACAGTTTCGTTTCTTCTTGGAGTCCGTTTCTAATGAACTCCCATCCGACGGCTAGAGAGCAAAAAAAAAAAAAAAACAAAAGAAAAGGATTGCGTCATCAAACTTTGGCGGTTGGCATTAGACTTAATATGTCCTATAACGTGAAAAGAAAGACGCATTTCTTTGAGTGGACTATAACTAGGTGAGCCGCGAATTTAGGAAGCAGCCCATTTACTAGGTAATGAAAATCTCTGCGGCATAGAGATCAGACATGAGTACCGTGTCGTAACAAAACATAATTGGCGATCCTTCTCGCGGGCTAGTTTCTTTATTATTAGATCAGAGTACGTGATATTGTATATAAAAAAATGAAAACACGACAGCCCGCTCATTTTGAGTCGGAACTTTAGGATTCATCCGCGGATGGGACGGGTCTCATCTTGAACGGTCTGGACTGTAGATTTGTGGGCCCAAGGCGGAGTTCGGGGAAACTGTTGCAATGTTACCATGTAATGACTGCGCCGGAGCATCCGTTCGTCTCCTCGCCAGAAGGCGTTTGTTTTGAACATCGAGCTCCCGCTCCTTTTAAATTTTACTTCGAGTGATGTAAAATCAGTTCCAACCAGATTTGAATTTGTCACGGTGCGAATTCGAGGGAAAACTGTGGTTTTGAGCGGTTTAGATCTCAGAAGTTGCTTGGCTTATGGCTCTATTGGGTTTCGATATTTAGGGCCCGATCTCGCCTGTGTATTTAAATGTCGGGCCCAGTCCCTATTCATTTGCAAAAGAAGTGCGTGCCCATAATCTACGTGCCACGTTGGGTAAATGGTCTGAGGGTGCTACTTAAACCTAACGACGTGGGAGAAATGCGTGTGAAGCCGATATCCCAACACCAGTAAACCATGAGTGGGTTGTGAGCTGGCCCAAATGCACTTATTTCAAATGATGTACCTTGTGCGCCCGGGCAAAGCGAGGGCTTAATTAGCACGATCTTGAATATAAGCTACCCGATATTGATTATAAGCTAAATATTCTCTAGTTATTCCTATGCTGCCACCGGACACCAGGTGTGAACCGGACTTGAAACCCTCCTCCTCTTTCTGGGCGTGGACCGGCAATGCAATACAACAAACAGCGTTCGGATTGGTCTGTTTATTCAAGGACATTCAAAAAGGAAATCTAAGTTGTTGATTTCCGTAGTAGACCATATGGCCGAATTTACCACATTCAAACTCTTTGTTTAATAGAGAAGTAACGGGGGGGTTATTAAAGCTACAAAGTAAATTTCCCGCCTATATTTCGTGGCGGACCCCGTAGTGGAAGGTCGAGAACGTCAAAAGCTGCAGAACAAATGGCCGGGCAAAGCGTGCTTGAATCATCCATCTGGATGGCTCTTTATAAAAGGTCCAGACCGGCCGAAAAAGTCAGACGAGCAACTTAGTTCATCGAAACCCCGATGATACCGGTTTTCAACCGGATGACCTAATCACGAGTGGACACCACCCTATTTTTTCACTCCTCACTCACAAACTAATTCGTATTTTGTAAACATACTTTACCGGTGAAGTAAAGTGAAGGGTTTATTCGAGAGACAATAAAAAGCGAGGGGTCAGATAAAGAACACTAAATCTCAAAAATCAACTCTTCATTTTAACAACAACAAAAAAAAAAAAAAGAATTGCTTAAAAGATACTCTCTCACATGCCACAGAATGAAAAAAAAAAAAAAAAAAAAAAAAAACCACCAGAGCCCCAAGCCTGGCCCAAGTATGACATAAGCCTGAAGTCGCTGGCCTGAGCCCAGCCCGCATGGAAATGATGAAGCCCGAGACAGGCCAATGGTAGACTAACAGGAAAAAATCGAGTTTCATACCCCGTCATGGGCCGGCTCAACTGGTCTACTAACATCACTTTATGTCGGAGGGTATGGGTTTATGTCCCCACATTATTACTCCCTCCCTTATAAAATTATTTGTATATTTGGGCCGGGTTGGGGATTCCAGCTCTCAGCCGCCTAGTACAAATTTAAAGAAAAAGAAAATCTGAGCACGGAAAATCTATTATAACATAAACCTCACGCCTGACCAAAAGCAGGCCGACCCATATCCATAAGCACCCTTACGAAAAAAAATACTTTTCCATTTTAAAAGAAAATTTCAAAAAGTAACTCTCCCACCTCTTGATTTCGGCAAAACTTTACTTTTGTTCCCTCTTATATTAGACATTCACTCCACTTCATCGGTAACGTAATTTATGCACACAAGCGATTTACTGGGTACTTGTTGCGATTCGATATTATTTCATCTAAAAATACTTTTCTTTTGAAAAGAAAATGTCAAAAAGTTACTCTCTCACCTTTTGGTTTCGGCAAACCTTTACTTTTGATCTCTCTTATATTAGACATTGACTTCACTTCACTTCATCGGTAAAGTATATTAACCAGAGAAGCGATTTATTTTGTGCTCGCTGTGATTTGATGTTATTGCATCTAAACATTAAACATACATGACCTTCCATCATTGTGTGCGCCTAAACCCCGACCCGCGACCCAACCCGGATGTAGCTAAAAAGAAAAGAAAGCAAAGAACAGCATAGCTGCAGAAGGTGCAGGTTTACCGCCGAAGGAATCAGCGGTAAAGCTGCAGATGCCACTTTTCCTCCGCTCGGAGAGGAGGGAAAGTGGAAACTGCCTCTTTACCGCCAATACAAGGAGCGGCAAGGCTGTAAATGCAGCATTTCCTCCTCCCTATGACGAGGAAAAGTTGCAAATGCAACTCCCAATTCCTTCCGGACCTACTTCATTTCATTTAACATAAAATGAAAGAATCCACAGTTTCGTTTCTTCTTGGAGTCCGTTTCTAATGAACTCCCATCCGACGGCTAGAGAGCAAAAAAAAAAAAAAAACAAAAGAAAAGGATTGCGTCATCAAACTTTGGCGGTTGGCATTAGACTTAATATGTCCTATAACGTGAAAAGAAAGACGCATTTCTTTGAGTGGACTATAACTAGGTGAGCCGCGAATTTAGGAAGCAGCCCATTTACTAGGTAATGAAAATCTCTGCGGCATAGAGATCAGACATGAGTACCGTGTCGTAACAAAACATAATTGGCGATCCTTCTCGCGGGCTAGTTTCTTTATTATTAGATCAGAGTACGTGATATTGTATATAAAAAAATGAAAACACGACAGCCCGCTCATTTTGAGTCGGAACTTTAGGATTCATCCGCGGATGGGACGGGTCTCATCTTGAACGGTCTGGACTGTAGATTTGTGGGCCCAAGGCGGAGTTCGGGCAAACTGTTGCAATGTTACCATGTAATGACTGCGCCGGAGCATCCGTTCGTCTCCTCGCCAGAAGGCGTTTGTTTTGAACATCGAGCTCCCGCTCCTTTTAAATTTTACTTCGAGTGATGTAAAATCAGTTCCAACCAGATTTGAATTTGTCACGGTGCGAATTCGAGGGAAAACTGTGGTTTTGAGCGGTTTAGATCTCAGAAGTTGCTTGGCTTATGGCTCTATTGGGTTTCGATATTTAGGGCCCGATCTCGCCTGTGTATTTAAATGTCGGGCCCAGTCCCTATTCATTTGCAAAAGAAGTGCGTGCCCATAATCTACGTGCCACGTTGGGTAAATGGTCTGAGGGTGCTACTTAAACCTAACGACGTGGGAGAAATGCGTGTGAAGCCGATATCCCAACACCAGTAAACCATGAGTGGGTTGTGAGCTGGCCCAAATGCACTTATTTCAAATGATGTACCTTGTGCGCCCGGGCAAAGCGAGGGCTTAATTAGCACGATCTTGAATATAAGCTACCCGATATTGATTATAAGCTAAATATTCTCTAGTTATTCCTATGCTGCCACCGGACACCAGGTGTGAACCGGACTTGAAACCCTCCTCCTCTTTCTGGGCGTGGACCGGCAATGCAATACAACAAGCAGCGTTCGGATTGGTCTGTTTATTCAAGGACATTCAAAAAGGAAATCTAAGTTGTTGATTTCCGTAGTAGACCATATGGCCGAATTTACCACATTCAAACTCTTTGTTTAATAGAGAAGTAACGGGGGGGTTATTAAAGCTACAAAGTAAATTTCCCGCCTATATTTCGTGGCGGACCCCGTAGTGGAAGGTCGAGAACGTCAAAAGCTGCAGAACAAATGGCCGGGCAAAGCGTGCTTGAATCATCCATCTGGATGGCTCTTTATAAAAGGTCCAGACCGGCCGAAAAAGTCAGACGAGCAACTTAGTTCATCGAAACCCCGATGATACCGGTTTTCAACCGGATGACCTAATCACGAGTGGACACCACCCTATTTTTTCACTCCTCACTCACAAACTAATTCGTATTTTGTAAACATACTTTACCGGTGAAGTAAAGTGAAGGGTTTATTCGAGAGACAATAAAAAGCGAGGGGTCAGATAAAGAACACTAAATCTCAAAAATCAACTCTTCATTTTAACAACAACAAAAAAAAAAAAAAGAATTGCTTAAAAGATACTCTCTCACATGCCACAGAATGAAAAAAAAAAAAAAAAAAAAAAAAACCACCAGAGCCCCAAGCCTGGCCCAAGTATGACATAAGCCTGAAGTCGCTGGCCTGAGCCCAGCCCGCATGGAAATGATGAAGCCCGAGACAGGCCAATGGTAGACTAACAGGAAAAAATCGAGTTTCATACCCCGTCATGGGCCGGCTCAACTGGTCTACTAACATCACTTTATGTCGGAGGGTATGGGTTTATGTCCCCACATTATTACTCCCTCCCTTATAAAATTATTTGTATATTTGGGCCGGGTTGGGGATTCCAGCTCTCAGCCGCCTAGTACAAATTTAAAGAAAAAGAAAATCTGAGCACGGAAAATCTATTATAACATAAACCTCACGCCTGACCAAAAGCAGGCCGACCCATATCCATAAGCACCCTTACGAAAAAAAATACTTTTCCATTTTAAAAGAAAATTTCAAAAAGTAACTCTCCCACCTCTTGATTTCGGCAAAACTTTACTTTTGTTCCCTCTTATATTAGACATTCACTCCACTTCATCGGTAACGTAATTTATGCACACAAGCGATTTACTGGGTACTTGTTGCGATTCGATATTATTTCATCTAAAAATACTTTTCTTTTGAAAAGAAAATGTCAAAAAGTTACTCTCTCACCTTTTGGTTTCGGCAAACCTTTACTTTTGATCTCTCTTATATTAGACATTGACTTCACTTCACTTCATCGGTAAAGTATATTAACCAGAGAAGCGATTTATTTTGTGCTCGCTGTGATTTGATGTTATTGCATCTAAACATTAAACATACATGACCTTCCATCATTGTGTGCGCCTAAACCCCGACCCGCGACCCAACCCGGATGTAGCTAAAAAGAAAAGAAAGCAAAGAACAGCATAGCTGCAGAAGGTGCAGGTTTACCGCCGAAGGAATCAGCGGTAAAGCTGCAGATGCCACTTTTCCTCCGCTCGGAGAGGAGGGAAAGTGGAAACTGCCTCTTTACCGCCAATACAAGGAGCGGCAAGGCTGTAAATGCAGCATTTCCTCCTCCCTATGACGAGGAAAAGTTGCAAATGCAACTCCCAATTCCTTCCGGACCTACTTCATTTCATTTAACATAAAATGAAAGAATCCACAGTTTCGTTTCTTCTTGGAGTCCGTTTCTAATGAACTCCCATCCGACGGCTAGAGAGCAAAAAAAAAAAAAAAACAAAAGAAAAGGATTGCGTCATCAAACTTTGGCGGTTGGCATTAGACTTAATATGTCCTATAACGTGAAAAGAAAGACGCATTTCTTTGAGTGGACTATAACTAGGTGAGCCGCGAATTTAGGAAGCAGCCCATTTACTAGGTAATGAAAATCTCTGCGGCATAGAGATCAGACATGAGTACCGTGTCGTAACAAAACATAATTGGCGATCCTTCTCGCGGGCTAGTTTCTTTATTATTAGATCAGAGTACGTGATATTGTATATAAAAAAATGAAAACACGACAGCCCGCTCATTTTGAGTCGGAACTTTAGGATTCATCCGCGGATGGGACGGGTCTCATCTTGAACGGTCTGGACTGTAGATTTGTGGGCCCAAGGCGGAGTTCGGGGAAACTGTTGCAATGTTACCATGTAATGACTGCGCCGGAGCATCCGTTCGTCTCCTCGCCAGAAGGCGTTTGTTTTGAACATCGAGCTCCCGCTCCTTTTAAATTTTACTTCGAGTGATGTAAAATCAGTTCCAACCAGATTTGAATTTGTCACGGTGCGAATTCGAGGGAAAACTGTGGTTTTGAGCGGTTTAGATCTCAGAAGTTGCTTGGCTTATGGCTCTATTGTGTTTCGATATTTAGGGCCCGATCTCGCCTGTGTATTTAAATGTCGGGCCCAGTCCCTATTCATTTGCAAAAGAAGTGCGTGCCCATAATCTACGTGCCACGTTGGGTAAATGGTCTGAGGGTGCTACTTAAACCTAACGACGTGGGAGAAATGCGTGTGAAGCCGATATCCCAACACCAGTAAACCATGAGTGGGTTGTGAGCTGGCCCAAATGCACTTATTTCAAATGATGTACCTTGTGCGCCCGGGCAAAGCGAGGGCTTAATTAGCACGATCTTGAATATAAGCTACCCGATATTGATTATAAGCTAAATATTCTCTAGTTATTCCTATGCTGCCACCGGACACCAGGTGTGAACCGGACTTGAAACCCTCCTCCTCTTTCTGGGCGTGGACCGGCAATGCAATACAACAAGCAGCGTTCGGATTGGTCTGTTTATTCAAGGACATTCAAAAAGGAAATCTAAGTTGTTGATTTCCGTAGTAGACCATATGGCCGAATTTACCACATTCAAACTCTTTGTTTAATAGAGAAGTAACGGGGGGGTTATTAAAGCTACAAAGTAAATTTCCCGCCTATATTTCGTGGCGGACCCCGTAGTGGAAGGTCGAGAACGTCAAAAGCTGCAGAACAAATGGCCGGGCAAAGCGTGCTTGAATCATCCATCTGGATGGCTCTTTATAAAAGGTCCAGACCGGCCGAAAAAGTCAGACGAGCAACTTAGTTCATCGAAACCCCGATGATACCGGTTTTCAACCGGATGACCTAATCACGAGTGGACACCACCCTATTTTTTCACTCCTCACTCACAAACTAATTCGTATTTTGTAAACATACTTTACCGGTGAAGTAAAGTGAAGGGTTTATTCGAGAGACAATAAAAAGCGAGGGGTCAGATAAAGAACACTAAATCTCAAAAATCAACTCTTCATTTTAACAACAACAAAAAAAAAAAAAAGAATTGCTTAAAAGATACTCTCTCACATGCCACAGAATGAAAAAAAAAAAAAAAAAAAAAACCACCAGAGCCCCAAGCCTGGCCCAAGTATGACATAAGCCTGAAGTCGCTGGCCTGAGCCCAGCCCGCATGGAAATGATGAAGCCCGAGACAGGCCAATGGTAGACTAACAGGAAAAAATCGAGTTTCATACCCCGTCATGGGCCGGCTCAACTGGTCTACTAACATCACTTTATGTCGGAGGGTATGGGTTTATGTCCCCACATTATTACTCCCTCCCTTATAAAATTATTTGTATATTTGGGCCGGGTTGGGGATTCCAGCTCTCAGCCGCCTAGTACAAATTTAAAGAAAAAGAAAATCTGAGCACGGAAAATCTATTATAACATAAACCTCACGCCTGACCAAAAGCAGGCCGACCCATATCCATAAGCACCCTTACGAAAAAAAATACTTTTCCATTTTAAAAGAAAATTTCAAAAAGTAACTCTCCCACCTCTTGATTTAGACATTCACTCCACTTCATCGGTAACGTAATTTATGCACACAAGCGATTTACTGGGTACTTGTTGCGATTCGATATTATTTCATCTAAAAATACTTTTCTTTTGAAAAGAAAATGTCAAAAAGTTACTCTCTCACCTTTTGGTTTCGGCAAACCTTTACTTTTGATCTCTCTTATATTAGACATTGACTTCACTTCACTTCATCGGTAAAGTATATTAACCAGAGAAGCGATTTATTTTGTGCTCGCTGTGATTTGATGTTATTGCATCTAAACATTAAACATACATGACCTTCCATCATTGTGTGCGCCTAAACCCCGACCCGCGACCCAACCCGGATGTAGCTAAAAAGAAAAGAAAGCAAAGAACAGCATAGCTGCAGAAGGTGCAGGTTTACCGCCGAAGGAATCAGCGGTAAAGCTGCAGATGCCACTTTTCCTCCGCTCGGAGAGGAGGGAAAGTGGAAACTGCCTCTTTACCGCCAATACAAGGAGCGGCAAGGCTGTAAATGCAGCATTTCCTCCTCCCTATGACGAGGAAAAGTTGCAAATGCAACTCCCAATTCCTTCCGGACCTACTTCATTTCATTTAACATAAAATGAAAGAATCCACAGTTTCGTTTCTTCTTGGAGTCCGTTTCTAATGAACTCCCATCCGACGGCTAGAGAGCAAAAAAAAAAAAAAAACAAAAGAAAAGGATTGCGTCATCAAACTTTGGCGGTTGGCATTAGACTTAATATGTCCTATAACGTGAAAAGAAAGACGCATTTCTTTGAGTGGACTATAACTAGGTGAGCCGCGAATTTAGGAAGCAGCCCATTTACTAGGTAATGAAAATCTCTGCGGCATAGAGATCAGACATGAGTACCGTGTCGTAACAAAACATAATTGGCGATCCTTCTCGCGGGCTAGTTTCTTTATTATTAGATCAGAGTACGTGATATTGTATATAAAAAAATGAAAACACGACAGCCCGCTCATTTTGAGTCGGAACTTTAGGATTCATCCGCGGATGGGACGGGTATCATCTTGAACGGTCTGGACTGTAGATTTGTGGGCCCAAGGCGGAGTTCGGGGAAACTGTTGCAATGTTACCATGTAATGACTGCGCCGGAGCATCCGTTCGTCTCCTCGCCAGAAGGCGTTTGTTTTGAACATCGAGCTCCCGCTCCTTTTAAATTTTACTTCGAGTGATGTAAAATCAGTTCCAACCAGATTTGAATTTGTCACGGTGCGAATTCGAGGGAAAACTGTGGTTTTGAGCGGTTTAGATCTCAGAAGTTGCTTGGCTTATGGCTCTATTGGGTTTCGATATTTAGGGCCCGATCTCGCCTGTGTATTTAAATGTCGGGCCCAGTCCCTATTCATTTGCAAAAGAAGTGCGTGCCCATAATCTACGTGCCACGTTGGGTAAATGGTCTGAGGGTGCTACTTAAACCTAACGACGTGGGAGAAATGCGTGTGAAGCCGATATCCCAACACCAGTAAACCATGAGTGGGTTGTGAGCTGGCCCAAATGCACTTATTTCAAATGATGTACCTTGTGCGCCCGGGCAAAGCGAGGGCTTAATTAGCACGATCTTGAATATAAGCTACCCGATATTGATTATAAGCTAAATATTCTCTAGTTATTCCTATGCTGCCACCGGACACCAGGTGTGAACCGGACTTGAAACCCTCCTCCTCTTTCTGGGCGTGGACCGGCAATGCAATACAACAAGCAGCGTTCGGATTGGTCTGTTTATTCAAGGACATTCAAAAAGGAAATCTAAGTTGTTGATTTCCGTAGTAGACCATATGGCCGAATTTACCACATTCAAACTCTTTGTTTAATAGAGAAGTAACGGGGGGGTTATTAAAGCTACAAAGTAAATTTCCCGCCTATATTTCGTGGCGGACCCCGTAGTGGAAGGTCGAGAACGTCAAAAGCTGCAGAACAAATGGCCGGGCAAAGCGTGCTTGAATCATCCATCTGGATGGCTCTTTATAAAAGGTCCAGACCGGCCGAAAAAGTCAGACGAGCAACTTAGTTCATCGAAACCCCGATGATACCGGTTTTCAACCGGATGACCTAATCACGAGTGGACACCACCCTATTTTTTCACTCCTCACTCACAAACTAATTCGTATTTTGTAAACATACTTTACCGGTGAAGTAAAGTGAAGGGTTTATTCGAGAGACAATAAAAAGCGAGGGGTCAGATAAAGAACACTAAATCTCAAAAATCAACTCTTCATTTTAACAACAACAAAAAAAAAAAAAAGAATTGCTTAAAAGATACTCTCTCACATGCCACAGAATGAAAAAAAAAAAAAAAAAAAAAAACCACCAGAGCCCCAAGCCTGGCCCAAGTATGACATAAGCCTGAAGTCGCTGGCCTGAGCCCAGCCCGCATGGAAATGATGAAGCCCGAGACAGGCCAATGGTAGACTAAC
The DNA here is from genome assembly GCA_029852735.1 of Persea americana. Lineage (NCBI taxonomy): Eukaryota > Viridiplantae > Streptophyta > Magnoliopsida > Laurales > Lauraceae > Persea > Persea americana. The sequence goes on from CM056818.1 coordinate 33,536,245, forward strand.
AGGAAAAAATCGAGTTTCATACCCCGTCATGGGCCGGCTCAACTGGTCTACTAACATCACTTTATGTCGGAGGGTATGGGTTTATGTCCCCACATTATTACTCCCTCCCTTATAAAATTATTTGTATATTTGGGCCGGGTTGGGGATTCCAGCTCTCAGCCGCCTAGTACAAATTTAAAGAAAAAGAAAATCTGAGCACGGAAAATCTATTATAACATAAACCTCACGCCTGACCAAAAGCAGGCCGACCCATATCCATAAGCACCCTTACGAAAAAAAATACTTTTCCATTTTAAAAGAAAATTTCAAAAAGTAACTCTCCCACCTCTTGATTTAGACATTCACTCCACTTCATCGGTAACGTAATTTATGCACACAAGCGATTTACTGGGTACTTGTTGCGATTCGATATTATTTCATCTAAAAATACTTTTCTTTTGAAAAGAAAATGTCAAAAAGTTACTCTCTCACCTTTTGGTTTCGGCAAACCTTTACTTTTGATCTCTCTTATATTAGACATTGACTTCACTTCACTTCATCGGTAAAGTATATTAACCAGAGAAGCGATTTATTTTGTGCTCGCTGTGATTTGATGTTATTGCATCTAAACATTAAACATACATGACCTTCCATCATTGTGTGCGCCTAAACCCCGACCCGCGACCCAACCCGGATGTAGCTAAAAAGAAAAGAAAGCAAAGAACAGCATAGCTGCAGAAGGTGCAGGTTTACCGCCGAAGGAATCAGCGGTAAAGCTGCAGATGCCACTTTTCCTCCGCTCGGAGAGGGGGGAAAGTGGAAACTGCCTCTTTACCGCCAATACAAGGAGCGGCAAGGCTGTAAATGCAGCATTTCCTCCTCCCTATGACGAGGAAAAGTTGCAAATGCAACTCCCAATTCCTTCCGGACCTACTTCATTTCATTTAACATAAAATGAAAGAATCCACAGTTTCGTTTCTTCTTGGAGTCCGTTTCTAATGAACTCCCATCCGACGGCTAGAGAGCAAAAAAAAAAAAAAAACAAAAGAAAAGGATTGCGTCATCAAACTTTGGCGGTTGGCATTAGACTTAATATGTCCTATAACGTGAAAAGAAAGACGCATTTCTTTGAGTGGACTATAACTAGGTGAGCCGCGAATTTAGGAAGCAGCCCATTTACTAGGTAATGAAAATCTCTGCGGCATAGAGATCAGACATGAGTACCGTGTCGTAACAAAACATAATTGGCGATCCTTCTCGCGGGCTAGTTTCTTTATTATTAGATCAGAGTACGTGATATTGTATATAAAAAAATGAAAACACGACAGCCCGCTCATTTTGAGTCGGAACTTTAGGATTCATCCGCGGATGGGACGGGTATCATCTTGAACGGTCTGGACTGTAGATTTGTGGGCCCAAGGCGGAGTTCGGGGAAACTGTTGCAATGTTACCATGTAATGACTGCGCCGGAGCATCCGTTCGTCTCCTCGCCAGAAGGCGTTTGTTTTGAACATCGAGCTCCCGCTCCTTTAAAATTTTACTTCGAGTGATGTAAAATCAGTTCCAACCAGATTTGAATTTGTCACGGTGCGAATTCGAGGGAAAACTGTGGTTTTGAGCGGTTTAGATCTCAGAAGTTGCTTGGCTTATGGCTCTATTGGGTTTCCATATTTAGGGCCCGATCTCGCCTGTGTATTTAAATGTCGGGCCCAGTCCCTATTCATTTGCAAAAGAAGTGCGTGCCCGTAATCTACGTGCCACGTTGGGTAAATGGTCTGAGGGTGCTACTTAAACCTAACGACGTGGGAGAAATGCGTGTGAAGCCGATATCCCAACACCAGTAAACCATGAGTGGGTTGTGAGCTGGCCCAAATGCACTTATTTCAAATGATGTACCTTGTGCGCCCGGGCAAAGCGAGGGCTTAATTAGCACGATCTTGAATATAAGCTACCCGATATTGATTATAAGCTAAATATTCTCTAGTTATTCCTATGCTGCCACCGGACACCAGGTGTGAACCGGACTTGAAACCCTCCTCCTCTTTCTGGGCGTGGACCGGCAATGCAATACAACAAGCAGCGTTCGGATTGGTCTGTTTATTCAAGGACATTCAAAAAGGAAATCTAAGTTGTTGATTTCCGTAGTAGACCATATGGCCGAATTTACCACATTCAAACTCTTTGTTTAATAGAGAAGTAACGGGGGGGTTATTAAAGCTACAAAGTAAATTTCCCGCCTATATTTCGTGGCGGACCCCGTAGTGGAAGGTCGAGAACGTCAAAAGCTGCAGAACAAATGGCCGGGCAAAGCGTGCTTGAATCATCCATCTGGATGGCTCTTTATAAAAGGTCCAGACCGGCCGAAAAAGTCAGACGAGCAACTTAGTTCATCGAAACCCCGATGATACCGGTTTTCAACCGGATGACCTAATCACGAGTGGACACCACCCTATTTTTTCACTCCTCACTCACAAACTAATTCGTATTTTGTAAACATACTTTACCGGTGAAGTAAAGTGAAGGGTTTATTCGACAGACAATAAAAAGCGAGGGGTCAGATAAAGAACACTAAATCTCAAAAATCAACTCTTCATTTTAACAACAACAAAAAAAAAAAAAAGAATTGCTTAAAAGATACTCTCTCACATGCCACAGAATGAAAAAAAAAAAAAAAAAAAAAACCACCAGAGCCCCAAGCCTGGCCCAAGTATGACATAAGCCTGAAGTCGCTGGCCTGAGCCCAGCCCGCATGGAAATGATGAAGCCCGAGACAGGCCAATGGTAGACTAACAGGAAAAAATCGAGTTTCATACCCCGTCATGGGCCGGCTCAACTGGTCTACTAACATCACTTTATGTCGGAGGGTATGGGTTTATGTCCCCACATTATTACTCCCTCCCTTATAAAATTATTTGTATATTTGGGCCGGGTTGGGGATTCCAGCTCTCAGCCGCCTAGTACAAATTTAAAGAAAAAGAAAATCTGAGCACGGAAAATCTATTATAACATAAACCTCACGCCTGACCAAAAGCAGGCCGACCCATATCCATAAGCACCCTTACGAAAAAAAATACTTTTCCATTTTAAAAGAAAATTTCAAAAAGTAACTCTCCCACCTCTTGATTTCGGCAAAACTTTACTTTTCTTCCCTCTTATATTAGACATTCACTCCACTTCATCGGTAACGTAATTTATGCACACAAGCGATTTACTGGGTACTTGTTGCGATTCGATATTATTTCATCTAAAAATACTTTTCTTTTGAAAAGAAAATGTCAAAAAGTTACTCTCTCACCTTTTGGTTTCGGCAAACCTTTACTTTTGATCTCTCTTATATTAGACATTGACTTCACTTCACTTCATCGGTAAAGTATATTAACCAGAGAAGCGATTTATTTTGTGCTCGCTGTGATTTGATGTTATTGCATCTAAACATTAAACATACATGACCTTCCATCATTGTGTGCGCCTAAACCCCGACCCGCGACCCAACCCGGATGTAGCTAAAAAGAAAAGAAAGCAAAGAACAGCATAGCTGCAGAAGGTGCAGGTTTACCGCCGAAGGAATCAGCGGTAAAGCTGCAGATGCCACTTTTCCTCCGCTCGGAGAGGGGGGAAAGTGGAAACTGCCTCTTTACCGCCAATACAAGGAGCGGCAAGGCTGTAAATGCAGCATTTCCTCCTCCCTATGACGAGGAAAAGTTGCAAATGCAACTCCCAATTCCTTCCGGACCTACTTCATTTCATTTAACATAAAATGAAAGAATCCACAGTTTCGTTTCTTCTTGGAGTCCGTTTCTAATGAACTCCCATCCGACGGCTAGAGAGCAAAAAAAAAAAAAAAACAAAAAAAAAGGATTGCGTCATCAAACTTTGGCGGTTGGCATTAGACTTAATATGTCCTATAACGTGAAAAGAAAGACGCATTTCTTTGAGTGGACTATAACTAGGTGAGCCGCGAATTTAGGAAGCAGCCCATTTACTAGGTAATGAAAATCTCTGCGGCATAGAGATCAGACATGAGTACCGTGTCGTAACAAAACATAATTGGCGATCCTTCTCGCGGGCTAGTTTCTTTATTATTAGATCAGAGTACGTGATATTGTATATAAAAAAATGAAAACACGACAGCCCGCTCATTTTGAGTCGGAACTTTAGGATTCATCCGCGGATGGGACGGGTATCATCTTGAACGGTCTGGACTGTAGATTTGTGGGCCCAAGGCGGAGTTCGGGGAAACTGTTGCAATGTTACCATGTAATGACTGCGCCGGAGCATCCGTTCGTCTCCTCGCCAGAAGGCGTTTGTTTTGAACATCGAGCTCCCGCTCCTTTTAAATTTTACTTCGAGTGATGTAAAATCAGTTCCAACCAGATTTGAATTTGTCACGGTGCGAATTCGAGGGAAAACTGTGGTTTTGAGCGGTTTAGATCTCAGAAGTTGCTTGGCTTATGGCTCTATTGGGTTTCGATATTTAGGGCCCGATCTCGCCTGTGTATTTAAATGTCGGGCCCAGTCCCTATTCATTTGCAAAAGAAGTGCGTGCCCATAATCTACGTGCCACGTTGGGTAAATGGTCTGAGGGTGCTACTTAAACCTAACGACGTGGGAGAAATGCGTGTGAAGCCGATATCCCAACACCAGTAAACCATGAGTGGGTTGTGAGCTGGCCCAAATGCACTTATTTCAAATGATGTACCTTGTGCGCCCGGGCAAAGCGAGGGCTTAATTAGCACGATCTTGAATATAAGCTACCCGATATTGATTATAAGCTAAATATTCTCTAGTTATTCCTATGCTGCCACCGGACACCAGGTGTGAACCGGACTTGAAACCCTCCTCCTCTTTCTGGGCGTGGACCGGCAATGCAATACAACAAGCAGCGTTCGGATTGGTCTGTTTATTCAAGGACATTCAAAAAGGAAATCTAAGTTGTTGATTTCCGTAGTAGACCATATGGCCGAATTTACCACATTCAAACTCTTTGTTTAATAGAGAAGTAACGGGGGGGTTATTAAAGCTACAAAGTAAATTTCCCGCCTATATTTCGTGGCGGACCCCGTAGTGGAAGGTCGAGAACGTCAAAAGCTGCAGAACAAATGGCCGGGCAAAGCGTGCTTGAATCATCCATCTGGATGGCTCTTTATAAAAGGTCCAGACCGGCCGGAAAAGTCAGACGAGCAACTTAGTTCATCGAAACCCCGATGATACCGGTTTTCAACCGGATGACCTAATCACGAGTGGACACCACCCTATTTTTTCACTCCTCACTCACAAACTAATTCGTATTTTGTAAACATACTTTACCGGTGAAGTAAAGTGAAGGGTTTATTCGAGAGACAATAAAAGGCGAGGGGTCAGATAAAGAACACTAAATCTCAAAAATCAACTCTTCATTTTAACAACAACAAAAAAAAAAAAAAGAATTGCTTAAAAGATACTCTCTCACATGCCACAGAATGAAAAAAAAAAAAAAAACCACCAGAGCCCCAAGCCTGGCCCAAGTATGACATAAGCCTGAAGTCGCTGGCCTGAGCCCAGCCCGCATGGAAATGATGAAGCCCGAGACAGGCCAATGGTAGACTAACAGGAAAAAATCGAGTTTCATACCCCGTCATCGGCCGGCTCAACTGGTCTACTAACATCACTTTATGTCGGAGGGTATGGGTTTATGTCCCCACATTATTACTCCCTCCCTTATAAAATTATTTGTATATTTGGGCCGGGTTGGGGATTCCAGCTCTCAGCCGCCTAGTACAAATTTAAAGAAAAAGAAAATCTGAGCACGGAAAATCTATTATAACATAAACCTCACGCCTGACCAAAAGCAGGCCGACCCATATCCATAAGCACCCTTACGAAAAAAAATACTTTTCCATTTTAAAAGAAAATTTCAAAAAGTAACTCTCCCACCTCTTGATTTCGGCAAAACTTTACTTTTCTTCCCTCTTATATTAGACATTCACTCCACTTCATCGGTAACGTAATTTATGCACACAAGCGATTTACTGGGTACTTGTTGCGATTCGATATTATTTCATCTAAAAATACTTTTCTTTTGAAAAGAAAATGTCAAAAAGTTACTCTCTCACCTTTTGGTTTCGGCAAACCTTTACTTTTGATCTCTCTTATATTAGACATTGACTTCACTTCACTTCATCGGTAAAGTATATTAACCAGAGAAGCGATTTATTTTGTGCTCGCTGTGATTTGATGTTATTGCATCTAAACATTAAACATACATGACCTTCCATCATTGTGTGCGCCTAAACCCCGACCCGCGACCCAACCCGGATGTAGCTAAAAAGAAAAGAAAGCAAAGAACAGCATAGCTGCAGAAGGTGCAGGTTTACCGCCGAAGGAATCAGCGGTAAAGCTGCAGATGCCACTTTTCCTCCGCTCGGAGAGGAGGGAAAGTGGAAACTGCCTCTTTACCGCCAATACAAGGAGCGGCAAGGCTGTAAATGCAGCATTTCCTCCTCCCTATGACGAGGAAAAGTTGCAAATGCAACTCCCAATTCCTTCCGGACCTACTTCATTTCATTTAACATAAAATGAAAGAATCCACAGTTTCGTTTCTTCTTGGAGTCCGTTTCTAATGAACTCCCATCCGACGGCTAGAGAGCAAAAAAAAAAAAAAAACAAAAGAAAAGGATTGCGTCATCAAACTTTGGCGGTTGGCATTAGACTTAATATGTCCTATAACGTGAAAAGAAAGACGCATTTCTTTGAGTGGACTATAACTAGGTGAGCCGCGAATTTAGGAAGCAGCCCATTTACTAGGTAATGAAAATCTCTGCGGCATAGAGATCAGACATGAGTACCGTGTCGTAACAAAACATAATTGGCGATCCTTCTCGCGGGCTAGTTTCTTTATTATTAGATCAGAGTACGTGATATTGTATATAAAAAAATGAAAACACGACAGCCCGCTCATTTTGAGTCGGAACTTTAGGATTCATCCGCGGATGGGACGGGTCTCATCTTGAACGGTCTGGACTGTAGATTTGTGGGCCCAAGGCGGAGTTCGGGGAAACTGTTGCAATGTTACCATGTAATGACTGCGCCGGAGCATCCGTTCGTCTCCTCGCCAGAAGGCGTTTGTTTTGAACATCGAGCTCCCGCTCCTTTTAAATTTTACTTCGAGTGATGTAAAATCAGTTCCAACCAGATTTGAATTTGTCACGGTGCGAATTCGAGGGAAAACTGTGGTTTTGAGCGGTTTAGATCTCAGAAGTTGCTTGGCTTATGGCTCTATTGGGTTTCGATATTTAGGGCCCGATCTCGCCTGTGTATTTAAATGTCGGGCCCAGTCCCTATTCATTTGCAAAAGAAGTGCGTGCCCATAATCTACGTGCCACGTTGGGTAAATGGTCTGAGGGTGCTACTTAAACCTAACGACGTGGGAGAAATGCGTGTGAAGCCGATATCCCAACACCAGTAAACCATGAGTGGGTTGTGAGCTGGCCCAAATGCACTTATTTCAAATGATGTACCTTGTGCGCCCGGGCAAAGCGAGGGCTTAATTAGCACGATCTTGAATATAAGCTACCCGATATTGATTATAAGCTAAATATTCTCTAGTTATTCCTATGCTGCCACCGGACACCAGGTGTGAACCGGACTTGAAACCCTCCTCCTCTTTCTGGGCGTGGACCGGCAATGCAATACAACAAGCAGCGTTCGGATTGGTCTGTTTATTCAAGGACATTCAAAAAGGAGATCTAAGTTGTTGATTTCCGTAGTAGACCATATGGCCGAATTTACCACATTCAAACTCTTTGTTTAATAGAGAAGTAACGGGGGGGTTATTAAAGCTACAAAGTAAATTTCCCGCCTATATTTCGTGGCGGACCCCGTAGTGGAAGGTCGAGAACGTCAAAAGCTGCAGAACAAATGGCCGGGCAAAGCGTGCTTGAATCATCCATCTGGATGGCTCTTTATAAAAGGTCCAGACCGGCCGAAAAAGTCAGACGAGCAACTTAGTTCATCGAAACCCCGATGATACCGGTTTTCAACCGGATGACCTAATCACGAGTGGACACCACCCTATTTTTTCACTCCTCACTCACAAACTAATTCGTATTTTGTAAACATACTTTACCGGTGAAGTAAAGTGAAGGGTTTATTCGAGAGACAATAAAAAGCGAGGGGTCAGTTAAAGAACACTAAATCTCAAAAATCAACTCTTCATTTTAACAACAACAAAAAAAAAAAAAGAATTGCTTAAAAGATACTCTCTCACATGCCACAGAATGAAAAAAAAAAAAAAAAAAAAAAAAACCACCAGAGCCCCAAGCCTGGCCCAAGTATGACATAAGCCTGAAGTCGCTGGCCTGAGCCCAGCCCGCATGGAAATGATGAAGCCCGAGACAGGCCAATGGTAGACTAACAGGAAAAAATCGAGTTTCATACCCTGTCATGGGCCGGCTCAACTGGTCTACTAACATCACTTTATGTCGGAGGGTATGGGTTTATGTCCCCACATTATTACTCCCTCCCTTATAAAATTATTTGTATATTTGGGCCGGTTTGGGGATTCCAGCTCTCAGCCGCCTAGTACAAATTTAAAGAAAAAGAAAATCTGAGCACGGAAAATCTATTATAACATAAACCTCACGCCTGACCAAAAGCAGGCCGACCCATATCCATAAGCACCCTTACGAAAAAAAATACTTTTCCATTTTAAAAGAAAATTTCAAAAAGTAACTCTCCCACCTCTTGATTTCGGCAAAACTTTACTTTTCTTCCCTCTTATATTAGACATTCACTCCACTTCATCGGTAACGTAATTTATGCACACAAGCGATTTACTGGGTACTTGTTGCGATTCGATATTATTTCATCTAAAAATACTTTTCTTTTGAAAAGAAAATGTCAAAAAGTTACTCTCTCACCTTTTGGTTTCGGCAAACCTTTACTTTTGATCTCTCTTATATTAGACATTGACTTCACTTCACTTCATCGGTAAAGTATATTAACCAGAGAAGCGATTTATTTTGTGCTCGCTGTGATTTGATGTTATTGCATCTAAACATTAAACATACATGACCTTCCATCATTGTGTGCGCCTAAACCCCGACCCGCGACCCAACCCGGATGTAGCTAAAAAGAAAAGAAAGCAAAGAACAGCATAGCTGCAGAAGGTGCAGGTTTACCGCCGAAGGAATCAGCGGTAAAGCTGCAGATGCCACTTTTCCTCCGCTCGGAGAGGAGGGAAAGTGGAAACTGCCTCTTTACCGCCAATACAAGGAGCGGCAAGGCTGTAAATGCAGCATTTCCTCCTCCCTATGACGAGGAAAAGTTGCAAATGCAACTCCCAATTCCTTCCGGACCTACTTCATTTCATTTAACATAAAATGAAAGAATCCACAGTTTCGTTTCTTCTTGGAGTCCGTTTCTAATGAACTCCCATCCGACGGCTAGAGAGCAAAAAAAAAAAAAAAAAAACAAAAGAAAAGGATTGCGTCATCAAACTTTGGCGGTTGGCATTAGACTTAATATGTCCTATAACGTGAAAAGAAAGACGCATTTCTTTGAGTGGACTATAACTAGGTGAGCCGCGAATTTAGGAAGCAGCCCATTTACTAGGTAATGAAAATCTCTGCGGCATAGAGATCAGACATGAGTACCGTGTCGTAACAAAACATAATTGGCGATCCTTCTCGCGGGCTAGTTTCTTTATTATTAGATCAGAGTACGTGATATTGTATATAAAAAAATGAAAACACGACAGCCCGCTCATTTTGAGTCGGAACTTTAGGATTCATCCGCGGATGGGACGGGTATCATCTTGAACGGTCTGGACTGTAGATTTGTGGGCCCAAGGCGGAGTTCGGGGAAACTGTTGCAATGTTACCATGTAATGACTGCGCCGGAGCATCCGTTCGTCTCCTCGCCAGAAGGCGTTTGTTTTGAACATCGAGCTCCCGCTCCTTTTAAATTTTACTTCGAGTGATGTAAAATCAGTTCCAACCAGATTTGAATTTGTCACGGTGCGAATTCGAGGGAAAACTGTGGTTTTGAGCGGTTTAGATCTCAGAAGTTGCTTGGCTTATGGCTCTATTGGGTTTCGATATTTAGGGCCCGATCTCGCCTGTGTATTTAAATGTCGGGCCCAGTCCCTATTCATTTGCAAAAGAAGTGCGTGCCCATAATCTACGTGCCACGTTGGGTAAATGGTCTGAGGGTGCTACTTAAACCTAACGACGTGGGAGAAATGCGTGTGAAGCCGATATCCCAACACCAGTAAACCATGAGTGGGTTGTGAGCTGGCCCAAATGCACTTATTTCAAATGATGTACCTTGTGCGCCCGGGCAAAGCGAGGGCTTAATTAGCACGATCTTGAATATAAGCTACCCGATATTGATTATAAGCTAAATATTCTCTAGTTATTCCTATGCTGCCACCGGACACCAGGTGTGAACCGGACTTGAAACCCTCCTCCTCTTTCTGGGCGTGGACCGGCAATGCAATACAACAAGCAGCGTTCGGATTGGTCTGTTTATTCAAGGACATTCAAAAAGGAAATCTAAGTTGTTGATTTCCGTAGTAGACCATATGGCCGAATTTACCACATTCAAACTCTTTGTTTAATAGAGAAGTAACGGGGGGGTTATTAAAGCTACAAAGTAAATTTCCCGCCTATATTTCGTGGCGGACCCCGTAGTGGAAGGTCGAGAACGTCAAAAGCTGCAGAACAAATGGCCGGGCAAAGCGTGCTTGAATCATCCATCTGGATGGCTCTTTATAAAAGGTCCAGACCGGCCGAAAAAGTCAGACGAGCAACTTAGTTCATCGAAACCCCGATGATACCGGTTTTCAACCGGATGACCTAATCACGAGTGGACACCACCCTATTTTTTCACTCCTCACTCACAAACTAATTCGTATTTTGTAAACATACTTTACCGGTGAAGTAAAGTGAAGGGTTTATTCGAGAGACAATAAAAAGCGAGGGGTCAGATAAAGAACACTAAATCTCAAAAATCAACTCTTCATTTTAACAACAACAAAAAAAAAAAAAAAGAATTGCTTAAAAGATACTCTCTCACATGCCACAGAATGAAAAAAAAAAAACCACCAGAGCCCCAAGCCTGGCCCAAGTATGACATAAGCCTGAAGTCGCTGGCCTGAGCCCAGCCCGCATGGAAATGATGAAGCCCGAGACAGGCCAATGGTAGACTAACAGGAAAAAATCGAGTTTCATACCCCGTCATGGGCCGGCTCAACTGGTCTACTAACATCACTTTATGTCGGAGGGTATGGGTTTATGTCCCCACATTATTACTCCCTCCCTTATAAAATTATTTGTATATTTGGGCCGGGTTGGGGATTCCAGCTCTCAGCCGCCTAGTACAAATTTAAAGAAAAAGAAAATCTGAGCACGGAAAATCTATTATAACATAAACCTCACGCCTGACCAAAAGCAGGCCGACCCATATCCATAAGCACCCTTACGAAAAAAAATACTTTTCCATTTTAAAAGAAAATTTCAAAAAGTAACTCTCCCACCTCTTGATTTCGGCAAAACTTTACTTTTGTTCCCTCTTATATTAGACATTCACTCCACTTCATCGGTAACGTAATTTATGCACACAAGCGATTTACTGGGTACTTGTTGCGATTCGATATTATTTCATCTAAAAATACTTTTCTTTTGAAAAGAAAATGTCAAAAAGTTACTCTCTCACCTTTTGGTTTCGGCAAACCTTTACTTTTGATCTCTCTTATATTAGACATTGACTTCACTTCACTTCATCGGTAAAGTATATTAACCAGAGAAGCGATTTATTTTGTGCTCGCTGTGATTTGATGTTATTGCATCTAAACATTAAACATACATGACCTTCCATCATTGTGTGCGCCTAAACCCCGACCCGCGACCCAACCCGGATGTAGCTAAAAAGAAAAGAAAGCAAAGAACAGCATAGCTGCAGAAGGTGCAGGTGTACCGCCGAAGGAATCAGCGGTAAAGCTGCAGATGCCACTTTTCCTCCGCTCGGAGAGGAGGAAAAGTGGAAACTGCCTCTTTACCGCCAATACAAGGAGCGGCAAGGCTGTAAATGCAGCATTTCCTCCTCCCTATGACGAGGAAAAGTTGCAAATGCAACTCCCAATTCCTTCCGGACCTACTTCATTTCATTTAACATAAAATGAAAGAATCCACAGTTTCGTTTCTTCTTGGAGTCCGTTTCTAATGAACTCCCATCCGACGGCTAGAGATCAAAAAAAAAAAAAAAAAACAAAAGAAAAGGATTGCGTCATCAAACTTTGGCGGCTGGCATTAGACTTAATATGTCCTATAACGTGAAAAGAAAGACGCATTTCTTTGAGTGGACTATAACTAGGTGAGCCGCGAATTTAGGAAGCAGCCCATTTACTAGGTAATGAAAATCTCTGCGGCATAGAGATCAGACATGAGTACCGTGTCGTAACAAAACATAATTGGCGATCCTTCTCGCGGGCTAGTTTCTTTATTATTAGATCAGAGTACGTGATATTGTATATAAAAAAATGAAAACACGACAGCCCGCTCATTTTGAGTCGGAACTTTAGGATTCATCCGCGGATGGGACGGGTATCATCTTGAACGGTCTGGACTGTAGATTTGTGGGCCCAAGGCGGAGTTCGGGGAAACTGTTGCAATGTTACCATGTAATGACTGCGCCGGAGCATCCGTTCGTCTCCTCGCCAGAAGGCGTTTGTTTTGAACATCGAGCTCCCGCTCCTTTTAAATTTTACTTCGAGTGATGTAAAATCAGTTCCAACCAGATTTGAATTTGTCACGGTGCGAATTCGAGGGAAAACTGTGGTTTTGAGCGGTTTAGATCTCAGAAGTTGCTTGGCTTATGGCTCTATTGGGTTTCGATATTTAGGGCCCGATCTCGCCTGTGTATTTAAATGTCGGGCCCAGTCCCTATTCATTTGCAAAAGAAGTGCGTGCCCATAATCTACGTGCCACGTTGGGTAAATGGTCTGAGGGTGCTACTTAAACCTAACGACGTGGGAGAAATGCGTGTGAAGCCGATATCCCAACACCAGTAAACCATGAGTGGGTTGTGAGCTGGCCCAAATGCACTTATTTCAAATGATGTACCTTGTGCGCCCGGGCAAAGCGAGGGCTTAATTAGCACGATCTTGAATATAAGCTACCCGATATTGATTATAAGCTAAATATTCTCTAGTTATTCCTATGCTGCCACCGGACACCAGGTGTGAACCGGACTTGAAACCCTCCTCCTCTTTCTGGGCGTGGACCGGCAATGCAATACAACAAGCAGCGTTCGGATTGGTCTGTTTATTCAAGGACATTCAAAAAGGAAATCTAAGTTGTTGATTTCCGTAGTAGACCATATGGCCGAATTTACCACATTCAAACTCTTTGTTTAATAGAGAAGTAACGGGGGGGGTTATTAAAGCTACAAAGTAAATTTCCCGCCTATATTTCGTGGCGGACCCCGTAGTGGAAGGTCGAGAACGTCAAAAGCTGCAGAACAAATGGCCGGGCTAAGCGTGCTTGAATCATCCATCTGGATGGCTCTTTATAAAAGGTCCAGACCGGCCGAAAAAGTCAGACGAGCAACTTAGTTCATCGAAACCCCGATGATACCGGTTTTCAACCGGATGACCTAATCACGAGTGGACACCACCCTATTTTTTCACTCCTCACTCACAAACTAATTCGTATTTTGTAAACATACTTTACCGGTGAAGTAAAGTGAAGGGTTTATTCGAGAGACAATAAAAAGCGAGGGGTCAGATAAAGAACACTAAATCTCAAAAATCAACTCTTCATTTTAACAACAACAAAAAAAAAAAAAAAGAATTGCTTAAAAGATACTCTCTCACATGCCACAGAATGAAAAAAAAAAAACCACCAGAGCCCCAAGCCTGGCCCAAGTATGACATAAGCCTGAAGTCGCTGGCCTGAGCCCAGCCCGCATGGAAATGATGAAGCCCGAGACAGGCCAATGGTAGACTAACAGGAAAAAATCGAGTTTCATACCCCGTCATGGGCCGGCTCAACTGGTCTACTAACATCACTTTATGTCGGAGGGTATGGGTTTATGTCCCCACATTATTACTCCCTCCCTTATAAAATTATTTGTATATTTGGGCCGGGTTGGGGATTCCAGCTCTCAGCCGCCTAGTACAAATTTAAAGAAAAAGAAAATCTGAGCACGGAAAATCTATTATAACATAAACCTCACGCCTGACCAAAAGCAGGCCGACCCATATCCATAAGCACCCTTACGAAAAAAAATACTTTTCCATTTTAAAAGAAAATTTCAAAAAGTAACTCTCCCACCTCTTGATTTCGGCAAAACTTTACTTTTGTTCCCTCTTATATTAGACATTCACTCCACTTCATCGGTAACGTAATTTATGCACACAAGCGATTTACTGGGTACTTGTTGCGATTCGATATTATTTCATCTAAAAATACTTTTCTTTTGAAAAGAAAATGTCAAAAAGTTACTCTCTCACCTTTTGGTTTCGGCAAACCTTTACTTTTGATCTCTCTTATATTAGACATTGACTTCACTTCACTTCATCGGTAAAGTATATTAACCAGAGAAGCGATTTATTTTGTGCTCGCTGTGATTTGATGTTATTGCATCTAAACATTAAACATACATGACCTTCCATCATTGTGTGCGCCTAAACCCCGACCCGCGACCCAACCCGGATGTAGCTAAAAAGAAAAGAAAGCAAAGAACAGCATAGCTGCAGAAGGTGCAGGTTTACCGCCGAAGGAATCAGCGGTAAAGCTGCAGATGCCACTTTTCCTCCGCTCGGAGAGCAGGAAAAGTGGAAACTGCCTCTTTACCGCCAATACAAGGAGCGGCAAGGCTGTAAATGCAGCATTTCCTCCTCCCTATGACGAGGAAAAGTTGCAAATGCAACTCCCAATTCCTTCCGGACCTACTTCATTTCATTTAACATAAAATGAAAGAATCCACAGTTTCGTTTCTTCTTGGAGTCCGTTTCTAATGAACTCCCATCCGACGGCTAGAGATCAAAAAAAAAAAAAAAAAAAACAAAAGAAAAGGATTGCGTCATCAAACTTTGGCGGTTGGCATTAGACTTAATATGTCCTATAACGTGAAAAGAAAGACGCATTTCTTTGAGTGGACTATAACTAGGTGAGCCGCGAATTTAGGAAGCAGCCCATTTACTAGGTAATGAAAATCTCTGCGGCATAGAGATCAGACATGAGTACCGTGTCGTAACAAAACATAATTGGCGATCCTTCTCGCGGGCTAGTTTCTTTATTATTAGATCAGAGTACGTGATATTGTATATAAAAAAATGAAAACACGACAGCCCGCTCATTTTGAGTCGGAACTTTAGGATTCATCCGCGGATGGGACGGGTATCATCTTGAACGGTCTGGACTGTAGATTTGTGGGCCCAAGGCGGAGTTCGGGGAAACTGTTGCAATGTTACCATGTAATGACTGCGCCGGAGCATCCGTTCGTCTCCTCGCCAGAAGGCGTTTGTTTTGAACATCGAGCTCCCGCTCCTTTTAAATTTTACTTCGAGTGATGTAAAATCAGTTCCAACCAGATTTGAATTTGTCACGGTGCGAATTCGAGGGAAAACTGTGGTTTTGAGCGGTTTAGATCTCAGAAGTTGCTTGGCTTATGGCTCTATTGGGTTTCGATATTTAGGGCCCGATCTCGCCTGTGTATTTAAATGTCGGGCCCAGTCCCTATTCATTTGCAAAAGAAGTGCGTGCCCATAATCTACGTGCCACGTTGGGTAAATGGTCTGAGGGTGCTACTTAAACCTAACGACGTGGGAGAAATGCGTGTGAAGCCGATATCCCAACACCAGTAAACCATGAGTGGGTTGTGAGCTGGCCCAAATGCACTTATTTCAAATGATGTACCTTGTGCGCCCGGGCAAAGCGAGGGCTTAATTAGCACGATCTTGAATATAAGCTACCCGATATTGATTATAAGCTAAATATTCTCTAGTTATTCCTATGCTGCCACCGGACACCAGGTGTGAACCGGACTTGAAACCCTCCTCCTCTTTCTGGGCGTGGACCGGCAATGCAATACAACAAGCAGCGTTCGGATTGGTCTGTTTATTCAAGGACATTCAAAAAGGAAATCTAAGTTGTTGATTTCCGTAGTAGACCATATGGCCGAATTTACCACATTCAAACTCTTTGTTTAATAGAGAAGTAACGGGGGGGGTTATTAAAGCTACAAAGTAAATTTCCCGCCTATATTTCGTGGCGGACCCCGTAGTGGAAGGTCGAGAACGTCAAAAGCTGCAGAACAAATGGCCGGGCAAAGCGTGCTTGAATCATCCATCTGGATGGCTCTTTATAAAAGGTCCAGACCGGCCGAAAAAGTCAGACGAGCAACTTAGTTCATCGAAACCCCGATGATACCGGTTTTCAACCGGATGACCTAATCACGAGTGGACACCACCCTATTTTTTCACTCCTCACTCACAAACTAATTCGTATTTTGTAAACTTACTTTACCGGTGAAGTAAAGTGAAGGGTTTATTCGAGAGACAATAAAAAGCGAGGGGTCAGATAAAGAACACTAAATCTCAAAAATCAACTCTTCATTTTAACAACAACAAAAAAAAAAAAAAAGAATTGCTTAAAAGATACTCTCTCACATGCCACAGAATGAAAAAAAAAAAACCACCAGAGCCCCAAGCCTGGCCCAAGTATGACATAAGCCTGAAGTCGCTGGCCTGAGCCCAGCCCGCATGGAAATGATGAAGCCCGAGACAGGCCAATGGTAGACTAACAGGAAAAAATCGAGTTTCATACCCCGTCATGGGCCGGCTCAACTGGTCTACTAACATCACTTTATGTCGGAGGGTATGGGTTTATGTCCCCACATTATTACTCCCTCCCTTATAAAATTATTTGTATATTTGGGCCGGGTTGGGGATTCCAGCTCTCAGCCGCCTAGTACAAATTTAAAGAAAAAGAAAATCTGAGCACGGAAAATCTATTATAACATAAACCTCACGCCTGACCAAAAGCAGGCCGACCCATATCCATAAGCACCCTTACGAAAAAAAATACTTTTCCATTTTAAAAGAAAATTTCAAAAAGTAACTCTCCCACCTCTTGATTTCGGCAAAACTTTACTTTTGTTCCCTCTTATATTAGACATTCACTCCACTTCATCGGTAACGTAATTTATGCACACAAGCGATTTACTGGGTACTTGTTGCGATTCGATATTATTTCATCTAAAAATACTTTTCTTTTGAAAAGAAAATGTCAAAAAGTTACTCTCTCACCTTTTGGTTTCGGCAAACCTTTACTTTTGATCTCTCTTATATTAGACATTGACTTCACTTCACTTCATCGGTAAAGTATATTAACCAGAGAAGCGATTTATTTTGTGCTCGCTGTGATTTGATGTTATTGCATCTAAACATTAAACATACATGACCTTCCATCATTGTGTGCGCCTAAACCCCGACCCGCGACCCAACCCGGATGTAGCTAAAAAGAAAAGAAAGCAAAGAACAGCATAGCTGCAGAAGGTGCAGGTTTACCGCCGAAGGAATCAGCGGTAAAGCTGCAGATGCCACTTTTCCTCCGCTCGGAGAGCAGGAAAAGTGGAAACTGCCTCTTTACCGCCAATACAAGGAGCGGCAAGGCTGTAAATGCAGCATTTCCTCCTCCCTATGACGAGGAAAAGTTGCAAATGCAACTCCCAATTCCTTCCGGACCTACTTCATTTCATTTAACATAAAATGAAAGAATCCACAGTTTCGTTTCTTCTTGGAGTCCGTTTCTAATGAACTCCCATCCGACGGCTAGAGATCAAAAAAAAAAAAAAAAAAAACAAAAGAAAAGGATTGCGTCATCAAACTTTGGCGGTTGGCATTAGACTTAATATGTCCTATAACGTGAAAAGAAAGACGCATTTCTTTGAGTGGACTATAACTAGGTGAGCCGCGAATTTAGGAAGCAGCCCATTTACTAGGTAATGAAAATCTCTGCGGCATAGAGATCAGACATGAGTACCGTGTCGTAACAAAACATAATTGGCGATCCTTCTCGCGGGCTAGTTTCTTTATTATTAGATCAGAGTACGTGATATTGTATATAAAAAAATGAAAACACGACAGCCCGCTCATTTTGAGTCGGAACTTTAGGATTCATCCGCGGATGGGACGGGTATCATCTTGAACGGTCTGGACTGTAGATTTGTGGGCCCAAGGCGGAGTTCGGGGAAACTGTTGCAATGTTACCATGTAATGACTGCGCCGGAGCATCCGTTCGTCTCCTCGCCAGAAGGCGTTTGTTTTGAACATCGAGCTCCCGCTCCTTTTAAATTTTACTTCGAGTGATGTAAAATCAGTTCCAACCAGATTTGAATTTGTCACGGTGCGAATTCGAGGGAAAACTGTGGTTTTGAGCGGTTTAGATCTCAGAAGTTGCTTGGCTTATGGCTCTATTGGGTTTCGATATTTAGGGCCCGATCTCGCCTGTGTATTTAAATGTCGGGCCCAGTCCCTATTCATTTGCAAAAGAAGTGCGTGCCCATAATCTACGTGCCACGTTGGGTAAATGGTCTGAGGGTGCTACTTAAACCTAACGACGTGGGAGAAATGCGTGTGAAGCCGATATCCCAACACCAGTAAACCATGAGTGGGTTGTGAGCTGGCCCAAATGCACTTATTTCAAATGATGTACCTTGTGCGCCCGGGCAAAGCGAGGGCTTAATTAGCACGATCTTGAATATAAGCTACCCGATATTGATTATAAGCTAAATATTCTCTAGTTATTCCTATGCTGCCACCGGACACCAGGTGTGAACCGGACTTGAAACCCTCCTCCTCTTTCTGGGCGTGGACCGGCAATGCAATACAACAAGCAGCGTTCGGATTGGTCTGTTTATTCAAGGACATTCAAAAAGGAAATCTAAGTTGTTGATTTCCGTAGTAGACCATATGGCCGAATTTACCACATTCAAACTCTTTGTTTAATAGAGAAGTAACGGGGGGGGTTATTAAAGCTACAAAGTAAATTTCCCGCCTATATTTCGTGGCGGACCCCGTAGTGGAAGGTCGAGAACGTCAAAAGCTGCAGAACAAATGGCCGGGCAAAGCGTGCTTGAATCATCCATCTGGATGGCTCTTTATAAAAGGTCCAGACCGGCCGAAAAAGTCAGACGAGCAACTTAGTTCATCGAAACCCCGATGATACCGGTTTTCAACCGGATGACCTAATCACGAGTGGACACCACCCTATTTTTTCACTCCTCACTCACAAACTAATTCGTATTTTGTAAACTTACTTTACCGGTGAAGTAAAGTGAAGGGTTTATTCGAGAGACAATAAAAAGCGAGGGGTCAGATAAAGAACACTAAATCTCAAAAATCAACTCTTCATTTTAACAACAACAAAAAAAAAAAAAAAGAATTGCTTAAAAGATACTCTCTCACATGCCACAGAATGAAAAAAAAAAAAACCACCAGAGCCCCAAGCCTGGCCCAAGTATGACATAAGCCTGAAGTCGCTGGCCTGAGCCCAGCCCGCATGGAAATGATGAAGCCCGAGACAGGCCAATGGTAGACTAACAGGAAAAAATCGAGTTTCATACCCCGTCATGGGCCGGCTCAACTGGTCTACTAACATCACTTTATGTCGGAGGGTATGGGTTTATGTCCCCACATTATTACTCCCTCCCTTATAAAATTATTTGTATATTTGGGCCGGGTTGGGGATTCCAGCTCTCAGCCGCCTAGTACAAATTTAAAGAAAAAGAAAATCTGAGCACGGAAAATCTATTATAACATAAACCTCACGCCTGACCAAAAGCAGGCCGACCCATATCCATAAGCACCCTTACGAAAAAAAATACTTTTCCATTTTAAAAGAAAATTTCAAAAAGTAACTCTCCCACCTCTTGATTTCGGCAAAACTTTACTTTTGTTCCCTCTTATATTAGACATTCACTCCACTTCATCGGTAACGTAATTTATGCACACAAGCGATTTACTGGGTACTTGTTGCGATTCGATATTATTTCATCTAAAAATACTTTTCTTTTGAAAAGAAAATGTCAAAAAGTTACTCTCTCACCTTTTGGTTTCGGCAAACCTTTACTTTTGATCTCTCTTATATTAGACATTGACTTCACTTCACTTCATCGGTAAAGTATATTAACCAGAGAAGCGATTTATTTTGTGCTCGCTGTGATTTGATGTTATTGCATCTAAACATTAAACATACATGACCTTCCATCATTGTGTGCGCCTAAACCCCGACCCGCGACCCAACCCGGATGTAGCTAAAAAGAAAAGAAAGCAAAGAACAGCATAGCTGCAGAAGGTGCAGGTTTACCGCCGAAGGAATCAGCGGTAAAGCTGCAGATGCCACTTTTCCTCCGCTCGGAGAGCAGGAAAAGTGGAAACTGCCTCTTTACCGCCAATACAAGGAGCGGCAAGGCTGTAAATGCAGCATTTCCTCCTCCCTATGACGAGGAAAAGTTGCAAATGCAACTCCCAATTCCTTCCGGACCTACTTCATTTCATTTAACATAAAATGAAAGAATCCACAGTTTCGTTTCTTCTTGGAGTCCGTTTCTAATGAACTCCCATCCGACGGCTAGAGATCAAAAAAAAAAAAAAAAAAAACAAAAGAAAAGGATTGCGTCATCAAACTTTGGCGGTTGGCATTAGACTTAATATGTCCTATAACGTGAAAAGAAAGACGCATTTCTTTGAGTGGACTATAACTAGGTGAGCCGCGAATTTAGGAAGCAGCCCATTTACTAGGTAATGAAAATCTCTGCGGCATAGAGATCAGACATGAGTACCGTGTCGTAACAAAACATAATTGGCGATCCTTCTCGCGGGCTAGTTTCTTTATTATTAGATCAGAGTACGTGATATTGTATATAAAAAAATGAAAACACGACAGCCCGCTCATTTTGAGTCGGAACTTTAGGATTCATCCGCGGATGGGACGGGTATCATCTTGAACGGTCTGGACTGTAGATTTGTGGGCCCAAGGCGGAGTTCGGGGAAACTGTTGCAATGTTACCATGTAATGACTGCGCCGGAGCATCCGTTCGTCTCCTCGCCAGAAGGCGTTTGTTTTGAACATCGAGCTCCCGCTCCTTTTAAATTTTACTTCGAGTGATGTAAAATCAGTTCCAACCAGATTTGAATTTGTCACGGTGCGAATTCGAGGGAAAACTGTGGTTTTGAGCGGTTTAGATCTCAGAAGTTGCTTGGCTTATGGCTCTATTGGGTTTCGATATTTAGGGCCCGATCTCGCCTGTGTATTTAAATGTCGGGCCCAGTCCCTATTCATTTGCAAAAGAAGTGCGTGCCCATAATCTACGTGCCACGTTGGGTAAATGGTCTGAGGGTGCTACTTAAACCTAACGACGTGGGAGAAATGCGTGTGAAGCCGATATCCCAACACCAGTAAACCATGAGTGGGTTGTGAGCTGGCCCAAATGCACTTATTTCAAATGATGTACCTTGTGCGCCCGGGCAAAGCGAGGGCTTAATTAGCACGATCTTGAATATAAGCTACCCGATATTGATTATAAGCTAAATATTCTCTAGTTATTCCTATGCTGCCACCGGACACCAGGTGTGAACCGGACTTGAAACCCTCCTCCTCTTTCTGGGCGTGGACCGGCAATGCAATACAACAAGCAGCGTTCGGATTGGTCTGTTTATTCAAGGACATTCAAAAAGGAAATCTAAGTTGTTGATTTCCGTAGTAGACCATATGGCCGAATTTACCACATTCAAACTCTTTGTTTAATAGAGAAGTAACGGGGGGGGTTATTAAAGCTACAAAGTAAATTTCCCGCCTATATTTCGTGGCGGACCCCGTAGTGGAAGGTCGAGAACGTCAAAAGCTGCAGAACAAATGGCCGGGCAAAGCGTGCTTGAATCATCCATCTGGATGGCTCTTTATAAAAGGTCCAGACCGGCCGAAAAAGTCAGACGAGCAACTTAGTTCATCGAAACCCCGATGATACCGGTTTTCAACCGGATGACCTAATCACGAGTGGACACCACCCTATTTTTTCACTCCTCACTCACAAACTAATTCGTATTTTGTAAACTTACTTTACCGGTGAAGTAAAGTGAAGGGTTTATTCGAGAGACAATAAAAAGCGAGGGGTCAGATAAAGAACACTAAATCTCAAAAATCAACTCTTCATTTTAACAACAACAAAAAAAAAAAAAAAGAATTGCTTAAAAGATACTCTCTCACATGCCACAGAATGAAAAAAAAAAAACCACCAGAGCCCCAAGCCTGGCCCAAGTATGACATAAGCCTGAAGTCGCTGGCCTGAGCCCAGCCCGCATGGAAATGATGAAGCCCGAGACAGGCCAATGGTAGACTAACAGGAAAAAATCGAGTTTCATACCCCGTCATGGGCCGGCTCAACTGGTCTACTAACATCACTTTATGTCGGAGGGTATGGGTTTATGTCCCCACATTATTACTCCCTCCCTTATAAAATTATTTGTATATTTGGGCCGGGTTGGGGATTCCAGCTCTCAGCCGCCTAGTACAAATTTAAAGAAAAAGAAAATCTGAGCACGGAAAATCTATTATAACATAAACCTCACGCCTGACCAAAAGCAGGCCGACCCATATCCATAAGCACCCTTACGAAAAAAAATACTTTTCCATTTTAAAAGAAAATTTCAAAAAGTAACTCTCCCACCTCTTGATTTCGGCAAAACTTTACTTTTGTTCCCTCTTATATTAGACATTCACTCCACTTCATCGGTAACGTAATTTATGCACACAAGCGATTTACTGGGTACTTGTTGCGATTCGATATTATTTCATCTAAAAATACTTTTCTTTTGAAAAGAAAATGTCAAAAAGTTACTCTCTCACCTTTTGGTTTCGGCAAACCTTTACTTTTGATCTCTCTTATATTAGACATTGACTTCACTTCACTTCATCGGTAAAGTATATTAACCAGAGAAGCGATTTATTTTGTGCTCGCTGTGATTTGATGTTATTGCATCTAAACATTAAACATACATGACCTTCCATCATTGTGTGCGCCTAAACCCCGACCCGCGACCCAACCCGGATGTAGCTAAAAAGAAAAGAAAGCAAAGAACAGCATAGCTGCAGAAGGTGCAGGTTTACCGCCGAAGGAATCAGCGGTAAAGCTGCAGATGCCACTTTTCCTCCGCTCGGAGAGCAGGAAAAGTGGAAACTGCCTCTTTACCGCCAATACAAGGAGCGGCAAGGCTGTAAATGCAGCATTTCCTCCTCCCTATGACGAGGAAAAGTTGCAAATGCAACTCCCAATTCCTTCCGGACCTACTTCATTTCATTTAACATAAAATGAAAGAATCCACAGTTTCGTTTCTTCTTGGAGTCCGTTTCTAATGAACTCCCATCCGACGGCTAGAGATCAAAAAAAAAAAAAAAAAAAAAACAAAAGAAAAGGATTGCGTCATCAAACTTTGGCGGTTGGCATTAGACTTAATATGTCCTATAACGTGAAAAGAAAGACGCATTTCTTTGAGTGGACTATAACTAGGTGAGCCGCGAATTTAGGAAGCAGCCCATTTACTAGGTAATGAAAATCTCTGCGGCATAGAGATCAGACATGAGTACCGTGTCGTAACAAAACATAATTGGCGATCCTTCTCGCGGGCTAGTTTCTTTATTATTAGATCAGAGTACGTGATATTGTATATAAAAAAATGAAAACACGACAGCCCGCTCATTTTGAGTCGGAACTTTAGGATTCATCCGCGGATGGGACGGGTATCATCTTGAACGGTCTGGACTGTAGATTTGTGGGCCCAAGGCGGAGTTCGGGGAAACTGTTGCAATGTTACCATGTAATGACTGCGCCGGAGCATCCGTTCGTCTCCTCGCCAGAAGGCGTTTGTTTTGAACATCGAGCTCCCGCTCCTTTTAAATTTTACTTCGAGTGATGTAAAATCAGTTCCAACCAGATTTGAATTTGTCACGGTGCGAATTCGAGGGAAAACTGTGGTTTTGAGCGGTTTAGATCTCAGAAGTTGCTTGGCTTATGGCTCTATTGGGTTTCGATATTTAGGGCCCGATCTCGCCTGTGTATTTAAATGTCGGGCCCAGTCCCTATTCATTTGCAAAAGAAGTGCATGCCCATAATCTACGTGCTACGTTGGGTAAATGGTCTGAGGGTGCTACTTAAACCTAACGACGTGGGAGAAATGCGTGTGAAGCCGATATCCCAACACCAGTAAACCATGAGTGGGTTGTGAGCTGGCCCAAATGCACTTATTTCAAATGATGTACCTTGTGCGCCCGGGGCAAAGCGTGCTTGAGTCATCCATTTAGATGGCTCTTTATAAAAGTTCCAGACCAGCCGAAAAAGTTAGACGAGCAACTTAGTTCATCAAAACCCCAATGATACCGGTTTTCAACCGGATGATCTAATCACGAGTGAACACCACCCTATTTTTTCACTCCTCACTCACAAACTAATTCGTATTTGGTAAACTTCCTTTACCGGTGAAGTAAAGCGAAGGGGTTATTCAAGAGACAATAAAACGCGAGGGGTCAGATAAAGAACACTAAATCTCAAAAATCACCTCTTCATTTTAACAAAAAAAAAAAAAAAGCTAAAAAGATACTTTCTCACATGCCACAAAATGACAAAAAAAAAAAAAAAAAAACAACCCACTAGAGGCCAAAGCCTGGCCCAAGTATGACTCAAGCCTGAAGTTGCTAGCCTGAGCCCAGCCCGCATGGAAATGACGAAGCCTGAGGCAGGCCATTGGTAGACTTACTGGAAAAAATCGAGTTTCATACCCTGTCATGGCCCGGCTCAACTGGTCTAGTAACATCACTTTATGTCTGAGGGTATGGGTTTAAGTCCCCACATTATTACTCCCTCCCTTATAAAATTATTTGTATATTTGGGTCGGGTTGGGGATTCCAGCTCTCAGCCGCCGAGTACAAATTGAAGGAAAAAAAATCTGAGCACGAAAAATCTATTATAACATAACCCTCATGCCTGACCAAAAGCAGGCCGACCCAGATCAATAAGCAACCTTACGAAAAAAAATACGTTTCCATTTTAAAATAAAATTTCAAAAAGTAACTCTCCCACCTCTTGATTTTGGCAAACCTTTAATTTTGTTCCCTCTTATATTAGACATTCACTTCACTTCATCGGTAACGTAATTTAACCACACAAGCGATTTATTGGGTACTTGTTGTGATTCGATATTATTTCATCCAAAAATACTTTTCTTTTGAGAAGAAAATATCTAAAAGTTACTCTCTCACCTTTTGGTTTCGGCCAACCTTTTTTCTCTCTTATATGAAACATTCTCTTCACTTAACTTCATCGGTAAAGTATATTAACCAAAGAAGCGATTTATTTCGTATTCGTTGTGATTTGATATTATTGCATCTAAACATTGAACATACATGACCTTCCATCATTGTGTGGGCCTAAACCCCCACCCGTGACTTGGGCCAGGCCAACTCATTTGAGTAGGCCTCTGACCAAACGTACAGCCTGGGTTGGGCTTGTTCTGGCTTGGTTGGGCCTAGGCATAAAATTTTCAAACCTGCATGGAATTCAAGTCTTCCGAGCTTT
Organism: Persea americana; assembly: GCA_029852735.1. Lineage (NCBI taxonomy): Eukaryota > Viridiplantae > Streptophyta > Magnoliopsida > Laurales > Lauraceae > Persea > Persea americana. The sequence goes on from CM056818.1 coordinate 33,561,835, forward strand.
CGTTTAAGGTATCCATAATCTCGGTACCCGACTAATCTATTCATTATATATGTATATACTTGATACAATGCATAGTATTTAGACTGAAATTTTTTTTTTCAAACTTTGTACCTTTTAATAGCAAACCTGACCCCAGAGATTTTAATACCTGCCGAAGGAAACCTTCCTCAACCCAAACTGTACTCATGTTGGAAATTTATAATTCAGCTAGGGCTTGTGCTAGGTATGCATTATTTTACTCATGTTTGACTAAATACAATATTGTGTCACTCTTGAGCTGAGTTGATACCCAACCCAATATGCCCAAGTTGCATCCCCACTACCGAGGCCCACCTGGTTGTCTCACCAGAGAGTTCGTTAGTGGAAAGAGCTGAACTCTATAGTTGGGCCCATCTATTGTTACGAATAATGATATAATTAAATTAAGCATTTTCTTTTTGATATGCTTAATCTAATAATGAGACCAATTACTATTGAAGTGAAATTTAGGACGTTTATTTTTTAACATAGAGGATTTTCAATAAGTGAGTTCCATTGTGAATTTTCATTCCTTCGGCTTAAAATTAGTGTGGGGCCCACCTTAAAATTTTCCCCTCAAAAATGGGGGGAAAGTATGAGGGAAAGAAAGGAATCTTTATCATTTTACTAAACTGCCCTTTTCACTTTTTTACTTTTTCACAAAGTAAGGATAAATTTGTAATTTTTTCTCTACTTCACAAACAAACAAAACTTTTACTTTTTCACTTTTCTTTCCCCTACTTTTTTACTATCAAAACAGGATGAGGTAAAATTAATTTCCCCTCCCCTCCCCTCCCCTCCCCTCCCCTTCATTTTTCTTCCCCCCTCAAATTTTCCCTCCCCTCATCTCCCCCTTCCCAAACATAGAGTTAAGTATAAACACAAAGTAATGACCATTGACGGTCAACACAGCAGAAATGTCATGAAACACTGTTGCTCCTGAAACTTCCAGTATCATTCATATTATTATACATTCTGCAGGAGTCAATGTGATGGTGCTAGAAAAAATAAAAGAAAGTGTGTGGACCTGTCAACTCTGTTGTTTTTCAAAATAAGCCGCTATCTTCAAATTCCCACCTTACATTGACGAGTCAATAAGAACCAGTGTCCCAATATCTATGGACTGTGGCCCCTCATCAAACACATTTAATATCTGATTTTAAAGTCCCATTTAACAAATGTATTTTAAAGTATCTTTAAGTCCCATCAAGACTCTCTTCCTATTTCTTCAAACCCATCCCAACACATTTTAAAGTCCCACATTTCAATTGCATAGACAGGGTATTCAAGACCCTGTCTATTGTAAATATAACAATAACAAATAAATAATAACAGAAGCATTAAAGAAGGGGAAATTCTGAGACCAAGATAAGAAACAATAATATACTCAATACCACAGTCAAAAGTTGGGCCACCTATTGATAAAAATGTACTAAATGCCAAGTGATCCTCTCCATGTGGCAGTTCTGTGCTCAGAGGACTACCAAGGAAAACTAGTAAGCAGCTAGTATGGGTTATCATTTATCAATTAGATAGGCCTGATTTGCAGTGGACCTGGATTTTGCTCTAATTGAACCACACTTGGCAGGCCATGGCAATATTGGCTTATTGGAGTATTGGACTGTATGAACTATGATCACATCAAGACTGATATGGAATATTACATGTGGCCCAAAATGCACAACCCCACAAGAGGAAGGAAAGAGAGATTGAGTAGAGAGAAAAAAGGAGGAGAGACCATTTCAAGACAAGGTTAGAATTGTTATCTGAATTTAGATAAGTTACTATTCTAGTTATGTTTTAATCCATCATCATGCAGTCACTAATAAGGACCTGGTTGGCAAGTCTTAATTGATTGAAACAGGGTTGATTCAAAATAGATCTATTTAAAAAAGAGTAGTTTCGGTTGGACCTTCTTGCAAACACACTTTTTGGTATGTCGCATTTAATTAGGAAAAAAAAAAAGCAAACTTATCATTCCATAAAAGATACATGGGTAAAGACTAAAGATTAGTAAATTTGTCGTAAGGAGTAGCATAAGCAAACTTGTCATATTATAAAAGTTACGTGAGCAAATATATAAAAAGAAATTGCGAAAGATACATCATTGCTCTAGACATTCATGTTTATTTGAAAATGTTACTTTTTTGTTACTTATTGAAGAAGGGGCAAAAGGTGTTAAAGTTGATTAAGTTCAACATCCACAAAAGTTAAAACTATCTAAAGCACTAAAAAAATCTATTTGAATCAGTTTTAAATCAAATAAACACAAAAAGTAAACTTGCAAAAGCACATTAATTGTGCATCAACTCCAAGTCAACAAAATTAATATATAATTGCTTAACTTAAGAATTTCAAAACATAAATAAATAAAACCTGGCATTATCTTTCCAAAAAATGGGGCTCACATGGACACCGATCACAATTAGGGTATTAGATGGGTGTGATGTGATTGCGTTTGACAAAATACTACTCTAGTATGATAACATTTGAGAGCTGGTTGCTTTTTTGCATATATTAATAAGAGATGCACATGTATGACAATTACACATGATCATATTTAATTGTGTCCATTTGTACATGTGATGTGCAAATGAGATGTGAAAAATGGTGTGAAAGGCCATTCTCACCCTCTCATTTACCTATCGCAAGAGGTGGCACATGGTATTCATCCAAACCACCCTTTTTTTTTTTCTTTTGCTAACGGAAGGTTTCCAATCATTTGAGTTGGACTAATCCCTTTGGGCCCAAATAGAAGCCGAGTAAAACCCCTGTGTCCCTCAAGTGGTAGCACTAATGGACTTAACATTCAGTTCCTGAAGAGGGGAAAACCGGTAATTGATACCAGGACCTCTAGTTTCGAAAGAGCGAGGAACCGTGGTCATCACCACTCGGCAACCCCTTGGGGTTCATCCAAACCACTTTAACTGCATTCTTTTCCATTTTTGCAGGCCCCAAATTGATGATACAAAGTTGAAAGTCTTCCTGCATTTTAAGAAATCATGAAGAACATCAACAAAATTTTAACCGATACATCTAGACACAGGGATGACTGCTTGTAGATGTAAGCGGGTATGGATGGATCATAGATGGGCCCAGTAGCCCAAAGCCCAAATAAAGTTTGTTCTATTTTATTAGTTTCATAGTAATCTAAGCGTAACCTCGTCTGCGGGCTACATATTTCAATAGCTCGCGCTTTAGCATCCTATTTTTTATCTTTCTTGAAGCTGCAGCCTCCTATGGGTGATGGACAGATGGGTTTGACACGTTTCTTGAGAGAGAACTTTCCAGGCATTTGGACAAGTGGGCCCACTTCCAGCTCATGAATCTCACCACCCAAACAAAAACAAATGTCCTCACTCTGCACTCCTCGAGGCTACGGAAACCTTTCTTTCGGGTCACGTTGGGTCACGTTTGGCAACGGTCCATCCCCAGAATTCCTCGCATATTTTTCGTGTGAATGTGGATTTAGTATATTTGGTTTAGAGTGGATTTTAAGAGGACAGATGCAGAAAATCCACAGAAACAAGTATTTTTGCTCTCCTACCTATCCCCTTCGGATTTTGAAAATCCACAAAAGCAAAGAAAGGTGGAGCTACAGTGCCGCGTACACTAAAAACGGTAACTTTAACCAAAATAGAATTTTTCTTTGGAAACCTATCTTTTGGGTCCCACAGTCAAGATCCAAACCGTTAATCATGTTTAGACCCTTAAAAAAGGCTATTTAATGAAATATCAACCATTGATTCATCATAGATTTCAAGTTATTTGCAATAAAGTCTTGACTATTGGATCATCATTTCTGAAATTCTGTGGGCCCCATTTGTAAAATCAAAACCATCCAATATCTTCAGAATGCCTACAACAGCTATGTACCCAAATTTGGGAGCCTAATTCATCATGAGTCACAAGAAATCGGCCAAAAACTATGGGCCATTGATTTCACATAGTGCAAAAAAAGGGGATTAAAAACAGTGTGATTTTTTCAATTTTGTGGTTTCTATGGGGCCCAAAATCATGATCTAAACCGTGAGCCATCTCCATAAGGTCAAAAACGGCTAGCTGCCCAAAATTCAACCGTTGATCCTCACTAGATTTCGAGATATTTGCAAAAACGTCCAGATTTTAAATTTTTAATTTTTTTTATTTTTGTGGGCCCCTTTGCACGATCTGAACCGTTCAAATACTCTAGATGGCCAAGTACAACTTTGAGTAGAAATATGAGGTCTTGATTATTTATGGATCTTGAGTTATTTAAAAAAAAATCTTATAACTATTTGATCCAATATTCTATTAATGGTAGGAATCATCTTTCAGTGCCGAACCTAGAATTCTCAGTACAAATACTGTATGAGGATATCTTTAATTCCAGGAGATGGAGGGAATCCTCTAAACAATGGATTTCTCTCTGTTTACCAAACGTGCCCTTAAAGATGAGTGTTTTTTAAGAGTGGTGTTTTTTTTTTCTTTAATTCTTGGCAGGCTCAAGGTCAAACTTAACAGAAATAATCATAGTTCATACATGACCAACTTCATATGCTGGGCATGCTGGCAGCTATTACATGGGATTTATATAATAACATGAGGGGACTCCATCACGTGGCCACATAAACATAATTTGGGTCGTTCAAGATGAGTCTCATCCTTTTTCGGGGATATATCCTAAGATGTCAGGTTAATGGGAGTAGGTGCCACTGTCCAATTGAGCACATGAAGGAAATGTGGTAATGCCACATCAACAGCGTTGCCATGTTAGTGTCTAGTCATGTTTTCAATTATGTGTTTGAACTAAGGTTTTCAAATACGTCTATGGAGAATATGAGATTCATATTAAACGGTCTAAATTATTTCTACGTGGGACCTATGATGATACTCGTGGCATGTGTTATACCATCTCGTGCAATAGGGGATTCAGACATAGATGATAATCTCATAATTTCTCATATGGATCACACCTAGGGCTATCAAAAGGTCGGGCTGGGCTGGGCTGGGCTAGGCCGGGCTTCGGTTGTCCCGACCCTACCCTCAGTATATGCAGGGTCGTTCTTGGGTTGTCCTGACCCTCCCCTCAATATACGCAGGGTTTGGGCTTGAGCGGGTAAAACCCTTGAAAGGTGTGCACTACCTAGGCCCTTATCCTTCCATCGAAGGCCAAAGCAGGGCTTAGGGCCTAAATACAAGAAAATCATTATTTTCTTATTTCTTTATATTGTTACCAAGAATGGAGTATTGACCGAGCATCATATGGTCTAACCTCTAATGTGAGCGAACCATGAAGAAAACAATTGGAGAATATAAATTGTTTCTAAAAACTTTCTTTAATTGGACAAAGTCATACGTGCTTTGGTATATTGGTTTCTAGACATACATTTTTATTTATTTTATCAAAGAAGGAAAATGGTTAAAGAGTCTGATCTATTTCATACATTTCTCTTGAATGTCCACATATGAAATCATTCCATCGTTGTTTGTGAGAATTTTAAACCATTTACATTAACATACCTTTTATCAATTGACATTATTTTCAATTTAACATTGATCTGACTATTAAGCGTTGTTGGATTTCAGTCATAAGAATAAATGCACTTAAGAAAGAATATTAGTTTAGACTTTTAAAAATTAAGAGTTATAAAAGGATATTTGGACCACCCCATATCCTTATAGCTTCATGCACGTCTAAACTATCTCTATAAATTGGTTAACATCCTAAGTGACTTTATAGGGAAAAAAAGTGTATCCTTATAGAAAATAGTGCACCCTCTTTTGCACTAATAATAATATATACAAATAATATAAAAAGCCTAAATAAGAAGCAATAAAACTAAAAAAAATGAATTAGAAGCATTCGTGCAACACTTATTGCTTATGTATTAAGTACAATACATAATATATAAAATTAAATATAGATAAAATTAACCAAGTATGTGTGTATGGATTTTAAGGATGTTTTGTAATTAGTAGGTGGGTATGAAATTGCGTTCATGTCTTCCTTTTAGTACTACTAACTGACTGCAATACGGGCATTTAAGTATGGGGAGTGTTCTTATGCATACTTCCCTCACCATAGGGTGGGGGACACTTCCCTTTTTGAGAATTTTCAAGTACAAAAGGGAATTTTCAAATACATAGGATGAGGTGCACTTGTACTTGAAAATTCCCAAAAAGAAAAGTGTCTATCACAATATGGTGAGGGAAGTATGAATAAGAATACTCTCCTTTAAGTATATATTCACATATATAAATTTATATATATTATATAAAATAAATAAAAGTAAAAAGGTTGTGCTAGTACCGTTGAACCCTAGCCATTAAGTTTTAGGGCCTGTAAAATATCGTTCAAAATCAGTTTTAGGATTTTTTTTTCTTAGAAATATAAGCCCTCGCTTTAAAAACTTTTTTTAGGGTTGGCCTGGCCGGGCTGGGGCTGAGTCCACCTTTACCATCATTAAACCTCCAAGAACCACACATTTAGTAGTCCTCTAACGTGTTGTCTTTTTGGACTTTGGAAAAGTATTATTATATATATTAAAGTGGCAGCCCCCCTCGCAGGAGAGCAACATATGCCGCTTTCACTTGGGCTCTCGCGGTGACACGTGTATACCCTCCTTATAAATAACTCAAATCCCATTCGATATTTTTTAAAAACTACCATTAATTATCTTCATCTTAGTTTCATCAGTTTTTAAACTTCACTTGACCAATCAATATCTATCCCTATTATCTCTCAATATCTAATAAGAGTAATTAGTTAATGGTGTTGGCATCTCTCTCTTAACAAGAAAACAGATAGCTACAAAAATGAAGTTGTAGATGGCCTCATCTTCTACAGAAATTTCAGGCATATACTAATACAGTATAGTTAAATTTGGTATGTAATGCAAGTGGTCTGTTTGAAAATCTCAAATCGGTGTGGAAAATCCTTCTATTTGCTCAATTCTCTCAATCTTTTCTCAACTGTATCTATGTTTTATCTAAAGTCTAAAAACTCAAAAATTTTGACCTTGATTTATGGTTTTTCTTTCTGCCTTGCATTCATGGGTCCAATCACAAGGTGAAATCTGTATCCATGGGACCATGGCTATAGGCAAAATTTCATTAGTCAAGGTATAAGTATGCCGACGACTGTCTTGCTACTTTCTTATATTGCGACCATCTTGATAAAAGATGGAAGGTCATAAAAAATCTGCATTCCCATACACATTGCCTCAAATAAATCCGTGAGGATGAACATAATAATCATCTATTTAAGTAAATGGTTCGAGGTCTTTTTTTTTTTACCTGTGACATAAAATGGGTTCGGTTTCGATTTCAACTTGGTTTAGACCTGTGGATCCGGGACCCAACACTTTATCTCAATTTTTTAGAATATCCCCTTAGAAGTAATTTTTTTCCCATATCATTCTCTACCTAAAACTAAATCCACCTCATATATAGCTCTGATTGCGAGTCTGGTTTCACTTCCTCCTTAGCGGTTTCGAGACCTAGAGACTGATCTTACGACGACTCTAGGTCCCATTCCACCTTCTCCTTCACGATTCCAGTGAGACCCAGCATAAACCGGAGTAGAACCTACCGTATACATCCTTAGCTGCTGGTCGTCTCACCTTGATACGGGATCGTCGGAGTGCGCTTGAACAATGACACGTGGCATTTGACCACACCACAATGCGACCTTTCGGTTCTTTCCGGATTCCGACCTTCCTCATACGTTAAAAATGACACGTGGCATATGACCACACCACAATACGACCTTTCGGTCCTTTCCGGATTCCGACCTTCCTCATGCGTGAAAGAAATCAATGCTTCCATGCTCCGCAGGAGCATCATACATAGAGTGCAGGACTACTGCTTTGCTCCATCCAAACCGTTCAGATCATGGCCCCATTTTAAATGGGCCATCACCAAACATCACATTTAGCAGACAATGGGTTGTTTGGATTCTTAATTCTACAATCAATCTGATGTTGAGGCCCATGTGGGTGATGCAATCTGAACGGTCTGAATGAATCTAATTGAGTCCCCACTGCCACCCACCCACAAGAATGGCTGCATACTCAAGATGGTTTTTAAAATGATTTCCTCAATGAGGAAAATGTGGAAGATCTGTAAAGCCAGAAACAAGAAGAAAGAAGTATAGCACAGCTTTGACGGAAGGGAGAAAGGTCAATCTTGCAAGGTTTGTGCTGGTGGGTGTTGCTGAAGCTTCTCCCTTTTGTGGGAAGGACAGAAGAAAGGCAAAGAAGGGTCTGCTGCTCTCGCCTTTGAAGAAGAGAGGTGAATCTTACAGTGCTTGTTGTCTTGTTGGGTTGTGTTAAAGAAGACCCTTTTATTCTCCTCTGTGGGAGGAAGAGAAGGAAGGTGGAGAAGGGTCTACTGCAATTGCCTAGAGAATAAGATCAAACGGTGGGATTTCTGGACTAATGGTCAGATTATGGATTTGGGCCTTTGCTCTGTCTGAGCTTTTTGTGAGCTCTGTGGTTCATATGCTATATGGGTTTTATATATTCAGCACAGCTGTGGCATCAGACTTATCACAATCTCTATATGAGTGCTTTAGGCCAAGAACCCAAATTGTTGTTAGAGAGGAAGATTGCAAGGCTTTGAATGGTGATGGCCTGCCTCCTATTGTTCTTGTTCATGGGATTTTTGGATTTGGAAAGGGGGTATGTATGTATCATATCTTTGACATATTGCATCTACGAGTACAAATGCATATATGTAATTTTTTCTGCATTAATGAATTGGTTGTTGCATTCAGTTTTCCGTCTCTCTTTGGCTGAGATGAATCTTATTCTGTTTATCATATGGATTCAAGTTTGCATACATGTTGGTGGATAATTTCTATGGTTGTGTGTAATATAATCATGGGGTTAATTCAATTTTGCTTCTCTTCTGTTGGGTGTTTTGAATTTGATTGTTGTAATTTGACTGCAGAGGTTGGGAGGATTGTCCTATTTTGCGGGTGCGGAGAAGAAGGATGAGAGAGTCCTTGTGCCTGACCTGGGTTCCTTGACTAGCATCCACGATAGGTGCGTGGGTGCATTGAAAATGATTAAACTCTTTGATTGGGTTTTATGTTTTCTTTATCTGTTTCTGGGAAATTTATTTAGATTGAGGATTACAGGGCACGTGAGTTGTTCTATTATTTGAAAGGCGGGAGGGTGGACTATGGCGAAGAGCATAGCAAAAATTATGGGCATTCCCAGTTCGGGAAGGTTTATGAACAAGGTAAGAGGAGAAATGCTGGTTTGTAATTTGGATATGTCAATGGTCTATTGTTTCATTTCTGTTTCCTGTTCCTTCATCTGGCAAGAAGTAAAACTCGTATTTATGCAGTGAAGCAAAAATAAGTGGGAGAAGTTCTACTCTTTACATAAAAAAATATTGAATGAATGTCTGTGTACATTGGATATTTGATTTAATTGTGTTTGAACATGCCACAAATCATAAGATGTTTGAATATTTTGAGATTTTAGCAGAAATCAGATGGTTGTTTAATCTATTGACCGTTGAATGGGAAAACCAGGAACCACATAAAGTTGGGTTCTTATTTTTGTTTAGCCTTTTCCACTCCGACGCTTCCCATTGCTCAAATTGATATGAAGCAGTAAAGTTCAGAAGAGATGTGCCACTAGATGTTTGTGATGTTCAAACTACCCCAATCGCAAAGCAAAATGAATAACTGCCTGTTTTGCCAAAGTATGCTCGTTAGTGATTGTGATGCATTATGAGACATTTAATAATGGTAGCCAAAATTTTGTTAAATTACTAATCATTGGTATGTGCTCTTGGAGTGCAGGGCACTACCCTGAGTGGGATGAGAACCATCCAATTCACTTCGTCGGCCACTCAGCAGGGGCACAGGTTGTACGCGTGTTGCAGCAGATGCTTGCAGATAAGGTGATCCCTTCTACTATATGACTCTCAGACCAGTGGTACAATGCCTAATGCCTACTCCAAATCGCAATTAGTCTGAATGTTCCTACATAAGGGAAATCATCTATTCATTCTAGTTTGTGTTTAGGCTGTTCCCCCAACTCTTTTAACCCTAAACTGATATGGCTATCAGCATGGTTTGCGATTTGAGGTGGAAAAGCTTCACAACCATTATTGCCATATATGTGGTCATAAATTTCCGGGCTACCCCAACATTACAGAACAGATTACCATTTATCCAAGATATACCAAATGCTTACTACTGTGTTTACATCAAGACATGCCTTTAACCTCTTGACTTGATCTGTTAATCGATCTTGTAATTGCATTGTTTATCTCAGACTTTCGGTGGGTATGATAACACTTCTGAAAACTGGGTTCTCAGTCTTACTTCCTTGTCCGGTGCGCTCAATGGAACCACACGAACTTTCTTAGATGGGATGCAGTGAGTGAATTAAACTTGTAATTTGGAATAAACTCCCATGTTGTAGCCTTTTTAATTTTACCTGCTAATTCATTTCAGACCAGAAGATGGAAGACTCATGAAGCCTGTTTGTCTGCTTCAGCTCTGTCGTCTAGGTGTCATAGTCTATGATTGGATTGACATCCCATGGCTTAAGAATTACTACAATTTTGGGTTTGATCACTTTAACCTGACATGGAAGAAAGCTGGCCTTTGGGGTCTAGTTGATTATCTTTTGGGGAATATAGGGCCATTCGCCTCAGGAGATTGGATCTTACCTGATCTTACAATTCAAGGCTCAATGCAACTCAACTCTAAGCTCAGTACCTTCCCAAATACATACTACTTCAGCTACGCAACCAAGAGGACATGTAAGATCATGAGGGTTACTGTCCCTTCCAGTATACTTGGAACCCACCCATTGCTTTTCATTAGAGTCTTGCAGATGAGCCAATGGCGCCATCCTCCAGACGTATCACCACCGTTTAAGGGGTACAGGTAGGCCTGTTCTAGATTTTAATGATTGAAGTTGGCTGTTTGATAGCTTTTCATTTATAAATGCTAAATTCGTGGTTCTACACCGATTCTTACTGAATCATCAGAGATGAGGATTGGCATGACAACGATGGAGCACTCAACACAATTTCCATGACCCACCCTCGCATCCCTACTGAGCACCCAAGCCATCTCGTTGTAGATGACTTGGAATGCCAACCTCTGCAACCGGGCATCTGGTCAGTTTATATCTTCCACCACTACCATTATTGATTTTTTTTTTTTTTTTTTAAGTCTCTGTTAGTTGTTAATGAGAGAGGTGAACGATACTAGAACAAAATACATATGCATCCAAAGCATGTTTATTTGTTCGTTTCTCTAGCATAATCATTGTTATCGTGGAGATTATCCCTTCAGTATGAGGTTGGATGTACCCCAAGTCACAACTAGTTTGAATATTTTTTAGCAGAGCAGATGGTAATTCCTTCTGCTTAATTAGAGAATGTTTGGTAATGCATTAAGTCGCAACTTTGTTACTGACCCACCTATCCCTAATTTTAACCAGATTAGGAAGAATGGCCTGCACCTAATTTTATGACTCCCCATAATGGAAAGATGCTTTACCATTGAACTAAGTGCAGGTTCAGCAGCAAATCATATTTATTCCATCCACATCCAAATGCATCTTTAATATCATACACCATCATTGAAATAGCCATCATCCTCAAAATATTGAAACCACCTGCAATGTTGGTATGCATCCTTGTCATCATTAAAAACTATCGCCATCCACAACTGCTTTGCTAAAGATAAGCTCTCCAGCTGCCATCCCACTTCATTAACCAATGTTGTTGTCACCAGTATGATGATAAGGTGGTTGATCATTGTCACCGCCATTGTTGTTGTGATTTGAGCATTAATCTGATCAGTTAGCAAATTTATTGCAAGCTGCTAAAAGTTGTTATGGGTCCCAAACAGGTACTACAAGATCTTGGAAGGAGACCACATTCTTTTCATTGTGAATCGAGAGAGAGCAGGTGTGCAGTTTGACCTGATTTACGACGGCATCTTCCAACGCTGCAGAAAGCATGCATTTAGGAGCACTCCACAAACACTACCAAATCAAAGCTGATAGTAGTTCTCATACCTTTCAATGAAGTCCATATTCATATATACACAACAACTTGAGAGAAATTTAGAATTACACCACATAGCTAGTCTAGGATCTCTTTTACCTTCTTGGCCTGCAAGTAAATGTCATATTTATTTTTTCATTACCAAGCTGCTCTGACTGTAATCATGTGAGAGATTTTGAAGGATTAATTGTACATCGAACTCTTCTCTTGAAAATTGAAATTCCTAATAGTTCAAATTAATATTAAAAAAATCTGGCAATCAAACAGGCCCTTGGTTGCAACAAAAAAAAAAAAAAAGAAGGAATGCTGAGCTCATTCTTTAACACCCATTAAGCCCCATGTGTTAAGTGGATAGGATTGTCCAAAAGGTATCAATTATTTCAAATTCTCAATGCCTATTGGTTGTTGGGCTAAAGACTGAATCATGCTCTTGTCCCATGTAATAAGGTCTTGACATGGAGGGAGCGAAGTGCAAACAAAAAAGCATGTAACCACAGCTGGTCACTCAATTTCAACGTCACTCCAACAGTAATTAGGTGGACCTTAGTTTGCAAAGGAAAAACAATGACAGAGTTATCATATCTAATGACGTTTTTTGCTTGAACACTTTTATTTTGAAAAGGAAATGAGTCATTGTTCAATTGGATTAGTTGTTCAACGACTCTTTTGAGGAAAATAGACTTCTAATAGAAGACTTGAACAAGTCTTTTCAAGAATTAAGTTGGATTGACTTTCCTCCATGCCAACTGCAAGAGATTAGCTCATTTTTATATATAGGTTTCCTTTCTAATGCCAGCTGCCTGGTGTCTACCAGCAAGATCAACCAGGTAGCAATATCTATGCCCGAGTGAACCGGTAGTGGCCATGAGAAGGTTGTCGGTCAAAGCAACAGGTCGAGGGTAGTGCATGAAGTACAACACCCGATGGCCTATATCATTCACATCCATAAAGCACATGTTGCCCTGCTATGCGGGATATGGGAGCAAGTGGCTCTAATCAGCTCAACTGAGTTACAGTGAGGGATGATTCGAATAATATCTATATAAATTGCATAATGAGTTACTGATAGGAAAAGTAGCTCTTGATAAGGGGTTGAATGGTTTTTTTTTTCTTTCTTTCTTTTTTTCAGTGGGCGTTTAAATGGTTGGAATGTGGAAGTTAGTTTTCATGGATGTTTCATGGATGTGCTTTATCCTAAAGGGATAATGACCTTACGACATTCCTTAAATCTGATAATTGCCCCAGAACAATTGGCAAACACATAATTCTCACATAACTTTTTGTACATTAAAGGACGGTTTGAAACTGGCGATGTTACCTTTAATCATGCGATATCCTATGGTTGTAGAATATCTCATACTATGATAGCCTACTGACATAGGATGTCGCATTGTGTGATATACTTCAGCCCTAGGATATTGTGCATGCGATATCCTGCAACCCTAGGATATCGTAATATGAGATATCCTACAACCATCAGATATCTCCACAAAACTTTCACCGTCTTCTTTTCTACAGAAGTAAAACAGAGAAACAGAGAAAAGCGATGTAAAAACCATTTTTATGAGTTCATTGTCTTCGATTCTCTAATGAGTTTTCCTCCATTTTCATCTTATCATCTTGCTTTGGATATGGTAGGAATACATCCTTCCATCCCATTCTCCTTATTCATTCTCTGCAACTTCTTGGATCTACAATGGCTTAGGGTTTTAGAGCAAAAAACCTACTATTTGTGCTTAGGGTTGTGATGATTGAAATGTATAAACTCTAGATGATAGAAGATGGTATAGTAAGATCCTACATAAACCCATAACAAGTAAAAACGAAGAAGATAATAAAACAGAGTTTTGAATTTATGGTGAAAATGTGCTTTGCATTTGGGCGGGAAGGGGTAATCTTTCGGATATCGCATAATTAAGGGTAAATTTTTCACTTTCACACTGTCCTTTTGTGTACGAACAGTTCTTTAGAAATTATGTTTTTGCCAACTATTTTAGGACAATTGTCGAGTTTAAGGACTGTCGTACGGTCAGTATCCCAATCTTAAGCCTCAACTTGCTTTCTTAAACAAGTTCATATGATATGGAATCTGATAAATATATATATATATATAGGAGGATCATGACATCAATGGTCATAGTGATATCAACCAAATTAAAATTGGATTCAAACCGTTGTTATGATTGAAGGGAATCTGGATCTCATTGCCGTCCCCTACGACCTAGAAATCAAAGAGGAACCCTTTCAATTAGGATCCCTCAAATCTCCAGGACATGATGGCTACCCCATCAGATTTTGCTAATATATGTGTGATTCGATTGATCTTGTCATTATAAATGTGGTTCAAGACTTCTTTATATGCAAATCTTCCCTTAGTAAAATCAATAAGACCTTCACTATGTACATCCTAAAAAAGGCCCACCTTCAAAAGATGTATGATTTTAGATCAACTAGTCTATGCAATATTATTTATAAAATCATTGCAAAGGTTATTGCTAATAAACTCAAAAAGGGCCTTGGAAGAATCGTAGGGCCATACGAAAGTGCCTTTGTTGAGGGGAGATTAATTTCTGACAGTTCATAGTTATATTGTTGCCCATGAGATCTCCCATTCTTTAAAGAAGAAGAGAAAGAGTAAAATGATGAGTCATAAATTAGACATAGCCAAACTATATGACCACATGGAATGGGACTTTCTAAGAACAGTCCTAGAGGCATATGGCTTCCATAAGGAGTTCATTTAGTTAATTTTAGAATTTGTTTTTCTAATTTCCTTCTTCATTCCCAAAAACTCTCCTTTTAGTAATATGGTGCACATGAGGTTTGAGGGAAGGGTACCCCTTTTGTCCCTTTACTTGTTTATTTTGGGTGCAGAGGCTTTGTCCCACATGCTCCGCAAAGCTAAGGAGGGGTGTATTCTTGGAATTAAAATAGCCACGAATGCACTGAGTCAATCTTACCTTAATTTTCTTCGCTAATGATAGATTGCTTTTCTGAAGGGCATCGCCTAATGCAGTTCGAGAAATTAAAGAACTTATAAATGACTACTATTTTATGTTAGGCCAAATGGTTAATTTTGATAAATCTGCGGCCTATTTTTGCAAAGAAACTTACCAATTAAGATGTAGAGATCTAACCAAGGAGCCGGGTGTTGGAATGATGAATGATAATGAGAAGTATCCTGAAATTGTTATAAGATATATATTTTGAGTGGATGTCCACTTAAGATGAGTTAGGGTTAAAATTAGGTCTCTCTCTTATGAGGTTGCTTTGCCTATAAATAGGCCCCTCCCATTTGTATTTGTACACAGTAATGAGATAATAGAAAAGCTCCTTACTTTTCTCTCCAATCTTCTCTCTTAGTCTCTCTCTTTTCTAACATGTTATCAACACAAAAAAAGGGGAAAAAAAAAACCCAAGCCGCCTCGTTTTTTTCCCAACCTCAAAGTTCTCTCTGTTTCCGTGCAACTGCAGCAGACTTTGCCTCAGTTTGCACTATAGCAAACATTTTTCGGTTTGCATGCGAGGAAGAAACAAAGACTTTGTATTTGCATACTTTTTCGGTTTGCATACTGTTTGCATACTTTCTTCAGATTGCGTGCGTGGAAGAAACAAAGACTGTGTTTGCATACTTTTTTCGGTTTGCATACTGTTTGCATATTGTAGCCTCAAACTTTTTTTCTGGTTTCGGTTCATAGAGAAACCAATAGGGCTTTGGTTTGCGTGTGTTGAAAAAAAAATTAATCTTGCCTCGGAACACGTGCCTACAAAGAAAATCCATCTTGTTATCGGGTCCGTCCATAACTCCTTCATCCAATCTCCAATCAATGAACAGTTTGGTTATGCAAATTCGTGGCGACAAGCATTACCTAATAGATTCAACAGATCAGCATTTCAACGATTAGAAAAAATTTTGGACTACAATCACGGTAAGCGATATCTCAACCATAGTTAAATCCAAATCTATTAGAATGCATAAAATTAGTTTATGATACTTATTTACAGTAATTATAGTGTTTGGTTACTGTTCATCCTCTTGCATGATTTTTTTTTAATTTAAATTTATCAATACTATAAATGGATCACAAAATAGAACTAGAAGTTCTAAGTTTGAACCCAAAATTCACTTATCTATGGGCCAACAGTCCTAGAAGTTGGAATATTAATATGCACCCGTAAATTCATATTCATAAATCAAAAGCTTGAATTTTTTTTTATTCCAAATAAACTATATGGCCATAAAATTAAACATGAAAATTTGGCAGAACCAAAAGTTTTGATCATTTGTTAGAACCAGAAGTTCTGCTTCAAACCTAAAAATTTGACAGAACTTGCAATTCTAATTTCATGTGTTATGAACCTGAAGTTCTAAATCAAGTCTGAAGTCTTGACTGAACCAGCAGTTCTGATTCTCAAAGTTAACAATCTGATGTTCTAAATTTTCATTGGCCAACTTATTTGCCACGTTTACATTCATTTCTTAATTTACTTCTGATGTTAAGTTTTTATTTTTTCCCTTTTTACTTTATTGATTATCTGCTTAAGGTTAATTATATATATATATATATATATATTGAGGAAGGCTCTCCTAAGCTCCAGCTTAGGATAAAGTAAGCTCAAGTTTGTGGTGGGGCCCACTTAGGGGCCCACCTAGGGGCCCACATGAGGATGGGGGTGGGGGGGATTTCAAGGACTCTTTGGGATCTTCCTCTCTACAAGAAATCAGCCACAACCATAATTTCTATCATCTCTATGTGGGCCCAAAAGTTTAATTGTCAATAGTCCATTCGGATTGATATATAGTTGATCCAACGATCTAGTAAATTCAGATCTGACAGGAAATTGGTGGACATATGCAATTTAGAAGGGTCAAGTGTTTGGTCCATTTGGATGGACCAAAAGTGGGCCTCACAAGCATGAGCTTATGAGATTTTATTCTAAACTTGAGCTTAAGAGAGCCTTGCTCATATATATTTCTTATTACAGTTCTTTGCATGATGACACATCTTGCTAAACTTGACTTTAAAGCACTTAACATAAATGGGAACAATTACTTATTTTGGCAATTGGATGATAAAATCCACTTGCAATCCAAGAAACTAGGAGAGACCATAAAGGAAGGTAACAAGATATCTCCAAAGTAAAAGGCGTTAGCCCTCATCTTCTTGCGTCATCACATACATAACGACTTCAAACATGAATACCTTACTGAAGAAGACTCAGCAGGCCTATGAAAATCCCTGAATGATAGGTATGATCACCAGCAGATGGTCATACTACCAGCTGCCCAAAATGAATGGTTAAACCTAAGGTTATAGGATTATAAAACAGTACCTGAATACAACTTTGCCCTCTTCAATATTGTTTTCAGATTAACATTATGCGGTGAAAAAGTTTCAGAGGAGCAGATGTTGGAGAAAACATTCTCTACTCTTCATGCCTCGAATGTGCTCCAGTAGCAGCAGTATCGAGAGCGACGTTTCTTCAAATATTCAAAACTTATCTCATGTCTCTTAGTCACTAAACAGAATTGCATAGTATTGATGAAAAACCATAACTCCAGACCAACTGGATCTTCAGCAGTTCCTGAAGCAATGCTAATTTTACCTCAAACAGATGCGAAGGTAGGGGGAATGGAAGACATAAATCCTCCAGTAAAGGTGGAAGAAATAACTCCTCAAGGAGAGGTGGTTTTAAAGGTCCTCCTCTAAAATTCAACAATCACCAGAAGTAGTCTGCCCTTCAGTATAAGCACAACCAGAATCCACCGGCTAATCCTACCCACCGACCTGATGACACGTGCCACAAATGTAGAAGAAGTGGGCATTGGTCACGCACTTGCCGTGCACCAAAGAAAATGGTGGAACAATACAAAGCACACAAGGCCTCTGTTCATTTAGTAGAGACAACTGAGAACTTCACAAACTAAATTTTTTTTTTTTTTTTTTTTTGTTCATTTGAGATGCATGTTTCTTAGAATTTTCCGTTTTGATGGGGAACTTCATTTTCATTAATGTCCTAATTTATGGTAAATATTTTTAATCATTTCAGTTTTAATCATGTGATTACATAGTTATGTTGTTTTATTATTTTTGTTTAAGGTATGGATTATGGAATTAAGGACAACCTTTGTTTAGTAGATAGTGCTACAACAAACACCATTCTGAAAAATCAGAAATTTTTTTCAGAATTAATGTTTATTCCACAAAAAGTATCCACCATAGTTGAACCTATGCAAAAAATTGAAGGCTCCAAAAGAGGCCACATGATGTTACCTAATGGTACCCATCTATTCATTAAAGATGCTTTGTTCTCAAAAAGTTCCAGAAAAAACTTGATAGTTTCAAAGACATCAGAATGAATGGGGTACCACATTGAGACTGTTAGTGAAGGTAACAAGGAATACTTATGCATCGTTACTAGTATTGGAAGCAAGAAGCATATACTAGAAAAACTAAGTACACTCTCCTCAGTATTACACGACAATCTCCAATGTTGAATCACATTCGGTTATGAGCAAAATAACAAAGTCAAACCCGAATCTTAAACTAAACCCGAAGCTTAATAATCCTAAGACTTTACAACTTTGGCATGATAGGTAAGGTCACCCTTGGGCTATTATGTTGAGAAAAACCATAGAGAACTTATTTGGACATTCCTTAAAAAACCATCAATTGACCATACCTAGTGGGTACTTATGTACCCCATGTTCACGAGGAAAATTGATCACCCGACCTTCTTTTACTAACGTTGCATACGAATCCCCATTCTTTCTACAAATGATACAAGGTGACATTTGTGAACCCATAAATCCCACTAGTGGACCTTTTAAGTGTTTTATGGTTTTGATTGATGCCTCCACCCAATGGTCAGATGTTTACCTACTTTCAACTAGGAACATAGCCTTTGCCCGCGTATTGACTAAAATAATCTAACTGAGGGCTCACTTCCCTGATTATCACATTAAGTCTCTAAGACTTGACAATGTAAGCGAATTTACATCTCTGATTTTTTACAATATTTGTTCATCTTTAGAAATTGTAGTCGAACATCATGTCCCCCATGTCCACACCCATAATGGCTTAGCCAAATCCATGATTAAGCGTATCCAACTCATTTCTGGGACTCTTCTGATGCAGTCCAAATTACCAGTTATTGCTTGGGGACAAGTAGTGTTGCATGCATCAATGTTAATTCGACTTCGACGTACGGCCTATCATCAATATTCTCCTACACAACTTATATCAGGACATCAACCTAATATTTCTCACTTGCGCAAGCTAGGTTGTGTAGTTCAAGTCCCAATACCACCTCCTAAGCGTACTACGATGGGATCACAACGTAGATTGGGAATCTATGTAGGTTATGACTCTCCCTCGATTATTCGATATCTAGAACCAATGACAGAAGATGTCTTCACTGCTCGTTTTTTCGATTGTCAATTTGATGAGACAGTATTCCCGCCGTTAGGGGGAGATAAGATAGTTCCTGAAGAACGTATTATTCCTATAGAACAACTCGTTCCTACAGAATGACGAGAATTAACATGGAATACTTCCACTCTGTCTCATCTGAATCCACGAACTTCACAATGTGAGAATGAAGTACGGAGAATCGTGCACTTACAAGGAATTACAAACAGATTACTTGATGCATTTAACGGTGCAGCAAAGGTGACGAAGTCACATGTACTAGCGATAAATGCACCTGCCGAGATTAATGTCCTTATAGGATGAAGTCAAAATACTGGAGCAAAAGAATCTGCGATACACCAGTAACGTGACATACCTATAGGTTCAAAGGACTTAGCTCCGCGGAAAAGGAGAAATGAGCAATCATCATCATGTCCTCTCAAAGAGGGCACGTAACACTCCTAAAGAGGTTCCTCCCAAAGAGACACATAACACTCTTGAAGATGTTATGGTAAAAAATCTGTTCTCTTAAGAATGATGGAAGTCCCTGGTGAGACTTTGAAAGCCCCTGAAGAGACACGGTTGCCGGATAATAAAGAGATCTCTAGACATTACAATTACTCAAGACAGATGGAATAGAAATGAAATTATCATTGATGATGCATTTGCATATGCGGTAGGTACACAAATATCAAAGAAAAATGATGATGATGATGATTGGGACACAGAACCACATTCTACAAATGAATGTCGACAAAGAAAGGATTTGCCAAAATGAGAAAGAGCCATCAAAGCAAAGTTAGAGTCTCTCAACAAAGGTGGTATGTTCGGGCATATGGTACAAACCCCAAAGAATGTTAACCCTCTAGGTTACAAGTGGGTGTTTATAAGAAAAATGAATGAAATTATCAGATATAAAGCACGATTAGTGGTACAAGGTTTCCTGCAGAAACATGAGATTGATTATGAGAAAACATACTCCCTTGTTATAGATACAACAACATTTAGATATCTGATAAGTTTAGCAGTTTCTCAAAATCTAGAAATGAAACTCATGGATGTTGTAACTGCTTACTTGTATGGGGACTTAGACACAGAAATTCACATGAAAATCAGGGAATTATTTCCTTTGCCTAAAGCAAAGTCAAAGAGTACATACTAAATCCAATTAAGGCAGTCACTGTATGGCCTGAAGCAATCCAAATGAATGTGGTACAATCGTCTTAGTAAATACTTGTCTAAAAGGGGATATGAAAACAATCACATTTGCCTGTGTCTATTTATAAAAAAACTCTTGAAGGGATTTGCAATAGCAACATTTTATATGGATGATATAAATTTGATAAGGACTCAAGAAGAGCTTGAAGAAATTGCTAATTATTTAAAGAAAGAATTTGAAATAGAAGACCTTGGAAAAACGAGATTTTATCTCGGATTACAAATCGAGAGGAATTCTAATAGGATGTTGGTCCATCAATTTAATTATACCAAAAAGGTTTTAAAACGATTTGGTATGGACAAGGCACATCCATTAATCACTCCCATTGTCATCTGGTCTCTTGATATAAAGAAAGATCCATATCGTCCCATCGAGGAAAATGAAAAGGTATTGGGTCCTGGATTACATCCTTAAATGCTATTGGAGCCCTGATGTACTTGGCACAATGCACTAGACCAGACATTGCATTTTCTATGAACCTTCTAGCTAGGTATAGCTCCACACCAACTCAAAGGCACTGGATTGGTATTAAACACATCTTACGTTATTTGCATGGAACAATTGATTTAGGAATATTTTATTCTTATTATCGTAGAGATTTCAGTTCTGTAGGATATGCAGATTTGGATTATCTTTCTGATCCTCATAGGGGTCGATCACAGACAGGTTACATATTTCTTAATGATAATGCCGCCATTTCTTGGTGTTCTCTTGAACATACTTTAGTAGCTACTTCCTCCAGCCATGCTGAGATTTTGGCCCTTTATGAAGCCAGTAGGGAATGTGTATGGTTAAGATCTTTGATTCAGCATATTCGTAGTTTTTGTCAATTACCATCTATTGCAGGTATCCCAAATATTATCTATGAAGATAAGGAAGCATGTATAAGACAGATTCAAGAAGGTTTCATTAAAAGAGACAAGACTAAGCAATAGTACCGAAGTTCTTCTTCACTCATGAACTTCAAAAGAAAAATGAAATTGAAGTCAAGCAAGTTTGTTCGAGTAATAACCTGGCTGACATGTTTACCAAATCTTTGACAAAATTTGTATTTCAGAAGTTTGTATATGAGATTGGCATACGTAGAGTTCATCATCAAACTATGTGAATAGTTGTTATTATCAGGGGGGGTGATTTATCAAGGGGCATCCTAAAGTATACTACCCAGGACATTTGTGCGCTTTACTCTTTTTCATTTTCTAGGTTTTATCCCACTAGGCTTTCCTAGTTATGGTTTTAACGAGTCAGCATTATGCACGTTCAACACCAGTTCAATGATCGTAAAGAATGTTGCACTCTTTTTCCATTCGCTTTGGTTTTTTCCCATTAGGTTTTTCCTTAGCAAGGTTTTTAATGAGACAACTGTCTTTAAATGGTGGTCATCCAAGGAGAGAGTGTTATAAGATATGTATCTTGGGTGAATACCCACTTAAGATGAGTTGGGGTTAGAATTAAGGTTCCTCTCTTATGAGGTTACTTTGCCTATAAATAGGCATCTCCCCTTTGTGTTTGTATACAGTTATGAGATAATAGAAAAGCTCTCTACTTTTCTCTCCAATCTTCTCTCTTAGTCTCTCTCTTTTCTAACAGAAATCCCTTACTATTAAAAGCAATAAAAACCTCATGTTTCAATCTCTTATATCAAGAATTAAGTGTATAATCAAGTCTTGGCAAGCTCCTTGTCATCTCAGGCCGGAAAATGTAGCCTAATAAAATAAATTGTGGTTGCTATTCCTATCTGTAATATGTAAGTTCTTCAACTCCCTTCTATGGATAAAATGTTTAGAAAATTCTTTTGGGGGGATTCAGATGAGAGAGAAAATACATACAATAAAATGAAGTGAAATTCGCAAGCTGATAAATGAAGGGGGTTAGGGATCCATGAAACTAGAAATAATAAATTAGCTTTATTAACAAAGGCATATTGGTTTCTACCACAAAAAAAAAAGGACATATTGGAGATGCTTAGCTAATGATTAGCTCTTAAGCTCCAAGATTATTAAGACTAAGTATTGCCTAAATAAAACTCTTTGGAAAGCTAGCCATAGAAAGGAAGGTTTTTTTGTTCTGAAAGGTTTTGTGGAGCAACTAACTTTATTAAAAGAAAATAGAAAAGGTGGGTTAGATTATAGGTAATGGTGAAAATACATCGGCTTGGATTGTAATTGGATACCCAGTGATAGAGGCCTTAGGAAACCCTTGTCTGAGGTCTCTAATCCAAATCTTATGGTTAAAGACGTTAGGGACTCTAATGGAAGCTAGCATGTGTGGATTTTGTCTAATATTTTTAATAATAAGGCCGATGTGATGGTATTCTTAAAGTTTATATCCCTTGTCAAAGTAGGAAGATAAGAGGATTTGGCCTTTACCAAAAAGGGGTAATATCCACCAAGTCCTCATAGAGAATCCTCTCCAATGAAAGGCATAATAGGGTTCTCACCACTATTAATTGGAAGTCTCTTTTGATTATTCCACTTCCTCATGGTTTCTTCTTTAGAGGAAAGATGATTTGGCCCAATAATTCCCTAAATTTGGAAAAAAATTTAATGGATAACTTGAAATCATTAACTTTGGAGTCCCATTCTAGATTCAAGCCAAAGCTTTAGATTGAGCTCCTTAGCCGTTTCAACCTTGGTGCCCATTGATGCAACTTTTAGAGCACCAGCTTCGATTTTGGTTTTGCCATTTGGGTTAACGAGTCTTTGCGTTTTGCAGAATCAATGTTTGGCCCAAAGGTCTCTTCTGCTAAAAAAAACCGAGGCGAGGGCGGTTCTGATGCCTTTTCATGAGATTAAATCACGTGGTGTTGCTGGTGCTGGTGTGTACCTCTTCGCTGATGCACTTGAAGTGGTGGATAGTATTAATGGTGCTCTTGAGTCCTGATTAAGATATCAAGATTATAGGTGACTCTTTGAATCTAGAGAAATTTTCAAATTAAGATCTTTAAGTTTCTGCCTTATTTTAAAAAAGGATACAAGTTTCAAAACTTTTTAAATTAGTTTTTAAGTTTTTTGACAAACTTTCAATTAAAGACATCCATCCATTTAAAGATATTTTCTGACAACTGTTTTCTCAAATTTTTTAAAATACCCAAATTACCCTTCATTTAAAATCATGACATAATTTCGACATTCACTATATAGTACATACAACCGATGACGTAGGAATGCTGGTTGTCCTTGACAACAATGAAAATGCCGATGAAAAAAATGAGAATGATGGCCATGACAATGACCGCTACTAAGAATGATAGCAATGGTGTAACTTGGGTTGCGAAAAACTGCATGGCCCAACTTGGCTGGGCTTGTTCTAATTCAGGTCAGACTCAAATAAGTTTAGATTTGACCTTCAAATACCCAATATATATATATATATATATATTTAACATAAAGGAGATGCTCCTATCGGAATTACTCTTACAATATTGTGAAAATAAAAGTACAGCCCTCGCATCCATATCTAATATTAATAATATCTGATATAAAAACAGACCATAAAAAAGCTTCACACGCACATTTATTTCAACCATAGAACCTAGCCCAAAGGCTAAACTCAGACAAAGCTATCAAACACCTACAGTTAATCCAAAAGCAACAAGGAACGATGGCACTAGTGTCCACCATTGCAAGTCTTTATGAAAGAACTCCAACAGCAATGTCAATAGAGTCAGCTGGTTTGATGGGCCTTGACTGCAAGGCACATTTGCAAATCACACTGCATTAAAAACTACCTTTGCATTTTCAAAGACAGACAGACAATTGGGTCAGCTTGATGTATCTTTATTCGAAGAAAGAGGTATCTCAAAAATTCAGGTGGCAAGGATAAAAACCATTACTGCAAGCTATATCTCATACACAGCCCTCTATATCTACTTACTACAATGCAAATTTAGTTGTTGAAAGGAGCATTCACCAAAACTGTTCAGAATATTGAATAAAAACTTTCCATGAAAAATGTTACAATCAAAGATCAACAAGCTGTACCCCATCACATGAATAAAATGCAACACTAACCAGAGACAATTTAGCTCATACCAGCCCAAGCCCATAAAAAGCAAATGTGTAGCATAAAAAAATAGTACATCATCTTGATACAAGATAAAGTTTCAAGTAGTATCCATCATTAATACATAATTATTACATTAGTACCCAAAATGCATTCACAATTGTAATTACAAAAATAAAAATGGAGAATAAAACAAGGATCCTACAAAGATGAACATTCAGTCTAAACTTTGATGAGTAGACATGCAAAAGAACCTCCAAAACCACAAGAATGGGGGAAAATGGAGGAGAAAAGAACACCATTATTTGTCTTTATATAACATTTTTTTATAACAGTCTTTATATAGCATATTGCTATAAACCCACACTTGCATGCATCAAAATAACTAAAGCATTCACCCAACCATAAAATGCAGAAGCCATGAGATCAAACAAGACACACAACCGGAATCAGCAAATGAAGATGAGATTCCACAGAGACACAACCAAACATCCCCAATTAAAACTTGGCATATGCCCACAACCCCATCAAAAAAACCATTAGAAATCTCACAACTTGACGAACAAACTCCAATAAAATAGAAAAAAAAGTAAAATCCTTGCACTAAAAATATTAACAAAAACAATCAGAACCACAAAAGTTTCCATTTTGCATATAACCCAGAATCAGAATCACCAATATACACAAACTCAGATCCATCACATTAAATCATGAAAAGGATTCCAAAATCCATAGATATTACACATTATCACCACTCATCAAACCACTAAAACTCCTGCGACGCAGATCCAGGCTCTGCCTTTCCTTTCCCCATCTTCTTTGGCAGCAGCGTCTGATGAATGTTGGGCAAAACCCCACCATTCGCGATTGTAACAGCCCCCAAAAGCTTGCTCAGCTCCTCATCATTCCTCACCGCAAGCTGTATATGCCTTGGCACGATCCGATTCTTCTTGTTATCCCTCGCAGCATTCCCCGCAAGCTCAAGAACCTGAAATCAAAAATCAAAACCAAAATCAAATCTCATGATTTGGGGACAAAGGCAACGGAGATGGGATTGAATGGGGGGCCTTGACGAACCTCAGCGGCGAGGTACTCGAGGACGGCGGAGAGATAGACCGGAGCGCCAGCGCCGACGCGCTCGGCGTACTTGCCGGCCTTGAGGAATCTGGCAATCCTTCCGACGGGGAATTGGAGGCCGGCTTTGTGGGATCTGGAGACGGATTTGGAGGCCTTGGGCTTGCCTCGGCCGCCCTTTGTTGAAGCTGAAGAACTCATCTTGATCGGATTTCAGGAAACCCTAACCCTAGATTTTGAAAAATGGTATTTTGGGGAAGAACAGAGAGAGAGAGAGATTGAAGGTGAATTTTTTTTTAAAGGAAGAGGGAAGAAGGGTTGGGTTTATATAAGGGTGGGTTTGAGGTAGGGATCTTGTGTTGATTGGTGAGATGGGAGTAGACGCGGATCGATGACGTGGCATGAGGGGGAGAATCTGGGCTGTTGATGGAAATGTTTGGGGGAGAATGAGTGGCTGAGATTTGGTAGAAAAATAAAGGACGACTTATGCGGGTGCTTGCTTTACCTTGATGACCGGGTGTGGAGAGAATGGAGACGTGCAGAGGGTTCGGGTTTGGGTGGGTCAGACATGTGCAGGACCGATCCGATGGATCTTATTGGACTCCGGCGACAGCGTCTCTTCCTCTCCGGCCCTGGTGCAGCCAGCAACGACATGCGACAGCTTCCTCTGGTGTTCTTTCTCCGGTCAGAAATGAACCTAGCCTCCTCCACCGATCTCCAACAGATCTGAAACCAGTCCCTCTATTTCCGGTGACAAGAGTTCGGATCCTCTGTTTCTTGCTACAACGCAACGGAGAGACAGAATCGTCCCTCCTTTTCTGGCGACACGCAGTGGCAGCGGCGACTACTTCTCCATCGATGTGGTGTCCAGATGAGGCATCTTCGGCAAGACCAGATCAAATCTACAAGCCCACATCCTCCGAGTTTCTCCTCTTCTTCGACCACGACCACAGGAGAGAGAATGAGAGGAAGGGAGAGAGGGAGAGAAAATAAAGGACGGGGGAGGGAGGAAGAAAGAGGGAGAGGGAGGAGGGAGGCCGCTAGCTAGCCGGACACAGGGTGGGGTGGGGTGGGGTGGGGTGGGGTGGGGTGGGGTGGAGGGCGGAGGGGTAGTTTAGGAAAATGATTTATATTTTTTTATTTGTGGTGTGGAGAGATAGAAGTGTAGTGCCAAGAGAAGCCCTCAAACATTTATACATGTGGCCATGTGGGTGGTTCAGGACTGGACCTAAATGGCTCGAAACTTGATGATAAATGGGACTCGAAATGTGTACAGGTAAAATGGGTGAAAAAAAAAAAATGGGTCCGTACACACATTGTTACCAATCTTCCCTGTGTCTCACTGGTTGCATGATTAGGAGTCTGTGCAAGAGGTCCAGGGGTCAAGGATTGGTACCACCCTCTTCACCCCATACACACATTGTTTAGGAAGGGGACCTTTGGGTAGCCCAATAGGGGTGTAACGGTTCGATTAACCGTGGTTTTTGGGAAAACGGTTAACAGAACCGTGTTTCACGGTTTTTGGTTTTTAAAAA
Source organism: Persea americana (assembly GCA_029852735.1). Classification (NCBI taxonomy): domain Eukaryota; kingdom Viridiplantae; phylum Streptophyta; class Magnoliopsida; order Laurales; family Lauraceae; genus Persea; species Persea americana. Next base: position 33,589,128 of record CM056818.1, read on the forward strand.
CCGTAACCATAACCAAACTATGAAAAATCGTTAAAAACCGACCGCGGTTAACGATTCGGTTACGGATAATTATCATTTAAAAAAAAATGTGAAAATTTTGTCATTTACCAATCAAACTTTCTGTGAAAAAAAAAATCATAGTTAGAGAATGGCATAATATGTTACTGTAAAAAAAAATAAAAAAAAATCCATTCAAGCCCCCTTAGGTTTTTTTCTTATTAGCGAAACGGTTCGGTTCGGTTAATAACCGTGAGTCGAGACAAAAACCGTAACCGAACCGTGAAGTGCAGTTTTTCGATTTCAAAAACCGTAATCGTAACCGAACCGTGAAACACGGTTATCAACCGTAGTTCAGTTCAGTTCGGTTAGACGGTTTTTTTTTTTTTTTTTTTTTTTTTTACACCCCTATAGCCCAAGGTCCATTGAAATCCCCGTGCAGGACTTATTTGCATAGGGCACCCTTCGTCTCTACTAATAGGGTTGCAAACAGGACAGTTCGGATCAAAACCATAGTAGACCTGGACCTGTTTCTAAATAAAGGTTTCATATCCGGATCCGATTTTGACTCAAAACCTGTTTTGTTGGTTCCAGACCTAGATCTGGTTCTTTTGACTCGTAACCTGTTTTGTTAGTTTCAGATTGAGATTCGATTCCGGAACCGGGTCCACCTAGTGGATTAGAATATAGTTTAAAAATTGATTTTAATTTCTCTTTATTCTTCATTTTTCTTAAAATAAATATATCATTCAACTTATAACAGTGCATCAAGTCTACTACATCTAATATTATACATAAAAATATCCAAAAAAAATTGATTTTGAGGTACAATTTGCAATATCAAAGGCTATATGCAGGGTCCATGGGTCAAAACCTATATGGACCTGGAACCAGACCCGTTTATCAATTAAAACCTAAAATAGGTTCTAGACCTGGTTTTTTACAAGTCGAAACTTCCGAGTAATTGGAGAATTGGATACCCATTTGCAACCCTATCTACTAACCATGAAGGCTAGTCCAGCAATGGCTAACTTAGGTTTGCATGTGGCCTAGGCACTAATGTGATGCTTTTTTACTATGTTGTGTGAATGAAGGTGGAGTAGAGAGCTAAACTTATGAAATGACACACTTATCTTTTATTCCCTCGCAAACAAGGGTGCTCATGGACTAGGCCAGCCTGCTTTGGACCGGGCTTGGTCCTTCGATTATATTATTAGGGGCGGGTTCGGTTTTTTAATTTAGTTCAATTTAATATATGGGCCTGGCTTGGATAATGGTGTTAGCAAAGAAAGTGATCTTATGATTTGAAAACCAAAAAGCTAACACTCAAACCGATCTTATGACCAAACCAATTAAGCTACCCTGAAGACAATGTAACCTACCGGTTTTTTAATTATAATGCTAACACGAGCTAGGTTCAGGCTTCATGTTGTTCAACAAGGCTAGGTTTGGGCAAGCTAGTTAAAGCCCAAATCGGGCCTACGCCAGGCTTGGAGCTACAGTTTAGAAGCCGAGGGCTGGGCTGTATGTTCCCTAACCCGAACTGACCCAGCTCATGAATGAAAGTGCATCTAGGGCCAATGAACAAGTCCTAGAGGGGGGGTGAATAGGACTAATGGAATTCTTTTGCCAATTAAAAATATCTCAGTCCGATTTTAATCCCAACTAGGACAAAGAACACTATGAACACATTTAATAATACAACTTATGCGGAATATGAGTTCAATGTGTGAAAGTTTAAACAATCAAAGATATGACAATTAGTTTCATGTTAATAAGCACAAGTGTGTCAATTAAACTCAATGATGAAATAATATCCTTATCAATCTCCACAACATATAGATATGTAAATCATGTACAAGTGATAAAGATAGAGAAATTGGCACAAGGGATTTATAGTGGTTCGGTCACACAGACCTACATCCACTCTCAAGGGCCACACAGTCCCCTGGTTCCACTATGAAGAATCAAACTACACAAGTACTGATTCTACATCGATTTTGTTACCGAGATTTGATCACAAAGATCTACTCCCCTCTTTTGTTCACGAGGTTCGACCACAAAGATCTACTCCCCTCTACAATTTTTACAGTGGTTAAATCACAAAGAAATAAACCACTCTTACAATGCTCTGAATTGAATGAAGTGAGGGAGAAGAACATTTGCCTCTTTTGACAAAATTTGGAGGTTGCCACTTACCCCTTTGATGAAGTCCAGAGGATGCTCTTCGAAGCTTGTCACCGTAACTCCAAGCTTTTATGCCTCTTGCAATGCTTCCTTGATATTGATGATGATGCTCCAATGTTGTGCTCAATCAAGGGAAGAGGTCTTTGATCTAGGGATATGGATTTTAACTTTTGATGGCTCAAGTTCTTCCCTAGAAGATATGGTTTTCACACATCACACTTTCCTTGAGCTAATGAAGCTCTTAGATTTGTCAATACAAGCTCATAGTGTGTGTGAAATGATCTATGAGAGCTCTAATATGATGCACCATGGTTAGGACATGAGCTCTCATGATCTTCAAGAGAGTTCGGATGATTTGGGGCATTTTCTATTTATAAACAACCCTCAAACGGCTCTCTAACGGCTCTTGGCGGCTAGCCCCCTTCAAATCCGCGGTTAGCCGCTACCCCAACGATCATAAATGGCTAGTTTTAGGTAAGTTGTCGGTGGGCAAAGAGGCTAGCCGAATTTTTCAAAGAGGCTAGCCGCTAGGTAGCCGCAAGGTAACCGATTTTTCACAGAAAAATGTACATTAAGCTTCTGGAAAAGTAACAGCGAGGTGACCGTGAGACATGGCGGTTAACCGACCTCTAGGACCAGTTTTGAGTCTTGAAAAGGCTCAAAAAACATTTTCTAAAAACCTATTAAATAAGCCATTAAACTAAGGGTTTTTAGGACCATCTCTTGGTTGGTTTGGGGTCCCATTTACTTGAATAGGTTGTCACTCATATGGAGGTCTTCCTTGATGAATCCGAGCCTTCCAAGACTTGATCTTCTGCCTTCAAACTTTATCTTCCTTGTGAAACTCTGAGAGGCAAGATCTTGGATTCTTTCACACGGAATCGACAACATAAGTGCTCATGGAAATGTGGCACTAACAATGAACACCCCTACTTGCAAGTCGCAAACCTCTTCTTTAAGTACAGAAAAAGTGTGATTATAAGTATGGTGTGATAAACATCTATGACAAAATGTGATTTCTAGCCTATACTTCCTCTATACTTTATGTCTTAATATCCAAACAAAGATTTTACTACACCTCTATTTTTACTAAAGCATACTTCATAATATCCATAATCTGAGATGCAACTCAACTTTACTTATCCACACATGTAAACAAAGAAAGCCAAGCAAATAAATAAGAAAGCTACTAAATGCACACTACTTTCTGATATCTCCACACTATATTCTCTACACTCCCACACTTACTCCATACACACCCTATTTTTCCCAAAATGCCCAAAACTATGGAAACCCTACTGCTCTCTACACACCCCTTCTCCCTCTCTCCCCTATCCCTTTTGCCCGCTGTTGTCCTCCTTCTCCCTTGCTCGGTCTCTCTCCCTCTACTCTGCCTACCCTCTGCCCACTGCCCACTCTCCCTTTCTCCTGCTCCCTCTTTCTTCTCCCCCTCTCCCCATTCCCTTCTCCCTCTCCCTCTCCCTCCCCATCCGGTGGTGCTGCCGGAGGAGAGTGGGGGTGGGGGGCTGGGTGTAGAAAGAAGTTGGGATGGAGAGATGTCCTTTTAGGTAATTTTACACAAGGTATATATGGTCATAAAAAGGTGTAGTACGTGGAGAGCAAAAACCAATGTGCATTTAGTAACTCCCAATTTGGCTACCTTTGTTAGATTGTTGGTGGCCCAAAAGGGGCACGCTACTTTTTTTATTTTGGTTGGGAAGGTATAAGCATTTTATCATTTTATGTGGGGCTTCCAAAAGTACATAAGTTGTTAGCAGAGTTTGATCAAACAATTATTTTTAATGATATTTGATTCAATGGTTATGGCCGTAAAATCAAATTGAAATTTAAGATATAACAAAATGGTCTTAGTTTTATATGGCCATTCGTTTGCATTTATAAATTAGTACGCACATGGAAATTTAAGGATGACCTAGTGGTAAAGGCTCTCACTCCCATCCCACTCACTAGGGATCAATCCCTGGTGGGTGACTTTACTACACTCCAACTTGGCCGCTCAGCCAAGTAAGCAAAATAAAAAATAAAAAAAATTAGTTTGCACGGAAGGTGAGTTAGACTATCCACCTCCCATAAGATCCATCAGTGAGATATGTGGGTTCAACGGAAGGGTGGATGGGTTGGATGTAATGAGTTTCATATATTAGAGTGGGTGACTGGGTTGCATATATGGGATCCATTTAGGTAACGATACAATTTTTAGAATATTCATTTATTGATTTTGAGGGATTCAGAAATATCAAATAAAATTATGAATAATATCAAGATCGCACGTTAGGCAACAGCATCCTTGCTATCCATATAAAACCATCTAAACTCAACCAATCCCCAACCCCCCAAAAAAAAAATGCAACAAATGGGTTGCTAAAAATAAAAAGGGCTCAAAGTATAATAAAATAAAATTGAGTTATATAATTAAATTATGAAAACATGAAAAGATGATAACCTTCCACCAGTGAAAGAAAGAATAATTGGTTGAAGATAAAATAAAAATAAAAATAAAAACATGTTAGTACTGTATAGCGAACTAAAAATATAATATAGTAAAATGTGAAAATGATAAAACAATAATAATATAAGTGATTTATGAGAAAATGGGTTTGAATCATAGTTGTTAATATCATTTCGGACCCCATTTTGCTCTAGCCTACAAAATGAAAAGTTTCAGCCGATTCAGAATTTCGGTAAAACTTTTCAGAATTACATTTTGAGGAAAATATAACATAATATATGTACATATATATATATAAAAGAATTAAAAAATAATAAATATAGAATTAATCCATTCTAGTAAATTTTTTGGAATTACATTTTGGGAAAATATAAGAATAAAGTATATATGTGTAAAAAGAATTTTAAAAAATTATTTAAAGTACCATTTCGGCTGAAATCTTAAATTTCAGCCGAAACTGACTGAAAAGTCAAACCGAAAAGTTTGGACTGAAATTTTGTTTTAGCTACTTGACTAAAACGAAAATTTTCAACCATTTCGGCCGAAACGGCATGAGATTTATAGCTATGGTTTGAATACTATCTTCCATAAGCCGATATTTTGCTCTCATCCCGCTACTAGCAAAATATACTCCCATGATCATAAACTCTACAGTTTAGCAGATTTGTGTAGGAAAGCAAAATTTTGTATAAATATTTTGGAAAAAAAAACTTAAGGTCCATTCAGATATTTCGATCCCTAGTTCCCGATGATTGGTGTAACCCCAAGTGGGCGGCACAAGGAAGTCAGCATAAAGGGTCCATGAGGGACATCCACATCAAAGCACAACCCTTTTTTTCATATTTCTTGAAAAAAAAAAAAAAGAACTCACTAACCAATTCAACCCGACCCATATACTTACTGTAGGCGGTAAAAACGACACCTACTTAGATTAGGATGAGGTTGAGGTAAAACTCCTTAGGACGGGGAATGTTGAACTCCAATAACCTGAAAGGGAAGGAGAAAGACTTGGGTCAGAGGCCCTGGCTGCCGTGAGCCGAAGGCACTCCGATGCCTGAGTTAGCTCTGAGAAAACTAAACAGGAGGAGGAAGAGAGGAATGAGAGTTTGTGTAATATTGAAAGTAGCGGGCTGTGTATTGCGTAGTGCGTACCTCTCATGGGGCTGATCCCATGCATATATAGGCGAGTGTTCCTCGTTCATTCTCTCTGTGAGTGGGGGTAGGTGAGGTGAGGTCCCATCCCCCCATACCCTGACAGGCAGCAGTAGGTGGAGCGGACAACACCCCTACTTCACTTTCCACGCCTTCAGCCGGCTGGCGTACAGGAATGATAAAGCACACCTCTTATCACCATAAATGAGCAATCCTATCGCCATAAATGACCGCCCATATCTGTCAGGGCGCGCCGTATTTCCAGAAGGTAGATGGCGGCCCATTCTGACTCTAGGAGGAGAATGGCGGCCCACTCTAACTCTAGTGCTGTGGCTGGGGATGCTGTGGCCTGGGACCAAGGATAGCTTGGCCGAGGTGACGCCATTGTACCGGGCTGGCACACATACCGAGCTGCCGAACTGCGGTGCCGACCTTGCAAGCTGGACTGATTTACCGAGCTGCCAAGGTATTGACCGAACTGCCGAGCTGACGATCTTCCACCACAGAGGCTGAGGAGCTCGGGGAGCTTAGCCGTGATCGTTGCTTAACTTCGTCATTACGGAGTTTTTCCCACACAATTGCCCCCTAGCTTTTGACTCCTGAGAGCCTCCTGGCTCGAAGGGGTCAGAAGCTTGATGACCGTACAACTGGTTCTGCTACCGAGCTCAAGTGAGGGTGATCGTCATGAAGGTAGTACCGGGACGAGGGAGCTTCGGATCAAGAGGGCCCCCTTGGGTCTGGGGGTCGCTGTTATCACGCGGGCCCCTTGGAGGTGTCTTTTCGCCTGTCCTGGATATTAAATAGTCTTCGGATATCGCGCTAGTGGTGACACGTGTCGCTTCCTTTAGCTGTCTTGCCATTACTTCGAGGAGACGTTAGGGCTGCGAGATGGGACGTTAGGGTTGATTGAGGAGACGCCTCTTAAAGGCTTTCCTCGAAAGTTGAACCGTCGTCCCCAGGCCTTATAAATCAGGGCGCCCCCTTCGTCTTCACCTTCTTCTGCGTTCTTCACCTTCCCCTGCTTTCTTCAGATTTCCACTGCGTTCTGCAAGAGAGCTTTCTCCAGCGTCTGCAGACCTTCGTCGTTCCCGACTGCGCAATCCTTATTTGTGCGAGTCTTCTCTGTTCTCTTCATCTTTTTTAGATAGGTATGTCTGAGTCGAGAATGGGAGTCTATAGGCATCTGCTAGGAAACTCAGACTCCATAGTCCATTTTAGGGATTTATACAAGATCCCCTCCAATGTGGAGGTCAGACCGGATACCCCCGATGACGGCCTCACCTATCGTGACGGCTGGATGCCATTCTGGTTGGTATCTGTAGTGGAAGGGGGAGTTCGCTTTCCCCTGCACCCACTGGTCCGGGACTGCCTCTGGGAGTGGAGGTTGTGCCCTTGCCAGCTACTCCCCAATGTATACAAAATCATAATGGGGGTGGTGCGGCTTAACCAGATTCTGGGAATTGGCCTTGGTGTCCCAGATATTGAGGACACTTATGACCTCTGCAAATCCGCAGAGGGGGATACTTATTACCTCCGGCTGCGGGTCCGCCGGACAGGGTTTGTAACTGCGCTAGAGGACTCCAATCGGTATGCTGGCGAAGACAAAGTGCTTGTCAGAGGTGGATGGGAGTTCGGCGAAGTAGAGCCTGCTACCACGGTCCGGGTCCCTCGAAAAATAGGGATTCCTCCAAGTAAAGGCCGAAGTTCTTTCGGTTTGCAGTTTTTTCCTTTCTCCTCATCTGGCTTCTGACACGGTTCTGCCTGTGCAGATTTTCGCGAAAAGAGGGAGCTCGCGAGGAGGAATCGCTGGAAAGTGAACAGCGCCTGGCACGAGTTGGTGAGGAACTACCGCGGCCACAACTGCCGCGCTGCCTGGTGCCTTTTGGGGTACGTGCCCCATTATCGGTCCTTCCACACCTCCAGAAAGGTGTCGGGGATAGACCCCGTCCTTAGCGGCGAAGGCGCGAGTCAGAGAACAGAGGCGACCGTGGTACCGAGATCGGCTGCGGTGACCGTTGCGATTCCCGCCGGTCGCCTGGTTGAGTTGGCAGAACGTGCTCCAGCAGTCTCTGCCGCTGAGCCCGCCGGAACCTCGAGGGCCAAGCCCCTGTCTTCCCGAACGAGGCTAGTAGCGTCCAGTTCGGAGGAAGAGGAAGAGGAAGAGGAAGGGGAGATGCTGCGCCAGCGCGGGCGACGCTATGCCGCGGAGGATCTATCCGCGGCGGCCTTCGGAGACATCGGAGGCGAGGTCCGGGATCCTCCGCAGGCAGTGGCCGCGGCGCCTCCGGCATCCCCAGGTGGCATTCCTGCCCCGGGTGTCGAGGTGGTTAATCCTGCCATAGTCGCGGCTGCTCGGCCTGACGAGGCAGAGGTCGTCACAGCTCCGCCTCCGGCCGTGACCGCAGTCGTCCCACCCTCGGATCATGCCGCTGGGGCTGGACGTCGGGCTCGTTCGGCCGAGGCTGTCGAGGGCGGACGACCCGAGAAGAGGGCAAGGGTCGAGGCCTCGCCTGGCCCTTCGACTTCGTCTGCTGGTGGGACGATCCTGCCTCCTCCTCCGGCTCCGTGGAGGCCGGCCATCGAGGGGGCTCTGAGGAGGCCGCTGGCCGAAACAGACCGCGCGACCAATCCCCAAGTGGTCGCAGCGCTAGGGCGAGCCTGCGCCCTCCCTCAAGACATGGCGAGGTGGGCGGAGATGGACAACGAGTCTCTCCTGCTTTCTTCGATGCGATCCGTTGTGCAGGTAAGTGCAATGTCTCTCCCTCAGCTTTTGGTCCCTGCCGTTTTATTGACTTCGGGTTTTCGTCTTGCAGCTGTTGCAGAAGTGCCAGGTGGGCATTGAGAGGCTGGACGCGGCCGAGGCGAGGGCAGCTGAGTGGGTAGTCGAAAGGGACGAGCTGCGGGCGTCCATGGCGTCCAAGGATGCGATGCTGGCCGAGGTGACGGCCAAGAACGCCGACCTCGTCGTTGATTTCGAAGAGTCAAAGGTTGAGGTCCAGCGCCTCAAAGATGAGCTGGAGGACGAGAAGGTCCAGAACCAGCACCTTTCTTCCGAGCTCGATGATCTCCGGGCTGCGGCGAAACAGCTGGAGGACGAACTGAAGAGCACAAAGGGGACAAACAAGAGACTCCTCTCCCAGCGGAACCAGGCGCAAGGTTCCCTGGAGAAGGCGCTGAGGGGGAAGGCGGCCGAGGTCGAGTCTGCCCTGGCCAAACAGGAGGCCAGGCTCAAGGAGAAGTTCCTCGCCGAGCATGACTCCATCATGGAGGAGGAGGTCGGCAAGCTGTCTGCTGACTACAAGGCTCAGCTGCCGGGGATCCGGGACCGAGCCTGGGAACTCGGGTGGAAGGCAGCCTTGCAGAAAGTCGGGGTCCCCGAGGATAGTCCCCTTTTCCTGAATGCCCCAAGATTTTCCTGTTCGGACCCGGGACTCGCAGCCGTGTCTCAAGTCTCCTCCGACCCTCCTTCGCAGTCGTGCCCGGATGCGACCGCCGCTCCCGAGGCGCCGCAAGAGGCTCCTGCTGCCAGTGCTGATCCCGAAGACTGCCAAGTGGCAGCAGTCGTCGAGGTCCCTCCTGAAGCTGCCGTGGTCGTCCCTGAAGCTGCCCCAGCTGCTCCCGAGGCTAGTGCGGTCGAGGTCCCCCCGGAGATCGACTGTAATGTGGAAGCTGCAGCCCTCTGAGGGTTTTTTGTAATTTTTTCTTTCTTTTATGGAATCTCCATTCATCTTGTAGTCAGAAGCTTGATTAATAAAAACTTCGAAACTTTGCTCGCACTCTTGCTCTTCCTTGTTTTTGATGGAATGTTTGTGGTTGATGATATGCTGCATTGCTTTGCTGTTTTGAGTTGTAGTTCCGGATTGCCGAACTCCTTGCTGTTCTTTAGATTGAGACGTTAGCCAATGACCGAGACCCGGAGCAGGGCCGCGGTCTCCGTCGGCTGTTCCGTACCCATTATCTCCCCCCCCAGCTTTTGGCCTGTGGGCTCCTTGGAGCAGGTCGGAAGCTGAGTGGTTTTAGTCAGGCCGGTACTGCCACTAACCTTTTGACAGTGCCCGTTGTGCCGAACTACCGAAACGGTGGGGTCTCGGTTTGATGGGGTCTCCTCATCGTCTTTCGCTGACGTGGAGTGCTGTGTTAAGTTCTTGCGCTGACGTGGAGTGCTGTATTAAGTTCTTTCCGTCAGTCGAGGCGGTTGTCCTTTCGCCTGTCGAGGCATTGAATAGTCCTCTGGGAATGCGGCGCCGTGCCACGTGTCGCCTTTGTTGAGGGCGCGCAATCAAATCTGCAGGACGACTGGGCTGCCCGAGGCGACGCTAGGGCTACTCGAGGTAGGGCCATATTGAAGGCTTCTCTCGAAATCTGAAACGGCGCCTCCATCCGTTATAAATTAGGGTTCCTTCTCCGTCTTCCTTCTTTTCGATCCTCAGAGCTCCTGCTGCAACCTGCTGACGAACAGTAAGTTGCCTGTTGCCTGCGACCATTCTGCTCGTAGACTCCTCCCATCGTAGGACTTCTCCCCCGTCTTCTTCCTTTCCGGTGGGTGGTCTTCCATCTAGAGTAGAGAATGGGTGTGCATAGGCATTGGCTAGGGGACGCACTGTCCATAAGCCTGTTTAGGAAGGAATACAAAGTCCCTGCGAACGTAGAGGTCAGGCCAGACGGACCTGACGACGGTATCACATACAGCGACGGCTGGATGCCGTTCTGGCTGGTGGCCGTCGTGGAGGGAGGAGTCCGGTTCCCCCTTCACCCACTTCTCAGGGAATGTCTCCGGGAGTGGGGGTTGAGCCCCTGCCAGCTGCTTCCCAACGGATACAAGATCATCATGGGAACAGTGCGGCTCAACGAGATCTTGTCCATCAACCTCGGTGTCTCGGACATCGAGGAGGCGTATGACCTCTGCAAATCCGCAGACGGGCATACGTACTATCTCCGGCTGAGGCTCCACCGGACCGCCTTCGTGACCGCGCTGGAAGACTCGTATAAATACGCGGGGGAGGACCGTGTCTTCGTTCGCGGGGCGTGGGAGTTCGGCGAGGCGGAACCCAGCACCACGGCCCGGATACCGCGCAAAATAGGAGTCCCCCCAAGTAAAAACCGAGGCCCCTGGATTTTTTATTTTTATCATCTCTTTCCCTTGCTGACACTGTCCTGTTCCTGCAGGTTTTCGGCAGAGGAGGGAGCTTGCCCGAAGGAACCGGTGGAGGGTGAACAGCGATTGGCACGAGAAGGTGCGGAAGTACCGCGGCCATCACTGCCGAGCTGCGTATTCGCTGCTGGGGTACACGCCGCACTACAAGTCCTTCCTCGCTCCGAGGCGGGTGACCGGGATCGACTCCGTGCTTCACGGGGAAGACACCGTACCGGGCACCGAACGGACTCAGGCTCCTGCTCCGGAGACCGTTACTGTCGCAATCCCCAGCGGCATTCCGGTAGAGTTGGGAGGACAGTCCCCTGTCCGTGAAGCAGCTGCGACCAAGAGAGCCGAGACCGGGCGCAGGCGGCTAAGGTAGAAATTTGTTGTCTCCAGCGAGTCCCGGAGCACATCCAGCTCGGAAGAGTCCGAGGTCGAGATGTTGCGCGGTCGTCGCAAGCGCTTTGTCGCGGAAGACCTCTCCGCCGCTGCGTTTGGAGACACGGGCGAAAGCTCGGTTCCCTGCCGAGGTGCCGACGTCGCCCGAAGTATGTCGGCGGCGGACGTTGCTGAGGTAACCGCGCCCGGGACCGAGACGGTTCCGGAAGCTACCGACGATGCTCAATCGGGAATGCCTGCTGCGGCAGAGGTCGGGTCGAGCACTCCGGCAGTCATTTCTGAAGAATCGCACTCCGACCTAGGCAGAGGGGATACTGCCGAGGTCGTCGAGGAGTGCAGGCCGGAGAAGAGGCCCAGGGTCGAAGCCCCGTCCGCCCCCGAGCCTGCCGTGTCGGTTGGGGGGTCCGCCGCTCCTCCCGACTTCATCCCCTGGAGACCGGACATCAAGGGGGTGCTGGGGAGGGAACTAGCCGAGTCGGACCGAGCGGTCAGCCCCGAAGTGGTTGTCGCTCTGGGACGAGCGTGCGCCCTTCCCCAGGACATGGCAAGGTGGGCGCAGATGGACAAGAAGTCCCTGCTGATGTCCTCAATGCGGTCTCTGGTAACGGTATGTACACGCTTGACTCAACATTCTTTCTTTTTCTGCTGTGTTTCATTTTGTGACACTTCTGTTTCCACTGCAGCTCTTGCAAAAGTGCCAGACTGGCATGGGGAGGCTGGATGCAGCCGAAGCCAGGGCAGCAGATTGGGCAGCCGAAAAGGAGTTGCTGCTTAAGTCCCTGGCGGCAAGGGACGCGGCCCTGGAGGAGGAGGCGAGGAAGAAGGAAGATCTTCTTGCCGAACTCGACGCAGAGCGGGCCTTGGCCGAGCACCTCAAGGAGGAAGCAAAACAGGCGGTGGATCAAAACGTCCAACTGTCCTGGAAGCTAGACGAGGTCCGTCTTGCGTCGTCGCGGAGGGAGGAAGACATGAAGATGCTGCGGGGGACCAACAGCAGGCTTATCTCTGAGAGGAAACTGGCTGAGACAAAGCTTGAGATGGCTCTGGACGGGAAGGCGGCCGAGCTCGCGCGGGCTCTGAGAGATCAAGAAGCGAGACTCAAGGAAGAGTACGTCGCCGAGCACGAGTCCGTGATGAATGAGGAGGTCAGCAAACTGGCAGCTGACTACAAGGCTCAACTGCCAGGAATCCGAGAGAAGGCGTGGGCACTTGGGTGGAAGGCGGCCTTACGGAGGGTTGGTGTCCCTCCGGATAGCCCCATTTTTCAGAATTCCCCCAGGTTTCCTCACTCGGATTCGGAGTTGCGAGCCGTCTCGGGAATCGCCCCCGCTCCTTCAGCCTCGGAGGTCCCTCCAGCAACAGTCGCCCCTGCTCCTCCAGTGGTTCCCGAAGCTGCCCCAGCCGTAACTGGCAAGAGTGCCGCCGGGACTAGCTGTAATAAGGGAGCAGCAGCTCCCTGAGCTATGTAAATTTTTTTGTTTTGCCATGCATTGTATTTAAGTTGATCTTATAATAAAACAACATTCTTTACAAACAACATTCTTTGCATATACTGTGTCGTCTGTCTTGCTTGTGGTGGAATGCGTAGCGTATCGATACAAGTAACTTGCCGAGTAGATTGATAGGTACTAAGCGAGGGCGGTTGGCCCTCTGAACAGAGGAGCCGAGCCGTGAGGGTGGCACCGAGACCGAACCCTGAAATGCTTATGGCTGTGCCGCAAGAGCTGGTGAAGGCACCGAGCTCAGGACGGTTGGCCCTCTGAACAGAGGCGCCGAGCCGGGAGGGTGGTACTCTTACCGGACCCTGAAATGGCTGTGCCGCCAGAGCTGGTGAAGGCACCGAGCTCAGGACGGTTGGCCCTCCGAACAGAGGCGCCGAGCCGCGAGGGCGGTACTATTACCGGGCCCTGATGTGCTTATTGCTGTACCGCCCGGGCTGGTGAAGGCACCGAGCTCAGGACGGTTGGCCCTCTGAACAGAGGTGCCGAGCCGCGAGGGTGAGCCGCGAGGGTGAGCCGCGAGGGTGGTACTGTTACCGGACCCTGATGTGCTTATGGCTGTACCGCCCGGGCTGGTGAAGGCACCGAGCTCAGGACGGTTGGCCCTCTGAACAGAGGTGCCGAGCCGCGAGGGTGGTACTGTTACCGGACCCTGATGTGCTTATGGCTGTACCGCTCGGGCTGGTGAAGGCACCGAGCTCAGGACGGTTGGCCCTCTGAACAGAGGTGCCGAGCCGCGAGGGTGGTACTGTTACCGGACCCTGATGTGCTTATGGCTGTACCGCCCGGGCTGGTGAAGGCACCGAGCTCAGGACGGTTGGCCCTCTGAACAGAGGTGCCGAGCCGCGAGGGTGGTACTGTTACCGGACCCTGATGTGCTTATGGCTGTACCGCCCGGGCTGGTGAAGGCACCGAGCTCAGGATGGTTGGCCCTCTGAACAGAGGTGCCGAGCCGCGAGGGTGGCACTGTTTCCGGACCCTGATGTGCTAATGGCTGTACCGCCCGGGCTGGTGAAGGCACCGAGCTCAGGACAGTTGGCCCTCTGAACAGAGGTGCCGAGCCGCGAGGGTGGTACTGTTACCGGACCCTGGTGTCGGAGCTGGCGATGGAGCCGAGCTGACAGTTGACATTCCGAATAGTGGGATCGAGCCGCTGCGAGCCTTGGAGCAATGCAAACACTCATTCCAGAAAAGTTGCCTTTTATTGATATCTGATTTCTTGAGTACATTTTTCAGAAATAGAATTTTTTTAGATGTGCCGCGTTCCATGGTCGCGGGAGCGGCTTCCCTTCCATATCTTCGAGTCGGTAGGCAGATCTCCCCGCTGTAGAAGTTATTCTGAACGGTCCCTGCCAGTTAGGCGCCAGCTTGCCTTCGTTGGGATCTCGGTCGCCTGGAAGTGTTTTCTTCAAGACCAACTCTCCTATCACGAACCTTCTCTCTCTGACCTTCGGGTTGTACCCCCTGGCCAACTGCTGCTGATAGGCGGTCAGGCGGATAGCTGCCGCCTCTCTTCGTTCTTCAGACAAGTCCAGCTCCCGTGCTACATTCAGATCGTTTAGACCCTGGTCACAGAGTTCGGACCTCAAGGTCGGGAGGCCGACCTCAAGGGGAATGACTGCTTCCATGCCGTAGGCAAGGGAGAACGGGGTAGCCGAGGTGGAACGCCTCGGCGTAGTTCGGTAGGCCCATAGGACGCTTGGCAGCTCCTCCGCCCATCGACCTTTGGCTCGGTCGAGTCTCTTTTTGATTCCGTCGAGGAGCACCTTGTTTGAAATCTCGGCCTGGCCGTTGCTCTGAGGGTACGCCGGGGTAGAGTAGATGTTGCGAATGCCGTACTCCTGGCAGAAGCTCTTGAAGAGGTTGGAGTCGAACTGCGTCCCGTTGTCCGAAATGAGAGTGCGGGGAATTCCGAACCTCATGATGATATTCTTCCATACAAAGTTCTTCGTGTCTAGCTCAGTGATGGAGGACAAAGGTTCAGCTTTGACCCATTTTGTGAAGTAGTCCGTAGCCACAATCAACCATCTTTTGTTCCCTGGAGTTCGGTGAAGTGGTCCGACGATGTCGAGGCCCCACTGGGCGAAAGGCCACGGACTGGAGAGAGGACTTAGGTCCTGGGCTGGCTGGTGGAGAGAATGGGAGAACTTCTGGCACTTCTCGCACTTCCTGGCGTAAAGCTGGGCGTCCTTCTGCATGTATGGCCACCAGTAACCCTGGCTGATAGCCCGGTACGCAAGTGACCGACCTCCTACGTGACTGCCGCAGACTCCTTCGTGGATCTCGTAGAGGAAATCGTCGACTTTGCTGGGGTGGACGCACTGGAGGTAAGGCCCCGTGAATGACTTCCTGTAGAGCTTGCTGTCTGGGGACAGCCAGAAGCGGGTCGCCTTCAATCTGATTTTGCGAGCTTCAGTCCTGTCCTCGGGCAGCTGGTCGTCTTTTAGGTACGCGATGATGGGGTCCATCCAGCTCGGGCCGAGGTCCAGGCACATGAGCTGCCGGGGTTGCTGGGGCTCGATGCTGGGCTCGAGCAGCGTCTCTACTTCAATAGTTCTCTTTTCACCGGCTTCCACAGCCGAGGCGAGGCTGGCGAGGGCGTCCGCATGGGAGTTGGATTCTCTGCCGATCTGCCGGACCTCGGCCCTTTCGAACTGGGAGAGAAGTCCCCGGGCGTGGGCGAGGTAGGCAGCCATCCTGTCATCCCGAGCTTGGTAGTCTCCGCTGAGCTGGCTTGTCACCAGTTGGGAGTCGCTGAAAACCACCACGGACCGGGCTTCCAGGATTTTGGCACTGTTGAGTCCGGCGATCAGAGCTTCATATTCGGCCTCATTGTTGGATGCCTTGAAACCAATGGTCACAGCTTGTTCGATAACGAGGCCTTCGGGAGACTGGAGAACTATGCCAGTGCCAGCTCTCTTGGATGTTGAGGATCCGTCGACAAAGACTTTCCAGGACGAGTCTAGG
Source organism: Persea americana (assembly GCA_029852735.1). Classification (NCBI taxonomy): domain Eukaryota; kingdom Viridiplantae; phylum Streptophyta; class Magnoliopsida; order Laurales; family Lauraceae; genus Persea; species Persea americana. The sequence continues at coordinate 33,604,936 of CM056818.1, forward strand.
AGCTCTTTCCAGGACTGCTCTTGCTCAGTCTTGGTGGCAACCTCTGCACCCCTATCACCCCCGACCTCAAGGGGAATGACTGCTTCCATGCCGTAGGCAAGGGAGAACGGGGTAGCCGAGGTGGAACGCCTCGGCGTAGTTCGGTAGGCCCATAGGACGCTTGGCAGCTCCTCCGCCCATCGACCTTTGGCTCGGTCGAGTCTCTTTTTGATTCCGTCGAGGAGCACCTTGTTTGAAATCTCGGCCTGGCCGTTGCTCTGAGGGTACGCCGGGGTAGAGTAGATGTTGCGAATGCCGTACTCCTGGCAGAAGCTCTTGAAGAGGTTGGAGTCGAACTGCGTCCCGTTGTCCGAAATGAGAGTGCGGGGAATTCCGAACCTCGTGATGATATTCTTCCATACAAAGTTCTTCGTGTCTAGCTCAGTGATGGAGGACAAAGGTTCAGCTTCGACCCATTTTGTGAAGTAGTCCGTAGCCACAATCAACCATCTTTTGTTCCCTGGAGTTCGGTGAAGTGGTCCGACGATGTCGAGGCCCCACTGGGCGAAAGGCCACGGACTTGAGAGAGGACTTAGGTCCTGGGCTGGCTGGTGGAGAGAATGGGAGAACTTCTGGTACTTCTCGCACTTCCTGGCGTAAAGTTGGGCGTCCTTCTGCATGTATGGCCACCAGTAACCCTGGCTGATAGCCCGGTACGCAAGTGACCGACCTCCTACGTGACTGCCGCAGACTCCTTCGTGGATCTCGTAGAGGAAATCGTCGACTTTGCTGGGGTGGACGCACTGGAGGTAAGGCCCCGTGAATGACTTCCTGTAGAGCTTGCTGTCTGGGGACAGCCAGAAGCGGGTCGCCTTCAATCTGATTTTGCGAGCTTCAGTCCTGTCCTCGGGCAGCTGGTCGTCTTTTAGGTACGCGATGATGGGGTCCATCCAGCTCGGGCCGAGGTCCAGGCACATGAGCTGCCGGGGTTGCTGGGGCTCGATGCTGGGCTCGAGCAGCGTCTCTACTTCAATAGTTCTCTTTTCACCGGCTTCCACAGCCGAGGCGAGGCTGGCGAGGGCGTCCGCATGGGAGTTGGATTCTCTGCCGATCTGCCGGACCTCGGCCCTTTCGAACTGGGAGAGAAGTCCCCGGGCGTGGGCGAGGTAGGCAGCCATCCTGTCATCCCGAGCTTGGTAGTCTCCGCTGAGCTGGCTTGTCACCAGTTGGGAGTCGCTGAAAACCACCACGGACCGGGCTTCCAGGATTTTGGCACTGTTGAGTCCGGCGATCAGAGCTTCATATTCGGCCTCATTGTTGGATGCCTTGAAACCAAGGGTCACAGCTTGTTCGATAACGAGGCCTTCGGGAGACTGGAGAACTATGCCAGTGCCAGCTCTCTTGGATGTTGAGGATCCGTCGACAAAGACTTTCCAGGACGAGTCTAGGAGCTCTTTCCAGGACTGCTCTTGCTCAGTCTTGGTGGCAACCTCTGCACCCCTATCACCCCCCAGTTCGGTATCGAGCGCGGTCGGTGCCGAACTCTGAGGAGTAAATTCAACGATGAAATCCGCCAGGACTTGAGCTTTGATGGCCGTTCTGGGTTGATAGCCGATGTCATATTGCCCCAGTTCGACGGCCCATTTGGAGATTCGTCCGGAGAAATCTGCCTTCCGGAGAAGAGCCTTCAGTGGGTATTCGGTTACGACCACTATTGTGAAGGTTTGGAAGTAGTGGGAGAGCTTCCGAGAGGCGCTGACGAGCGCCAAGGCGAGTTTTTCAAGCTGCAAATACCGGGTCTCGGCGTCCAGCAGGGTTTTGCTCGTGTAATAGATGGGCATTTGCTGGCCGTTGTCCTCTCTGATGAGTACCGAGCTCACTGCATGGTCCGAGACCGACAAATACAAAAACAGTGGCTCTCCAAAGGTCGGGGTTGACAGCAGTGGGGGAGAAGAAAGATATTGTTTTAGCTGCTGCAGCGCCTCAGAGCATTCTGACGTCCACTGGAACTTGGAGCCCTTTCTCAAGAGTTGGAAGAAGGGTCTGCACTTGTCTGAAGCGCGGCTGATGAATCGGTTCAGGGCGGCAGCCATTCCGGTCAGCCTCTGGACTTGTTTCGCCGAGGTCGGACACTGGAGGTCCTGGATCGCGGTGATCTGGTCGGGGTTCGCTTCGATCCCCCTTCTTGTGACCAGGCTTCCCAGAAACTTGCCGGAACCGACCCCAAAGGCGCACTTGGACGCATTCAGCTTCAACTGGAACTGGTGAAGGATGTCGAAAATTTGGCGGAGGTCGGTCAGGTGGTCCTGCGACCTCTTTGACTTGACGACCATATCGTCGATGTAGACCTCCACCGTTTTGCCGAGCTGGGCCTGAAACATCTTCGTCACCAACCGCTGGTAGGTCGCTCCCGCGTTTTTCAACCCGAAGGGCATCACCTTGTAACAATAGGTGCCCCGGGGAGTGATGAAAGCTGTCTTCTCCTGGTCTGCCGCGTACATGGGGATCTGGTGGTACCCCCGGTAGGCGTCCAGGAAGCTCATCCGGTCGTGTCCGGCAGTGGCGTCAATGAGCTGGTCGATTTTTGGAAGAGGGAAGCTGTCCTTTGGACAGGCCTTATTGAGGTCGGTGAAGTCCACGCAGACCCTCCATTTGCTCGTCTTCTTCTTGACCACCACGGTGTTGGCCAGCCACTGCGGATAGTGGACCTCTCTTATTGCACCTGCCTCGAGGAGTTTCTGAACTTCCTCAGTCACGGCCTCAGCCTGCGGGACCCCAGACCGGCGCGGTTTTTGAAGCACGGGCTTATGGTTGGGATCCACCTTCAGTTCGTGACAGATGACTGCGGGATCAATGCCGGGCATTTCATACGGTGTCCAGGCAAAGACCGCCTTATTCTCCTCGAGGAGGTTGAGCAACTCTCTCTTCTCGGTTTCGGGGAGCTGGCTTCCCACGAGAAAGAATCTGTCGGGGTCGGCGGGATCAATATTGACCTTGGTGAGGTCCTCGATGCTCTTCTGCGCCGGAGCCCTGCCGATGTCCTCGAGCTCGGCCTCTCTATCCAGCTCGGTCACATTGACTTGGGACGGCCCGGCCTCGTCAGACAGCACGGCCAGCAGGCATTGCCTGGCCATGTGCTGGTCGCCTTTGACGGTGATCACCTCCGCTCGTCCAGATCGATTCTCCAAGGGGAACTTGAGTTTTTGATGCCGGGTGGAGGGCACCGCCTCCATGCTATGCAGCCACGTCCTCCCCATTATTACATTGTACGGGGAAGGGACATCGACCACTAGGAAGTCGACCTGTCTGCAGGCGCCACCGACTTGGACTCTAAGGGAGATCCTGCCCTTGGGATAGACAGGTTTGGAACTGAAGCCGACCAGAGGGGTGCGACATGCCTGGAGGTCCTCGTCTTTCAGTCCCAACTTCTTGAAGCAGTCGTAGTAGAGGACCTCGGACGAGCTGCCAGGGTCGACGAGGGCTCTCTGAACCAAGAAGTTTTGTAGCTTCAAGGTGAGAACTAGAGCGTCGTTGTGCGGTAGCTCGACGTCTTCCAGGTCTTTGTCAGAAAACCATATTCTGACCCCCTCTGTTTTGGCCTTCTTCGCGGCCGGCTCTGGCGCCGCGGTCAGCACCTGTTTCTCATGGGAGGCGCGCCGGGCCTCAGCGCGAGCCTGAGAGCTCTTCTTAGGTGGGGCTGCGAGGTGAATGACGTGGATGACTCCTTCCGGCTCGCTGTCCTGGTTATCAGCTTCCCGCCGCGGAGGTCGGCCATCACCTCGGCCCTCCTGCTTGATGTACTCCCGAAGGTGCCCCTCCTTCACGAGGTCTTCTAGGTGGAACTTGAAGCTCTTGCACTCGTCGGTCCTGTGCCCGTTCTGCTTGTGGTAGGCACAGAACCTTGTCTGGTCCCGGGAAGAGGGGTCGGCCGTCATTGGCCGCGGCCATTTGAAGAACGGCTGCGCCTTTATTTTGTTGAGGAGCCTATAGATCGGCTCCTTGAAGATGGTGTTCACGGCCACGTATGAGGATGGCTCGTGGCCGGATTTCCTGCTGCTCCGTGATCCCGATGTCGAGGCGGAGGGGGTTCGGCGCTGCTCTGAGGACCGGGCTTTGCGCCGATCCGGGGATGGGTCCCTTCGACGATCCTCCCTCCTGGAGGACCTGCTGTCTCCCTTGGCCGGTTGGCTCTTCTTGGTGAGGCCAAAGTTCTCCCGACCTCGCGCCTCGTCTTCTTCCGCCAAGATGAAACGGTTGGCCCGGGTCATCAGCTCCTTCATGGTGGTCACGGGATACATGACCAGCTGCGCCCGAAGTGGGATACCCGGCTGCAGAGCCAGCTGGAAGGACCTCACCGCTAGCTCCTCAGAAGCGCTCTCGATCTGGCTGTAAACAGTCCAGAACCGGCGAGCGAACTGGGTGACGTTTTCGTTCTCCTGCATCCGGAGGGCCATCAGGTCGGCATCGGTTTTTGGGATGACGCGATGAGCCTGGAATTTCCCCAGGAAGGAGGTCCGAAGCTGTTGCCAACTGGAGATGGAATTTTCGGGAAGCGAACAGAACCACCGTAGGGGGAGGTCCGCCAAACTGGAGGAAAAGACTCGACAGTTCAGGGAACCGTCGTCCCCCCAGACCGACATCCTTTGGACGTAATGTCGGAGGTGGGCAGCGGGGTCCGAGGTCCCGTCATATAGGGTGAACCTTGGGACGCTGAACTTCTCGGGCAGCGTGTATCTTCTTATCTCCCTAGAGAAAGGAGACGCGCCAGTATCTTCAGCTTCAAAGGTGGCATACTGGTCCAGGTCGATACCAGCAGTCTCCAAATTATGGCGGACAGTCTGCTTTACCTGCTGGTCGATCCACCTCTTTAGTTCATCGTCCTCCAACCCCTGGCATTGCTTCTTTGGCCCTTCATGTATGTGGCTGCTGCTGGATTCTTTTTGGTCTCGGTCACGCCTCTTATTGTTGAGGACGTGCCTCAGGTCTTGTCCGTGGCCCGGACGCCTGGGCGGCGGGCTCTGATCCTTCTTGCCTTCGAGCCGTTGCGTGAGCCGTTCGATAAGCTCACGCTGTTCCTGGATGAGGAGGTTTTGTGCTCTGATATCCGCCAGGCGGGGGTCTTCGTTGTGCTCAAGGCTGGCCTGATGATGAGACTGCGATCTAGCCCGGGCTGACTTCTCCTGTGGTTTGGTGACTGACTTGTCACCTTGCGCGGGCCGCTTATGGCCATGGTGGGGTTGTTCTGGAGGTGGAACGTCACGAAGGGAGAGCATGGTTACTTCCCTGGATTGTGACGCTGTTTGGACCGTGAGAGACCTCCCGCCAGACCTCCTTTGCCGAGGGGGAGGAGGCGGAAGATTTTGTGCCAGCGTAGGCTGTGTGGACACAGCCTTGCCCTTGGAAGGTCCTTCGCCATTTCTGGTTTTCGGAGGCATGGTGTTTACAAGCTTTTTGTTCAGTTTCCCACAGACGGCGCCAAACTGTAGGCGGTAAAAACGACACCTACTTAGATTAGGATGAGGTTGAGGTAAAACTCCTTAGGACGGGGAATGCTGAACTCCAATAACCTGAAAGGGAAGGAGAAAGACTTGGGTCAGAGGCCCTGGCTGCCGTGAGCCGAAGGCACTCCGATGCCTGAGTTAGCTCTGAGAAAACTAAACAGGAGGAGGAAGAGAGGAATGAGAGTTTGTGTAATATTGAAAGTAGCGGGCTGTGTATTGCGTAGTGCGTACCTCTCATGGGGCTGATCCCATGCATATATAGGCGAGTGTTCCTCGTTCATTCTCTCTGTGAGTGGGGGTAGGTGAGGTGAGGTCCCATCCCCCCATACCCTGACAGGCAGCAGTAGGTGGAGCGGACAACACCCCTACTTCACTTTCCACGCCTTCAGCCGGCTGGCGTACAGGAATGATAAAGCACACCTCTTATCACCATAAATGAGCAATCCTATCGCCATAAATGACCGCCCATATCTGTCAGGGCGCGCCGTATTTCCAGAAGGTAGATGGCGGCCCATTCTGACTCTAGGAGGAGAATGGCGGCCCACTCTAACTCTAGTGCTGTGGCTGGGGATGCTGTGGCCTGGGACCAAGGATAGCTTGGCCGAGGTGACGCCATTGTACCGGGCTGGCACACATACCGAGCTGCCGAACTGCGGTGCCGACCTTGCAAGCTGGACTGATTTACCGAGCTGCCAAGGTATTGACCGAACTGCCGAGCTGACGATCTTCCACCACAGAGGCTGAGGAGCTCGGGGAGCTTAGCCGTGATCGTTGCTTAACTTCGTCATTACGGAGTTTTTCCCACACACTTACCAAGGGTAGGTTTGGCATCATTGACTCTACACTACAACATAATACAGTTATGCCAACGCAGTCACCGCATCTAGAAAAATAAGAATTGGATCGGCAAATGATTTCTCAACGCATTCCAGTGCGTCAGCCGCGCGTCGGCAACTAGCCATGGGCAAGTCCATAGCCGACGCTACTTTAACTGCATCGGCAGATCCTTGTACAATTCCCAACGCACTACGGCGTCAGCCAACACGTCAACAAAGTGATGTGCGTTGGTAAAAAGTCTAATTTTCTAGATTCGAAAAGCATATTTGCCAACACACTGCCAGCGTCAGCAAAATAAAAGCCGACGCTAGTAGTGAGTTGGGAACTCCTAGTAATGGCCGACGCTAGTAGTGCGTTGGGAATTCATAGTAATGGCCGACGCTGGTAGTGCGTTGCGAATTCATGATATTGGTTGACTTCGGTAGTGCGTTGGGAATTAACGGTAATGGCCGATGATGATTAAGCGTTGAGAATCCGCTATATCTTTGGGCTAATGTGTTGGGAAATGCAACTTTGCCGACGTACATATCATGTCGAGAAATGTTGTAATACGTTTTTCTTTTTCACAACATGCGCTAGTGCGTGGGGAAAGATTTTTTTTTTTTAAATAAATTTTCATTTCGAAATGTATATCACAAATAAGAATTTGAATACCTGTTCAAACCAATTTAAAATATAGGTTCAAAAACAATTCCAAAATAATATTCACAACTAAATATCTTACATCCATAAACCAAAAATAAACACACAAATCTCTAACATACTTAAATATTACTACTTGATCATTTCCAAAAATCTCTAACATCTACGAATGTCTGTGATCAAAATAAACAAGGTAATCCCTAAGAGCTCGCATCCAGCAAGATAAAATGCAAAACCAATCTGCAAAACCAAAAAAGAACACCATAAGAACATGAGTAGCAATAAATTCTTGTCAGGCTAAGCATTCACTTCAAAAACGATAATGTAACAATGAGACAATATTAAATTAGCATAATACTTTAATATAATTACTTTGCAATATCCATATAACAAATACTGGAAATCACCTGGAGAGTATCCTATCCAAAAGCTCCCCCCCTTCACATAACCTGAAACATGTTATAATAAGACATCAAGTTCTAAATCATTAAGCGTGTGTTAAGTGGTCATTATGAGATGAAATGTGCTTTTTGGGGCATTAAGGCTATTATCCAAAATATACTCCCAATTTACAAAACAAATAATAATAAAAACTCATAATTACACACTGCGGCTGCTCCATTTTACTTTATACCCAAAGAAAAGGCAATACCAATAAAATAGCAATAGCACCTGTGGCATTATATCCCATACTTTTCCTTCTATATGTAAAATCTATGTCCCTGCCATATTTGTGGCCTATGTACCATATTTGAGCATCATATATTTTTTATATGCTTCTAATTTGCAAAGGCATCGGTGACCAGAAGCTAAATAGAGCCAGCTTGAGCATTTGAAAAGGCCTGGCATAATTGGCCTGGATTTCTAGAAGATCGGGTTGCTTCACTAATAAGGTAAATTGTGTTATGTATTTGACTTCTCTTATAGCTATGGATGATAGAACAATAGATTTGCAATGTTAATTACATTTTTATTTTATCATACATGCACAATCTACTGAGAGTAAATTGTACATGACAAATAAGGTAAAAACATCTATGGTTTTGATGATATTTATCGATAGTTTTAATTAGCTTCTTCCTCTTATATATAACGTCTTGCATTCTGATGGGTTCTAAGAAAAAAATATATGGAGTACAAGTTAGATTATTTTTGTGTATATTTTGATGGAAAAATACGGAGTACAAGACAGATTATTTGTCTAAGAAAAAAATAAGCACAGAGTACAAGTTAGATGAGATTTTGATGGAATTACACTACACTTTGTGTATAATTAGATAAGTTGGATTGTTTTTCATGAGCCAATATATCTTGTACACTAAATGTAATTTTCTATTTTCATGTTGTTAATTTTTTTAATCATTTTATTCCAAGGTAAATTGACCAATATAATAAAGATATAAAAGACAACTGATACTCAAGTAAAAGTTAACACTGAGATGGAAGGGATGAAAGTGCAGCTAGGGCCAATGAATATGTCCTAGATTTTTTTTTTTGGGGGGGGGGGGGGTGTACGGGCGCTAATGAAATTCTTTTAACAATTAAAACATCTTAATCCAATTTTAATCCCAACTAGGACAATGAACACAAATAAGAATACAATTTATGCGGAATATGTATTCAATGTGTGAGTGCTTAAACAATCAAAGATATGACAATTAGTCTCATGTTAATAAGCACAAGTGTGTGTAAAACACTCTTCACAAATTCACTTGTGATTTACATCAATGTAAATATAACTATGTAACCAATGTGCTCAAGTGAATATATGTTAAAGAGTATGTGCTAAACAATATATGATTTACCAATATATTCAATGCTGTTTTCGCACAAGTGTGTGTGTGTCAATTAAACTCAATGATGACATATCATTCGTATCAATCTCCACAACATATAGATATGTAAATCATGCACAAGAGATAGAGATAGAGAAATAGACAGAAGGGATTTATAGTGGTTCGGTCACACATACCTACATCCACTCTCAAGGGCCACACAATCCCCTAGTTCCACTATGAAGAATCAAATTACACAAGTACTGATTCTATATCGATTTTGTTACCGGGGTTCAATTACAAAGATCTAATTCCCCTTTTTATTCACGATGCTCGATCACAAAGATCTACTCCCCTCTACAATTTTTATAGTGTTAAATCACAAAGAAATAAGCCACTCTTACAATGCTCTGAATTGAATAAAGTGAGGGGGAAGAACACTTACTTTTTTTTACAAAGTTTGGAGGTTGCCACTTGCCTTTTAGACGAAGTCCAGAGGATGCTCTTCGAAGCTTGTCACCGTAGCTCCAAGCTTTGATGCTTCTTGCAATGCTTCCTTGATGTTGATGATGATGCTCCAATGTTGTGCTCAATCAAGGGAAGAGGTATTTGGTCTAGGGATATGGATTTTAAACTATGATGGCTCAAGTTCTTTTCTAGGTAATATGGATTCCACAAATCACACTTTTCTTGAGCTCATGAAGCTCTTTGATTTACCTATGCAAGCCCAAAGTGTGTGTGAAATGATCTTTTAGAGCTCTAAGATGATGCACCATGGTTAGGAAAGAGCTCTCATGATCTTAGAGAGACTTAGGATGATTTGGGGCCTTTTCTACTTATAAACAACCCTTAAATGGCTCTCTAACGGCTTTTGGCAGTTAGCGCCTTCAAATCGGTGGTTGGCCGCCACCCCAATGGTTATAAACAGCTTGTTTAGGTAAGCTGTCGATGAGCAAATAAGCTAGCCGCGAGTTAGCTGAATTTTTCAAAGAGGCTAGCCGCGAGGTAACCGCTTGGTAACCAAATTTTCACATTAACTTATACATTAAGCTTCTGGAAAAGTAACCACAAGGTAACCACAAACCCTGGTGGTTAGCTGCCTTCTGGGACCCTTTTTTAGTCTTAAAAGGCTAAAAAAACATGTTCTAAGCACCTATCAATTTAACCATTAAGCTAAGGATTTTTAGGGTCCACTGCTTGGTTGGTTTGGGTCCCATTTTACCTGAATAGGTTGATACACACATGAAGTTCTTCCTCTATGAATCCGGGCATTTCAAGACTTGATCTTCTGCCTTCGAACTTGATCTTCCTTGTGAAACTCTAAAAGTCAAGGTTTTGGACTCTTTGACACGGAATTGACATTACAAAATAAGTGCTCATTGAAATGTGGCAGTAACAAGGGAGAGCTATGATTTGTTGCTGCTATTGTGTGCAATGTAGAGTTCTGATTGTGATGAAGCTCAAAGAGATTTTAAGTTTTTATACTTTCCTTTTAATTCATAAAAATCAATGCTATGTATACTATGAATTCTTATTTCTCCCTCTTTTTTTAACACCTCTCTCTATTTCTATTTCTATTTCTATTTCTCCTAAAAGGAGATTTTTTTTTAAAGTTTTATTTATTTAGATTTTTGCTAGTAAGGAACCCTTCTTCCTCTTGGAGCATCACTATTTGGATTGGGTTGTCTCTACAGTTCTTCGAAAGGGCATGCATAGGGGTGTAAAAAAAAACCGAAAAAACCGTCTAACCGAACCGAACCGAACCGAACCGCGGTTAATAACCGTGTTTCACGGTTCGGTCACGGTTACGGTTTTTTAAATCGAAAAACCGCGCTTCACGGTTCGGTTACGGTTTTTATCTTGACTTACGGTTATTAACCGCGGTTAACCGTTAACCACGGTTCGGTTAACCGTATTCCCAAAACACACGGTTAACCGAACCGTTTCACTAATAAGAAAAAAACTTAAGGGCCTAAATGTGATTTTTTTTTAGAGTAACATATTATGCCATTCTCTAACTATTATTATTTTTTTCACAATAAGTTTGATTAATAAGCAACAAAATTTTCATAAAATTTTTTAAGTGACAATTAACCGTAACCGAACCGTTAACCGCGGTTAACCGCGGTTTGGTTTTTAACGGTTTTTCACGGTTCGGTTACGGTTACGGTTTTTAAAAACTAAAAACCGTGAAACACGGTTCGGTTAACTGTTTTCCCAAAAACCACGGTTAACCGAACCGTTACACCCCTAGGCATGCATAAAACAAAACATCCAAGTCCAAGTCAAAAAGGTTGATACTTGATGGCATGTGCTTCCAGACTCAAAAGCCTTTGTCGTGGAGCTTTCCCAAGCTTGCATGGTAACGTAGAAGGCAGCTTTCTATGTTACTATTCTTCTTTTTTTCTAAATGTTATATAATTACACATTTCTTTATTTCTAATTAAGAGAATATTATTTGATAATATTGAAAAAATGATTATCAAAAGGACCTTCACTTATTGAAAATTGAAAGGAGGAAAGATGAGAAAATATCCATCCAATCACCGCTTTAGTAATTCATATTCGAGAAAGTCCTGATTCCATTTATATTGTTATCTTATATCTCGCACCCATTAGCAAATATTGTGCACCCTCACCCCTCCAAATTCCTTTGAATTTGGTGGAGCTCATCTCATCATAAAGTCCTATATTACCAAATTCTTATAAATGTATTCTTTTTTTCTTTTTTTTTTGTTAACATGGGAACCAGTTGACTCCCTTTGGTTGATCATTGGTAAACTCACGGATACATAGAACCACCCACTAGCCCTATGTATCGGGTAAAGCCTTGAAGGGATTCGAAAGTAGCACCTCCAGGTTAAAACTGGACTTCCTAACCACACGAACATTTTAAGTGTGGGTATATATATGTATTCTTTGCAAGAAGATAAGATCTAATGTTGATCCAAAAAATAAATCTTATTATTTTACTTGAGAAATAAATACCTTTGTCCATTCATCTTGTCTGGGGCCATCCAGATTCTTGATCTGATTTTCATCCAATGTACTTTGGAGATGTTTTTACAGAGTTGATCTAATATTATTTGACTAGAAGAAGCTCTTCGTCCAACTCAACTGATCACTGCAGCAGCTGATGTTAATCTCTTCAACTGTGCTTTGCTGCAATGAGCTCAAAAATAGACAATCTCGGCCATCTGATAATCTACCAATAAAATAAGCAGTAGATGATCATTTGAATGTGAAGAAAGAGGTTGGAAAATGATGGGTCTGAGAAATCACTTGGGCCCCTGTTGCTAATGAAAAAAATTATAATGGTACTGTAGCCCACTATCTGAGAAATTGTAATTGCTGTGAGACTAGATTTAAAGTACTGAACATGGCCACACACATAGTATCCAGATGACGGCACAGGGGGTGAGAGTCGAACTCGGGACGGAAAGCAAATTCAAGGTTTAATTAAACCAACTGAGCCACTGCCTTGACGGATTTTTATGTATTTTAGGCCTCTAAATTAATAAACTACCAAAAATAAAAAATAAAAAAATCTTCTTAAAAATGAGAAAGATACGATATCTCGGAGGTGGGCCCCATGCCCCATCGTTGACGATCGCCAACAAATGCATCAATCTTTGCTGTAATTTTATGTCATCCCTTATCCACCGTCCCTTTCCTTCACTAGCACGAAACAGCCGCACCATTAAAATAGAATCTTCCTTTGTCTGGTTCGCGGCAAAAGATGGCCCGCCCTGAAATCTTTCAGCCTCGCAGATGTCCTCTTTTGAGCTAGCTTTTTGGCAATTTGTAGTTTAAATTGAGTGTGCTAATTCGGCACTCTTTCAACCTCATCTGACGGTTGAGATTTGTCATAGCTATCATAACTTTTTACATAATTTGATGTTTGTTAATCGCACTTCTCACCTAGGTGCCCAAGCCCCTTTTTGGCTGGGATACCAACGGTAGAAAAAAAAAAAAAAAAAGAGTAAAGGTGAGCTAAAAAATGTGTCATACTTTATTTACCATATTTGCATGAAAAAAGCAGTACAGTAAAATAGAGGTCATATGTTTGGTAAAGAGAAGTTAATACAAAATGCAATTTTTTTCCCATTTTCTATTCCACTTTACTTTACCAAATGCTTTATTTCATGTTACTTTAGCTTACCTTTACCATGGTACGATATCCACCTATACTTTACTTTATCATGCATATAGGCAAACATGCCCGAGATACAATGGAGTCCTTTGGAGCTTACAGGTATTTCTAGAACTCATGTGTCGTGGATTTTGGAAATTTCAGAAAATGGAATTTTGAAATGATGTTGAGTTTTATTGTTCCTGAATTTCTTATTTCATTCATGTTGAAATTCCTATGTTAGCATTTAATGCATCCTTAATCCCAGTGGTGGACCCTGGTGGACCCAAGATTTTCGTTTGGGTGGGGCGGAAATTTTGCTAGACTTAGCATTTAAAAAAAAAAAAAGACTTTGCTAGACTTTTCCACATTACCAAATAGTACCTACTTGTTTTTCTTTAGAAAATATCCAACTTGTGGAATAAAAGTACAAAAAACATTAGATGGATAAAAAACGATTTTAGTCTTAGATACTCAAACTCACATTATAATGTTTCACTAAATTTATATTTCAAGATCAATGCCTAATGGAGATAACCGCAAATTCAAGGTAAGTGGGTGTGTGAGAAAAAAATTGAATACAATAATATTTTGAGGATGCCGCCCTCCCTTTTCACTTTCTCAAAGCCTCCAACCATTGGATATTAGGAGTGGAATTTAATCTCTAAATCATAGTGGGGCTAAGAAGACACAATAACGAGAATGGATTTGTAGATCCGCTAAGATTTGGTGGTTTAGGGATTAGGCTTTGGATTAGGATTGGGGGATTCAGGGCTTAGAATAAGGATTTGGAAATTAGGCATTCAGATTTAGATATGGAGTGATTAGGAAGGATTTTACTGGATGTATTTGGCAGATGAAGATGCAGTAGTCTACACAATACATAGAAAGCGAAGGGGTTTCAAAAGAAGAGGGCGCAATGTGTTGCTGTCGTTTTTTTTTTTTTTTTTTACCAACGAAGCTTTACATATGTAGGAGACAAGTTTAGACATATGGGGCATGCTCCAATGCCCCATTCAACTCTATGGAGATTTTACCAAAAAAAAAAAAAAAGAACTCTAGGGATTTCAATTCCGACATGGGGCGACCGCCCAGATCGCTCCAACATTGGCTCACTCTTAAACTCAAGCCCATTAAAACTCTACGGGGATTTTAATTCCGACCAATGTAGGTCCGCCCCTGCTTAATTCTATGAATTTTCTATTTCATAGTTATCATAAGCTTAATTGACCATACTAACACCTGTGTATGCATTTTTGGTATATGGAGCCCACCTTTTAGGACTTATAATATGGGATCCATCTTTAGCAATTGTGGTACATAGGGTCTATATTTAGAAATTACAATGTGGGATTCACCTTAGAAAACTGTTTTATGTGGGGTCAATTTTAGAAATTACACCGTGGGCTCGCATTAAGGGATTGTGGTAAATGGGGCCAAACTAAAATACCCTATGACCATCTATAGGCCTGTCAATCCAGCTTTTAGACAAGGGGGCCCGGCCCGACTCTTAAAAAGCTCTTAAAATGAGAGCTTCTGTTTCTAAAAAAAAAGCCCTAGGCTGGCCTTTGACATCTTCTTTTGTAGGTTTTGAAATTTGAGGGTCGGGCTTCCCTACCCTTGCCGCGCCCCCCCCCCCCCCCCCCCCCCCCCCCCCCATTTTCTTATTCTATATTACATATATATGTAAATAAGTCACTTCATAGTAATAAAATCGGTATATTAAATAATTTCATACCCTATACCCATTACAAAATGCTCTAAAATCCCATACACACATACTAGCTTGATTTCTTTCATCTCTATCTAATTATCTAAGTTATGTATTATTCCTAATGCACAAGCAAAAAGTGTTATAAGATTGCTTTCCATCTCTTTATTCTAGTTTAATTGCTTTTTTATTTAGGCTTTTTATATTATTCTCGCTAGTATAGAAGGGGGTATACTCATGTTGACGAGGATACATTTTTTTCTCCCTTTGTGGAGCGATTCGAGAATCGAGATGCCAGCCAATTTATTAAATTATTTTGTATGTGCATGGAACTTTAAAGATATGGGGCTATCTAAATATCATTTTAATTCGATAATTATACGTCTGATTTTTAAAGTCTAAACTAATAGTAAATTTTTAAGTGCATTTTTTTATTTTTTTATTAAAATCAGGCAACAATTGATAGTCAAGTCAATGTTGAATTAAAAATAATATCAATTCATAAAAAGGTGGGTGAATGTAAATTGTTTAAATTCCTCAAAGGTAAGACCCTGTTGTATATGGTAAAGAGAGTAAAAAAAAAAAAAAACTTTAAATTGGGTTAAATTAAATTGGTACGTAGAAATTTCTGTGAAAAGTGTGAGATGGAACAAACTCCTCAACCCTTTTCTCTCTTTCACAAGATAAATAAAATTGTACATCTAGTACCCTAAATTAGCAAAGAGAGTATGACTTTCTCTAGTAAAGAAAATTTAGAGACAACTCCTTTTCTTTAAACATTTTCAAAGTAGCCAGTCGTGAGGAAAAAAAAAATACTCAATTAGCACTTGATGCATGGTAGCGCTATAGAAAAAAAAAAAGAAGCTAATTTCTTATTTTTAAATTTCAAGCCCCGCTCTTAAAGATAAAATAGGGGCCTAGATAGTGGAGGCGACTTTTAGCCCGGAGAGGCCCTGCCCAGCTGCCCTGCATCTAGGGCTGTCAAAATGCCACACGACGCGTTAACATGACATGAACCCACACGATATTAACGAGTTCGGGTGGGCTCTTAATGGGTTTGGGTCGTTAATTGGTTAAACCCGTTAACACGTTAAGTTAACGGGTCGTGTATGAATTACACCAGTAATCCGTTAACAACCCGTTTAACCCGTTAATTTTTTTTAGTCCCTAAGTGTAGTTAGAATTAATTTATATTCATAAGAAGAAATTGAAATTTATTTTTTTATAGTGGGATTTTAGGTAGGATCTACTCAAGATCCTCACTTATAGTTTCGTGTGCCTTATAAAATTATCTCTTTATATACTTTTGTATGGATCTTCTTTTAATTTAAGAAATAACTTAATTACTTAACGGGTTAACAGGTTGGGTCGTATAACCTGTTAAATTAACGAGTCATGTTTGGGTTGAATTTTTTGACCCGTTTAAGTTAACGGGTTGTATGTGGGTTGAGGTGATTTTAACACGAATTCATTAACCCATAACCTGAAATTCATTAACACAATACGAATGACAGCGCTTCCTGCATCCATTCCTACGGCCGGGCCCTTTTAAATCCCTCACCGTTCGTGATAGGTGATCTATTTTGCAGAAATAAAATGCATTCTTCCTTATCCACATTGGGATCTGCACTTCAATAGTTATTATTACATTACATGCCACAGTTGGACAGACATGATGAAATAAAGCTAACACGTGTACGGTGGAGAAGGGAAATCATGAGAGTCGAACCCCACATGATTTGATATTAAAGGGTGTTTTGATTGAACATCGCTTTCATGAGATGCTTGGGCTCTTCTTCAGTTATTTCCCTCTTCGCCGATGTAGCTCGTTATTATCATTACCACAAATGTGGTCATATGACGACGCCCACCACCATTTTTTTCCAATATATGCATTCACTTCACGCAATCTGCTGACTTCAACCTTATACAAATACTTATAAATAATTAATAGAGATAGATTAAGAAAAATCTCATAAACTTCCCTTTCTATGAATTCCTTCTTCTCCACTTCTCATGCTAATCACTCATAGATGATGAAGTATAGGGTTGGATCAAGATTTAGGGCGTGTATCTTTACCCAAATTCCAATAATTCATGTTTCTTTACTGAAATTCCAATAATTCATGTTTAGGAGAATTTCAAATTATCTGAAAGTTGTTCCTTAGGTGGAATTCCAAATCCCCCCTCTTGATGGAGGATTTGAAATTTTAACAAAATGTACATATAGTGAAATTCTATAAATTCCAAAAGGTCATTTGAGAAATTTTAGGTTATTGGAATTTGAAATTCTGGTGGATGAAACATAGCATGTTAAATATCATGAGACAAAATGTTACATCATATCTAAAAAACTCCAACATCCCAAGTTTTTGTCATAAATTTTGCTAATTATTTTTTTTCCAAGAATTCAATCCTAAACATAGTAGGAATTCCTAGATGCTCACTTTTACTTGAGTATTCAGAAAACCCATCAAAAGGCAAATGAGCTAGAATTTCTGAATTTCAAAGGTCGTTTGAGACCTTTTCATGTGGTAGGAGTTCTGAAATGCTTGTGAAGAAGCACGACATTTACAAATGCTTAGGGACAAGTTGTCCCATTATGTCCAAAAATCCTCAACATGTTGAATTCATAACAGGATTTCTAGTAAAGAAACATGCCCTTAAGAAAGCATGAATTAATTAGTTTATACCCATATTTAGATAGGAATTTTTGTAACTTCAATGTTTCTGCATTGACCAACTTTTTTGGTTACTCATGACAATTTATGCCATTATTGGTCTCTGTCTACATTTGGGGTTCTAAAGTTCGACGTTGATGGAGTTCAAGGGGAAACCAGGTTGGTGAGAATCGATGGAGTGCTTCAAAATTGCAAAGGTGAGGAATCTCTAGTTGTTTTGTAGAAGCTATGTTGACCCTCTTATAGTGGAAAGTGATTCTTCAAATGTGATTACATGAGTCTTTAACATAACAGGAAGGTGATTCACTGAAAGTGATTCTTCAAATGAGACCTATCTATGTGCAAAATCTACATCCCATAAAATTTAGAGGCATCATTTTCTTACAATTTCAATCCAATAGTGGAGGCAAGTTGGATCGGCGTCAAATCTGGACTTATCACTATTTGGTGGAGGGGGTTTTTGGTGTATGGGTTGAAAGGATTAGATTGTCTCAAGGTCGCCCCATGTCTAAAAAAAGAGGGGTGGATAAATGAGTATTTTCAAAGTGGGGTGTTTTGGAAAATTACCCCAATAATAATAATAATAACAACAACAATTGCTACGAATTTTTTAATCAATCAATTCTCCAAAACCTGGAGAATTACCCCAATAATAATACTAATAATCATAATAAGTAGAAGGTGCATTGTGCCATCTAAGGTGAGAGGTGTGAAATGGGGCATTTTAATGCATCATCTTGATAGATGCAAACAACCAATAATTTAAACCAGGAGGGCGTGACTTGGACTCGCTAGTTTCAATGAAAGATCACGATCCAACCAAGGTTTTGGTTAAACTTTTTGTTGGCTTAATGGGCCTATTTGTTTTTGGAGAAATATAATACAGGGAGAGAAAAAAATTAATTGGTTTCACATAAAATCTAATTCAAAGTTGTTTGGGTGAAAAAGTTAATTTTGCCTCCTCTAAATTTGCCTTTTGAACCTAATATTTGTCCGTGAATTGCCGATGTTAACTAGGGGCATGTTTGTATAACACTCCTCCGCAAAAAGAAAAAAAAGGTGGAAATGAGTTTCCAGAAAAATCCCTTTCCAATGATATAGGCTCTCCGGGGTAGGATAATCTTGGGCTCCTCCCCCATTTCTTACTCATGTCTAACAAAACACACCCAATAATCATTGGGAGAACCGCAAGAAAGCATATATACACACAGAGATTCTCATTTCTCAGTAAACATAAAAAGAAAGGGTGGGCCCCGCAGTTAAATTACTCCAATTACTCCCACCAACCGGCGGGTCAAGATCTCTCCGCACTCGCCTTAAAAAACAAACTTCCTACTCAGAATGTCGTCACGATCGCTTCATTTCCAGGACTGTCGCTCACCTTCCCCCACCCGCTCCCAACCAACGGTGGCCGTTCCATCCGTACAATCTCTATCTCCTTCTCTTCTACTAGGGTTAGGGTTTTCAGAAAGCAGAAGCATCGTCATCAACGGATTTCTAGGGCGAGACTTCCCGAAATGGAGAACACGCAAGCACCACCGGAAGTTGCAGAGGCGTCTCTCCCGACGGCCTGGGAGTGGGACAGCTTCTTAGATTTCTCCATCGACGAGCCGTCGATTTTGTCATGGGACTCGGAAGAACCGGCGCCGGAGCCGGAGCCGGCACTGGAACCGGCTCTGGCTACTATATCGCAATCGCAGACATCGAGTTCGATCTCCGATCGGGTGCGGAAGCGGGACCCGCGGCTGACCTGCGAGAATTTCATGGCGGGAAGGGTTCCGTGTGCGTGCCCGGAGCTGGATGAGAAAGAGGAGGAAGAGGAGCAGCAGATTGGTATGAAGAGGCCGAGGAGGACGCCGGCCGGGGCCAGGGCCAGCGCCAGGGCCGGCGCCGGTGCGCGGTGCCAGGTGCCCGGCTGCGAGGCGGACATTAGAGAGCTGAAAGGGTACCACCGGCGGCATAGAGTCTGCCTTCGATGCGCGAATGCCACCACAGTTGTGCTCGGCGGGCAGTCCATGCGGTATTGCCAGCAGTGTGGGAAGTAAGTTGCTCTGTTGTTGGTAATTTTGGGTTTTTTTTTTTTCTTTGATGACCTTTAGTTGCGAATTGTGCTGTTACTATAATTGTTTAATTGCTAGATGGATTGTAACAATTCAGGGGACATGGGTCAAATGGAAAATAGTGTTTTGATTTTCGCCTCGATTACTAAAGGAGATCTTTTTTTGGGTGAAACTTGTTTTTCATCTCATTCACTAATTGGAGCGTTCATGTATTGTGTGCAAGTCCAGACAATGCCTGAGCCTTTTGATCAGCAGCAGATTATAGTGTCTTTTTACCCTTTTTTGGTAAAGTATCTTGTGACTGTCAATTTAAGTCTAAAGCATCTTTGTGAAATGTAAAAGAAGATTAGGGCTTGTTTGCTTGCCAGGGACAGGCAATTTTGGATTCCTACACCAACTAAAGCTTTGTGCTTTAGAAATCTCAGCAGTCCTTTCAATTGGTAGTGAAGTCTAATCTCTGAGAGAGTGTAATCTCTTTCATCGGGAGTTCATCTGTTATGGGAATGAGTTGTTACGAGCCGGATGAAGTTCCTTTCTCCTGGAAATGAGTTATTACAAGCTCATTTTGATCAAATCTAAGGTGTTCTTTTATCTTTTAATAGAAAAAGTTCGATCTGGAATGGCTTCAGGTTTATGGGAAATTCAAAAGTCCTTGTCTTTACAATTTAAGAGGCCCTTAAAGTAGAAAGTACCCATTATTATTATTATTATCTGAATGGTAATGGTAGGATGTCTTGAATCCACAACTTCATGGTTGCAATAACAACCACCTTCCAATTGTGCTACAGGCTCTTGTCAAGTTGAAACCAATTATTGAAAAGCGTTGAATAATAATCATTAGGCTACGATGAAAAAAGAAGACACTAGGAACAAATATATGGCCTGTTCACTGAAAACATTAGGCCTTCAACACATTAGTATGCCAGGTAAATGAAAATGATAAGCTTGAATAAAATAAAACTGAATATTCAGTGTGCAGGTCAAACTTATTAAATTTGCATGAGTTCGAGCAAATTATCTTGAGATTTATGCTAATACAAAAGAAGAGAACTGTGATAGAACCTATTTTTGTTTGATTATTATTTTTATGTGATTTTTACAGGGAAATATGCTTTAATTATGTAAACAACTGCAGAATAATTAAATTTTAAATATTTCCATAGAGTGCTCTTTGCACCATTTTCCTTTTCTTCTGTCAAAAGTGTCCTTATGTTGCAATATCGCTGACAACTTCTGTTCAGTTTTCCTTTTATGGAACCTTGCAACACCCTTTTTATTATATCTGAAGCTTGGGTTTTTCCATTTTGGCTACCAAGTAGATGGTTTCTGTACATGTTTCCATTCATTCATCCATCACATTCACTTAACCTTGATTCCATTCATAGCCTACACAAGAAGAAGGGACAAAAAAATAAAAAATAAAATAAAAAAAATGCTTTACTCTCATTGATTCCATTGCATTTCATTATACACTCATTCATGCATTCCATTCACACACAACCTAATACAAAGAATTCCATTACATTTGGCAGACTAATGTGAAGGAGAAATAGTTTGATGGGGAGTTGATAATATGATGGAAAGGGAAGAACCTTAGTTGTAAGAAAGTAATAAAAAAGTCTTAATGTACCCCTGTACTCATCATTAAAATAAAGAAAGTAAAAGGGGTTATAAATTATAACTTATAAATAGCAACTTTTATAAAAAGTTCCTTCTTTAACAGATTTGTAAAACATGATGCATGTTTTATGATGAACTTGTCATACGATTGTGAATATTTAAAATTCAGTTAATTATATTCTATTGTTTCTTGAGATTTAATAATAAAAAAATAACTAATCAAATATTGATAATAAATGTCTAGTGAATTCTTGGTGGAGCTGCCAAAATGTTAAAATCTTTAGCTAAAAAACGAAGTGTATCTCCAGAAATTCAAAACTAAATCCCTTCTTATTTCGTATCAAATGAGTTGCATTCTTCAACTTGGTGGAAATGGATGAGACTTGTTGAACTGTTGAAGTCAAGATCAACTTGGACTACTTGGGAAAATTCCTATTTCCACAAATTTTTAAGCATTGGAGTTTGAACTTGTATCTGTAAGGACCAGCCCTCACTTGATGTATATTCGATTTCTTGCCGAGTCTAGACCACATCAGTGATATGTGAAATTCCTACATGCAGTAAATACATGTAAGCCTTCTACATTTTAATAAAGGTGGAAACTATTTTCCTTTTCTATCATGCAGGTTTCATATATTGTCTGATTTTGATGAGGGCAAACGTAGCTGTAGAAGGAAATTAGAGCGGCACAACAACAGAAGGCGAAGAAAATCCATCGATATTAGAAGTGTGTCAGAAAAGGAAACTGATGGGATTTTATCAGCTGACGATGTTGCTTGCAATGATGAAAATGGGAGAGGTATCTTCTTCTTCTTCTTATTATTATTCTTATTCTTATTATTATAAGTATTATTATTTGCTTTTACTAGAGACTCAAACTCATGCACCCAACACAGGATGCTATGTCCCTAAGTGGCTGCGCAGCAGCTGGGGAAGAGACATATTGTTAACTCAAGCTGATTCAGTCTCTATCCATATGTTTGATGATTGTGAACTAATCGTTCTAATGCTTTAAACTTTTGTGAAGAGAGAAATAGATATGCTGGATCTCACAGGATGATCTAGTGACACTTCTTTCTCTGGACCAATAGGATGGCGTGCTTGTATAATTTGCTCTCGAATTAGTCTTATTTCATTAAATCTTCCATGTAGAAACGAAAAGGGTAAAGGTTTCACAACCATTGAAGTATGTACAGTCTCACATCTGTGATTTTATATATTTCACAGCTTTTATCTACTTAATCAGTTCCTTTCCTTTCCTCATTGTGAGAACTATTTGACATTCGGAGGGATGATTTTCAATCTTAAGTTATCTGTGTAAGTAAATCAGAGAGAAAATTCTGTAAAATAGTTGTCTTAGGCATTGATTCCATTATCTCATGTAAAATTAGGAAAGTTTTCCTAGTTAATCAATGAAAAACCTAATCATCTGTCAAAGACCATATCACAATTTTACGAAATAATTCTGTTCTAATATATCTTTATCTTAACAATACTTCTAACTAATATTACTTTTCTTAACAATACTGTTCTAATGTAACAAAAATGATGCAGCCCTAAAGGGGTTGCCACAATATGGGCTTTTGGATATGGCCAGATTCAATCAAGACCAATGGGCTGGGCCCATGTCCATTGCGTCCAAGTCCAGACCCCATAGTTTTGCCTAACAAACCTAACTTGCAAGAGGTCAAAGCCCCCCAATTGAGCAATAGATCATGTTTCCTTTAGTAGCTTTCTTAGGATTGTTATTTCCTTTAAGTATCTTCTTCATTATTTCCTTTAAGTATCTTCTTCATTCTAGTTTTCCTATTTTTCTTACGGTCTTGGTTCAATGAATGTATTTTAAGAAAGTAAAGAAAATCCATGTGTAAAAGGAAATTTTCTTTCTTTGGATGTGGAATTGGGTGGATCCTAATACACCAATATGGATGCATCAAGACACCTAAAAGATTGTGGAGTTTTTGAGAACATGGCTTGTGTAGTGTTGAGTGGAAAACTAGTACTTCCAAAACCAATGCGATGATGAGGCTCCCTCAGGTTGGGGTTTTGGGGCCAATGGAGGAATTATTTCTTATCATTCACAAATTTTAGCTTTAAAAAAGCATTGGAGAGCATGGGCTGTTGGGTTAAGGGTAGGTTGGCACATGTTTTCAAATGGGTTGTGGTATTAGTATTATATAACTTCCCATGTTTTATGCACTTTTCTTTAATGAGATAAGTCTTGACGTAGGGGGTCAATGAGTCTTTCTGCTCTTGTTGGAATGAAAGGCAATGAAATTGTGATAGATTCAACATTAAAAGAGGGTGATGGGGGACATTATGCACAGGAGAGCACTTATATCCTAGGGCCCAGGCTACATCTTGTAGCCTTTTTTTTTTTTTTCTGTGATGGATCTGTTAGTATTGTTTTCTGTATCTTTTTCTTGTTGTTTGTTACTCCTCAACAGGAGGATGAGGGCAGAGTTTAACCAATCCTTGTGCTGTCCTTATTGGAGGATCACATTCCATATCAATTTTTTTTTTTTAAAACAGGCCTAAATGTCATCGTTTTTTATCTAATTTTAGCAGTGCGATTTGTGCTTAATTTAGGCTGGATCCAGCACTTGGCAAAAGTGCTGTTGCTATCATGAACCCAAAATGACGAAAAAACGTTTTGCAGTCAGCTGTTGCTATCATGAAGCCCAAAAAGATGAAAGAAAGTCTTGCAGTCAGCCAATAGGGCTGCACTGAGTGGCTTGTAGTTTCGATGAAAAAAGATGACTTATGGGAGCTGGGGACCGATTCGATGTTTTAACAGTCCGCACTTCTGAAAACTGCCCCACCACGGACCAATTTGGGATTCAGTGAAGTCAATGAAGAGTAGAACCCAGTGCTTATGTGAAGATTGTAGTCATGCCAGAGAAATTAAATATGTGCGGTCCCTTCTCATCAAGATTATAAAGGATCAGGCCTCACAGTCATACCTGTGCTCAGTTTCAAACAAAGGAGAAGATGGTGGTTCATGCAAAAAGTGAAGGGGTGGAAGAATATGGAGGCGCCTACTTGAAATTTTTGCCAAATCTCTGAAACTGAGTTGACTTAATTAATCTACTTACAGTGTTTAAATAAACAATGAAGCAAAAGTAACCCTATTTCCAATCTCATCCACTGGCTTAATGACAATTAATCTCAGCCATTAAATAACTTCTATCGTACCTAAATTAGATTCCTACAAAAAACTTAAAGCCCCTAACTAATGGGACTGCCAGTCAAGAGTGGGGATTTATCTATTGTGCAGAACATCTGGTGGGTCCTACATGTACCCTACTGCTTTCTCTAGTCTTTTGCATGTGTCTTAGTCACTTACTAACAGATGTAAATTGATATTGCATAATTGGGAATCTTATTGACTGGAATCATGTGTTTTGTGGTGGAATCTCCAGGAAAGTCAGCGATAGCTTTGGCGATCTCTTGGTTATTAGACCTCTCTTGATGCTCCAACTCAAAACTTGACAACTTATGGCACCTCAATTTACACTGGCAGTCGCATACAGTTATAGGCTCCACATAAATTGATAAAAGATTAGATACTTGTATCTTAGTTTACACTGGTAGTCACATAAGGTCATGCACTCCACATAAGCACCCATTCTCATATTGCAAAACATGCTTCTGATGCAGGTGACAGCAGGCCCGATCTGCATCACTTCCACTAATCATTGATTTATTTCAGTTAACTATCTCAGCTTCTACGCAGCATGAGCTTATTTATTATGCTGGTTATTTTATGTGTTGTCATTTACTTCAAGTTACACATACAGAATAGATAAAGGCTTTGACATCATTTCTGATTATTCTTGTGCTTTCAAATGCAGAGATGTTAAATGCTTCTACGTCTGATGATTTATGTTTAACCAATCAGCTTAAAGATACAGAGACACTATTGGAATCTGAAGATGGACATGGTTCTGCCTTTTGCTCGGTTCCCAGTTTTCAGAATATCCACACCAATAGTGTTGCATCTTTTGGCACTTCTGGTGAAACCCAGACGGATGAAGGAAAAGATTATTCGAAGCCTGCCCTGCCGTCATCTTTTTACAAGAACAAGTGTTCATATTCATCCGTGGTATGTTTGCTTTGAAGGCTTTTGTAGTTGCATAATGGTTGTCATGCATTTTTCTCAATCAATTTTAGAGATTTTAAGATGTCATTTTCATGTTGTCTTATATGCTATTGTATTATTGCATGGAAGATAATGATTCATCTTCTGATTGTAGTGTCCAACAGGTCGCATGTCATTCAAGCTATATGATTGGAATCCTGCAGAGTTTCCTAGACGGCTTCGACACCAAGTACTTCTAAAGGATTATTATTGCAGTTTAGTATTTTCAGGAGAGATAATGAGTTTTTTCCAATGAAAATGTTGAAAGTTGATTGATACATTTTGATCCTTAATTGCAGATATTTCAATGGCTGGCCAGCATGCCGATTGAGTTGGAGGGATATATTCGGCCTGGATGTACAATTTTGACTTTATTCATTGCAATGCCACGGTTTATGTGGGTCAAGGTAACACATTAGCTTCTTCAGGTGTTTATAATTGACTAAACAACTTGCAGCATTATATGGTATAGATTGAGGATAACTAAGGGCTTGTTTGGCAAACATGATTTGATTGAAGTAGAGTTGTTTTAGTTAGACCCTTTTATAAATAAACTGTTTGGTATTGTCTCATTCAATAAGAGAAAGCAAACTTGTCATGCTATAAATATTATGCGTGAAGAGTTGTAATATAGTAAACATAGTACACGCAAACTTGCCATAATGTAAAAGTAGTACAGGTAAAGTTTTCATATAGCAATAAGGTAGATGGGTTTTGTCAAAAAAAATAAAAAAAGGTACATGGGTAAAAAAACCTAAAAGATGTCTAATTGCTTCAGACCTACATGTTTATATGAAAAAGTTACCTTTCTGTTACCCTTTTGAAAATGGGGCAAAAAGGATCTTAAAGTTGATTAAATCATACATTCATAAACTTTTCCAAACAGTCTAAAGCATTTAAACGTCTATTTGGATCAATTTTAAGGCAAATAGACCCCAGAAGTGGACTTTCCAAATGGCACCTAACATTTGCCTATAACACTTGCTATCTTGTCCGTCTTTCCTTTTTAGCAGGAAGATAATGGACCCAACTATGGACTCAAATATCCCATCAATGCCTAGCCTTTGGAGTCATTGTAGAAACCCTAGGGGTCTTCACACAAGGTAAACACATAATTCACTCATGTGAGTTAGAGAGGGAGGAACTAGTTTCATTGAATGAATAATAGGAGAGTAAATGGGGGATTTATGTTGAGGTGGGACAACCATTGGGCTGGTTGCTCTGTTGTAGGATTTTTTCTCTTACTCGGTCTTATCTGATTACATGTCAATCTACTTGCTACTCTTATCAACTTTTTTTTCCATCATTTTAATTTGTTAGAGTCTGACTTTTTTTTTTTGGAGATTTGTTGATATCAATTGGATGTTTTATGGCTGATCTTTGTTATTCTGTGGTGATGCTCATTGATTGTAATTTTTTTCCGGAAGCGATCTAGTTCTTTGGTTTGCATGGAAATTGTTGAAGCTTGGGTAATTCATTGGAACAAATTTCTGATGCATGCATGCATTTGATGACTCCTTGAATGCTCTCAGTCAAGGAACTTCATTATTGTCTAAAGGTCCTTCTAAATGTTAGTTATGGTGCTTCTAAGTTTAGTAATGTTTTAGTCAAGTACATCAGTCTTGTCTTGTCGAGTGTCCTTATGTCCTAAAAATTCGTGCTGGATCATTTCTATCGCCAAAGATCATGTGACTGGTATGAGTACTTCATTTATTTCTTATTCTATGCTTTTCAAACTATTAGTAGAGACAGCATCATCAAATATCCACTAATGTATCATCAAATATCCACTAATGTATCTGCATCGTTGTCTTGGACACATTCCATTGCCTAGTTTGTAGTTGTTACTTGTTTTCTTCTAATAAGTTGAGTCCTATTATAAGTGATGCATGCCAATGTGTTAAAACTGCTATAATGTCACCTCCTATTCGTGTGAATAAAAAGTCTGATGTGCCTTTCTTGTTGAAACATTCAGATGTTCAGGGTCATTGCTGAGATTCATACCGCTACTGGATTTCGGTATTTGGTGTCCTTTGTTGATCATTGCTTTAAAGCTACATAGATCAGTCTCATGAAATTAAGGGATGAGTCTTATTCCATTTGAAGATTTTCTATATGATCATGATTGAATTGAATGCATTAATCAATATTTGGCGGTTAGACAACATGGGAACTATATATTGTATTAGTTTCAGAACTACTTTAGAGTTTAGAATTGAATCCTAAACAACTTGTTCATATGCTCCTAAACAGAATTATATAGGCGAAACCGTGAAAGAATGAACATCTTCTTGAGGTAGCACATACTCTCCTCATAAGTCATAAGGATGAATGTTCTCAAATCATTTTGGCCTGATGCTGTTATAATAGCTTTGTATCTCATCAACCGTTAGTCGACTAGAGTCCTAAATGGTAAGGCTCTCCTTCAATTATTGGAATCTGGCAAGGCAGTGGCAAGCCATTGTTTTCTGTATTTCATAAGGCATTTTGTTGCATTTGTCTTGTGCATTTTCCAAAATTTCAGAGAGATAAATTAGATGCTGAAGTTAAGTGATTCTTAGGAATTAGGGTGCCTCAGTTCCAAGTAATGGGTAGAAGTGTTATTCACCTGTGGTATTGTAAAAAATATGTATTTTCTATGATATGGCATTCTTCCAAAATGTTCCATTTTATATTGACCAAAGCAAAAAGGTTTTATGCCTTGATCAGCTTCTGGGGAAAGGTAATACAACCTACTTCTTCACATGGTACTACTAATTAATGCTCCTGATCCTGAATTTTTCCTCAGTCGTACCCCATTCATCATCTCCTCGTCTGGTGTTCTCTTCTCCAGTTTTTGTCGTTGAACATATTCCTCCAGTTATTTATTCTCCTGATTATGCTTTTGATGATCGTTCCATTGTTTTACGCGAAGGGAAGTGATCATCAACTGAGCATTCCATTTATAATTTCATTTCAGAATATTCTCTTTCTCCTCAACATCATGCTCTTTTTTTTTTTTTTTTTTTTCCTTCTATTTCTTCAATTCGTATTCCCTCCTAGGGCTAGTGAAACTCATTCTAATCCCAAAGGGAAAGAAGCTATTGCTATGAATGCTTTTGAGAAGAACCGAAGCAGGGAGCTTGTCGAGTTAAATGATGGAAAGTAAGCATGTGTCAGGATGCGAGTGCGTATTCACCCTTAATGTAACGACCCGGGCCTGCCATCAACATGATATTGTCCGCTTTGGCTCATGGGAGTCCAACCCAATCTTGTCTCACGGTTTTTAAAAGGCCTCATGTGGAGTGAAGGGCTAGGTCACACACATATACCCAAGATCTAGACTAGTATGTTTCCGATGTAGGACTTATGCACCACTGCATACTCAGTCCTTGTCAGACCCAACGCCCTTCTATAGGGTAGCCACACGCGTGACATACTCCCCCACCGGTAAACAGAGCCGTCCTCGGCTTTGATACCATCTGTAACGAATTGGGCCCACTCTCCACATGATATTGTCCGCTTTGGCCCACACGCCTCACGGTTTTGTTTTTGGTAGGCCTTAACCCACCAAAAGGCCTCATGCGGAGTTAAGGCTGGGTCACACACATATATACTCAAGATCAGAGCTAGCGTGTTTCCGATGTGGGACTTATGCACCATTGCATACTTAGTCCTCCTTGGACCCAATGCCCTTCTACGGGGGAGCCACAAGCGTGACATACTCCCCCACCGAAAAACAGAGGCGTCCTCGGCTTTGATACCGTTTGTAACTACCCGGGCCCGCTCTCCTCATGATATTGTCCGCTTTGGCTCATGGGAGTCCAACCCAATCTTGCCTCACGGTTTAAAAGGCCTCATGCGGAGTTAAAGCTGGGTCACACACATATATACCCAAGATCAAGACTAGCGTGTTTCTGATGTGGGACTTATACACCACTGCATACCCTGTCCTTGTCGGACCCAACGCCATTCTACAGGGGAGCCACAGGCGTGACATACTCCCCCACTGGAAACTAGAGCCGTCTTCGGCTCTGATATCATCTATAATGACTCGGCCCGCTCTCCACATGATATTGTCCGCTTTGGCTCATGGGAGTCCAACCCAATCTTGCCGCACGGTTTTAAAAGCACAACCCAATCTTGACACTTAAGTGCAACCAAATGGATATATTGAGCAATAGCAGGCTAGATTGATGGAGAACAGGAGTAGGGGTTCACCAAGGCCTGGAGTTGCTTACCATGAGGTGTTTGCACCTACTGCATTATTAGATTTAGTAAGGGTTCTTCTATCTATTGTTGCTAATCATTCTTGGCTATTGTATCAGCTATAGACTTGAAGAATGCATTTTGCATGGTGATTTACAAGAAGTATTGATTACCCTTTCTCTAGGGTTTATGCCTGCCAAAAGCACAAGTAATGTTTGCAATTTGAAAAAGGCTTTTTATGGGTTGAAGTAGTCTCTGCATCCATGGCTCCATAGATTAAGTTAAGCCATGTTGAAGTTTGGATTTTGTCAGAGACTCGAGACATTCAAACCAAACTATATTCTGCAAGAGGAAGGTTGGAATTACACTTGTGATTGTATATGTAGATAACATTACTGTTACAGGTGATGATTTTTTTGACAAGATCAAAGTGTTGAAGATAGGGGGCTCATGGGCCTGGGCCAGCCCCATTTGGACTGGGCTTGGTTATAGTAGTCTTGGATTTTTTATTTGGGCCTGCTTAATAGATGGACCGGACTTAGTCTCAGTGGTAGAGAGCCCGATACCCGGCCTGGCCCAGCCCAAATATAAAAATAATTATGAGGAAAGGTGAAAGGGAGACTTGAACACATGACCTCTCACACTAGATCACATCACCAAACCAAGTGAGATAAAGCCTAGGACATCGTAAAAATTCCTTTTTTTATCATTATATGAATATAACTTAGGTTGGGCTCGGGCTTCATTGTTTTCAGGTGGGCGAGCCACTTTGGCCTGAATTAGGCTTGGCATGGGCTCGGTGTTCTAGTTTAGAAGTCGGGCTGGGCCTGGACATTCCTCAGCCCGGCCCATGAACACCCCTAGTTGAAGCTTTTCTGAAGTAAAGAATTTGACATTATGGATCTGGGGGTTGCTAAAATATTTTCTGGGTATCGAAGTGACTAGATCTTGTAACGGTATTGTTATATCCCTAGCAAAGTATGTTTAAAATCTCCTCCAAGAACCTTTAAAAAAATATATATCTCCTCCAAGAAGCTTGGAAGTTAGGGGCCTATTGATACATCTCATCTATTGAGCAAAATCGTCATCTGAGGCATCTAGGTGGTAAATTCTTACTTGATTTAGGTCTTTATCAATGGTTGGTCGGTAGACTTCTATTTGACAATAACACATCCGGTTCTCATGTGCTGTTAGTTTAGTTAATTGGATCCAAAGGCAGGCCATCTTGATGCTATTTATAGAAAACTAGTACCTTAACCAGTTTGGCAACTCTACTAATAGAGTCAAGTGAAGTTAAGTTGATTTTGAAGAAAGAATAAAATATAAGTGGGTTATGATGGTATTTTGTTTTTAGTTGTTTGTTTTGGAATCTTTTTGACTTTCTGTATGGGAAAGTGGATTTTTTTTTTTTTTTTTTTGTATTTTAGTGGATAAAGGTGGTTGCTTTTTTACTTCTTTTGAAAAAGATGGAGGGAGTTTTGAATTAAAGTGCTTTTGATGTGACATCTTGTCTGAAGTATGGAGGCTTTGCTTGACTTTTACTATGTTAGTAAAGTGCCAAACTAGGCATAAGAAGCTTCCTGGACATGGGCATCTTATATTGTAATCATGGGGATCTTGATATTGAAATTTATATGGGTACAGATTGGGATCTTCTGATTATGGATCTAAAATGGGTTATTGTTCCTTTTTTGGGGTAATCTTGTTACCTGGAAGGGTAAAAGATAAATAGTATGGGTAGATCAATTGCTGATGCAGAATAGTAGGCAATGACTAATGAATGTTTGAGCTGTTCTGGCTGAATAATTTATTATCCAATTGAGGACTGCGGCATTCTGTCCTATGAAGCTTCATTGTGACAATGTGGTTGCAGTTCACATGTCATCTTATACATTTTATTTGGAAGATCAACTATGTTTACTAAAAAGGGATAACCCGTGGTTAACTTGAGCATGTACATGTTGCACGCTAGGCATGATTGATGTCCATGCTCCAGCTTAGGGTGAGTGTAGAAAGATTATGACAGTTGGAATTTATTTGTAATTAATCACAGTTGGTTAATAAAGGATTTATTCGTAATTAATGGGAAGCGAGCGGGGCGTGTTGTATTTTTTTTTCAATTAAAACTGAAGTTGGCGTACTGTTTTTACTCCTCCTCTTTGCTCTTTTCTTCTTCTTCACTTAACATCTCTTCATTAATCATCCTTGAACATCATCTTTCCTTCTATTTTATGCATAACAGTGAAACATTGTCTTTAGAAGCTTAGATCAATGCCTTTCCCCTATTCAATTTTACAGGATTTTGATTTCATACTTTTTTGTTTCACCATACAGCTTTCTGAAGATGCATTATCCTATGTAAATGACCTTGTCAATGCACCTGAAAGCTTGCTGTCAGGAAGACCCACAATGCGCATTTACTTAAATGACATGATTTTTCAGGTTGTGAAAGGTAAGCTGGTTACTGGTATTTAATTGGCCTGAGTTGGTTTTTGTGGAAGATGATATTGAGATGATTTTGTTTATTGTTGTTGAATGTTGCTAGTTGGACTTAGATGACCATTGGATATGGTTATGTTTGGCCTTTCTTGCTTTAAATGTGAGCTTGCATTAAAGAAAATCCATTATTATAATGTTCATTAGTTGCTGCCATTAAAAGATACTTTTTATATGAGCATTTTATTATGGTGATGTCTGTCATCTCCCTACCCTCGAGAATTTTTTTATTTCCAATAATTTGATCAAGAGAGAAGCATTGTTTGGTTGTGGTGGTGGTGGGGGATGAAGTGATCAGGGAAGAAAGCATGAAGCATATATATATATATTTATTTATTTCCAATGAATTGATTATAAAAAAAGCATTGTTTGCAGTATTTTCAGTTTCTTTTCCTATCTTTTCTGTGCATGCAGGATCCATGGCTCGGTAATTCGGATCTTTAATGCGACAACACACTGTTCTGAAAAAACTGCCAGATTAGGAAATCCTAACTCTTTTTGGACATGTTTGTGTAGTGCTACTGAATCCGGGTTCCACTGAGAACACCAGTTTTGAACCACCACCGCACACCCTTTCCCCCAACCAAATAAAACCTCCATCTAATAGGAACTGGTTTTCTGCAGAATCACATAAAACTCAGTCCATTTTACTAGGAAAAGCGGCTGCACCAAACATGGAATTTACCGTAGCATGGAAAATGTTTACTGCTTTGTACGCTTTTTCTGCAGAAAACCGTGTATACAAATGTGCCCTTAGTGAGTGGAACACAAATTGAAGAATTATAATATGATAATAGCAACCGTTCTTAGAAATCTACTGATCAAAATATTAACCACTTTTGTGCATCTTCTATCAACTGAGTGGCTCTGTATGACAACAGTCTCAGGTGCCAAACCATGTGAGGAGTAGAGAGGGGCGGCAAATGTTAAGCTCACTGCAGAGCAGTACCCATTGATATCTATATTTTGTTTGCTGCACTGTGATAGTGTGGTGAAATGAGTTAACTTGTATTTTGACTTCAGTCTTTTTTTTTTACTAAAATATGTCAGCTTGCCAGTGCATGCAGAAAAATCTCCATTTCGAATTTGTACTAGGGAAGATCATTAGAGTTTATCTTCCACTTTGTCTCTAAATATTTGCATATTTAAATTGATATGGTGTCCTGGACCATTCTTCAATAAGTGATGTCATTGATTATAGATCTCACATTCTTGCAACTATTTGGACTTTATTGAAAGAAAGAAACCAAAGGAGTTTCGAAGGAAAAACCTCCTCCTTAGAAGACATTTCCTCCAAGACAAGGATTTGCGTTGCCCATTGGGTTTCCACCTGTCCTAATTTCTGGGGCCTTCCATTGAACTTCTTTCTCTTCAGTTGGAGGAAAGTGACCCTTTTTTTACTGCTCTCTCTCTCTAGTTTGTTTAGCTTTTGTATGGCTTGGCTCCTGCTTTTGTATAGCTTGATAGCTGTCTTTGGGAGCTTTTTGGCCTTCTTCTACTATTGGCTTTTCTCTCCCTTCTTTCTCCCTTTCAGTGGTGTTTTCTTTTTTTGGTGGCTTCTTCTTGGCCCTTTGCTTTTTGATATAATTTTGTTGTACTGTTAAGCTTTCATTTAATGAATTCCACCCACTGGCGGACCTACGTATAGGCCAAGGGGGTCCACAGCCCCCCTTAAGTTTTCAAAATGTAATTTTTTACCACTAAACTTTTGTAATTTTTTATTTTGCCCCTCGTAATTTTAAAATTTTCTTTTAATAATTTTCATTTGCCCCCCCTAGATCCATTTTCTGGGACCGCCTCTGATTCCACCATTATATATATTAATATAATATAACATGTTATTATGAATTATCAACTTCAGCCAGCCACTAAAAGAAATGCTTTCATATGACTTGCTTGATTGAGTGGCATCGTATTATTTTTATTTTTTTGAATGGTAGTGTGGCATCTTATTATTTTATTGCAGCTGAGATTTATTGTGATTTATTTCTTCAAATGGTTTATCATGAATTCCTCAACTGAAACCTATTACATGATTACATGAAAAGACATCTAATGCTGAATATCATTTTATTTGAATGTTGATTTATTGATTTCCCCCCTTGATGCATTCAGATGGGATGTCCTTGATTAACATCAAAGTGAGGGCACGGGTGCCAAGGCTTCATTATGTTCATCCTGCTTATTTTGAAGCTGGCAAACCTATAGAGTTTGTTGTTTGTGGCACTGATCTTTTTCAGCCTAAATTTCGGTATGATATTGTTCCCTTTTAAAATGAATGTTGCAACAGGCAATTGCCAGCTTTCTCATTTTGACATATGTTCAATTAATCTTGGTAACGTTGATTATTGCCTTCATGATTTCATGTTATATGGAGCATATTATAGATGTGTATGTTGGCAGGTAACAAAACAGCGACTTATCTTTGTAGTGAAACTAATATATATGTGCATGTGTGTTGGGCAAGAAACAGATCTATGTTTGCAACGGAACAATAGTACATGTATATTATTACCATCAAGCTAATGGATCCTAGATAGGAACCGCTTACAAATGTAACAATCTTTTTTGTCCTTTTTTTTTAAAATTGGTAACAGTAAATTTCATGAAACAAGAAGAGAATATACAAAATAAGCAGCGCAAAGGAGCCAATAAAAACAAAATACATGCCTGGGTATAAGTATCCAACTGATGCAGAACCACATAACAGCAGCCAATAGTGACGAAGTCCTCTCTCCCCCCTGCTTCTCCAATGTATCTGCCAGCTGACCAGGGAACATGCCAGAAAACCACCTGGATAAAGGAAGATGACTACCTGATTTCGTTGAAATGAAATTGGTGTTTCGATGTCCCTACTGCCTCTGCTTTCATCCATGGAATAGCATTTCATGAGACACTTTCCACAATTAACTTATCTTGAAAAGCACTCACATAAATGTGGAGAGCTTCCACAATCATATCACTTCCGCCTAATTTGAATCTTTAATGCCCAAGTTCTTGGAAAATAAAAACAAGACTTCTCCTTCAACATTACGGAGAACTCCACCACCACCCGCCAATGCTAGCTAACCATGGGCTGCACCGTTTACATTGAACTTCAAGAAACCACCTGGAGGAGGTGACCAAGACTCTGATTCCCCCCTTTCAATCATACCACATGTCCACATTCCATATATGCTTTTCTATTTTGAAGAAAATCGCCCAGCTTCATATTCACAGACCCCTTAGAATCCCCTTGGATGTAATATCATTGATGGAAGACGAAGAGGTCCTGAAAATCCTATTATTCTTCACCTTCCAAATAGACCAAAGAACAGCAAAATACACTTCTACACCATCAAATTGCATCTATGAAATGGCCCCATCCACCAACCATTCACCATCACAGAACTTGGAAGAGACCATGATAGATCACACATTCTTATAAAGTAATAGCAGAGATGCGAAGCCATATCAAAATGGAAAAAAAAGAAGGCTAATTGTCTCCCCCTTCCTACTGGCAACGAGCAAATATATCCACAATATTCTGCGGTAAGATATCCCTCCTTTAATTGTCAGCTGTGGAAATCTCATTGGGGACTCCGACCAGCAAAATTCCTCTAGTCTTGGAGGGGCCATGCCAAACTACACTTGAGCACAAGTGGATCGCTAAGATGAAGACCCTTCCAAAATTCTGTTGAATGACTTGGTTGGAAATTCCCCTGATACAGTAGGCTTCCAAATTAGTTGACTTCAACATAGTTGGTACAAAGCTTTGATGATGATGGCGACAGCAGGCTTGTGAATATGATTATCATTTCTTCCCTGCAAAAAAAAAAAGAAAAAAAAAAAAGAAAGAAGTTACAAAGTAAATTTAATAATGACCCATACTCAAACCTCAGATTGTCGTAAAACTCTCTCCTGAAACACACATCCTAATGGTCACTACTCCCAGATGACACAACACTCTTTGATTGGATATTTTTTATTAGGACCCATCCCGAACAATCTAGGGAACAAACTACGCAGAGGCCGGGTTCCAGCCCAGTCATCTTGCCAAAAAAATGAACTAACCTCCCCTCCCCCACTCTAAAAACCCCGCATGTACGGAAGACCTATTGGTTTATTGATGCAGGCTAGACCCAAGGTCTGCCAGCCCATTGGGCCCAAGTCCCCTAAAGTGCATAAAGAGAATCTTCAGATCATGCTCGACTTTTCCTATTTTTTTATTATCTGAATTTTTGGGATAGCAATGAGATTAATTAGAAAGTTTTATCTTCTTTGTTTTAGAGATTTATT
Source organism: Persea americana (assembly GCA_029852735.1). NCBI lineage: Eukaryota > Viridiplantae > Streptophyta > Magnoliopsida > Laurales > Lauraceae > Persea > Persea americana. Next base: position 33,640,977 of record CM056818.1, read on the forward strand.
TCAATTTAATTTTTTTCCGAGAATAGCATTAGGAAAGCAGTGCCTATATAAAGGATTGTAATATCTTTCATTCAACAAGTTGATTGATTAATAAAATTTCTCCGTTGGGAATTTCTCTCGATTATTTGCTTGTGGAGGGACCCCTAAGCCTTTGGCTTGGAGATTAGCCCATTGGCTATTCTCCCTCTCCCGTGTTGCGTCATTTATTACCTTTCACTCTCTAAAATTATGATTGGAAGTTCTATGATCGAAAATATCTTGTGCTAAAGTGACTTTAGTTTGATAGAAGGTGGTAGAAGTGTAATTTCCATTGTACAAAGGGGAATGCCATTGATGCGAAACGGGGTAGAGATGTGGGGTGGGCATGGAAAGATGGAAGAAAGAGAGGACAGGTCAGGCTTCACACCGAAGTTCTAAGGCTTCACACCCATGGCATTGTACCATTCCTTTCTAGGAAAGATGAAGAGAGCAAAACACTCAATTTTTTTCATTAATCATAGTTTGAAGAAGCCAAGAGGCTTTAGAATGTGTGACGAGCTCCCGATTAAGAGTATGATATTGTCCTGCCCAACTGTCATCAGAATGCACAACGGAGGTTTTGTTTGTCACTGGGAGTCAAGCAAGCTAACAAGCAAGACCAGCCCCAAGCACAATGCATCATTATAGGGAAGAATGTGAGTCCCATCAAGATAAGAAAAGATCAAGCACTAGCATGTGGCCCAACGAACGATCATGTCCACTCTGGTCACCAAGACCGCACTGTTTTGTACGCGTCATCGTAGGAGGGCCCCCAAGCATGATATTGTCATACCCAATTGTCATCAAAGTGCACATAGTGGAGGTTTTGTTTGTGCCATTGGGCAAGCAAGCAAGACCAAGTCAAGACAAGTCCCTAGGCACAACACGTCATATGGAGTTAAGGCTAGTCTGCAAATTGCCCAGCGTCAGGACTTGGATGATTTAGATGTGGGACTTAGTGTAGTCCAAAGCCCCCTAGGAGACAAGCAAGGAAACAAGACAAGCAAGCCTAGGTAGGTAGGATTTAACACTCCCCCACCAAAAACAGAGCCGTCCTTGGCTTTGGTGCAATTTTGTGATGACCCCGGTCCACTATTCACATGATGTTGTTTGCTTTGACCGAAGTCTCACGGCTTTTAAAATGCGTCATGTGGGGTTAAGGCCATGCCACACATATATGCTCGGGATTGGGATTTGGATGTTTCCGATGTGGGGCTTAGTTTAATCCAAGGCCCTTTGGGAGACAATTAAGCAACAAGACAAGTAAGTCGAGGTGGAAAGGATCTCACACTCTCCCCCACCATAAACAAAGTCGTACTCGGCGTCATTACCATTCTATGATGACCCGGGCCCACTATCCACATGATATTTTCCGCTTCGACTGTAGTCCCACGGCTTTAAAACGTGTCATGTGGGGTTACGGTCAGGCTGCACATATATACACAGGCTCATGAGTTGGATGTTTCCAATGTGGGATTTAGCAAAAGTAAAAGCAATTGGTGATGTTGCAGATGGTCGATTGTTTCTTTTCATCACAGTATGGTGAATATTCTTTGGTAGGCGGATATAAAAATAAGAATGAAGCATTTGGAGCTTGGAAAGAAGTTCCAAATTTTGGAATTTGGTGGTGAAGGGTACAACGGGTTGATGAGGAATGTAATAAGGCTTATGTTTGGACATGGAAAAGATAACCGCTTTGGGAGGATTTATGGATTAAGTATATTTTGACTAACGGGTCAACGTCTGAAGCTGAAACCTCAATGTAGCATAATCATGACAATGGATTTAGTACCTTTGGTCTTACAAAACCTAACCAACGAAATCGCTCAGGCCATTATTTAAATATCATTAATTCTCTACAAATAGAGGAACATGTAAATATAATACATACTCTAATCGACATCCCCTAACTTGCATTCCAAGTAGGGATGGGTCCCCGATTCTCCGATTACCTGGAGGTTTCGACCTGTTAAAAACCGGGTTTTGGTCCTTATTTATGCCTCAATAAGTAAACGGGTCCGGTTTCGGGTTCTTTTTTAGGGCCCATGACCTAAATGCGTCCATGTTTGGTTCCACCTTGGTTCCAACCGGTGGACCTGAGACCCGACATATTACCTCATGTTTTTAGAATCCCTCCTAAAAACTAGGTTTTGTTCCATATCATTTTCTACCTAGACCCGGACCCGTCCCATAGACGGAACCGGTTCCGGTTCCGTATTCTCATTAACGGTTCCGGGTCCGGGTCCACCATGGACCTGGATTGGAACTAACCCATTTACATCCCTAATTCCAAGGCTATCACATATTTGGACCGATTTCTCGTAATTTTTTGGTATTGACACCTAATTACATGAAAATTCATTCTATCTATGCTCTACTAGATTTCTAAAAAGAACAAGATTTCACATCTAATGAAATACTAACAAGATAAATCTAAATAAATCTAAATCTGAGGTGATTCTCTTCTTTTAGATGTATAGATGGCTGATTATCCAAATCCTATTTCATGGTTGCCTGGTTGCCTCAACTTGGGCTGCATCATTTTGGAATTGAGGTTCCTTAACAGCTCTCTTTCTCTCTATCTGCGTGTTTTCTTGATTGGAGTCTTATCCTGTGATTGGTTTAAGGTGGGTGGGCCCTGTGTGTAATCTCTCTTGTATAAGTAATCTAGTCCATCTCTCTCTCTCTCTATATATATATATATATATAATGTGTGGTGGGTTCTTAATAGGAGTCTTATCCTACGATTGGTTTGAGGGGGCGGGGCCCTATGTGGATTCTCACTTGTACAAGTAATTTAGTACATTTTTTGGACATGAACGCACGTCACTTTTTTTTGGACATGAATGCACTTCACCTTTGGACATGAATGTTTTGGACATGAATGCACTTCACTTTTTTTCTCCATTGGAAAAGTTGTTAGATGCTCTTAAGGACATTTTTGACTGATTCTTGTAGATCAAAACAAGTTTTTTCTGAAGATCCAAGCATTTGAAGATCAGTGGTACTATTCCATTGGCTGGATGAAATATAAATATGGGCAATGACAACAACTTAACTATTCAATTGACTGGATTAAATATAAATGTGGGTACCGACAACAACTTAACTATTCAATTGATTGGATGAGAAATATAAATGTGGGTACCTATGACAACTTAAATTTTTTATTAATAAATGAAACACAACAAGTCTTTAAGTTATAGTCATAGAAACATGTTCCCTATTTTTATTTTTTTTTCCATATTTTTTAAAGATTATTGGGCATAGGGTTTGATTTGATCCTATTGGGCCAAATGGACGGCTCCAGAGTGAGTGAGTGGCCCTCCTGAGTCTGATTTTTAAAACTTGGATCTCACATGCATGAATTAATAAAGAAAAGAGTATTCAAAACAAAAACTAAAACTTGAATTGAAAATTATTCGGCCCATCAACTTGTAGCTCAAGTGGTGAGGCATCTCCCCATCCACAAATACAACCAGGGGTCGATCCCTGATTTTGTTAGATTGGGACTTGGGTAGTGTGTGTGCGTGTGTACAAACCAGAGAAAAACAGGAGAGAGAATTATTCTAGATAGGGTTCCAAAAACTCAATTTTGTATAAACTTGGTCTTTTGAGATATAGACCTGCATGCCTGCATATAATATTTTTGGATATTCCGTGATCACAAGCTAAGCTTCTTCTTTAGCTCACTGATTGAATCGGTCTCTGGTTGTCCTGTCCTATTACTGATGATATGCAATAGGATTGTTTAGTAAATACATTTGAAGAAATAAGAAGGGGAGAGAGGATTTTATTTTTTTTTGTTCTTTTATTTAGTATCTCTAGTATTATGTTACATATCAATATTTAAAGGTGTTCATGTGTTGAAAATCCTACATGCTTTTATGTTGATATTATATCCCGCAATCTTAAACATTGTAACTCGTCCTTTCTTTTCTAGCTTAGGTAGTGTAACTTAACTATCATTGGAAATTTGTACTGGGGCTGAAACTCTAATTCATTAAAAATATATGCTTGATATGGTAGGCTTCTCATGTCTTTTGGTGGAAAGTATCTTGCATGTGAGTCATGCCTCGCCATTCCTCAGAAGAATAGATCAGCACATGCTATTGATTCAGAATCTACTAACAGTTGTGATCATGAAATGTTCAAGATTTACATCCCTGGCACAGATTTAAATCTTTTTGGCCCTGCATTCATTGAGGTGAGTATATTATGGAACACAAAAGAAATTATCCAGAATAGTTTGGTAGTGCACAACTGGCATGCGAATCCATGCTTAAATTATTAGTTTTTGATAAATATTATTGATGATTGTTTGGAATTGAGTCACTAAAAGCTTTTAGGTCTCTTTATACCTTACAATATATTTGCAGAGCTCTATCGATAGAAAACCCATTTCTAACTCAATTATATTGAAAATCCTTTTAGGCATTTTCTTTTCTAACAGTTCCTTTATTTCACACTATTGTCTTTAAAGATATGGAAATTATTGTTGCGTACCATGCACCTGTCATGCTCTACTAGATCATTGAATAGTGTGTCCATTTAAACATAGAAACACAGAAGGAATTTCAGAGCAGTCTCTGCTCATTATACAACGAGTGTCTTCACATGCCTGAAAAGCATAACTGTGTACTATATTCAGTTTCTGCATTTTTGGTGTAATGAATTGTTAAAGTGATATAACTTTCATAGAACTAACATCTACTGAATAACAATTTTTGTTGAAAATAATTTTTTTTAGGCAAATAGCTTAGCTGCTTCTTCGATGAAACTTTCGAACATCTTCAACTAAAAGTGTAACTTTCAAAATTCTTCTAAATGTAGATTTCCTATTGAAAACCAATTTTGGATCTTACAAAATCCAGTGTGGAAATCTTCTGTCTAGAGAGCATTTTTTAACCTCTATATTAAAGTTAGTTTTTCCAATTTTATTTTTGTTTTCTAGTTCTGAAATAGTTCTATAATATCGTGAAAGAATCTACAGATTAGAACACATTGGGAGAATTAACCTTCCAGTACTTCTTTTTTTCACATACAGTTTTTTCACTGCACACTTAGGGAGTTTCAGCTGCAGTCCAGATCACTGCACTTGGCCATGTGCCTGGTAATCATGTGCAGTTTGAGATCCTTAATTGGAAGACAGACCACACATGTACAATCATGCTTTCTTTAACCACTGTTTTCCCTATATCCCGTTCACCTTATGAATAGACTTTACCATACTTGAGCTGGGGCATTTACATTATGTAACATTATGTAGATGATTTGGACTTCTCACATCTGTTCAATTGCCATTTATAGCCTTGTGTTGGTTTGGATCCATATTCCTGCGGGCTTTAAAACCTTCAGTTACTCTACTTTCTTGCTTTTGTCATAAATTAACACGGAGGATATTCAACTTGCTATTCAATTGTGTCCTTACTTTTTGCAGGTTGAGAATGAGTCAGGTTTATCCAATTTCATTCCTGTTCTCATCGGGGATAGACAAATATGTACTGAACTTGAGATGATACGGCAAAGGTCTGACAAAGTTCTCTATTCAGAGAGTGCCGGTACTCAATTTGCAGAAACTGATGGTGTTCCAAACTCATGCCAGGCTTTTATATCAAAAGAAACTGCAATGTCTGATCTCCTTTTAGATATTGCATGGTTGCTGAAGGAACCTCAGCTTGACAAGAGTGAGAACGGTTTGACTTCCACACAAGTTCAGAGGATGAATTGTTTATTGAGATTCCTAATACAGAACCAGTGTGTCTCTATCTTGGAGAGAATATTGCATTCTCTCATGAACGTGATGGAAGCAGTGCAGTTATATGATGGTGTAAACAAAACTAATGATGCTGATATAAGGTCATTTCAGAAATATATGGCTCAGGCTAGAAAAATTCTCGATCATAAAGTTCAGTGCCCTGAAAGATCAATAACACAGTCAGAAAACTGTCCTCAAATGGTTTACCTGCAAAAAAGTGAAATCAAGAGTAAAATGCTATACAGTTTGCCAAGCACCAATCAAGTGAGTTTAGACATCTTTGTGGTTTTAGTTTTCTCATTTCTCATTTCTCTGAACTTTGATATGGATCAAACTATCTAGGAATCTGTTGGAAATGCAAAAGTAGTGTTGTACTTTTAGATGTTACTGGTTACGTGGGTTATTTTGACAGAAACCTGAGCAACCTGGACACTGTTAGCTTATCTTCCTATTGACCTGAATTTTTTTTTTTGGATTGGTAACATGCTTGAGCAGTTGGACCCATGACATCAAGGTTGCATTAGTGAGCATCAAGGTTGCGTTGGTGAGCACCTTCCTCCGTGCCACGAGCCCTTGTCAATAACCTGAGACTTCTAACATGATTTACTTATCTCCACGTGCATTTGCCAAGTGGCATGTGTTATATTTGTGCCAACCCTGAGATGTGCCCCCCTTTGCAGATTTTAAGCCCCTAACATCAGGCCATGGATAGTTTTGTATTTCCACTGACCATTATATACCCAAATGATCACTACTATAATTTATACTTCTGTTTTTTTTTTTTTTTTGGCTAAACTACTCTAATTTATACTCTCTATGCATAAAGACGTCACATTATTCTGTCCATGATTTGTTATGATGGAGCAAGCATTAACATCTCTATCATTTGAGGACTTAATTTTGAAGGGACCACTGGACCATTATATACCCAAATTATCACTGCTGCTATAATTTATACTATGTATACATAAATCCATCACATTATTCTGTTTCCATGATTTTTTTATGATGGAGCAAGCATTAATATCTCTAAAAGGATTATTTGAGGACTTAATTTGAAGTTCCTTTGGAAATGTTTGAAGTCTACACTGATCTTTTGATGGTATTGTTAATCCTGCACAAATAGCTGTATCATACTTTGTACTCCCCAAAAATCAAATTTTGCCACTTTCTTGTGCATTGCGACATCGTGCATGGATAAATGCTTCCACGTGAGACACTTTGATGAGATGGCACTGAAAATTTCTAGCTTGTTTATTAATGGATGAGCACCTGCTGCCCCCTTAAGAACTAAAAACTTAAGATTCATTTTTAGTTCTCTAATTTTCTGAACTTGGACCTCAGTTCCAGTCTTTCTATGAATCATTATCCTCTTTCTGGGGAATTATATCATCTTCTGGTTCTTGTTTTGCAGGGTATGGATGTGAGGATGGAAGATGGACTGCCATCAACAGAAGCTTCAGCTTCTCAAGGGAGTGATTTGCACGTTTCTCTCATAAACAAAGAAGTGGTTATGGATGTGAACAATTGTCCACGGCTGATGAAGGGAAGGAAATGGCCACAGAAAGCTTGTGCTCAAGTTTTGCCTAGCTCGATTAAGAAGTCACATCTAGTTGTTCTTTCAATGGCTGCCGTTGCTGTGTGTTTTGGGATATGTGCAGCTGTCAGCTATCCACATGAAGTCAGGAGATTTGCAGTTACGATGCGGAGGTGTCTCTTTGGGACCTCCATGCCATAGCATATCCAGTTGGATTGCATTCACTGTCAATTTGTGTACCAAATGTAAATAGCTCAATGAATGAAGCTACTCTGTTCTAGATCCCCATTCATTGCAACAGTTGAAAGTTTTATAATCAGTAGGGACAGATCAGAACTGTATGTTACTTTGTGGAGGCTTCACAACAGCAACAAGCTTCTAACAGAGCATATGTTTTCCTTGATTGTACCATGAACATGCGAATTAAGAAAGCTGAGCAGCCACTCATCTCAATCGCATGGCAGTATCAGCTCTTTGCTCTCCTGGAGTTGTTTCTATGTACTTGCCTTAGTGATAGAACAGTTATTAACATTGTTGTATTTCTTCCCATCGCCATGCTTGGCAAGAACTCATGCTTATTTTATTTCAGTGCCCTTCTCTGATTGGTTAATCTGCCTTTTGTAACAGGGATAAACTCGAAAGATTTCAGCCTTGTCACTAAGAAATAATAATGTATTAAGGAACTTATTTTTCATGAACTGATTGATCATTGCGTGCTTTGGTTTTAGATAATTATTATCTGATGATGATTATTATCAGTCTGAGTTATGCTAGTTCTGCAGTTGGAAAGGAAAACATGCACTAAAAATTACTGCACCGAACAAAATTTTGGGGAAAAGAGCCACTCATCGGCTACTGCTGCTTCATTCACAATAAAATCTCCTCTCTATTATGCCATGTATTCGTGTATGTTATTCAGTTCTGGAGGCCACACTACTACCATCGTTGTTATACTTGGCTTATTTCCTCTGCCTGGAGCTGGCTTCGCGAATGTCTTCCATTTCTTAGGTTCATGTTACAGTATCCATTCAATCCTAAATAATGTTTTTATAGGAGGATACAATGGCATGTTGCGTACATTCTTTCAGAAGTGACACAGAAAGAGAGATTATGTATAAGAAAGTAGCAGTCCCATGTAAAGAAAAAGAGAGATTACAAAGATGAAAGAAATTCTAGCCACAGGCTCAGACTTGGTCTCTTCAGCTTTTGCCGTAGTATGTGGTGGAGAGCATATGGCTCTCCACACCTTCCTCCTGGAACATCTTCAGTGAGCACAGCATGGACTTTAATGCCTTCACTACCATTGGTAAGTAACATCAAGTGAACAGCAGCCAATATTATGTACCGTGGATTGGCCGAGGCTTGAGCTTTGCCAGAGCGGAAGTTGTGTGTTATCTTGGAGTATATTTCATATTTCTACGCCTTATCTGTTTACTTGCAAATTGCAATTGAATTTTTATCGGATTCTAAGCAATGCCTTGTTGCTGTCCAAGACACAGGCTAAAATTGAAATAAGGTAAGAAGGCGGCAAAGTATCTGCAAATAGCCAAAAACCAATCTAACGAGAGTCAGATTAACGGTTGAGACCATTCAACCCACATTCCCAAGGGTTTCAAGCTCATGAACCATTGGCATGGCCTTAACCATAGGATGGACCCACTTGGTGCTTAGGAAGTAAGTGGACAGCTGTCTCTTGTCTCTGTCTCTCTCCAGTGTTTTTTTTTTTTTTCTTTTTGTCTCCACCTCCATCCACAGTCGAGTCACCAGTGTCCACACTCCACTCCCACCACCATCTACCGTGTGCCTTTTTTCTTTCCTTTCCGTTTCTGTTGCGACGTTCTAACGTACGCACGGCACCACCCAGTACCAGTTGTCTATCAAGTATCAATCCTCCAAAATCCCATTTATCATCCAAATCTGGCAGGGCTCACTTCACTTCCCCCTTTGCCATTGGTCGCTAACCTGCGCCTCCCTCTTATCCTCCACACCTACGCGCTCTCTCTCTCTCTCTCTCCCCATACACCAGAGGAAGGAAGGTAAGGGACCCTATAAATCTAGGGTTTTGTATAAATCTTCTTCTTGGTATTGAAATGGATTCAGTGGCGACAGGTGAGGAGACTAACGTCAATGAATCCCAGGTATTATTTGAATCTCTTCTTCTTTCTCTCTCTCATCTCATTTGTGGGTTTTTTGAATTTATTCATTTAGGGTTCTATCTAGATGCAATGTATCATGATATCTTATTGGGTTTTTTTTTTTTTTTTTTGGATTGTCATTTGGGTAGTCTTGGACTTCGCTGAATTTCCTTTATCAAATTGCACAAAAGTTTTCTCGATTGTGTGTGATTTTCGGTTTAAAGTGTTCTTTTGTCTGTGTTGTAGATTTCTGTCTAAAATGGTGGAAAGATTTCAACTTGCAGTGATATTATTTGAATTCCAATTGCTTACCTATTGAAATTGTTGTGATTGATGAAACCCAAAAATAAAGAATCTTAATTTCAGTTTTGCTTGGACAATTTTCGAACTTCTTGTCATTGCCAAAAGGTAGAAACATTACTACTTTCCCATGAGTTTATTATGTTTGATTGTTTACTCAGCATTGGAAACCATAATAATTCACAAGACTAGGAAAAAAAAGAAATCCTGAAATCCTAATTCAGTAGCATCTGGTTGCTGCTTTGATCTGTAGTTGGTGGTTCCACGCAATACATGGGTCCTCATCTACACTTTTAAGCTGGCATATAATCTCCTCCGTCGTCCGGATGGCACCTTCAACCGCCCCCTGGCTGAATTCCTTGACCGCAAGGTCCTCCCAAACGCCAACCCTGTGGATGGGGTTGTCTCCTTTGATGTCATCATCAACAGTCCAACTGGCCCTTTGCTACGCGTTTACTGCCCTGCTAATGATGAAGCTTCACTGGGTGTTCTTGAAATCAAACAGGCACCGAGCCACAAAGTCACCCCAGTGATAATCTTCTTCCATGGGGGAAGCTTTGCACACTCTTCTGTCAATAGTGCAATCTATGACGCCCTTTGTCGCCGCGTTGTGAGCCTTTGTGAGGCAATTGTGGTCTCTGTGGATTATCGCCGGTCACCAGAGAATCGCTACCCTTGTGCTTATGATGATGGGTGGGCTGCACTCAATTGGGTGAACTCTCAGTCATGGCTGCAGAGTGGGAATGATTCCAAAGTACATGTGTTCTTGGCCGGAGACAGTTCAGGAGGCAATATTGCACACCATGTTGCGATGAGAGCAGTCGATTCAAATGTCAAAATATTGGGCAATATACTCCTCAACCCCATGTTTGGTGGGCAAAGGAGAACGGTATCAGAGAGGAGATTGGATGGGAGGTACTTTGTTACCATTCGAGACAGGGACTGGTACTGGAGAGCATTTCTTCCTGAGGGGGCAGATAGAGACCATCCTGCATGCAACCCGTTTGGTCCTAATGGTAGAAAGCTTGATGGTCTTCCGTTCCCCAAAAGCCTCGTTGTTGTAGCTGGTTTTGATCTTATGCAAGACTGGCAACTAGCTTATGTTGAAGGGCTTAAACAGGCTGGTCAAGAAGTAAAGCTTACGTATCTTGAACAGGCCACAATCGGGTTCTACTTGTTGCCCAACACCAATCATTTCCACACTGTTATGGAGGATATAAAAAGCTTTGTTACTTCTCTTTGTTAATAATATACTTGCTTATCTTAAAGCATACATCAAAGAAGCTTGATAATATCACTCGGGCTGTTTTTTCTAATGGGTAGACTAGTATGATGTGTAAGATTTGTAAATACCTATTATCTTGTTTGTTGTGGTGGATGCACCTTGGAAACTAGTTTTCTTACTGGGCATCAGGTGTCAGTTGTGTTGGGTGCCCAAAGTGTCCTATCCCTGGGAGGGCTTGGTTTCAGCAGTTTCTAAGTGGATCACTAATTCACCATGGTCAGTGCGAGAATCAATATATGAATATCGAGTTTTCTGGAGCTGATTCATAGTGGAGTCATTTGATTATATCTGATATGGTTTCAACTGTCTGATGGTGCTTGGGCAGATGATTGAAGTTCTCATCTCTTTTGATTTCCAGCCAGCTGGAAGATGGAGGGAAGGGTTAATGTCCGGTGGTGTATTAGTTAGTGCTTGGCTAATGTGAAGGGCTAATTCAAGACATGGGAGACATACGCGGGTAATGTGAAATATGCAATGTACTCGTCTTGTAGAATAGTTACATATGCTGGTTTCTTTATTTTATTGGAGAGATGATCTTTTATTTGTAGATGACTTTGAACTGTAATCTATGTATTGATTTTCTTCTTTTCTTGATTTCCACGTGCCTACTTGCTCTGTACCCTTGTTAAATGTAAATAATACTAAAAATCTATTGAGACGGAAGGCTGAAGCAGAGAACTAAGGACTGTTTTGATTGCACATTTTGCTTCATCGCCCATGATGTGATTTATGATCGAGGTTGGTAGTTACAACTGGACTCTGCCAGGCCTCACACATGGAGAGCTCTCCAGAGGAAGCTTTTATCTATATTCAGTGTTTCTATCTGCCATGTGATTCCTATTCAATCCTTAAAAAAAAAAGTGATTCCTTAAAGAATGTGGAAGCAACATGTCAATTCAAGTTGGCTCTTCATATGGTGCACGTCCGGGAGCCCAACTGGAGAGCTGGTTTACTATTTATTTTGGTCGTCAGTCCAAGGAGTAATCTGTAATCTCGGAAAGTAAATGGTGCTTTCTTTTTTTGGCTAGATTGGTCATCTGACCATGTGTGTGATACTGAGTTTCCAACACCACTCAACCAAGAGTGTGTTGGCAGGTAAATGGTGCTTTTTGTAGAGGATTTGGACTTTGAACTTGGGATTAAAGTAATGATTGCTTGCGAAGACATGGGAGTACTAAAAAAAGGGTAGAAGATTGACTAGTGACTACCAAAGCTGAATGAATAATGAAGAGAGCAAGAATACTGTGACAAAAGAGGTAGATCAGTGTTGTGTTCTTACTTGCACTGTTTTTGTCAGTGATATTGTTATTTTTCTAGAAAAATAGTGATAAAGTTATTAGCTAACTTAATGATTGATTTGACTTAAAATGGAATGGCTTGGTACAAAGGTGTCTTTGTTGTCCCAGGTGGGAGGTGGAGCAAGGAAAAATCTGGTTGTAAACATGATCTGAATCCACAGTATAGAGAGTACGCAAATACTGTATTGGCCATCTTTCTCTTTAGGATGAGCTGGTTACAGCTAAGAAAGAAACGAACAGGTGGAATTTATTCCATAGGATAGGATGAGGTTCAATGAGGAACTGAACCATGGACTGGCATTTATTCGGGGACCACCAAACCAGAGTCAAAACCTTAGGCTGCTTGGAACTGAACTACCAAGATAAGTTAAAATTAGAATCAGAGAGCTGCGGAGCCCATGGTGACTCATGCGAACTATTTGGACAAGAGCCCATGGCACAGTGGAAGATGCTCAATATCGCAACCTTGAGGTCGTGGGTTCATGGCATATTTGTTGTCAATCGGAGAAAAAACTGAAAAAAAAGGAAACTACAAAGGTTTAGTATGTTGCCATTTGCAACTTTGTTAACTTCTTGTTCTGGCTGTTTAATTGGGTCCTGCTCGCTTTGAGGGTGGTCGATTCAAGGACCTACTGGTTTCAGTCAGCTTTATACCAGTGCCAGCCATAAGGTCTCTTCCCCTAAGAAAAAAGGGGAGCTGTTCGTTCTGGCATGTGTTCCCTTATACGATATCAGTATGCATCCTTTGTCTGTGTGTCATATGGGCCACCGTGAGTAGTCAAGCACTATTTTGCCCAGCTCACAATGTAAAATACTCAAAAGGGTTTTTAATGTTTAGTGACCAAAGAATTGAAAGATAAGAGAGTTCACACATACATGGGGGATGATGTAGACTTTTTTGCCTCTCCAAATAGAGTAGTGTGTTAATTCATTCTCATCTCTGCTTCTACTTTTCCCATGGTGTAAAAAGGAGGATGTTTTAAGGCATGCAGGATGACCCTTTTGAGTAGGATCAGACTCCTTCCTTGCCTTTATTTCTGAATAATTCTTGACATGATTACAACTTCATTCTTCAATTATTTAAATAGCCAATTATTATATATAAAGCGAACTGGGTTTCAATTCCCAATTCCATGCCAATTTGAGATTTGATTTTGACCGGCTGACCTTCCACCATTATCAGCCCTACTAATTAGTGGCCCATTCAACCATACTAACTAATTGCCCATTTAATATTAATTCCATGTGTGGAGAGCACTTATTCAAATAAAACCAGAAACCGGAACTCCTCTCTTCATTTCCTGTTCGTTTCCTTTTCCTCAAAAACGTTACTATGCACGGTTTCTCTTCTACTCTTAATACCCATTTCAGTAACAGCCACTCAGATTTTTTGTGTCTTTCAAATAGTCTCCACTCTCGAAAAGGAGTTGGCAGGATATCAGGTTTTTGTTTTTTTTAATTCATGTTCTTCTTATTCATTATTTAATCTTCTCAGGCATGTGGATTTTTTTTCCCAATTCCGTATTTTTTTTTTTCACTTCTTTCTCTCACTTCTTATCAGTTGATTATTTTCTGTTTTGTTTATTCTCCAATTCTTCGTTTAAATTTTATAGTGTTTTTTTTTTTTTTTTTTTTTTGGGGCGGGTTGGGGGGGGGGGGGGGGGGGGGGGGGGGGTGGGATTGATACTATGTATTTCAATCTCTATTTCTTCATATGGGTTGTTGCTGATTTTTCTTATTTATACATATGAATATGGAAGACATTGATTTGAGACTTGATTAATTTTTACCGTCCATTCAATTTATTTTGGCATTCCACCCTTTTAACTCCTCGAAAGTGTTTCCAAAACTCTACATGCATAACTCTACCTTCTTTCGGACTCTCCAACTCCTCTCCTCTCGCATTATCATCAAATTGAAAAAAAAATAAAAAAAAAAGTAAGGGATACTCTAGGAATTAGCTTTCATGAAACCTGGGTTTTTCTTCTCTTCCAAGCCCCAAAACCCCCACCCAAAAAAAAAATTTATTGGAGCTCTCTCTCTCTCTCTCTCTCTCTCTCTCTCTCTCTGAAATTAGAGTTTCGTTTTATTAAGATTGCCCAACTATAAAAAATATCTAAGAGATTGAGGAATTGACTTTTGTGAAATTTGGAGTTGGGCGACTTTTGGAATTTCTATTAACATGTTGCAGTTTACTGCTTTTCTTATTTAAAAATTAATCCAATGAAATTATTATTTTTAGTGTTCTTTCTAAAAGAACTTGGATGGATTTTGAAAACATGTTAATAGTGGTTGTCTTGGTTATCATTTTCTCTAATTGATGTTGAAAACATGTTGTAGCTGCTAATTTTAATTTTAGGCTGATAAAGTGATGTCGCTGGTGGATGTTGAGAACATGTGGGAAGGCATGGAGTGATCTAGTACACTTAATTTAAATTTGATGCTCAGTAGTCTTGTACTATTAGAAACGTTAATTGCTTGCATTATGAAAATCATTGACCTTTTGGCTTTTGCTTTTGATTTCATGATTTTGTTGGCATGCATTAAATTGATGGGAATGGGCATGAATTGCTTAGAAGAGTTGTTTCATGATAACTTAAATTCATATTAGAATGGAAGGATGGAATAGGAATGCCCAGTTTCTGCTTGGCGAAATGCTGGAGCGATGAGAAATACTTAAACTTTAGAGGGGATCTTCACCAATAAATGATTTTTATCTATTATATTCTCCACCATATACGTTAGTTGGTTTATTTTTTGTGGACCCTGGTATTCAGTCTCATTGTTTATATCCACATTTGGTTTTTGAGTTTTTGTCTCTAGATTGATAAGATGACAAAGAAGCATTTTTTTTTTTAAATTTACCATTTTTGAAAATAATGAAAATCTACATTCTTGCCCCACCAGTTGGCCAAATATAGGTTTAAATTTATCTATATAGTTTGAAGCTTATCAAGTCTTCTACAATATGGTGATAAATTTATTTTATTTATTTATTTATTTTTTTTAAGACCTTTTGGACACTTTTCTCAAAGATGGTTTATGCTTGCTTTTCATTGAGGTTCTAATGGTTGGTTATTTGTATTTTTTTTTTTTTTTATGACTCAATTGATTAGGAACGTGGGCGGACGCATTATTGAAATTCTTTAATAGAGATTTATTTTAAAACACAGATTCTGTTTCTCACTGCTTTTGTTTTTGGAAATTCGCAAGGTTATTTTAGATAATACTTTTAGCGGAAATGCCGTTGTGTTTGAAGTATTTGAAATCCTCTCTGTTGTTGTTTGTTTGTGTTTGGAGTTTAAACATCATTTTGTGAAAATTTTATTGCTGTCTTTCTTTCCAAGTTGACAGGTTGACAGTGTTAAAGGTATGGGATTTTATTAGACGTTGTATAGGTTTGCCTGATCTGGACATTACTACAGGGCATACATATCTTCTGATGGGAATGGTTACTGGATGATGGGGTTTTTTGAGTTCTTAATTAATTAATTAATTAAATTTTATTTTTTTGTGGTGTCTGGCTTTGTTCTTAACTCTTTTATTTCGTGCAATATTCTATGTTGGGGGATGTTCCAGTGCATCCTGGTGAGGGACAAGCTTAATGGGGCCCACTTAGGGATGCATTGATCATGGAACTTGTGGGGAATGGAAAGAGGCATCTTGGATGAGCCCATATATCAAATTTGGATTCAATTCCATGCCTCTAATCCCTTCATCCATGGCCCACAAATCTAACGACTTTGTATTGAAGGAATAAATTTGACCCTTAATTCAACGGTCCAATCCATTTGGATAGGTGTGAATTCATTAGGTCTAGTGTACTTAAGGGGGTCCCATGTGTGTGGATGGTTCGGGTGTTTTACAAAGTCAACTATACTATGTTGTCCCTCACCATAACATGGTGAGAGATGGATGTACATGAATATTTTCCTTCTAACCAAGATGGAAATAAGATATGGGATACAAAAGTTATTAGCCGCACTCAACATGTAGGACTTAAAACCAGTCTCCTCTTTTACTTGCTATGAATCCTTTGATACAAGTTTGTATGTTGAACTATGACAATCTCAGGTGATTGAATGTTTTCTTTGATTGATTATGGGGGTAGTGTTAATCACAAACCACCTCAGTTGTTTACATTTCTATCCATATTTTGTCCCTCATTTCAAAATATCACGACCGATGGTGTGATTTAGGGTAAAACTGATGTTGATTTTCTGTAAAAAAAAAAAATTAAAATTAAAAAAAAAAAAAGAAAGAAGGAAGAAAAAGTTGAGAAACAATATCCCACTTATTTACATTTCAAGATTTTACACTACTGTAGATGAAAGTTGAAAAACATAATGATCAACTCCACCAAAAAAATATAACGATCGACTCTACAACAATATTCTAATTGTTTGGAGGGCATTCCATGCACCCTTCTCATGCTATATAATTATTTTGATTTTGTGATATTTAAATGAATCAAATAGTATATAGTAGTTGCAATCAAATTACATTAAATTAGATGGATGCCACTAATTTTTCCATTCTCATGCTGTAAAATTAGTACAACTAATGATTGTCTTAATCCTAATGACGATTTTTTTTTTGTAGGCTGAAAACTTATATGTGCACCACTAATTTTAAAGTTTTTTGAACTTTTTCTAAACTTTTATGATATATTTAATGTTATGAATTACATTGTCCGTGCTAAGCATGGGGGTGCTTTGCTACTACTATCTTAATTATAGCCTTAAACAAAGGCTAATCATATCTAATATTTATTTAAATATAAAATTAGTAAATGATGCATGGTTGAACAGTATAATGATAATGAATGCTGGTTAAATAGGAGTGATTGCAAGATAATGAATGCCCTGGATATATGGCTTGATACTAAATGCTGATATATGGGTACTAAATGCCCATGATATATGGGTATCTATCACGCACATGTGAGGTGATGAGAACTCAAACATGAGAGGAGAGATAGACACAACTCACACATGCAAGGTGATGGGAACTCCCACATGCGAGGAGAGAGACACAACTCACACATGTGAGGTGATAGAAACTCACACATGTAAGGTGATAGAAACTCACACATGCGAGGAGAATAAACACAACTCACACATATGAGGTAATAAAAATTTACGTATGCAAAGAGGGAGGAGGCCGGGTTCGAACCCAAGACCTCCTAATGAGAACAGCCACTCCTTACCACTAAGGTAAGGAGGCGCCGTTCTCCGTCGAACTAACTGTTGAGGTCCCTTCTACCAAACGTAAATTGTTGAGGACCCATTTGTTTGCTTATGCCCTAAGTGATTAAAAATGAAGATCAAAGGTGAGAGAAATTCTCAAAAACTCCCTATTTTTGCTTCCCTATGTTTTTAGGGCGTAGAGCCTATCTTGAGCCAATCCGATCATTTCACACATACTACCCCCAAGAATTGGTATAAAGCCCAAATTTTGCACTCATTCTATTTTTACTCACTGTTGGATTGAAATCACAAGAAAATGATACCTCTGGAACCATTGAAATTTGGAGTTATGGATTAAGAGATTAAGATAATCTAATGGAGTCGAGAATTTTCACAAAGGTACACCTCAGCTAGATTATTCCATTTAGGGGCATTCCATGGTTGTCATACACCTTAGCAGACCCAACTGGGAGGGGCATTTTTTTGTAATAAACTCTCTGAGAGTTTTCTAGTGCTCCTCCAAAGGTGAACATTTTGATCATCAAATAATCTTTTCCTTTCATAAAAAAATAGATACAAGGGAAGATAAGAAATGAATACTCAACCATCACCTTGGTAATTAAAATCCTAGAAAAGTCAAGGTCCTATCTACATCAATATCTTATCTCTCACCCATCACATCTTAAATAATCTAAAAAATGGAGCTTATTTGAAAAAAGGTTATCGTTATTATGACATAAGTTGTCTACAGAACCACCATAACATCATCACATTTTTTTATTTTTTTTTAAATAATAACCCAAGGTATCTCCAGTCCAACTCAGCCCAGGCACCTTTGGCCTTGAGCCGGATGGATACTCGATTCTGGACAGCCAAGAACTAATCATTGGGGGTACATGGAAACCCACATGCACCGGGTAAAACTACGGGAGGTAGCCAAGGACGTAGGTGTCGAACACAAGAACTCTCTGCTTTCTGGGATGCAAAGTCCTTGGCCAACTAAGCTATCACTCATTAGTTATCACTGCAGTTTTTATATGTGCATGACTACACTTGTAAGCTAACGGATGTAAAAGAGCGTCCGCTCAAAATCTTAATCTACTTTTGGTTCCAAAATACTAAATGATAAGTTTGCAATTAAAATTTTCACCCACAGAAGTCTCATATAAGGGCAGTGTTGGACTTTCAATCCTCGCATGTTTAAATAAAAAAAAAAAGACGCCCGAATACCAAGATTCTGACACGACTGCCATGCCAGAGTTTGTGGGAGGCCGAAACCCAAGTTTGAAGTATCACAAATATCAGCATAGGAACGGCATTTTATCGGTATTATTGCATTTTTTTAAAATATTGTCAAAATAAAATATTTTGTGACAAAGTCACAATAATATAGCCAAAAAAAAAAAACGGTGAGTGGGGGGGGGGGGGGATTTTATTTTTGTGCTTTATTTTCTTATTATTAAGAAATATGATAATTTGCACAATATTTTCCTGATATTATAGACAAAAAAGGACCCCACTTGTGGTCTGTTTGTATAGAATACATATATGAGGTGAAGGGGGTAGGATAGAATACGTATACGAGGTGAAGGGGGGTAGGATATACAATACCATTAAATTACTAGGGTAGGGGCTGGATACCAATTTCTCACTTTCCCTCTCTTTGACAGGAGAGAATTCGATTAATGGTGATTTTTGGAAATTCACATTTGTTTCTTCAGTTTTTACTATTCTTAAAAGTAAAAGTCTAATAATTCCTATCTATTCAATTAGATGAAACAAACAAGCCTAATTGTGACAATGGGTTCAAGCCTTTTGTTACCTAACCCAACGAAATGCTCAAATCTATCCTATTTCAAAACAAGTGGAGGATGGGTGAAAAAAATGATTTTTTTTTTTTATATCAGGTCAGTTTAAATCAACTGATGTATGATGTTTAGACGCCGGCTTATCACAGAGATCACTGCATCAAGAGACCTCTTTCCACAACCTGTATCTCACTTGGATTGACCAACCCATCATCATCCACTATTGTTACAGACTGGCAATGGGCTAGGTCCGGTCCACAGCAAGACCAATCCCTTGGTCTGGATCAATAACATTCATGGCCAGCCAGTTGACAGACTTGATTGTGGGGAACATGTGCATCATCGGCATCTTTTCACCGGCGATGATTTTGCAGGTGGAGCATATAAGCATTAGAAAAAGAAGCGAATTAACAATGATGTATCTGCAATCGATATATCTTAAGCAACCACTATGATACATTTGTGACACATCTTCCTTGATCAACAATAAGTAGGCTTAGTGAAGAACGGAGCGTCAGTTCTTATCTCGCTGATCTCGCTGCTCGGGATTCAAAACCCGGGTACGTCACCTCTTTCCCCTTGTGCGGGCCTGCCTCATTCCCACTTGAATTGGCTACTTTCCCAAGTGCGTACAGGCTCTCTCTTGGATTTCAGCCCCCTTAGCTGGAGTACCAAGAAATAAAAGGCTTAGTTAGTCACCATACTTAGCTAAAGCCGGTTTTTTTAGCAAGAGTTCTGAACTTACAACCCTCATCGGAACATTAATTCGACAGAAAACATATGGCTCACTGATGGGCACAACACCAAAACAGAATTGTTGTGGAAAAACATTTAATGTTTTGATTTTTTTTTTCTCTGTTTCTGCTACTGATCTCTAAATGAAGCTAAAAAAAAACATTTGAAAAGGCCTTTCTATCACCCAATCTATTCATGAGAGATGGATAAAGACTTACTCCATAAGCATCTGGAGAAAGCAAAGGCACTTCACCGAATGCTATAGGGCCTAGTTTGTTTGAAATGAAGCTCTAGCTGCAGTATTATCATACACACCAAGTAGGGCCTTTGTCACAAACAAATAGGTAAGAGAACAAACCCAATAGGTGGGGACATGAGCACTTGCAGAAGTCGGTCTATATGTCATTCATTATCCATGAACCAAGCCAACATTTCAAGCCCAACTAAAAAAAAAAATGTGCTGGGCTAAACCCACAGATATCATGACCCAAAACTCATTTCATTCTCTTCCTTTGATAAGGCTATGATAACTGTGTCCATCCGCTCACATTGGTGATGCATAATTCCAGCAAGGGAGGGGTCCCATGACCCAGTTTGGAAGAACACTTTAATTAGTTTTTTGTTGTAACAAGGAAAGGGGCTTTTATACAGGAGTAAAGCGAGTGGAATTTTTGCAGGACCTCAATATTCTGTCTGTCTTTTTTCTAAGTCTTAATTTCATCAGGAGAACGGTGGACGGGAGGAAATTTTGATGGTCCCTAGCAGGTCTGCGTCCAAGGAACAGTGCCGTATTGCATATTTATTATCTTTCAATTGACAATTTTTCAGGCAGAGGGGATCTTCCGAGATATGGATGGTCCACAAATGGGAGGGCAGTATCCATAATCATGTGCATCAACAATGGTGGTTGATGCCATGCATGTGAACAGTAGTGTTAGTGAATGAACTTCACCCATCTTTTTTACTATCAATGCCGATAAAATTAGCACAAAAACAAAAACGACCCTTCCATGATTGAGAAGAATGTCTAAAGTGGAGACTTGATTACCGAGTATTTCATGATTGGTGCAAACCAACAATGTTGAAGAAATTTTTTTACAAGATAGTGATTTTATTAACTACAAGGTTGAAGCATAATGTTGGCCAATTACGAACTAATACATGCAAAAAAATGAGCATAGGAGATGTGAGAATATTGAGATGGATGTGTGATAAACTACGAAAGATAGAATATCAAATGAATGCATCGGGAGCATTTAGGGGTAACATCAAGAGGCAATAAATTAAGAGGAATCATTCGAGAGACAGGCCAATGGCGGCACCATTGAAGATAAGTTTTTCTACGAAGACAGATGGCCCCTCGAGGAGAAGGGGTACGTTGAATAGGACATGAATGGAAGTAGTAAGGACTTTTTTGAAAAAGTGCAACCTATCCAAGGATTTGTCCCATGATAGATTGGAATAGTAAAACAGAATTCATATAGCTCACTCCAACATAATTGGGACAAGGCTTTGAGGATGGTCACGATGATGATTTGCGGAAACTATGTAGAATGAAATGCCAATGGATAGTCGAACAATTGGGATCTTAAATGGAATTGACTTGAAAACAATATCAGATCTGAGTCATGAGGGCGCAATGCTCAACGGAGCAAAAAATAGAGTAACAGAAACAAAAATGCATGTAGTAAATAAAATCTTGAATCTTTTTAATGTTGCACATACATATATTCAACAATACCATAGTCACCATACTAACAATCAACATGAAAACAAAAGCAGTTAAAGTTCTAAAATGCTACTTTTATAAACTAATGCTGAGGCCTGAGCATATGAATGACCAAGGAGACAGTCCTGAAAAATCTGTTTAAATAACATTAGTGCAAACAGTTACAGAAAATGACATGCCGAAAACAAAGAAACAGGCTTCAATATCAGTAATATCCTATTCAAGTGTTACTACAGAGTTCATTTTGGGTGGCTTAGGAAAAAGAACAACAGAAAGGATACAATTTTTCTGACATCCCCGCTAACCACCGACGTTGGTTTAAGGGGGCGAAGTCATTAAAAATTTGTCACATCTATTTCCATGCTGATACAAGTGCATAAAAGGAATGATCTCTATTTTCCCATAAGGTCCAGAACATCCAAACCACAACTGCAATCTGGGGCAAATCCAGACGCAACCTTCATGCCTATTTCATGCACAATTCTCACTAGTCAGCACATTATGTATAACACGAAACTATTATTTAAACAGATATATTCAAGTGAGAACTAGTTCTCACATATTATATGAGAATTTCAGTAGGCCCAAATGTGGGTCCCATTTGGGGATGGTACCGGGGGATGGAAAAATCTATGTGAGACCACCCCAAGTATCAAATCGGACCCCAAACCCATACCCCTAACCCCTTCATACGTGGCCCACAAGTTTAATGGCTTCGTATTAAAAAAAAGATTCAACCATCGATCCAACAATTTAGTCCATTCAGATGTGTGCCAATCATTGGGATTAGTGCCAATCAGGGGGTCCCTATTTGTGCTTGGGTTGGATGGGTTGCTAGGTGGGGCTCCACCAATAGTTCTCACAGAAGTACAGTGAAAACTAGTTCTCACCTGAATATTACCGTTATTTAAATATTTGATGCCATCTCTCCACTCAATCAAGGGTCCCATTATTGGAACAGTGTCTAGCTGCCATAGCAAAGGGATAGTTTGACTTGCTTTGCTTGAAGGAAAGAAAAAAGGAAGAGAATTTAGACAACAAAACTATCCTCTACTGAAATGCCCAGAGGACTGTTCCAACAATTAAGACAATGACAAAATTAAACATTGGGTTGAAAAGCTGAATCTAACAATTACAACTTCAGACTTTGAGAGAGGTTCTGGTTGAAGGCACCATCCACAATTTGTATCATCTTGATGAGACATACATGCTTGAAAAGTTAAAAAGGAAAACCTGTCATTTCCAGACATTGCTGCTTTGGAGTAATGATCTTCCACAGTGCGACAAGGAAAGCATAAAAAATGTGGCTTTCCAAAGAGCACAGTATCTATCAGGCACCAAGCCACCATACATTTTTTGGCGATTTCAGCTCAGAAGGCTTACAACATCTCTGCAGCACAGTGGAAAAGATGCCCTTCATGACATCAATGGTTATTCCAACTCCCATCAGCAGCAAATGGTTGTATAAATATATTTTTTCTGCGAGTGACTCGTCGTTCTGCAAGAAGAGCCAACAAGGATTCAGGCTAAATCCTTTATGTTTCAAATTAAAATTGTGAGATTCACTAAGATGTGTTTTTTCCTTTCTTTTTTTTATATAAAAAATACATATATATTGAGATTCACAGTGAATGTCTTTGGATGTAATGATAAACAGCAAGCAGTGTGAGTTTTTTGGTAGAATGAATAATTATCGCTTCAGTAATGCATCAGGACAGCGCAGAAAATTGGAAATAGATTAGGCACTTCTTGTCCTTATTGCAACAGGTCATTATCAACTGGAAAAAAAAAAAAAAAAAACACCTCTATCAACTTCAGTGCATGATGTTGATTTGGACAGAATTTAGAGACGTGGGCTATAGCTTTGGACCCATTCCAAATGCACAGTAGACCAAATAACCACTCAATCTGCCAAAATACCTTGGAAAGATTCTACCAAAATACTGAAACCAACTGCAATGTAGAATATGTTCACGTGCAACCTATGAAACTCCCTTATTTAAGACTTTGAGAAACATGTCAAAATGTGGCTAATGACCATACCCGTGGATCACTTAAATAGCGGTACAATTAGGCTGGGCCGGGCCAGGCATTCACCCAGGCCAAGACTTCCTGACTCCAATATGGCTAGGCCCAAGCCCAGATAGAGCTTGAAAGTTGAAACACTAGGTCCAAGCCCAAATTCAAAGTTGGGCCTCAGTTTAACTAAATAGGGAGGGGGAGGGGGGAGATGAAAGTATAATGAAGTCTTAACTGGATACATGAGGGTAAATATTTAACTGGTGGAGGGCGTATCTAACTAGTACAGGAATTAATAGCAGAGTAATGGGGATGATGGAGGCAATAAAAACAGGATTCAAACCTACCAGGCCTGGGTTTCGTGAAGTAGGTATTCCCAGGGTGGTGGGGAGGCCCAGAGAGAGAGAGAGAGAGAGTGTACATACTGGTGCAAGTGTGTCATGCAGACAGGCAAGGGCAGGTCTCCACATAGCTCAAGCCCGGGCTGAATTGCATTTGGGAGCCCGACCCCAGACAAATCCCAAAGTGCCAAGCCTGAGCCAGAGTTCTTAGATAATTGATAGAAAAGAAAACATGACTAGAACTCTCACGAAACTCACCACAAGATTGGATCAATGCAGAGCCAATATTTGCATAACCTAACCTGCTAATATTACACATTCCACTAGAGTACAGGCACTGCTAACAAGGGTTTTTTTTTTTTAATTTTAAATGAAGCACTACCAAAATTTTAATCCAATCAGAAAGTGATAAACACCATTGGATTGTCTGTATATTATTGTATGATAAACTCAACCCTTAATTACTCTGATCAGAGTGAAAATTGGAGCACTTCCTATACATGAGAGGACATGGATATAGACAGGCTTCATTTTAGAAGCATGGACCACACATAGATCAATCAGTTGGCACAGTGCAAGGTTGGGGCATTTGGTTTTGTCGTCCGAATAGAGAAACCAACCCATATTTTCTTAAAAAACAAGAGACATGGGGAGAGAGGCTTGTGTATAAAATGAAGAAAGATCATGACATCTAGTCCATTAAAGATGTCTAAAACTGTGTCCATGTATTCAGCCTGCACCTGCATCTGCTTGTCCAAGCTTCATGAGATGAGAGGGAGATGGAGTCCTCTATCTATGAGAGAGAGAGAGAGAGAGAGAGAGAGAGAGAGAGAGAGAGAGTTTTCTGTTCGGTTGGAGAGTCCTGTACACCTGGGAAAGTGTAGTCTTCTTACTTTGAGCAAGTCTCTCACATTTCTGGGAAATGGTAATGTCTCAAAATCAAACCCACCAATGCGATATGATATAATATTGATTAGGGAATTTATGCCCGGCACTTAAGCTTGAGCCAAGTCCAAATTTGACTCATCATCATCATCAAAGCATTGTCCCAACTATGTCGGGGTGTTTGGTTTGTGACAAAGTATTATGCTGGCTGTCAACCTACCTAACGCAACCCTCCTCCTTTACCCGGGCTTGAGACCGGCAGTAAAAAAAAAAACTGGCGGAAGCCAGGCCCAAATTTGATTAGGGCTTCAAAATTCAGGACTATGCACAAGCCTGAACCCAAACAAACTTAATCCAAATTGCATTTTCATGTGGGTCAATACATGCGGACTTGAAAATGATGTGGTCCAACTCGGAAAATCATTTCCAATAAGTTCGCCACCAAAAAATCATCTCCATGAAAGAATTAAGAGGGATATAGAGGGTGAGACTGACATGAGAAACAAGAGGATCTGGATTGGGCGTTGAGCAGAGGAAATGAAGGATATGAATGAAAAAGGGGAAGGGGGAAGTTGGGGTTGCATTACTCTAGTTTATATAAGATCATTTATACCTTCTTTTCTTTTTTCTGCTTAGGAAGGCTCCACATGCTTGCCACCAGGGCACTAGATGCCCCGAAGCAGTTGAGCTACAATATGGGACCATATAGGATATATTTTATTCATAGTTATACATGTCGTATACCCAGTATACAGAATAACATATATATATATATATAAGTAATTCAGGTACCCCCAGCTTTACTTGGGTGCCTGAGGACAAAGCCCGCCCAACCTGAATTTCACTCGACTTTGAAAACCAGGCACGAGCCGAGTATACCAAGCCCCAATTCTAATTTCGTGAAGGCTCAAGTTTGGCCTGAGCCCCCCAAGCCCAAAGTTGCACCAGTACAGTTACATAAAAGGAATTACCAATCCCCAAGCATGCGCTATGTGAAAAGATGACGGGGTAACTACTGACAATCACTTTCTTCAATCTTCATCACCACAAGGCTATGATGACCAAAAACGAATATGGATATGGGGAATGACGATAAAACTTTACATTTTCTGTGGTGCAGGTTAGATTATGAATACATATACATGCATGTGATACCCTGACATTTTTATATTTGACATTAATCTTTTCAGACAGAAAAAAAAAAAAAAAATCACACCAGGGCTTCTTTGTTTTTTTTTCCTAAACTAATTTAAGTTAAAAATTACTACATTTACATGAGACCCAAGTGTAAGGTAAATAAGGTACAAAAATCCAAATTGAGGCCCAAGCAAATAACTTAATTGTTTTTATATGAAGTATTACTTTTTTCCTCATAACATTTCAAAACTTCACAGAAGTAACACTAGTTCCTTATTATACATTGGGAAAGTAAAATAGTTCAGGGTATAAAATAATCGGCCTATAGGGTATCATTGATCACAGTACCCGATGTAGGATCCGGTACTGGTGTCAAGAGTGGATACAGGTATGTTGGGCAAATACAAGTATCCGGTTATCATAGATTTCAAGATAGGTCAGAGATAAACTATTTTCTTCCCACTATCTACTCTTACATGGGTCTAGCCAAGGTAGAAAAAGGGATGGCAATCTTCTCCCAAAGCTGGAGGATTTTGTAGGACCACTTTCCTCCATCCACTACTGGGGAGTCCTAAGAGAAATGAATTGGAGGGACATCTGATGGGGACGTCAACCCTAATTCCCCCAATTCTTTCAAGATCTACCAACGAAGAAGGCGTAGGATTGCAAATCAAGCTACTTTATAGATGGATGACGCATATCTAGACTTTGATTGCTGAGATTTTATGAATCCACCGTTGGATTACCATCTTGATGACATCCAACGGTTGGATCTAGCTTTTTATGGATGGAAGGCCCCATCTTTAAGGGCCCACACCGAGAAGTGCCACATGGAAGGAAATAAAAAAGTTGAGTATGCATCCCCTTTCTCGTTGAAAAAGGGGATCCCTGTTCTAGCGAATCCCACCGCGCCACATGTTCGACATGCCATGTCAGTTATGATATTCCTCTCAATTGCTTCTTGAAATGAATAAAAGAAAAGGAGAGGGGATTTTCACAAATCGAAAAGATCCAAGCAATCCAAAAAAAACTCCGGCGACGATCTCCGGTAGCAGTGCAGTTTGCAAAACCCAAGCAAACTATCGAGCCCTCCCTTCTATGCTTTTTCTCTGGATCTAATCTTGATATTCTTCCGTGGCATCTCCTCCTCTTTCCGTCTCTACAACTCTTAATCAAGCACCGCAACAACCCAAGCTGTGATTGGATCTTCCCAAAATACCCCTCTGATTGCCACCCCTGCCTTTCGATCTCCGACTCTGTCCTTGGCACCCTCTCCCACCGCCGCCCCTGGGGCGAACAAATCGACCGCACCACCTTCTCTGCCGCCCATCCAGCATTTCCGTAGCCACCACCAGCCTCCGCAAGCTTCTCATCCTCTTCGGCTGCACCTTCTATGATCGTGAGACCCTCGGCAGCCTTGTTTCTTTCGATCGTCGTCGAGGAAGTCTTCCTCACCTCCATTGGATCCATCATTATCTCCTCGTTCATGCTCGGCCATGCCCTCGTTGCCGGCCAAGGAGGTTAAGTAGAAGGAGTGGAGGTTCTTGGGGTGGATGATGCTGGCGCTGGCCTCGAAGGTGTTGCCGGCGATGGTGACGATCGTCGTACAACCGCCAAGAGGGGAGGGAAGCGTGCTGGGTTTTTTTTTTTTCCCCTAGGGCTTCTTGTTTCAAAGCATTTTTTTCTGATTTGTAAGAAACACCCTATTCTTTTTTTTTTATTCATTTAAGGAGATAGGTCCTCAGCTGAGGTGGCATGTCAAACACATGGTGCGTGGGGATTTGCTAGAACAAGGATCCCCTGTTGGACTAAAAAAAGTTACGTAAAGTCAAGAGGGGCCCATGGGAATTTAAAAGAAAACTAAAAGAGAAGGGGCCCATGATTTTTAAAAAATAATAAAAGAGGGGCCCGCAAATTAAGTTGAAGTGGTCTTAGGATTCGTGCGCACCCATTCACAAGTGTCGACATGTTTTATTCTATTTTATTTTTAGGTTGTGATGATGTCATCCCTCTTTAGGGCATTATGTTTTAAGAGACCTTGTTGTATCTCCTTCTAACTTGGTAGCTTTCACTATGTGATGCTCCTTTGTTTTTTGCTTTTCCTTTTCATGGTATAATTCTTCTATACCATCGTGCCCTTTTTGGTTGTGGAGGGTTTCCTCTTTCTGACTTTCTTCTTTTAGTACAATTTTGACGTTACCGATAGAAAAAAAGCAATTTAACATATGGTTCTAGGGCAGGATTTCAATACAAACATGTCCATCAATGATTCTGTCCTATCTTAATCCAAGTATTAGAACATGATAAAATAGTCCCACAATCTTTGGATGTAAGTTCAGCAAGGTCTCAATTCAACAGATTTCGGGTGGACCACAGAAGATCAATTAATGAACGAAAGATCGCATAGACATATAGTTCTATTTGCAAACATAAACTGATAAACAACAATCTAAAAGATCTGGTCTGTAAAAAATAGCAATTTGATACCCTAAATCATACTAGAACGCTCGGATAGAATACACAGTAAGCATCCTCACGTAGATCTCAAGAAAGACCAATACACAAACCTAAATCTAGCATGCTTGGAAGCAAGGAACAGAAAACCCAAGGTACTTGCCTCGATTGATGATAAAAATCTCTAGATAAACTATAGATGTTGATGATGATCAACTTGGCCCTCTCCGATCTAAGCCATTTGATGATGTAGGTCAAATATCCTTGATATGTGCAGTGGTTCTTGGTGTTCTGTAGAATTGGTTGGTGAATGAGATTTGGTAATGGTCGATGACGACAAGTGTGGACCAGATGATGATGGGTGGGTTCAGTTGACAGACCTTGAGTTGGTGAAGTGGGTTGATAAGGGGTGATGGGTTATGGTGAGTGATTGGGCTCGGGTAGTGTGAGTTCTGGTTACAAGCTCAAGTGAGGAGTATGGTTGTGAAAGTGGGTACAGGTGGCTGGAATAGGTGGGGACCGAGAGTGGAGCGGTGAATTGTTGGTGGGTCCAAGGTTTAAGTTTGTGTGTATGCGTTTTGTAGTGGTGAAGGTGATTGGTGTGTTTTTGGTTGGAAGAACAGAGAGAAGAGGAAAAAGGAAGTGGGTAAACAGCTGTTAATTTGAGTGGATTCGTATGGTGCTAATGATGAGGGATTGATTAGGTTAAGGATGAGATCAGTTTTGCAGATCTGTTTATTTGGGGGGATTGCTGGTGGTGATTTGGTTCGGGAACGGTACACGGAGTAGTGTGGGGCTCATGATGACTAATGAAGATGATAATGTTGACTAGTGAATTGATGATGAAGACGGTGGTTTTCGTTTGTGGGAATAGGTGGACCGTGGACAGTGGCAGCAGATCGGCTATGGATGATGGAAATGGTGTGATGAAAGGGTGATGGATAGTGGACAGAGGATAAAAGGTTGTTTGGGTCTCGACTTAGGTCTGGATGAACTGGGACGTGCTGGGCGATGGGTTTGGTTAGATGGATAAGGACGTGAGGGAGAAATAGAGTGATGGATTGGCGCATTGATGGATAGATCCATGGAGAAGATGGATCTGAATAGATATGGTGAGATGGATGAGGCTGTAGGAATGAAGAAAGGTAGCCGAGAAGATGGTAAGAGATGGATATGATATGGTGGCTTGAGAAGAGATAGTGGTAGTAGGTGTTTA
This sequence comes from Persea americana, assembly GCA_029852735.1. Classification (NCBI taxonomy): domain Eukaryota; kingdom Viridiplantae; phylum Streptophyta; class Magnoliopsida; order Laurales; family Lauraceae; genus Persea; species Persea americana. The sequence goes on from CM056818.1 coordinate 33,670,821, forward strand.
GAGAGATGAAAAGGAGGTACGTTTGGATGTAATGATGATGTGGAGAGACGGGAAGATGGGTTGTTGGTTTGTCTGGTTCGTTGGTGAAGAAAGAGATGGAGATGAGAACGACAAATAGAAACGTGGGTTCACGGAGAAAGAGAAAGAATATGGGTTCTGTGATGAGGGATGGTTTTTGTAGACAGGTCTCGCTTTGGGATGGTGGTGTGTTTGGCTCTCAGGTGTTTCGGAATGTAAGAGGCTAGGATGTAGAGAGATGATGGAGTAGAAGAGAGAAAGGGTGCATGTGGGTTGAAGGCCGTTTGATGGTTTTATTTGATTAGAGTGATAAGGAGAGACGGTGATGGAGTAGACGGGTTTGGTTAGGTGGCTGGAAAGTTGAGAAAAGAAGGGCTCTATTCAGAGCAGGATTTGAGTTGCTGAGATGGACAAGGACGTGAAGATGGGCACTGGAACATAGGGTAGGTTCTGTGGCTTGGTTTAAGGGTGAGAGAACAGAAAAGAAATACATGAAAGTTAAAACAAAAAAAAAAAACAATAGAGAAGAAGCTGAGAAGAGAACATAAGAGAGAAGATTGCAGTGAGGGAAATGAAGGTCCTGGGAGCAACAAAAAGTCAAAAACCTCTAAAGTCAAAAGGTAAAAAAGATTGTGTGGTTGTCAAGGGCAAGTTTCTAAAGATCCTGGGAGCAACAAATAGTCAAAAACCGCTAAGACAACAAAACTAACTACAAGAGAATAAGATCATGAATAATACAGGTGATGCTATAAGCAATGATCAACAGAATAATAGTGTACCAATCAACCAACCAATCAAATGAAGACATAAAAATAGGAAAAAAGGAATGGACGCTGGAATTATCATCTACAGCCCTATGTTTCGTTTGCATCTTATTCATTCTCAAATTTCATTAATATATGCAACTAATACTATTACAAAAAGAAAGATAGTAAAGCGCAGTTATGCTTCATTCCCCAAATTGAAAGAGAAGACGGAAGTTAATAAGTTAGTTTACCTATCTATTATTTTGGATGGACAGGAAGCCTCTTGCAATGCTGATTGAATGCAATTGTCAGGAAAAAATGCTGCTCATGTATCCAATAAAACATGTTAGGAAGTAGATGCATCCACAGGGATTCCAAACCCATGCTTACACATTACCACTAGTAACCGCTGCACTTTCGATTTCTTCCCCGCCTTCGAATACGCCTTGTACAGTATCAAGAAGGTTTTCTTCGTGGGATTAAATCTGGAAACTTCCATCTCATCCAAAACATTTTCCATTTCCTCCAACCGGTTCTGCGAACTGTACATAACCATCTTACAATGATACAATGACCTGCAAAGCCTCCACCCTGCATCCTCTGCCAGCTTCACAAACCTCGCAAGCTGATCCACCGCATTGTGTCGAAAATAACTCGATATTATTGCCTGCATAACATTGATAGTCACGACCAGTGTGTTATGCTTCAGTGCCTCATATATGGAGTTCTCCATCCCTTCCACCAAGTCCTCCTGAGCGTAAACCCAAATCAAAAGAACATTCAACCAAGGCCTGTGTTCGCATTTAGGTAAAAAGCGCATCAATGCCTCAATTTTTTTAACCCGGCCTGTATCTTTACTCCTGCAGTAGGCATGTATCATGGCTCTCACCAATGGAGCGCACCGCTCATTCACCTCTTCCTTTACCAATTCATAAGTTCTCTCCATCTTCTCCACATTGCCCAAATGCGCATACCCACGAAGCATAATCATATGAGTCCGAATATCAGGCCTCACGGGGCTCGCTTTCATGCTTTCTAAAGTCCTCTCCATCTCATCCCACAACCACGCAATCGCATAACCTTCAATCACAGTATTGTAAGTATGCAAATTGGGCGATAAATTAGATTCTTTTATCACCCGAAGAACTGTCTCCATGTGATGCACCAGCATTGATCGTCCAAATAGAGACAACAGGATGTTGTAGGTCACAATGGTGGGGCGGCAATTGGGGTCGCGCTTCAGGTCCTCAAACAGAGAAAGGGACTTCTTCGTGAGGTCATTATACATGTATGCAGCCATCAGCGCGTTGTAAACCGACGCACTGCAGAGTCCCTTGATGCCAGCTTCCGAGAACAGATCTGCTGCGAGATCCACATTCTTCATCCGGCCGGCGAGGGTTATTGCCTTCGCATATTCCTCTGAAACCATCGGAATTCCAGCATCAACTCGCTTCCTCTTCCAATAGAAAACCTATCACCCAAAAACCACACCACCCCAGATTTCAAAACCATAACATACAGCAACACCCAAAAATATATAAATCACCAAAAAACTGCACCACCCCAGATTTCGAAACCCTAACTTTAGAACAGCAACACAAAAAAAAGTAGACTTTGGAAGATAAAAAACCACCTCTAGCGCTGTTCGGGGAGATGATTTGAGGTGATTCAAGAGCTCGATCGAAGCAGAGCCATCTGGATAGTCCCGAAAGAGCGAATAGGCCTTCGATTCCAGCACTTCGGCAAGTGCCTCCGGGTCGGAGGAATTGGACAATTCGACAGCGAGATCCGCCAAGTAAGAACCTGAAGATCGTTTCTCTGTCCGGAGGGTGATTTTCTCCGTGTGGGAGGAATCGGAGCAGAAGGAACGGGTTTCGGTTAGGGAAGCGTGGATTTGATAGAGAGCAGAGGTCTTGTAGATGGGAGAGAAGAGGGCTTGGGTTTTTGCAGAGGTTCTTTGGAAGAGTAGAAGATTTGATCTGGCCATGGAAGAGAGCTTTCGAAAGGGCTTCATTGATTATCGATTAGGGTTTGTCTTACAGGGATTGGAAAGAGGGAAGACCCGTTGTTGCACGCGCACGCCCCTCTCCCTCAAAGTTCAAACCCAACCTGCTGTGTGTGTACATTTATTGACCTGATTTGCTCACTTGCAGTCAATCTATCTGAAGGTGGACCCCAAACTTTATTGGAGTAAAATTTAGCCAGCACAGATTCCATGCCGATCAACGTACCAACCACTTTATCAACACCCCCTCCCCCACAAGTTTTCACCTCGATACAAGTGCATATTTAATTCAACGGTCCAATCCATTTAGATGGGTGCTAAATTTCAGACAAAAATGACCATTAAAATTAGGGTCCTTATTTTGTAGTCCACCCAAATGAATCATAAGATTAGCCCATTAGCTCCCCAATATCAATTTTTGGGAAATTTTTGCTGTGGATTTTGCATCTGAATCTTTCAACCATGAACATCAATCATATGCATTAAGATGCTTACTGGTGAGATCTTTCCCATTTTAGTGATGGATTTGATTAGATATATTATGTAGGGTTGTCAACTAGGACACCTAAGAGGGTACCCAACCTTGAAAAAACTCATATATTGAAGGCTTTTGTGTTTCTAAAAAAACATTGAGGATTGGGTTGGATAACATGTTTGTGGGCCCATCGGTTTTAGGGCAAGGCTTGGACATTACTAAGCCCAGCCTAACCCTCTTATTTTTCTTATTTATGTATAAGTGGATTTATTTGAACATATATGTAGGTTTATTTGAGTACCGTTCATATGTGATTGTTATGTAGGTTCTTATGTGATGCTTGTATTGATTTACTCTTTATATGATTCTAATGTGATTCTTATATGTATATATATATATATATATTTTATGTAAATAAGTCATGCATGAGTGAGCATTTTATTAATGACTTATTTACATGCAGTTGCTTTATATGTGGATTTGTTTACGTAATAAAAATATGCAAATTTGTTAATTTCAGCATATAGGTGCGTTTATTTGAGCATGATTCTTACTGTTTCCTAACAGCAGGAGATCACTTCTCTTTAGTTATAGGGTCTAAACTTTAGCCTTATATTTATATTCAATTCCAATGACCCACTTCTTGGCAACGGGCCAAATCTTGCAACAACAATAGAAAAAAAAAAAGTGATGTGAAATCCCAATAGCATGTCATAGAAGAAATTACAAGACATTTATTTTCTTTTTTTATATTTAGGATTCTTTTTTTTTTATTGTTAAATCATGAGAATTTAATGCACTGCAATCTATCAAGGATCTAAAATTGACGAGCTAAAAGATAAGGTTCACCAATACCATCAAACAATCTTCTCTTGAATAATAAATGATGCCGGGCCATTATCCTAAAATCAGATTGCCGTAAAGTGATTTTCTATCTACCGTCATGTTGCTTGCTGCATTACATTGATGGTCCAAGCTTGTATAAAGAATGAGGGTTAACACTAGGTTTTTTCACTTAGTGTCAAGTGAAAGTGTTGGTAGAAAAACACTAAAATCTGAATTGTATCTCCAGGCCTTGGCCTTGTTTTGGCATGCGAGGGTGTGTATAGGCATAGACAGTGTAGGCCCTGCAAAGGCTTTGGCCCAACCCACAAATCTTGAGGGTAAGGTTAGGACAACATGGGCTTTAGCCGGCCCAGCCTTTGATAACCCTAATTATAGTTTCTAGAATACCAGAAAGAAAGGTTCCATCTCATACCATTGTTGTCCCTTTTGTGCCCATTGGGAACCACAATCATTGATATTTTCAATGATGGTGATAGACTATCCATTTGATGTGAGGAAGCCAAGCTTGCCGAAGGCTCTAAGCAAGCAACTAAAGATCCTCTTAGGACCAGGTTGGTAACTCTACTAATAGAGTCAAGTGAAGTAAAGTTGATTTTGAAGAAAGAATAGAATATAAGTAGGTTATGGTGGTATTTTATTTTTAGTTGTTTGTTATAAAATCTTTTTGTATGGGAAAATGGAGGGTTTATTTTTTTATTTTTTTATTTTTTTGTATTTTAGTGGATAAATATGGTTGGTTTTTTTTCTGTTTTTGAAAAAGATGGAGGTAGTTTTGAATTAAAATACTTATGCGTGATATCTTGTTTAAAAAGTGGAGGCTTTACTTGACTTTTATTATACTAGTAAAGTGCCAGACTAGCTCTCGTGCAATCAGATATACTCTTGGGTACTCATGCAGTCAGATATCAGAAAGACAGAATCATCCATCACAAATATATCATTAGGTCCCACTTATGAAATCCAAACTGCTCAATGTATTTTCACTTTGTATTGAGCTTGGTACTAAACTTTGCTCAAACTGAACTTGGATTGACCTTCGGATTGCATGCAAGCAAATGGTTTCCTTTCCTTTCTAATATGTATTTTGATCATTCTTCTGTATGTGATAAATCCGATGATGGGACCAACTCTGATGCCAATAAGAAGTGTCAATTTAGAGGAAGTTTTGAGTGGTTCAGATTTTAGAAGGTCATGAGAGAGATGTGAGAAAGAGATTGTGAGAGATAAGATAGTTTTGAAGAAGGATAGCTGCATGGTTGCCCAGCACAATGTATATTTCTCTTTGTTTTCCTATGACGAGGTTTTTAGGATTTTTTAGGAACTTGGCGCTTTTGGGGAAGTGACTCACTTGAGTAGAGTTTTTTTTAAAAAAAACTTGAGATCAGAGGAGCCGTTTAGTTTGGGATATATGAATAGAGTTGGATGATTTAGATTGTTGATCTGCAGCAGGTTGGTCAATAGTTTAATTGTTTGACAGGGCCAGTGGTCTAAGAGAAGACCCAAGTTTAAGGCTTGAAATCTTGTTAGGTTGGACTCAAGTTTTGGGGTCTGGGTCCTTTGGATTCGAGTTATATCGAAATTGAACTATTACTAGAGGACTCAAAGCCCTTGGAATCCTTATTTGGACAGGCCCAAATTAAGGTCTACGAGCCATGGTGGATTGGTGTGTCCATGAGCTTGGTTGAGTAACAAAACTTGTCCATTCTACCAAAAAAAAACAGAAATAATTTTGTGTCCATCACATCTAGTGTTGTTTGAGCTAATTATTCAGCCTCAAGTCGAGTTCAAAGGGCTAGTGTATTTTGTCCAAAAGTTTGGCCTAGGTCCACCCTACACACTAAAAGCACCGATTGGATCCAGATGAACATGGGTTGCTAGATCAGGTTCTGTTTATCCTCCTACCCATCAACCCCCCTAGTTCTACATGCAATTGCAATTATACTATATTAAGCTAAGAGGCTTTTTAGATAATTTTGACCACTTGATTTGATTTTGACCGTAACTGAAATATAACTTCCCACTTCTTATAACTACCCATTACTTTTTCATTTCTTCTTTTAATTTCTACAAAATTACATTTTTGCCTGCATCTCCTATTCCATTTCTACATATATTTTTTTTATCGCACTTCTCATATTCCCTTTCTACTCTCCCTACAGTCATTTTTTTTTTTTTTCAAAAAAATCATCGCTATGCATGAACATTTTATTTGCATATTGTATAAGTGAATATTTAAAATTGTATTGTATGGACGTACCTATAAACAGCACGGATTATTGTGCCGGTCCTTATTAGGCTTAGACCCAAACTCATATACAACACAACATATACCCATCTGGTCGATAGCTCTAATAGTCTAGCTTGAAGTTTTCAAATATTAACCACCATTGGAATATATGACCTTACAAGATAACTTTCTCCTAGGGAGTCATGCATGCTTTTTGTGTGGGACAATCAGTCACGGCCTTTGATCAAGATGGGTCTTGCTTTTGTGGGCTGTAGGATAAAAAAACTCGCACCATCCTTGTACAAGATTACCGTAGTTGAAATTTTCACTGGCTTGGTAAAGAGACTAGCGGCAGCAAATATAGAAAGTCCATAACTAAAACCACGTAGTTGATTAACACAATGACATCCCTCCAATAAGGCCACATTAGCAGGAACTTCTTAGGATAAATTAAGACTTTACTAAAAATTCTTTCTTTTGGGCTGCTCCCCCCCTTGAAGTGTTTAAGTTCAATGTTGATGGGTCAGCAAGAGGAAAGCCAGAGCCAGCGGGAATTTGAGGTGTTCTTCGTAATAGTAAGGGTGATGTCGTTTTTATGTTTTCAAAGTACGTGCGTGTTTGCGATTCGAATGAAGCTGAGGTGTTAGCTATTTTGGAGGCTCTTCGGTGTTTTGCTAGGAACATTCTTGGGGATCTCATTGTGGAAAGTGACTCCTCCAATGCGATTACTTGGACATCTAAAAAGAAGGTCAACCCTTAGAAATTTCAATTCCTATTCAATGAAATCTTATCTTTATCTACATGTTTTAATGTTATCTTTCATCATGTCGTCAGATCGGCTAACTCTATGACTGATGCTTTAGCTAAGCAGGGGGGTAGAGAGGTCTTTTCCTTGGGAGGGTATGATTATGTAAGCTTTGGGTGGTGTCTGTTGTTTATGTTTGGTAGGTGAGGGTACAATACTCTTGTACTTTTCTTCCTTCATTGTAATATGTTTTCTTAATGAATGAATGTTTTGTTACTGATAAAAAAAAAATGTCGTTGAAAGGTTTGGCAACATTTTTTTCTTTTGGGATTTTTACGAAAAAGACTAAGCTTAAATTTTAGCGATTAAATTAAATTTAAACAAAAATTAAATAATTTTATGAAGAAAAAACATAAAATGACGAGAGAATTGTTCGTACATATTTTTTTTTACGAAACTACTCCGGTGTCGACATCATCAGTTCAGTTGACGATATTTGCAACTTTTCTTCTTCTTCGATGGTTATCATACTTGATTGTCTTAGGTTCAAAGGGGATAATGCTGAAATTTGGTGGGAGTTGAATATCCATTTCAAAGAAACGAAGGAAAATCAAAAGGAGGTGATGAATGCATAAAAAAGAAGGGTTTAATAAGTCTTTCACAAATTACATAATGAAGCATGTTCAGACCATTCATTATCAAATCTATTCTTAAAGTTGGTTTAAAGATTAACAAAAGGCACTCTTGGGATCTAAAATCTCACATAAACAATACAATACATAAGAGAAAAATCTCACATTCACTACTCAAAGATTGCCCAAAATAGCTACCTACATGTTGCTAACAAACGTCAAGACCTACAAAATTCCCTCAATCAAATGGCTTTAAACTCTAAATGGTCACAAAAGCATACTCACATTCATCCCCTCCAACCTCACTCGAAGCCATCACCAAATCGAGATAAAATTATCATTTAGGCATTTCACCGAATACCTTGTACCCCAAACTCAAATTCTCAAAACTCATGCGAAGGGGGCATCAAATGCACAAAAAGTAAGCATGGGACCCACACGCCTAAATAAGATTGCCGAGACCACTAGATTTTCATAACTTTTCTATCACTCGGTAGAAGAAGATGGAGTAAAATATTCTTTTTTGCAAAATGAAAGTTGACGATAACGTTAATTGGGTTGATGATATTGTCAACTAGGGTGATTTCGTCCAAAAAAATGCATGAGCAATTATCTCATCATTTTATGGTTGTTCTTCACAAAACCATTTAATTAAGGTTTAAGCTTAGTTTTCTTATAAAAATCCTTATATTTTAATTAAATGATTGTATGAAGAAAAACTATAAAATGACTGCAGAGTTATCCGTGCATTTTTTTGGATAAAATTACCCTAGTTGACGATATCATCAATTCAATTAATGATATCGTCAACCTGCAATTCATCTTCTTCCAGTTTTCTCTTATAAAAAAGTTATATATGAAGTAATCACCTTCACCTATATCAAATTTTCAACTTTCTTCCAAGAGTCTTACCATTATGTCAGTGGATACCAAGATTTGAGCAACTAAGAAGGCTAAAAACTAATTCAATTTAATGAGAACACAAGGGATAAAATCAAGATCTAAAAGCAACCAATAAGAATTTTTTGGTGGATTTAAATAGAGAAGAAAAGGTTTTGGTAGAGTTAAATAGAAATGGATTTTGAAGAGAATGCCATGGCCAAGCAAGTTACCAAACATGGTCTTTTGCTGGTCTATAAAGCATTTCAATCAAATCACTCGCTTTAAGCCATTTTAGAGTCTTAGATTGAAAACCCAAGGCGAGATGGATCTAAGAGAGTTGCGTGAAAGGGGAAAATTGGGTTTTGAGAAAAATGAGTAGGATGAAAGAAATATGGCTTGATGGAAGGGGTTGAGGAAAGATTACTAAAAGGAATAGAAATGTGAAGGGTTTTGCATTTAAGAAATAGGGTATAGATGAGAGGGTCATCAACTTCTTCAATCACTAGGTCAAAGAAGATAAATTGTAATAGTTTTTTCGCATCAGAAATTGATGATATCATCAATTCAGTTGATGATATCATCAGCTTAATTGACGATATTGTCAACTGCAGTAATTTCGACAAAAAAATGCACGAACAACTTTTTCGTCATTTTATGATTTTTTTTTCCTTCATAAAGTCGTTCAAGTAATGTTTAAGCTTAAATCTTGGAGTTTTTACAAGAAAATTGAACTTAAACCATAATTAAATGACTTTACGAAAAAAATTCATAAAATGATGGAAACTAGCCCAACCTAGCATGAGGTAAGCGCAGCCTAACATGCTATAAAACACAATCCAAAACTAGCCTGACGTGGGTTAGCTCGAGCAGGTACATGCTATCCCATCCTAAGATCAAACTTCATTCGATATGACGTGGGTTAGGACATTGCTTAATGGATGCATCGTGTGTGTTCAAACCTATTATAAATTAAAATAAAATCTAATTGGGCTTAATCTTAAGTGAACAGTAAGGGCATGTTTTTTTTTTTCTAGAATTTCAAGAATTCTTGCATGGCGAATTTCAAATTCTCCAAAAGCTGTCCCCTTCTTGAGATGAAATTCCAAGGCCCACCCCTCGGCGGAACATTCAAAATTCCCACAAAATGCGAAGAGACTGGAATTTCAGGAATTCCAAAAAGTCATTTGAGACCTTTTAGATGGTTGAAGTTTGAAATTCTAGTGAAACAAACATGTCATTTCAAATGTCAGGGGATAAGCCGCCACATTAGCTTGTTTCTTTGTCAATATTTTTGACAAAAAAATGAGGTGTTGAGGTCCTTTCGGACATAATGTAACTACTTGTCCCTGGCATTTGCAAATGCCCTATAGAATTTTAAAATTCTGACTGCTTTACTTTTTAGTTAGAATTCTTGAATACTCAAGTCTAAGGGCTTATTTATTTGCTGAAATAAAAAGAAATTCTGTCGGAGAATTTCTAAATTCCGAAACATTGTAGAATCCTTTTATGTGGCTGAGATTTTAAAATTTTTGTGAAGAAATATGGTATTTGACAAGCCATCATCATGTCCAAAAACCCCCTTGTTGGAAAATTTTGAAAAAGAAACAGGCCCCAAAGATTCATGAATTTCACTATGCTGGGTATTCACAAATCTAGTAATGCAAGAGCCATCGACTTTTGAAAACTACGGTTGGCCTAAACCTTGTTTATAAATATAAAAACATACATCCCAGCTGCAACATCTACTACGAAAAAAAAAGTCAAAGGTTGGGAATCAGAAAGATTAGAGTTTCATTGATTCGAAATGACAAGGAGCAATCAGGCAATTTCGAATGGCCCACGACATGGCTGTCTCAGATTTTACTCATACGACGACGACGACGACGACATGTAAGGTGGATATTTGCTACTGTAGACATTTGAGAAAAGAGAGAACAAGAAACAATGCCTTCAATTTCTATGGCAAGAAAATGTCCTGCGTGCCCTCTTCAGCTGTCGCAAGTGGCAGTTGTGGATCTCATCCTTCCTCTATTTTCCACACACAGGCACAACTGAGTCCATACTGACCTAGCCATGGCTGAGTTCGGATCCCTTGAGCCTTTTGACTCACACTTTAGACAGTGAAGGATTGGAAGTACACCGGGGTCTCACCTATTAAAAATTAAAACCGTCTGAATTAGCTCTAACAAGAGCCGTTGCACTATAAGATTGTGTGTACTTGATAAAATTGTATTAATTATATAATTAATTTACAAAATATACAAAGAAAACATAACCAAGTTCATGTGTTTTGTTATCTGCTGCACCTCAATTGGGATATGGTGTTGTGTGGATGGTGTCGTGTTCTAATCTCCTGTAAAGAAGACAAAATAAAAAATAAAAAAATCTTTTGCCTATTTACATACAACATTTTTTTTACGAAAAGGAAGTGTAAAATTGTCAAAGGTTAGGTCGGTCTCCTGAGGCCCTACTTGGATTGGACCCACCCTTTATTATTATCTTTTTTTTTCTCTCATAAGAGGAAGGTGTTTCATTTTGGGCTGTCTAAAGTTTTAATAGTTATATATCCCCTACTCAAAAGTTCAAGACGAGACTCAAAACATGTGTTTTGTCATTTGCCACAGTGATGGCTGCATTTTCTGACCTTAGATACATAGCTCGCCCTTGAAATGCCCATCTTCAGTTGGAGGTGTACCGTTTTCAACCATCTAGCTAATCAAAGATCTACTCAGAAATATCTTGCGGTCAGATAGAATCCTAACCATTCAATGAACCTTCGGTCATTTTCTCCATTGATCCAACCTATTTCATGGTTCCCATGCCAACATGCTGCCCATGAATAAGGGCCTCGCTCTCCTACACACGGTTGCCTTGAACTTCAGCGCAGACGTGGGTACCAATTATAAGGGCAATGGAAGATTGAAAGATCAAGATGTGACCTATCTATGTGTGAAATTATAAGTTCATAAGATCATCATAATATTTTCATCCGTGGCGCATAAGTTTAACAACTTTAGATGTAAAAATATTCCGACCCTCGTTCCAACTTTCTTATCCATTTAGATTGGTGGTAATCCAATGAATCTGGTATAAATAGGGGTTGTGGGGGTTTTGATGGTCCATTTGGATAAGTGGCCAGGTGTGCCGCCATGCAGGCTTCTTTTGGAGAGTATTTTCCGTGAAAAAATGACGCAATTTTATTAAATCCAGATATCCAATTTTATATTTGAAATCCCACCAAACCCCAAATCAGCCGTAGCAGCCTAATTTAGTGCTCCCGCAATCTACGTGCGGCTTTTACAAGAGAAAGCAGCTCAAAACTTCAAAGGGTCTCTTTGTACGGATTAGGAAAATTTTGAAAAAAACGTATAAAACTTTTAACTAATTTTTTTAAAAAATAGATGAGTATTTAAATATTTAAAAAAAGTATAAATTTTTTTGAGAGTGTCTATTTGCACATCCCTTCTTGATCAGTGCACATCCATTCATGGGACCCTTTATGGACCCCTCTAGCACTTTCCCAAAATACCCTTGTCCCCTCCTTCTCTCTGCTCGGCGTACAGTCCGACTCCTGCCTTCCCTACCACCGCCCGCCCTATCCTCCCTCCCTCCCTCTCCTTTTCCTGTTTCTTTCTCTATCCCGCATCCTCTCTCCTACTTCTTCTCATGCTTGGCTACCCATGGCCGAACAATATACTCATTTGCTCGGATATGCATGGCCAAACGGGAGAGGGACGAAGATCAAGGAGAAGGAGAGAGGGAAAGAGGGAGAGAAAGAGGGAGAGGGAGAGAGATAGGGAAAGAGAGGGAGATGGCATGGGCGGTGGTGGGTGTTGGGCGGCGAGCAGGGAGAGGGAGATAGACATTGAGAAGGAGGGAAACGGAGGGAGGGAGGGAGAGTGCTGGGAGGTGGGAGATGGGCTCTGCATCGAGCAAGGAGAGGGAGGGGACACGGGTATTTTAGGAATGTGCAAAAGGAGTCTCATGAATGAATGTGCACCGAGCTAGAAGGGATGTGCAAATAGTTGCTCCTTTTTTTTAAACTACCTTGGCATAGTATTTTAAGAAGAGGGCTTTTAAATACACAATGATTTTAGCCCTTTACACAGAAATTCTATCCACACTCAGCATAAAAATTTAAAATCTTGGTTTTGCTTTCCATACACTTAAAACATACCTAGAATAACCGTATCCCCTTTCTCTCTACACACAACTTACCACCATTATTTGGAGCCCTCCTTCCAATAAGTGAAAACCCCCCTCCTTTTCTTCTTCTTCTTCTCTCTATCTGTCATATGGTGAGTGTACTCAAGATCATCATCTTCTTCGTTTCCTTCTCCACTATCTATTTTCCAGCCATCCATCTATTATTACCATTCTCTCCTGCCCCCTTTCAATCAAGTAATGTTTACTACATTTTCTCCATTTGTTGTTCATTTCTGAATGTGTATTTGAGCTTCGTCATAGATAGGGTCATCAAAGACTATGAGCTGCCATGTCTAATCAGGATTTTAGCACTTACAACCAATCCACAATAAAACCCACATCAAACTCATTGGTGATTACAAAGTAATGGAAAAGGAGAGAAAAGAATTGATATGCTTAGCCCTATGTGGCTTAACATAAACTTTTTGTTCAATTAGATACGGTTGAACAAAATTGATATATTCAGCAATAAGAGGCTGAACATTGGTAGTTTCTTCTGTACTGAAAGTCCAAATGTTTCGCGGCAACAGAAATTAAAAAATGCTTTACAAGTTTTGAGAAATGGCAAAAATCAAAATAAACAACACAACAACTCATCTTCTCACTGATGTTATGTTCGGAAACTACATTTTGTTTATTAGTTTGCTTATCCATTAGGCAAAAAATTGATATTGAGAGTGATGTTTCACTAAGAAGTAATATGTTTGACAATGGTAGGATATGAAAGGAAAGTAGAATCTGATAAATGGAGAGATGGTGATGTGAAGGGAAGAATGAGATTGGAGGAAGAAGGAAATGAGAGTGAAGGGATGAATGAGACGGTGGCATGGGAGGGGCGTGAGTAATGGGAATGGAATAATGAAAGTGAAACGGGACCGTGTGCAAAGAGAAATTAGAGATTTAGGCGTGATAGGTGATTGTCCTTTTTGGTAATTTCATATAACTGTATAAATGTAATAAAAATGATTTTAAAAATTCTGCGTGTGAAAGGCAAAAATCATTGTATATATAGAAGCCCTCTTTTAAAAATGAGCCAAAAGATCAGTACTTTTTTGAAAACTTCCCTGTCATACTCATATATCATCAAAACCGTCTCTTCCAAACACGCGTAGATAATCCTACCAACCAAAACGCCATTTCACCGCAAGAAAGCAGGAGAAAAACAAGAAGAAGAAGGGAATTCCTCTCGATCGAACCCCCGATTCGATCTGCCATTCCATCACCTTCAAGGTTTCGATCATATAACCGATTTCTTTCTCATCTGATTACTGTTGGTTTCGTTTGACTTTTTTCTTTCTTTCTCTCATGATAGATTCATAGCTGCAGTTTGTTTTCATTGAATCACTTCAAGTGTTTGCTGATATTCCAATTCCATTCACAGTAATTGTTAGCTGCAGTATCGCAAGTTTCGGATTTTTTGGGTGATATTCCAATTTCATTCACAGTGCCTTTTAGCCGCAGTGGTTTCGCAGTTTGCGATTTTTGGGGTGTTTTTTTGATCCATAGATCTTCTTCTTCGTATTCATCCTTACTGATTTCTGCTTATGCTTATGAACCCATTTGATAAACGGTTTGGATTGTTGAAATGTGGGGTTGACTGTATAAAGTGTTGTAGTAAATGCTATTTGCTTCTCTCTTTTGTTGGGATTGTGCATTTTGCCATATGAAATACTGGTATTGTCTAGAACCATGTTTTTGTAAGAGTTGTGAGTCTAGATCCACTTACAAAACCCAAACCAATCGAAATCACTGTCCCACTTTGTACTAGGTCTAAGCCAAATTTCACTCCATTGGAGAAGTACCTATCCCAAAAACATGATGTCAGAAGATCTTCTACTTAGGTGCCAGTAGCTATTTCACTATCATCACCCTTAAAGCAACACAATGGCACTTCCGTCTACCAATATGTTGCATGTTTTAATGGAAGCTTTATTCACTGTTGCATTGGAGTCACCGGACAAACACAATCAATGTTAACATGATTGACCTGTAATTTGGACCATGTAACAGCTCGTTGCTGAAGGATTGAATTGATGGTTTGATTTTCCGTGGGCCACATTATTTAAAATTTCAATTTTGTTAAAAAATATAATTTATATGTGATTTAACCACATTTTTATTTTAAAATCGTTTAAACCAGTTGGTGATTGTTTGTTGCCTTTAGTCAATGATTTGGGTTCATGTCCAGTTGGATCCATTGAAATTGCAGCTGGATCCTCATGTGTTGACTTGTGTAGGTTCGGGTCCAAGTCCAAAATTCCCTAATTTGATCCAGGTTTGGATCCACCATCCCCTACTGGTTACATAGTGAAGATCGTTTGGTGCAATTGTGTGGTTTGATTTAAGTTTTTTTCTTTCTTATGTGGTGGTTGGGAAGAGATGAAATCTCTTTATCTCTACTGGTTACATAGCCATCCCCTACTGGTTACATAGTGAAGATGGTTTGGTGCAATTGTGTGGTTTGATTTAAGTTTTTTTTTCTTATGTGGTGATTGGGAAGAGATAAACTCTCTTTATATTACCTGCTTTGGGATGAATCTTTGTGCTAATATAGTAATTTCAAATTTCTTTTAATTCACAAGGGTTTAGTTAAAAAAAAGAAGTTACAGCGGATATTATGATATGGTGTGGTTTGGGTTAAGATTCTTTTCTTATATGGTGATTGAGAAGAGATAAAATCTCTTTCTATTATTTGTTGTTTTGGGATGAATTATATTGTTAATAATGGCATTCCAAATTTCATAAAATTCATAAGGATTTAGTAAAAAAGAAAAGCCATAATGGATATTTTGGAAAAACATGCAATGTATCATTAGATGGAAGTACCCGACGTATTCTTTTGGTGAGTGCTAGTAGCAATTTTGCTACTAGAACTCTAGTAGTGGATCTGACCTACAGCAAGGAGCTCAATCAGATTATCCAAACGCTTGATTTTGGACCTTTGAAGTTCAATAGCTTTCAAACTTTACTTTTTTATTTTATTTTATTTTAATTTTTTAAAATATTCAATCCAATCCAACAATGATATGGGTGGATAAGTTTCAAATTGTGCTGGGTGCCAAATCAGTGAGGTGGGGGTGGGAGGAGGGTAGTTAACATTTTCAAGATTTAATCCAACAGCAAATGTAGGTTGTTTGAGTTCTAAATTGGAATGAGTGTCGATTTATTGGGATGGGGGTGGGAGGAGGGGGAGTGTGATTGAGGTCTCTCTGTGTGTGTGTGTTCTGTCTGTTTGCCTGTCTATGCATGTGTTAATATAATAAAGTTCTACTGATTATCACCATTTGTCTTTTGATGTCCTTGTGAAGGTGATTGGCGGATTTAGTTACCTGGGACGGCATTACTTTCAACTAATGGCTTTTTCCTGAGCCAAACTGTTGGCTTATTCCATGGTTTGGGTTCTTTCGTTATTAAGAAACTGAAGAAATAATGCTTACACGTCATCATGCGACTTGACGGATATGTCATTGTTTAAATTGGTATGCGAATAAGGCAGGAGGTTGGATAAGCGATTATATGGGTTATTCCATGAGTAGACTAGAAATAGATTCTGAAATGCGTGACAAAAGGCAGATTACTGATGGAGCTCGTACAAGAGAAAGGCAGCATGATCAACAATTGTCTTCTCTTGATCATGAAATTGCTCACCAAACTAAGTTTAGATCTACACCCAGTGAAATGATACATAAGGTCATTCCCTCTAAGCAGAAAAACATGCCTATCTCAACAGTGGCAATGTTGTCAGCAAGAGAAGCTAATTATTCTGGAAAAGGGAGGTTCTCAAAAGCAGATAGTTGCCATCTTTTAAGCAGATACCTGCCTGTCCATGGTCCATGGTGCGTGGACACGATGGAAAGCAGAGCATATGTTTCCCAGTTCTCTCCTGATGGAACACTTTTTGTTGCTGGTTTTCAGGTATTGCTCTATCTGCTTCATGTTTGAGATTGATTTTGAGAAAAAGAGGGTTAGGTTAGTACAGCCATCATACTACTGGTAATAATAAAGGCTTCATTCAAATGTGCTGATTGTTTAAAGCCTCCTTGCAATTTGTTTTGAATAGGGTAGTCACATTAGGATATACAATGTTGACAATGGATGGAAAGTTCAGAAGAACATTCTTGCCAAGAGCTTGCAATGGACAGTTACCGATACAGCTCTTTCCTCGGACCAACGGTATCTTGTAAGTTTCACTATTTCTGAAATGAAAATCCTACCAAGTTGTTTACCTTTTCATTTGGGCATTTTATTAAAATGCTGATGATTCTAATATTTTAAATGTGACGAATTCATTTGTTTTTATACAAGCTAATATGCAAATATAGGTACATTGTTGTGCAGGTGGTAGTAGTAAATGACATCACGGGGGAACGTTACAACATTTTTGTCCTCCCTGGTTTTCAATGTGCTACTTTCGTTTTTCTTTAAGATAGTATGTGACAAGTTTCCACATTGACCAAACACAATATGGGGCTTGAGTGGTCTCAAAATTTTAAGGTTGCATCTGGCTCTCTTGCCAATATTGCAACCAATAAAATTTTCTTCTGAATTTTGAGACTTTTGGCGCTGCTACTTTAGCAAAATTTCATTAAATTTAAGAAATATTTCTCCCAATTCCTAAAGTGGTAAGGAGTCAATTGTAGAACAGGGCCAATAGGCTCGCATGGTCTCTCTCCTTAATGGCAACAACTTCCCTCATTAGTTAGGGACTTTGCATACCTATTGCTTTGTTTACTTAATTCAAACTCTTAAGCACCATTTTTTATTTTTTATTTTAGAAGTGATTTACTTGTCTATAGGTGACATTATATGCAGACTTGGGTGAGGCCTATTCAATCTTTATTTTCATCTTCTTTGCTATTATTTGCTGCTCAAGCTGTTTTTGATGTGTTGCTGTTTGCTGTTACATTCTTGGTGATTTGTTGCTGCTGGACTTGGCAAATGTAAGGTTAGTGCTGCGAGGCCTTTTTCTTGGAAGCCTTTCCATTAAGTTGATTTGTGGAACCTCTTCTATAGAGGTTTGTGCCCTTGTGTTCAGTTCTAGCCTTGTAGGACTCTTTCCTACTATCCCCTTTAGGGTTTCTTTCCTGTTATACCCTTATAGGTTGACTACTTTCCTGTACGCTCGTATGCTTCTTTAATGAGGGTTAAGGAGTTTTGAGGGTAGAGGCCTTTTGAAAATTTCACCAAATTGGTAAAAAAAGGGGTTATTGTAATGCCTTTTACCCATTGCCCACGATTGCAATAACAATTTATATGGGATGAGATCTGATGTACAAGCACTATTCCACTCCATTAATAAACTTAGTACCTGAATGGATTGACTTGATGGCTGGATAATAACCAATTGCAGTGGAAAAAAATTGAAACTGAGTATCATATGAATTTCTGTGAAAGCTATGATGGTCATGTGTGGGAAAACTAGGAGATGAGATAGTGACAAATTGTGATATAGATCTGGTGGCAAAAAACCTTCATCGCCATCACAATTGTATCAGCTGACTGAGAACCCATCTACAATTTCAAAAAAGTTGGCTAAGATAGATTTTGTCGTTGAAGTCCATCACTGGCAAGCTATGGCGAATCCAATGGTCAGATTGATATGGATATTTAAGATGATGTCAGTTGTGTCTACAACAAGATCCAGTTGTTCATCATTAGTTACAACGCGATCTTACATTTGGATGGAACTCTTTTCACTATTCGTGTTTGAAATACATGTTCAAGAAGAAAATCTTCTGGGATAGAGCCAAGGTTTAGATGATGTTTGATTTAGGAAGGTGGCTGCAAACTCGAGGTGTACTTTCTTCTATAATAGGGAAAACGTTGCAAGCGCATAATAGGGTGTTCACATGGGACCCAACATAATGTACACAAAGATTCCTAAGAGATTTTCACCAAAAGCTAGTTTTGTGCAAATCCCTCCTCATGACAACAACTTCCGATGTTAGCTTAAGACATGGGGTGAGTTGCTTTGTTTAGAAAATATAGAAACTCTTTACTTCTATTTATTTTATAATTTGTTTTTTTTTCCTTTTCTTTTCCTTTATTTTTTTTATTTTTTTTTATTTTTTATTTTTTTGTGCTGCCTATGGTGTGGGTTGTTAGTTTGGACTTTATCAGGAGAAACTCTCTTTGGGAGGGGCAACACGATAAGAGGAAAATGCATTTAATGAAATGGAGTGAGGTGATCAAACCTAGAGTGGTTCTAGGCTTGGGCCTTGGTAAACCTTGAAAGGAATAATTGGGAGTTGCCAACAAAATGGTGGTGGAGGTAGGGGTGGAACCAAGAAATTTACCTTTGGAGGGGGAGAAGGAGGGGAGGTAGTGGGTGTTGGGGGTATTCCATCTCTGGGGGGGGGGGGGGGGGGCATGGTGAAGAGAAGGAGCTTTGTGGGGGGGGTGGCATGGTGAAGAGAAGGAGCTTTGTGGAGGAAGATTATTATTGATGGGGTTTTATTGCCAGCATTGGGGATGAGTCTAATGTGAAGGGGAGGTCTTCTGTAAAAGGGAATGGGTTTTAAAAAGTCAGGGATGGAAGGGATGTCCGGTTTTGGTATGATGATTGAATGGGAGTGAGTCCTTTGTCTAGTTTGTTCTCTAGAAAATGGGTTCAGCAAAGACTCTTCGGTGAATGAATGCTATGTGTGCAAGGGGGACTATGTACCTTAGGAGCTGTCTTTTTGGACAACTTGTGGACATCTTCACCAAAGGATTGCCTAGGCCACGCCATGAGTTCTTGATTCGCAAATTGCTGCTGTTTGACCATCATCAATTTGAGGGGGTGTTTTAACACCAATGACACAAAGCCCACCAGGCCCATTAAGTGTAACAAACCAACCCACCACGTGGGATAAGTTAGGATAAACTCAAATCACTGTAAATCAATTAACAACTTTATTTTCCATAATAGATAGATTGTATTAGCTTTGAAATTGCCTTGATTAAGGCTAAATGAAATGATAAAAAGGAGGAAGGATCGTCCATTGAAGGGATCCAAGATTTCCACAAATATCACGGTCTTTCCATCACCGTGACAGGCTTTAGCTCCTGTATTTTGTTGGCTAGTGGTTGTAGGGAAGGTTTCTAGAACAGATACCTTAAATCAGAGGGGCGTGGTGGTAGAAAACGTCTTGGATATTTTTTGTGCTAGGTAAAAAAGGAAGAGGAGTCAATTAATCATCAATTTCTACATTGTGAGGTTTGTTTTCTTATTTAGAGCCATTTTGTTGATAGATGCGGGCTAGCGTGGTGTACCCTCTGCGCTTTATTGGAGTCGGTTGAGGCTTGGAGACTGGGCCATTTTGTGGGTGTGGGCTTGTGCTATGGAGAATGATTCCTTTTTTTGATCCTGATGAAGGTCGGCTCACATCAAGTGCGCTTAAGACTCATGGGCAAGGCCCAAGCCCATTGGGCCTAGCCAGGCCCATGGTTGGCCTAGCGGGTCCAGTTTAGGTCTTGTCAAGATGTCTACAAGGTCAACTAGAGAAAGAAAGCAATAAATCAATTGTCCTTTGATGTCTTCATTAGGATAATTAGCTCCTAAGTATCTCTCTTCTAATTGAAAATTTTGCTATTTTGGTAGTCTAGATTCAATGTATGTTTGCTTGTAAGGAAAAATGATCTAGTGCAATAAGGAATTACTTACTTTGGATTCTAAAGAGGCATATTTAAGGACCCCTCATGTATCTTGGAAATTCATTAATAATATTTCGGAATTCTTCTCTGTGGGTAGAACTCTAGAATTACTTTTGTGTGCTTGAAGGTGCCTATGCTTGGGTGGATCCTTCCACCAATTCGGCTGTGTCAGATACTCTGGTAAATCTGGATGGAAAAGAGTGATAGAACTTTCAGGGATACACCGTCTTTTGTAGAGGCCCTCTTTTGGTGGTAAGTCTACATGATGCAACATGGGTTTTGGCTAGTAAGGAGTTTGCTAACATCAAGCTGAATAACACTCTTTATACTTGGGAAACTTGCCCTGCCTAGACAGTCAAAGGAAAGGATGTTAGTCTTTTGATCTGCTCCACCACCTGGTGTGCTAGTTAACAAAGTAGCTAGAGGAAAGCCAGGTTCATCAGGCATCAGGGGGTTCTTTGTAATAATAAGGGAAGTCTTGCTTATGTTTTCTAAGCACTTGGGACTTGGGAGTCAGAGATTCCAATAAAGTGAAGGTGTAGCCTTTTCTGGAAGCACTTTGGATTTTTGCTGGTCGCTATTTGTGTGGAGTGATTTGTCTGCTGTAATTGTGTGGGTTTCTCATAATGAAGCAAGGTCATGGAAGTTTCAATTGCATTTCAATGAGATCAAGTAGCTGTCCTCCCATCTTCAGGTGGCTTTTCATCATGAGGTATGTTGATGCTCTAGCTAAACAGTAGGTAGACGGTGTTGTCCCTTGAGATGCTTGCCTCCATTATGTAGGTGTTTTTGGGTTGGATGCCCTTGTTGGTTTTATTTTTTGGTGCTCTATGTTCTATGTATGATCCTTATTAATAAAATTGTACCCATTATTGATAATAAAATTATTTATTTTAAAGGTTGAGATTTACTTTTCAATAGATGAATTTGTTGGATTAGTTTCAGGTTATTTTTCCTTTGCGAGAGAGAAAAAGAAAAACAGATTATATCCATTGTAAGACCATTTGGCCTAAGAGAGCGAGAGGTTTTTTATTTTCATTTTTTATGATATTGGTATTGAGCCATGGCCTCTTCTTGTGTAAAAATTGTTTCTGATCTGGTCATTTTGTGAGAAAAACTTGTGTGACAGTCATATTATCTTTTTTGCTGTTCTTTGCATTTCCAACTATTTTTGATGTGTTGTTATTTTTTGCTACACTCTATTGAGAAACAAGGGTTTATTTATAAATATGGATCAGTGAGTTTATAAATAGTAGAGTAATTTTGTCCTAAATAAGGATTGAATTAAATTCATGGTTTAAAAAAACGGCCGTTATGAAGCGATAACAGCCTATACCGTTACGATATTTAACATATAACAGTCATAACGGTCACAGAATAAAATATAGTCTATAACGGTCATAACGGCCAATATAACGGTTCATGACGGCCGATATTTTGAAAATAACGGTTAAAATATTGGCTGGCGATGATTTTTTTAAACTTTCCTTCTCAATTTTTTTTTTCATTTCTTTCTTTCCTAAATCATTTGTGAAGCTTTCTAAGGCTATGCTAGAGCTTCCCAAGCTTCTGTTTTTCACCAAAGCTCAAGTGATTTACAAGATTTTTACAGATTCTCATATGATGGTTTCTTCCCTTTTCAACCACAATACCCCTATGTTCAGACTTCGCTGCTTTAATTAATTAAGTAATTAAGCTTGAAGTAGTAGTAAATGCTACTTGAAAGTTGAAATTCACTCTCAATTTTCTTGGTGATTGAGTAATTGAGTACTATACATCTGTACTACTAGTACTAGTTTCTTGACTTGAAGTGTTTAATGGTCATGGTTACTAAAATATTATGTTCCAGTGCATACTTTAAAATTTGCGAAATTTCAACTTATTTTTTCAATAGGAAATTCTAAAAAACGCCCCTTTTTCTGCCCCTCTTTTTTTTGTCATGGGGCCCATGTTGAGTCAATCTAGTCTTTTCACCCCCCCCCCCCCCCCCCCCCCATCACAAAATGAATAATCACAAAGTCCAAGTTTGACACTCATCCAACTTTTCCTCACTATTGGATTGAAATCATGATGAATTGATGCCTCTAAACTATTAAATTTTAGGGTCATGGATCAAAAGGTTGGGATGATCTTATGGATTCAAGATTTTGCATATAGGTAGGCCTCGTATGGATCTTTCCATCAAATGGACTTCCATGATCGTCATGCATTTCAGTGCCCAACTAGGAGGGGCGTTTTCTCTAAAAAACGCCTGGTCGCTGTGTAGCTCTCCCCTATTTTAATATATACCTGTAAATGATTAAATCTATTTAATTGAGAACAGACTTTACAAGTTTCAGATAAGACAATAATATAGAATGTTATGACTTAGGGGGACCAATATATTGCTTTAAAGTGTTTACTAATGGAAAAGAATATTGTTTTTCTAACATTTTATAATATTTTGGGTTTTCTTGATAATTCTTCAGATTTTTTTGGGGTAAAATAAAAATTTGCACCACGATGGACCGTGAACCGAGATGCAATGCGATGACCACAATGGCAACCGCAACCACAATTTTAAACTATGATTAAATTGGAGTTGTATTCGGCTGGTATTACGGTGCAGTTAGATTTTCTGAAGGATTAGGTTTCCTATTATGATTGTGATTAGGTTTCCCAGTTTAAGTAGATATCTTTGGTTGTACTTCATAAATAGCCATTGGTTATGCAGAATAATACAAATTGAAAGAATTTAATCAAGATGTAGTCCCCAAAGTTTCAACTTGGTATCATAGCTTAGGTTTTCTTTTGTTTCCCTTTTTATATTTTTCGTTAAATTTCTTCACCCTTCAAAAATCAATCCATGACAGACCTTAAGTGTAAAGCCTGTCCAAAACCCTCAAAAGCAAGCCCAAAACACCTCTAACTCACAACTTTATGAATGCGTTATGCTTTCTGATTAAATCCACACGTTATTGAATTCTAAATTGCCTTTAAACCTAACCCTAGTTTTATATCCAAAAATTATAGAAAAATTCAGATATAGGTTTTCAAGCCTAGTTCAACTACAGGGAGGAGTTTTCTTGTTAGGGCTGTAGATATATGTAACCCCACTGGCTGAAGGTAGTATTGAAGTCCTTCATATGGGAAAACAAGATAGGTAATGCCCTAGTGGAGAAGTTCTTCATTGTTTCGTGACTCTTGAGGGTTTTTATTGAGACTTTAGAGTTCTTTGAAGATCTGTTTGCAGCTTTCTACAGTCCGTGTATTCTACATTTTTTAGAAGGTTTCCCCGTTCCTATTAACCATTCAGAAGTTTGGAAGGACGGATGGACCTGTTCTGGAGTTCGCAGATTGTTGCTTCTTTGCTGTTCTCAATTGTAGCAGATCTGTTTGTGTGGAAGAAAATCCATGCCCTCTGCTAGTTGCAAGTCTGTTGCAGGAGAGATTTGTTCTTTACCTGTGGCATTTCCCCAAAGAGCTTCTTCACGTGATTGTTTGGTCGGCCACAACCCTCTGCAACCATTGTCGATAGTCACAGTCCAATAAGGGGTCCGTGTGGCAGTTGTTACTTGTTACACTGCGGTGGTTCAGTTGTTTTATAATAGTTTTGATGTTGTTTTAGTTGTGTTATGCTGTTTTAGGGTTTCGGTAAGCTGCTTGTTAGTGAGCAGTTAGTGTGGCTGTTTAAAGGGTTTTTTTTTTTCTTTTTTTGGTGATTGTGAAGAGATAATAGTCTTCTCTTTTTGTCTGGTTGGGTGTTTGTGCAAACATCCTTTTTTTTTGGTCCAAGGGGGATATTGGTTTCTACTTTGTTGATTAAGGAATAGGGAAGGACTGTTAGGGGACTGCTTTCTTTCTTCTAGGTGGTGTGATAAAGTTGAGTGTTTATCATGGAATCTAAGTAGGGGAGGAAGTAGGGCTTACATATTTAATGCAAGTCCAATTCCACTTTATTGCAGTTTGTTTCTCTGCATATGGAGAAAATCTAGATGTGGGCTGCTGTATTTTCTCATAGTATTTTAGCCTTTTGAAGTGCCTAGCAGGTCCCTGAAGGGTGCTGTCCCATGTTTCTACAAGTTCTCCATAAAAAAGAACATTATTTCTACAAGTTCGTACAACTTTGTTTTATTGTATTGCTGATTTCTGGTTCAGCTGTGGAGAACATTGGATCTGTTGGTGAGGGGCTGTTTCCGATGGTGACTTGATTTCTTGATGACTACTTCCTTCTTATGTGAAATTGTGAAAGATGAGGACATATCTGTTGGCCTACTACAACTAGCAGAAGTGATATTGAGTGTGAAATGTTATTACTGACCACGGATGTGGATACTATCAACTTAGTGCTGAAAACTTTAGCGTCGGTGACTTCATGTCTTAAATTCGACCACTTGTCTAACTGGGCTAGACTGATGTGTTTTGAGGTATGCCCTTCGTTCAAACCTGAAGTGTTACAGCATTGTGTACGGGCCATTCAACAGAGACATTTAGAAGACCTGTCAAGGACTTTGAATCAGATAGTGTGTGGTATGTGCATATATTAGGTTGTTTTTCATCATGGAGTAAAGATAATCAAGGGGTTTACGAAGTTGTTCAAGTGATGCAGCGTGGGTAGGATAAGAGATTACTCTCCAAGCTGGAGCTTACAGATTGTAGGAGATAACAAACCACTCAAAAGAGAGAAAGTCCAAAATCTTTATTTCAATCAATTGCCCGTCTGAGAGGAGTTACATCTCTTTATATAGAATTACACCCTTATTCTATTTGAATTTTGAAAACCAATAAAATTCTAAATCAAATAAAATAACACTTTCTAATTAATCTCATAAATATCCCTAAATCATAGCTAATCATTATTTAATTAAAAAGGAAGCATAGCCTTAGATGATCTGGAAATCTTCTTTAATGGGCTTTGGCGGTTTTGGGCCTTCTAGTATAACCTTTGGGCTGAGCCCACAGTTGTTGGGTCCACATCTTGCATTAGTTAGGGTGAGAAAACTTTGTGAGTACCACATGGGTTTTGGAGTGTGAATCTAAGTTACTAGTAAGTCATGGGTGAGTGTTTATCCATTATTGTGGTGAGTCACGGATGAGTGTTCATCCATTGAAGGGCTGTGTATTAAACCTACTCAACCACTAAGAAAGACTGCAATGCTGTGCAACAGTTTAACCTCTTCGGATATGCAGTGTGTCACACAAAGGTGCAGTCTAAACTGACATTGTTGCTGCTTGTGTGTTTATGGTGTAGAGCACATGAATTTTGCATCTACTTCATCAGTTAGGTTGTAAGTACAGATCAAGGATCCATCACAATGAAAATCAAGCTGATAAAGTTCCTTGCCTAAGCAGTCTAGAAAAGGAAGCAGATCAATAATACTTATTCCAAGTCGATCATGTTATCTATGTAGCAGCTTGAGCGGGAGTGTTGAGAATCAAGAGTTTATTTGTAATGCGGGTTGATGGTTTTCTTAGAAGGAACAAATAGCCTGCGACTATGGGTTTATTAGTAAATATGAGCGTATGTTTGTCCTAAATTCTGATTAGATTAAAGTTGTGTTATAGTATTATGATGTCATTAGATTTCCTATTATGACTGTGATTAGATTTCCTAGTTTAAGTTGATATCTTTGGTTGTATTTTATAAATAGACTTGTCTATTCACAGAATACAAATCAAAGAATTTAGTCAAGATATAGTCCTTCAAGTCTCAACTCACTATTTGTGATTTGATGTCGTTTGGAAAGCAAATATAAGGTTAGTGCTGCTAGGCCTTTTTCTTGTCAGCCTTTCTTTTAAGTTGATTTGTGGTGATCTCTTCTTTAGAAGTCCGTGCCCTAGTGTTCACTTTTAAGACTTTTCTCTACTATATTCCCTTAAGGGTTTCTTCTGTATTACTCCCTTAAAGGTCGACTACTTTCCTATAGTACCCTCGTGTTCTCCTTTTAAGGGCGGGTAAAGGGGTTTTAAGATAAAGGCTTTCTAATATTTGTACCCAGTAGCTCCTAGAAGTTTAGAAAGACGGTGAGAATCAATTAGAGTTTTAGTGTATGTTAGACACAACATGGTAATTACATTTGACCAAAAACTGCATTTGAACGTATAGGCAGACTGGTTAAGTTCAACGCAAAGAAGAAACTAGTCTTTGCTTCTGGACTAGATTTGCTTTAGACTTTATATGTAAGGTGAAAGATAGCTAACTTTATTCCTAGAAAGTATCTAGAACTTTTTTTTTTTTTGGGAATGCTTTGGCTATATCTATCAAGGTTTTAAAACTTGGACTCATGGAGTGACTTGGTCACCCTCAAGTTGAATCGACTTGGCTAAGTTTGACCAAGTCACACCCTAGAGCCTTCCAAAACCTAAAACATTGTGAAATAAACAATGAAAAACCTTAAAATAGAAAAATGATGTTTTATGAATTTAAGCCATGTGTTTTGATTATTTGAAATGAACATGCTTATATCTTTTATAACCACAAGGCTCCAACATCTTAGAACAAGAAAATTGGGGACAATAATAGCTTTAGCGCTTTCTGGATATGACTCGATCGGACTCGACCCACAGCGAGAGAGAGAGAGAGAGAGAGAGAGAGAGAGAGAGAGAGAGAGAGGAGAGAGAGAGAGAGAGAGAGAGAGAGAGAGAGAGAGTTGTATGGGGGTGTTTTGTTGGTCGAGTACGTAGGTGCCAAGATTTTTGGAACCATGATATTTGTTCATGTTGTACATTGTGCATGATGAAAAGAAAGTTAGCTAACTTTCTTTGCCTATTTGTTTAGCACAACTGCACAAGTAGTAGTAAAAGGCAGAGTAAAAGTAGGGATGTGATGTGATGTTTTTTTAGGATGAAAAAGATGGAGTGGAGAAGTAAACATATGATGTGACACCACTAACCTTTTGCTCGTCCATGTGCCTCTTTTTTTTTTTTACCACAAAAAGGTGTGATAAATTTTGATGTAGTCTATGACAAAAAGTGCTTTTAATTTACACTCCCTTTCTCACCGATACTTTACCTCATACTATCCAAACGAGGATTTTAATGTATCTCTACTTTTTACTTTAATATACCTTACGTTTACATTTTCCATGAATTGACATCCATCTCCCCTTTACTCCTCCACACACGTAAACAAACATGCCCTAAGAGTGTTTGATTGGCCGGTCAAATAAAAAAGTGTATCGGATCTATGTTGTAGGGAAGTCTTTCTTTCTATTTCAAACTGAGAAAACTGCTCTGTTTCTATTGTCATGTACAAACTATTAGTTTATTAATAGACCTATCATTTTTTTCATTTGGTCTTTTTGCCAATAAAATAAATTCATCATTTATCCATAAAGAAAGGTAACATGCAGTGCATTGTGAACTTTGGAAATTTTTGGCGTACTCACCCCAAGGACCTCTTGCAAATTTCATTATCAAACTTTTTTTTTTCTTACTATACATCTAATTATTGCTTTATTTATGATTTTATTTTGAAAACTCAGAAAGGGTACCCTAGATTTGGACGATAAGAGTTTGGAATTATAATTGATTTAAATCCGTCTATCTGCTTGATAATATCTTGTGTTCAGTATTTTTTTCATGTTTTATTTTGGTTATACGTTTTGCACAAAGCTGGTATCTTATATTTCTCATTAATCTAGGTAAGTGGTCATTTATTTTATTTGGTAACATGACTTCAACAGTTCAACTCCTTGTGGTGTTTGCCATAATGAGCATCTTGCAACTATGCTATGGGCTCGTCATCTAGATAAGCAGTCAATTACTAGGTTAGGTTGATACACTAAAACTGTTCTTCTGACATTTACTTTTTACTTGTTATAAATTGCAGGTGTACTCCAGCATGTCCCCCGTCGTTCATATTGTTAATGTGACAACTGCTTCTACGGAGTCATATGCGAACATCAACGTATGGATTTTGCTTCTTTTATTTAACTTTAGTAGTTATGATGTATGCACATACACGGACATGCAATGATGCAAATATATGTACATACATACGTATATAGTGCATATATAAACACAAATGAAAAATAATCCCATGAGAGACATTGCTTATGTACCAAATCATTGTTAGTGGGCCCATCTTCTATTAAAGTGAAATTTGGCTAGGGGTTATACAAGGGAAGGGCATTTATGTAGAGTACTTTAGATTTTTAATAGATGTGCGGTGGGCCCCACTGTGGAGCACACAAGTTTCACTCCATGGCGATCTGGACCTCTCTCTCTCTCTCTCACACACACACACACACACACACACACACACACAATCGTACCTAATTCAAGAGTTTGAATCCTCTGAAGGTCAAGCTCGCAGAAAATTCATGAGGCTCGGCTCCTCAATAGGGCCTACTTATGAAAAATCCAAACCACTCAAATAAATGCCCCCCTCTTGAGTGGGCCCTCAACAAATTTCACTCCAATAGTAGTTGGACCATTGTTAGATTGATCATGTATAAAACTTGTGAATATAATATTAAGAAAATTCTCGTGATCAATCTACCAATGGGCCCAAGTCCTATAGGGGTGAAATTTGGCAAATGAGGGGAGGGCATTTATTTTGAATAGTTTAGATTATCCTAAGCGAGGCCCACTAAGGAGCCTAACAAATTTGCTATGAGTCCAAGCCTAAGAAGATTCAAGCTATGAGATAATAAGAAATGAGGCAGAGAATTAGAGATCATGTGACCCATTGATCCATTAAATGAAAGTGGACTTTGAGATCTATCCATTTGGCAAAACAATTAGGTCAACTAGATCTTGCTAGTTGTTCATCTAAAGCCATTAAATGTTTAGTAAGCAAAGTTCCTATCTTTTGATCATCCATTTAATGATCTTTGATTAGGCAGCTGGCAACATTTTATGGACCCCATTTCTTGTGGATGGCTAGATCCGAAGGTCTTGTATTTGATATTTTGATATGTCAATGATTTTAATCATGTGCCATAGTCAATTTGATGATAGGAACAATTTTCATTGGAATGAATTTTTGATGGAGCTAATATAATGGGTGATAGTTATTCTCTGTCGGTTGGATTTTAGATATGAGCCACGTTGATGGATTATACAAGGATGGGTCCTTTTTTTTAACACTGAGACTAAACATACTTTACAGATAAATATTAGATTGCAATATAATGTTAATGACTATTGGGGCCGGATGTTTTGATTTATAGTGTGTACTGAGGCCAAAAAAAAAAAAAAAAAAAAAAAAGATTCTAGCACTACCCAATATTCTGAAATTTTAAGAAATTTTTTTATATGATTTTGGGTTGTAAAAGCTTACTCCATGATGGCTACAAATCGCGATGTATCATTTTTAGGAGTTGACTGTGACGGTGATGGTGATTGGAATTTTAAACCATGTAATGGAAATGCAAAACCTACAAAGGTGATCCTAAATAATTAGGAGTTGTCACATACTCGCTTTTATTAGTAATTCCTCATTTGCACACACATGAGAGAGAGAGAGAGAGAGAGAGAGAGAGAGAGAGAGAGAGAGAGAGAGAGAGAGAGAGAGAGAGAGAGAGAGAGTTTGTAATTTAAGAAAGTGACAGTGACTTGGTGTCATAGAACAAGAGGATATCCCAATAGTTCATGAAGTGCAAAAGAGGGGAATTGTTACAGTTGATTTTTTTTTCTTTCTGATAACTACAGTTGAGGTTGTTCTTGGGTGCTAACCTCTAATCAGAAGTAAAGCTGCAGTTGGTGATGGATAAGTTTGAGAATTTTTTTTTTTTTTTTTTTTTGATGTGGGTTCCATTCTCCTGCATCCCGCAGTAGATCATCTTCTGTGATTCATATTGTAATAAGATTCGCTTCTTCTTTTTTTCCATTCTTTCTCCTGTTCTTTCCTAAATTTTTCCCAACTCACGTACAAGTAAAATTCTTAGGATCTTACCTTTGATATGTGGCTAGAGTGGGTTGTTTTTCTGAGTTTTGAAGTTGTTTCATTATGTTCTTTAACAAATTTGCAATTCTTTCCTAAATTTATCCAACTTTCTTAGGATCTAATACTTGTTTTGATGCAGAACTGGGTTATTTATATTTCTCTCCGATTGTTTACAAAGCTTAAACCAGTCACTATCTTGTCCATAGTATGTGCATAATGCGGACCAACCCACATCAAGTAATGAAGATTGAAAAGATCCTGTGGCGGGCCAAGCTTTTCAATTTTTAGAAGCTTTTGACTGAGCATGTGAGACCTAGACTTGTGTGTAAGAGGTCCTAGAATTATCTGGGCCCCAAAACGGTGCCCTTATAATCTTTAACTCGGGACTGTTTTGGTGAAACAGTACATGCACTACTGCAGGTTCCAGCAGGTTACATGTTATAACCTAACATGGACCCCACTTGACGCAGTCCAGAAATCAGCCAGGTCCTCACAGCTGGCCTAAATCAACATCCCAACAGTTCCAAATAGGTTGGTGACTGTACCGATCTGTGCACTTGCGCATAGCTGTGCGTGTGCAGGTTGCTCAAGGCAGTTTCCTTCTTTTTTTCCTTTTCTTTCTATCTTTGAGAAATTCAGTTGTGAAAGGACTTTATTGTTTAGGAATTTTAACAGTAATGAGATTTCTGTTTTTTTATTAGGGTTTAGTTTTCAAAAGAAATATAAATATGCTGTGTGAGGGACCGGAGACGTTTAGCCCTAATACTGGACGACTATTCCCTATAAAAATAATTATTATTTTCTTTGCTTCTCTTTGATTTTTGTTTGCTATGGTGTGATCTTTGTTGAGGTAGACGCCTATACCCTACCCTTAACCATATTATCTCCCTTTGGATTTGAGAGCCTTCTTCTCAATTGGGACTGCATCACTACAGCATTTTGCCTTTATCTTCATGTGACCCAGACAAGCCTTTTGAGTGCTTTGTGGTTGCTGGTTCTGATTCCGTCGGTGGAAAATGATGGATGAAATACAAAGGCCATGTTTGGCATCTCTACTCTTTTTCTAATAGACCATTTAAAATAGAGCTATTAAAAAAAGAGCTATAAAAAAAAGAGGGCATTTCAATTTTAGAGGATTTGCCTCTACGTTTTTTAGAGCCTATGCCTCTATTTTTCACATGTCCAGAAAGTGGGCATTTCAATTTTAGAGGATTTGCCTCTACTCCTCTAAAATAAGAGGAGGATAAAGTCATCTACCAAACGCTCTAATTTTTCTAACCTCTGTCCGATTTAGATAAATAGACAAATAGAGGTGAAAAATAGAGATACCAAACATGCACGAAGTGTTAGAAAATTTGATAAATGTTCCATATTCTTGCTGACTGTTCCAGGGACTTCTCCTTTACGTAGAGCCTTTTACTTCATTTTTGTTTATATATCCTGAAAATTAGTAGTTAGCATTTCCTGCCATGTTCTCTGTTGTTTAAGTTGGATAAAGTATATCTGTGCAGCTTGGTTCTAAAGCTTTCATGCATATGCTGTTTCTGAATAAGAACTCAAGGCCTGTCTCTTGTCTACTGTAAGAATTGCTTCACATCTAGAACCATTTTGGTATGCAGGAAATTCATGACGGTCTGGACTTTTCTCTTGATGATGACGATCGTGAATTCGCAATCTTTTCTGTGAAATTCTCAACTGACGGTCGAGAGCTTGTAGCTGGAACAAATGATAATCATTATGCTGTATATGTTTATGACTTGGAAGCAAATAAAGTTAACTTACGAATTCCAGCACACTCTGTAAGTAGAGAAATATCCTTCTCAAATTGTTGGGATAAGCCTATGACCTTTCACCCCTTCATGTTGTGCTCTTCTTATTAATCAATTACTACTGTTTTGTTCTCACTTGTGGAACTTTACTTTGTAGGCCACTTAGTTTTTAGGGCTGTGCTTTTCCTTTGTTTTGTTCTTGATTTTTAGTGTGATCTGTTTTTATTGGCTGCTCTTGCTCCGTCGCCGGGTGATCTTGTGATTCTTGATACTGTGTTTTATGTGTTTCATAACTGAAACTGCAGTGAAGATACTCAACAGCTGTACTAATAGTCTTAACTTTGATTTACCTTTTATCATGTCGAGAGATTGAAATCTTTTTCTTTTTCCCTTTTTTATACAGTGTGATGTTAACACTGTGTCTTTTGCTGATGAAACTGGCCATGTTATTTATTCTGGAAGTGATGATAAACTCTGTAAGGTAAATTTATGGAACTCCTCTTTTCATTACTCAAGTGCTTAGTCTTCGACACCATATTCTCTACATGGAAGTTTCTGTTGTATGTAGAATACTAAAACCTTAATATTATTGATTGTTATTTTTTGCAGAATGGCCTATCATGATTGTTATTTTTTTAAACCTTGATATTATTGATTGTTATTTTTTGCAGAATGGCCTATCATGATTGTTATTTTTTTTTGCAGAATGGCCTATCAAAACATCAATTATTCAGTTCCTGAACTTCATGAGTGGGATCTTACATGTTAAAATACAACTGGACCTAAACAAACTTGTCAACCTTGGTTTTCCTTTCTCATCATCTGCCGGCGAAAGCAATTTATGCCCTTTAATTTTTGAGAATTATGCCTTAATAATCTTTACCTCCTCTGGGGGGGGGGGGGGGGGGGGGGGGGGGGGGGGGGGGGGGGTGGTTATGGGGGGTGTTATTTTTGTGGTTCCATTTTTCTGGGCTCTTTCAACATTGACATTTTCTTTGTATATATGGCAAATGGAAGAGACTCAAGCAACCTCCTAATGGGTGTCTTTCACATTCTCACAGATATATGTGAGGCCATTAGGATAAACTGCATAAAGAAATCCAAGTGAGAGATTCTAGTTATTTGTTTTGGCTGAAAAGTATTAACTGGTCAAGGCAGTAAGGCCTGTGCCTTGTTGTTTGGTTTTTGTTGTCCTGATGAGTTACAACTATGGAATGTTAACAGACCTTCTAAATAGGGTAAAATTGTCCAATTCTGTAGGTAATTACATCTGTTATGTAGATGGAAGATTACCCCTCATGTTTTTGCTTACCTCTGCTGAGTCTAATACATCAGCATTCCATCCTAGGATCTGCAGATGTTCTTGTTGTTGAGGTTCCACTTGTTTAGTTTTGAATATTTTGATTGAGCAAATCATGTCAATTGGTATAATATTTCTCTTTTCAGTATTAATGTGATATCATACAAATATGGAAACTGATTCATTTATAGTGAAGGAGTCTACAATGTGGATTTGCTGAAAGTCGTTGGTTGTTTGATGTCAAGATCGGAGGTTAACTTTTTTGCTCTTTCAGGTGTGGGACAGGCGCTGCTTTAACGCTCGAGCAGCTGGGATTCTGACAGGGCACTTAGAAGGCATTACATTTCTTGATAGCCGTGGGGATGGGCGTTATTTTATTTCAAACGGTAAAGACCAGACTACCAAACTTTGGGATATTCGGAAAATGTCCTCAAATTCACCTAGGTATGTATTGTTTTCCTTTTTGATATTTGTATTGATGATTTTGTTGCCTGATGATGACTTATGGCAATCTTCATCATTGCTGTGATTTTTTTATGGTTTCATGGTGAAATGTATGGAAACCTCCAAAACAACATCGACTTCATTTTCTTCTTATGTTTAGGCCTCTGCAAGTGATTAACATCTAGAATCACATACATTAACTGCTTTTTAGAAGTTGCAATTCCTAATTTCAAACTTATTATGAAACCTATTTTGGGAACTATACCATACCATCTTTAATAGAACACCCAAGTTATGTCAAGTTCTGATATGTGTATTCCTAAATATCAATGGCATTTCTCATTATAGTTTTATGTTCTATATGGATGTGTTATGAAGTTGCAATAGGTTATGCATTTTGGCTAGGGTTGTAAATGGCCGGTTCCGGTCTGGGTCCATTGTGGAACTGGAACCATTTTCCAGACTTTGGACCCGGAACCGTCTCGGAACCAACTTCCAGGATCCGGAACTGGTTCCGATAACATTAATGGGATCTGGTTCCGGAACCGGTTTCGATTTCAAGCCCTACACCCAATCCCCAAATCTCACAAGCCCTAGACCAAATACCCAATTTTAGAATCCAAAAATCCATTCAATCCAAACCATATCACAGCTGATTTCAGTTCTCTTCACCCAGCTGAAAGCCAAAATTTCACAACCCCAAATACCAAAGCCATTCCAGCTGAACCCACAAAACCCCATAAACACCATCGTCCCTGCCAAACCCCCCAAAAGCCCATTCCCAGCCGTTCCCACAGGACACAGTCCCATTCTTCTGTAACACACACCAACAGAGTAGCCCAGCCATGTCATCGCCATCTTTATCTTATCTGGAGAGAGAGAGAGAGAGAGAGAGAGAGAGAGAGAGAGAGAGAGAGAGAGAGAGAGAGAGAGAGAGAGAGACCCATCCTCCATCTTTGTCTTAGCTAAAGGGAGAGAACTCATCCCCCATCTTTTGTTTTAGCCGAAGTGAGAGAACCCATCCTTCAAAGATCCTCCATCTTTGATCTTTGCTTAAATGAAGAGAGAGACAACCCACCCTCCATCTTCTTCTTAGAAAGAGATCTTCCATCTTCCATCTTCGTCTTACTCAAAGGGAGAGGGAAACCAACAACGGAGTGGAAACAAGAAAACATCAACACAGGTTGTAACTTGTAAACCATAAAAGAAGGGGCTCTTGGTATGGAGGCTTTATTTTTTATAAAATTGCTTAAACTGCCACTAACTTTCTGTGCAAATACCTTACAAACGAACCGGGTATCGGGTCCACGGGGCCGGAACCATTGTGGTTCCAAAACTGGACCCGTTTAGGTCTCGGGTCCAGAAAATGGATCCGGAACCGGACCCATTTAATTATCGGGACCTATATGAGGACCCAAACCTGGTTTTCCACGGGTCGGAACCTCCGGGTAATCGGAGAATCGGGGACCCATTTACAATCCTAATTTTGGCAGAATGAATGGATATTCTCTGTGGTTGGTGTGATGGGTAATCAGAGTTTATGATAGGTGGATTAAAGTTTTTTCTGTTGGTTTGTGCCAAAGAAATGGTGTTGTGTTTTTGGCCAAAGTCAGAAAAGCAACAGAAAAGCAACATCCCGCCAAATTATGTTTATTTGATTTCTATGCTAGTATGCCACCCTAGAAACATGGTGGAGTAGAAATCTTTCCTTCGTAACAAAATATTCAAATTGCTTGGAGTTGGGAGGTATACAGAGGCACCCATAATTTCTTGCATTTTAAAGTAGACAAAATTGGACATTTAAAATAGGGAAACTTGCATATAACCACCTACTCTTTCTAGTATTTACAATTAACAACCTCTAATTTTGGCTTCTATATTCGACCACTTATGCTACTTTAACAATATTAATTGCCCGGTAGTCAAAGACTGAAAAGAGTTCTTTTGACCACTTCCCACAAGTTTTCATTAAAACCACCCAACCACTATAAAAGGATGAAAATATGCTTTAGAGTTTGTTTGCAGTCATTTACATATGTAAATGATTCACATATGTAGTGGTTGTTTTCCATAAGGCTGCTTGCACTCATTTACACATGTGATGCATAAATACGTGATTTCACACCTCTTGCAAAAGGCGCTAGTACAGTTCTTATACAGTTATTGCATTCCGATGGCCCCCATAAACAACCCTTTTTAAAATTCCTATGGGCCCCGTATTATTAATTCAAACCATTCAATTTGTTTATTGAACAAATAAACCTCAAGACACTGAAGTCGATTATCTTAAATCTTCATAGATTCTGAGTAATTTGTGAAAAAGTCTCAACCTATAGATCTAATTTTGTGCATGAGTAATTTGTGAAAAAGTCTCAACCTATAGATCTAATTTTGTGCACTTTTGTGGGCTCTCAATTCAAGATCTGAACTATTCAATATTCTTTTATTAATGATAAACATCAAGATGTTTAAGTTCATACCATAAATCTTCATGGATTTTAAGAAATCTTTGAAAAATGTCCAAAACATCCAAATACATCTTAATCTGTTGGATGTAGTCGTTTACTCTTGAAAATGGTGATTTTGACAAACATGGTAATGTGTTTCACATGTGTAACATTTTGCATATGTAACATTTACATATTTGAAACCCAGTTCCTATCCCATGCGTAAAAGGCAAACATCTTTTTAACCATAGGCAACTTCCACATTTCAAATTTCACCCTTTGTTACGTTTAACCTTGAAAATAAATTATGAGAAAAATACAACTCTAGTTATTTCAGGGAAAAGAAAATATTTTAGAATTTTAGTTGGGTTATTCTAACTAGGGATGAACACCAATTTTAGTACAAATTAGCTTAAGGTAAGGCCTTTTGTCTTTTAAAAAATAAAATAAAATAGCAATGGTCAACATGATAGAAAAGCAGGCCCACTTGACGGTGAAGGTGGTTGGTTGATATTGTTAGGGAAGTATAGGCATTGAATGTAAAAACAAAAAATAGAGGTTGTAAATATTAGAAAGGATAGGGGGTTGAAATTTGACTTTGTTTCCAATTAAAAGAAAATGTAAATTTCAATTCAAAAGATTGACAGAGGTGTTGGGTGTGGATGGGTGGGTGTTTTTCAAAGTGTAACACGGGGTGGGGGGCGAGAGAGAGAGAGAGAGAGAGAGAGAGAGAGAGAGGATGTTTTAAAAGTTTCCGCTGCTTCTATTTCAAAGTGGAACATAAAAGTGGCCAAAGGATGAAATGTTTCAAGCAAAAGAAAAAAGGCTTCCAAAACATATCAACAAATATGGTTCGGAGTGATGTATGCTTGTGTGAATTGATTGATGCATGTGAATAGATGTATTAAGAAGCTAAGGTTTGGCAATTAGGACTTGTATTTAACTTGCATGTCCTGAAATTTTTGATTGGTTGTGTCAACTCTGCAATTTGGTAAGTATTTTTATTGTATTTAGATTATATTTAAAATATTTAGAAATGTAATAATTTCTAGAGATATGAAAAAATATTAATTAATATCAAAATATAAGAATATATTATACGTAGTAGAAATCTTTAATATTAAGTTATTTGCCTTTTTCCATTATAATTAATTTACAAATGATTAATACATTTATATATATATTAATAAAAATATATAAAAAATTAAATATGAAATGGTAGCGAAATCAACTGGTGCCATTATTTTGTTAAAAAAATGACTCCATAAAAGAAAATAACCACAAGTATTCTAAGCTCATTAGAAGGCATAATAAATGAATGATAAGTTTGTTTTGTTTTGTCCTGTTATGAATGTATAGGTTTCTTTTTTGGTTCCTAGGTGGCCTTTCTTGGGCTTGTATTCTTTTGGGAGCTCTCTCAGCTCTTGCCTTTTTCCTGGGCATTTTTTTTCTTTTGGTTTTCTCAGCTCTTTGTTAATATATAGTTTTCCATTTAGCAAAAAAAAAAAAAAAGTTAATAAAAAGTATGAATGCAAACAGGTCGGATCTGAGTTGGAATCATGGTGCATTTGGGCGTTTATATAATTCGTAACTTAAAAAACAAAACTGGGTTCAGATTGTATCCAAAATAAGATGTATATTGTATTAGTATAACTAGATAAAAGATCTTGAAAATAATTTCTTTTAGATTTAGAACTAGGACTAATAAATGGTATATTATTTAAATTAAATAGACTATCAAATATGAATATAACTCAAGCTATGTAGGACCTTAAAACCTATATAAATCTTTATATATGAATGTAACCTTCTGATATGGCCTTGCATTACACAGGCATGATCATTCCTATGTGGGGGCCATATGGAAGAATAGTTACGAGGAGTTACCCATGAGGTGTGGATAGTTGTTCTTGAGTGATGGGGGGTTAGTTGGTTTACCTAGTAGTAGGATTAGTTTTCATATTTGTATGAGTGTGAGTAGTGGGTACAGTTATTTATAGGAGTGGTGGATGACGTTGTGGTATGTTGTGTTAGTTATAGAGAGTGGGTCAAATTGTGGTAGGTATAGGTGCATGTATCCTGTATTTAAAGATGACATAGATTAATGAAAGAGATATCCTATCTTCTTGCAACTTTTTGTTAAGTTATTGGAGGTTCAAGGTTCCCCTTGAAGTGAACCTACACATTTTCTTTTACTCTTTAACAAAATAGGGTGAAAGAAGAAGTGTGCACATAACATTTGGTATCAGAGACAGGAATGACAGAATGGATACTTAAAGAAATGCGGGAGATGTTTGTTGCAATGAACACCAAGTTCGATAGCTAGTTGGCAAGCCAAACTTTGGAACACAGAGAAAGCTCTTTCAACCAACATAAAAATGGTGGTGGACGAAGCACTAATTGCTCCAAGGAAGGATGTTCTGGTATGTATCAACCCAAGTTTGTTAAGCTTGATTTTTCACGTTTCAATGGAGGGGAAGATCCAACAAGCTGGGTTTGTCACGGGCACCAATTCTTTGACTTCCATCAAACTTCGGATGGATAACGTGTTCCATTAGCTTCCTTCCATTTGGACGGTGATAATTCTACTGTGGCATCCAATTTTAAAGAAAAATGGTGATGACTTGGTTAGATTAACTCCAAAGAAGATTCTCAATCGTCGGATGGTTCCACGGGACGGTGGAAGTTCTCATACAATAGCAAGGAAAAGTTCTTGAAGATACCATGTGGGTTCTATTTCGGGCTTTTGAGGAATGTTAACCATATTTCAACCTTGAGGACAAGGTTGGTCCAAGGGCGGAGGAATGATTTGGCCTTGCATTACACAAGCATGATCATTCCTATGTGGGAGTTACCCATGAGGTGTGGGCAGTTGTTCTTGGGTCATGTGGGGTTACTTGGTTTACCTATTAGTAGGATTAGTTTTCATATTTGTATGATTGTGTAGCGGGTGCAGTTATTTGTAGGAGTGGCGGATGAAGTTGTGGTAAATTGTGTTAGTTATAGAGAGTGGGTCAAATTGTGGTAGTTATAGGTGCATGTATCTTGTAATTAAAGATGACATAGATTAATGAAAGAGATATCCTATCTTCTAGCAACTTTTTGTTAAGTTATTGGAGGTTCAAGGTTCCCTTCGAAGTGAACCTACAAATTTTCTTTTACTCTTTAAGAAAATAGGGTGAAAGAAGAAGTGTGCACCTAACACCTTAATGTATTCGGAACCTTGGGTCAGAACATACTAGATCCGTTTTTTTTTTGGAATCAGAGATGTCAGATATTTTCCAGCAGCATGTTGGAATGTAGAGGAGTAATATATGTTTGGTAACTCTAATAAATATTCATTTTTTAAATGCTCAATTTAAAATTTATCCAGTTCTCCTCACAACTAAGCTGATCATGTTTTAGTCAACCAGACGCTTGGACGCTTGGTTGAATAATGTTTGAGCCAACCAAAGCTTGGCTGGGACGTGTGATGCAGGTCAACCATGGATCATGGGTGATGCATCGCCGGATCTGCGATTGGAACATAGACGAATCTTCCAAGGGGTTGATTGAATCCAAAGATGGATTCAGCCATTATGGCACGCTCATGACGGTGATAACACCATGATAAGAGATAAAAAAAATAAAAATCAGATAAAACTCAGAGAAATATTTTATTAATTGTATTAAGCATGAATTACAATGAAGCCTGTCAGCCCTTATATAAAGTAGGATCGTTCCCTTCTATTACTTGGACACTAACACATAAAATGGAAACACATATAATAGCAATCTTAATCAAATATTTCTAATCGAAAGACTTTCAAATAAATTAAACTACTTAATAAGAATCCCAAATAACTTAAATTCCTTCAATTAATTGACTGGTCTTGTTGGGCATGCGGAATGGGCCTAATGGGCTAGGTCGACCCATGGGTCATGGGTCTGACCTGCATCAATTCTCTCCATCTTAGAAAAACTCGACTCTAATGAGTTAATAGCTTGACAATACTGGAGAGAACTCGATCTCAAGTTTGTCACGAACTTTTGATTTTTCCTGTGATCTTCAATATTTTGGCATTACTTGGAACTTGGAAGTTTGATTCAATTTTTTCCTCCATCTAAATTTAGATTTGAAGTATCGCTTCCTCTGATGTATGCAGTTAGCTTGGATGTGTGATTTGACTATTAAATACTTCTATTGTTTTCCTTGTACCAACAGATCATGATCTTTGAACGTGTCTTTATTAAGATTTAAGATTTAAGATTTAAAAACAAACAATATTCAGCCAAGTTATCTGACTTGCCTCCTTCACTGAGTCATCTCACAGCTTAGCCAAGTTGCCAATTCGCTTTTAAGTTTGACTCCTTATGGAGTCGCTTCTTTCATCATCATCATCATCATCATCATAGCCTTGTTCCAACTATGTTGGAGTCAGTTACATGAATTATATTTCTCCATTCCGGTCTATCCTAGGCCAAATCCTTTGATAGGTTGTGCTGCTTCAAATCTAACCTTACTACTCCCATCTATTTCCTCTTCGGTCTACCCCTTTTCCTTGGTGGGCCATCGACTTATGTAGAAAGACTTCTTCACAAGTCTCGTTGCTGCCTACATTATGAGTCTCTCTTAATTTATCAACTATTGATGCTGCTCCTAAATGCTACCAAATGCACTCATTTCTAATTCTATCTTTCCTAGTTTTATCACACATCTTTCTCAACATTCTCATCGCCATTACACTCATTTTGTGCATGTGTTGCTTCTTTACGGGCCAACATTCTACTCCATAGGTCATAGCTGGTCTAGCCGTCTTCCTGTAAAAACTTTTCTCAATCTTGCTGGCATGTACCGATCAAAAAGTGCTCTAGAACCAAGTCTCTACTTCAACTATCCCGCTCGTATCTTATGTTCAACATCTTCCTCAGTCTCTCCATCATTTCTAATTATTGTGCCAAGTTATCGGAATGAATCTCTTTATGCTATCTCTTGAGCTTCAAGGCATTTTTGGCTGAGTCATGAGTTGACTTGTCAAGTTCTCCAAACCTTTTTATCTGGAGATGCATGCTTGCTCTAACTGATTTGCATGTGTATGGATGGATTACCCCATGCTTCCATTTAATGTTTATGCATTAAGGCCATATGCTTTTATGCAGTATGAAAACATCAAGTCAAATCAGCACATGATTACGAACGTGCTGATGTAGGCACCAGATTACGTTGCATGGTGCATGGTACTGGCAAAGTGGCAGTGCTTTGCAGTGTTTGCACAAGCACATGGTAACGCAAGAGTGGTTGGTGAATGCCTGCATATATGTAATGTTGGCACTTTCATGCAAAAGTAAATGTCCAGTGTTATATGCATTATAATTTATAAACCAATAGCTTTTTCATGCGTTTAATAATATAATATTTATAATTACATCTTTATTTGGCTAAATCAGCATGTTTGTGAAAAGGCTGAGTTATGACTCAAACTCACCGGAGTCATCAACCAAAGAGTTAAGTGTGGTTTTGAGAAGTATGCTTTCTGCTGTAAACCACAGATTTATATGGATTGACTAAGATGTGTTTAATTATAGTAATTGCAATGCTGATAATGTTCTTTACATTTTACTCCTACAGCGTACAGTTTAGAAGTTATGAATGGGACTACAGATGGGGGGATTACCCGTCTCGTGCAAGAAAACTGAAACATCCATGTGATCAATCTCTGGCAACATACAGAGGTCATTCAGTCTTGCGCACTCTCATACGCTGTTACTTCTCTCCTGCATATAGGTATTTTATTAATCATATCATCGGTTTGGTAAAAATGTCTACGAAGCATGTGTCTAGAGTAATGGCAATTCTGATATTTTGGCAGATTGGATGGGTCTGTAACACCAACAATGCTTTTGAGTGTAATTTAAATATGACAACATAAAGAGAAACACTGTTTTTGTGTTTCTTTCCATAAAAGATCGGCACTAACATCAATGTGGCAGAGGGCAGAAAATCTGCTACATAGTCCGACCAAATGTTACTTCCGAATTCCTTGCTTCAAAGATGTGGAAATCAATGGATAATCATCCTTTCTGTGAAAATATTTTAAGTAGTAGCTTGGGGTACATCCAAATGTGCTTGTGACATCATTTGAGTGTGTTGATGCCAGTTAAACAATC
This sequence comes from Persea americana, assembly GCA_029852735.1. NCBI lineage: Eukaryota > Viridiplantae > Streptophyta > Magnoliopsida > Laurales > Lauraceae > Persea > Persea americana. The sequence goes on from CM056818.1 coordinate 33,713,216, forward strand.
TGTTATTAACTTCAATTTCTTGTTGCAGCACCGGTCAGAAGTACATATATACCGGATCTCATGATGGCAGCATTTATATTTACGATGTGGTACTAAAACTTTCATCCCTCCTTCTGCCATTTGAAATTTATTTCCATGAAATTAGCTCAATGTTTCAACTAATATTTGGTGGTCTGTTAGGGTGCTTATTCTGGTACCCATGCTCATATGCGTGCACTGTGCTCTGACTGCTATCTTGGCTTGAAGTTTCTATTGACCAGGATCAGTTTGGGTAGAATTCCTCTGGATATGTGGGAATTCAGAGACATCCTGCAATCTATTATAGCTTGAATATTTTGTCCAAGAATTTTGCATCTTGATCCTGTGGTTGTTCTCATGTACATAGGATTCATGGGGGCCCCACTTATGGAACAGATGGACACATACAGATGGACCACGTAAATTCCACATGAAAAAGGAAAAGAAAAGGGAAAAAAATTACATCCAAAGATAAAAACAACTTGTACATATTAGACCCATTTATCTCCGTTGGTGCCCATCTCTATGGGTGGGCAACACCAAACGCATCTCCATCGATGGGCCCACTATTGGGGTCCCATGATATGCATGTTTCCATTGGGGGGCCCACTTATGGAACAGATGGACACATACAGATGGACCACGTAAATTCCACATAAAAAGGAAAAGAGATGGAAAAAAAATTACACCCAAAGATAAAAACTTGTACATACTAGACCCATATATCTCCACTGGTGGACCCCACCTATCTCCATGGGCGGGCAACACCCAAATGCATCTCCATCGATAGGCATAGGCCCACTTTTTGGGTCCCATGATATGCATGTTTCCAAGGTTGAACTCCATTATGAACGTGTTTCTAAGGGTGGGTTCCACCCATAGTTGTTAATTTTGTTCTGTTATGGCCGGAATTGGCTGGAACATTCCGGAATTAGCCTTGGGCAGAACGGAATGACCTCCCTAAAAGTTTCCAGTCTCAATTCCAGTATGTTTCGATCATTCTGGTCCATTCCGGTAGTTCCAATCACAATTTCGGCTCCCCATACCGACCAAAGTTTCATACTTCCATTCATATGTAGTGAAAACTAGAAAACGTCAATTGTAGAGTGTAGTTTAATTTAAGTGATGTAAGTATGCATTTTTAATATTATTTTAGCATTCATCTATTTTTTCAATTTTAGGTATTCTTTTATATTTGTTTTTTCAATTTTTAATCGCGCCTTTTTCGAAACGGAATACCGAAATTGACTGGAATGCCGAAACATTCCACTATAGGGTCAAACCGGAACGGAATTGACAACTATGGTTCCACCATTCATTTGATTATGGGTCATGCTCCGTACATGATTCTCTATGGGCCGTGCTCATTTTGGTCCAACATATGCATCATGGGTGGGCCACACCATTTATGCATCTCAATGAGTGGGCTCTTCATTGTGTACTTCTTCATTCTAGGTCACACCATGTACTTCATGTGGTGGGTCCTACAATGGAGGAAAGTTGGGGATTTGAGAAATTCTCAGACAATATTGTGATTTGTGCACACCATCTATTGGCAATCTTTGAATTTTGTGAAATGTGCACACAATCTAGTTGCAATTTTTAAATTTATGTATGATGGAAGTTGTGATATTTCAGGTAACTGGAGCCCAAGTTGCAAAACTCGAGTACCATAACTCAACAGTAAGAGATTGCAGCTGGCACCCTTATTATCCCATGCTCGTCAGCTCTTCTTGGGACTGCAAAATAGTTAGATGGGAATTTCCAGGGAATGGTACAGCGCCAGTTCCAGCACAGAAGAAAACTCAGAGGAGACAAGGATATTGAAGACCTAAAATGACTTGTGGTCATCCCTTCATTTTATGAAATGTGATGGCTTGCAGTAGTAAATATTGATATAATTTATTGGAGGATTGAAATCTTTATGAACTGGGAATGGGAGCTGAGCTTTTGCAGTGGTGGTATGAAGAATCAATCACCATGTAAATATTGTATTCTAGCTTCCTCCTTGACATGTAAAGAACTGGAGTCTTGAAGCAAGTACAAGCCCTTTGTAGATGATCCAAGAGTTCTGCCGTCCGAAGTTCATTATTTTTCCATTTGCTTGCATTTGAATTTGGCCGGATTCTTTACATTGCTACCCCCCAAGGTCAGCAAACTTCAAGAGCATTTTTTTATTTTTTTTTTTGCTGCTACATTGGGGACTCAAACTCACACAAGCATACTCAGTACCAGCTGCTGAGCTACAGCTGGGGAGTTTATGGTGAAATGCGTCTAGGGTAATGAGAATGTTTGGTGGAGCAGGTATTGTGTTGGGTAAAAGCATCCCAATTTTTTAGGCTGTTTTCATTTTTTAGTAAATGGGTGACTGATACATATCTTATGCTGGGAAAAAGCTGTTACACGGAAGAAGGTATAACTGATCCTATGACTACTGATTTGAAGTCTCATTTCATTGTGAACCAATCAAGTTTGGTAACTTGGAGCTAATCAAGTTACGTATCTGATTTACCCGTGATTGGTCTTGACAAAGAACAAAATAACTGCATTTATTTGTCACTTGGGTCATCTTAATTGGTAATGAACACCATCACTTACATGTAAACTGAGTTACCTGTGGTCGGTTGCCCAACACCCACATGTAGCTTGAGTAATTTCAAAGAAATGAATAAACGCTACTGAGTTAACTTTGGAGTTCAAACATGGGTGGACGGGATGCTGTTGTAGAATTGTACACTGTAAGCAAAATGGTGAATATTAGTGAGCATTGATCTGTCCTTGCATTTAGCCATCTTCTGCTTTTCATGGTGCTCCGAACCCCTGGAGGAGGTCTCAATGTTGGTGGTTCCATCCTAATCGAGTTGGGTACATCCAAATGCACCCTTACAGCATGCTCCAGCAAGGGTTAATGCATTATTACATCTAACAAGGTATTAAAACTCTTTAAGTTTTATCAAATATTTCCAGACTTTCAACAAATCGTTATCTTGGCCCCATTTGTCTACTCATATAAGAAACAGACAAGAAATGAGCAATGCAGATGTTGCAGATTGTGATAACAAACATCTGAAATGATTTCAGTAGCACAGAATCATCAAAACTGTAAGTAGACAGACTGAAATGGCAAAACAGAAGTAAAACTGCAAAGTTACTAAGAATCATAAAAGAACTAGGAATCTCAGAGCCCTTTGGCAAAGTAGGCAATGGAGATTACAGCAACGATAGTTGTAGCAGAGGACAACCAAGTCCAGAAGCTCCAATTCTTTGATTTGGCAACTGATATCTGCAGAGACTTTAGCTCCCGATTCTTTTCTTCCACTTCCTGCAACCGACTTCTGAAGGCCTTCTTGATGGCTTTCAACTCTGTCACAAATGGTCGAATCTCATCATTTATTTGCTCCTCATCAATACCATTTACCCCTTTTGAGCTCTTTTCTTCATCTACCAAACCATTCATTGTTTCTGCAGCATGCTTCAGCATTGATAAAGTCTGTTTAGAGAACATTTCAGCAAGTTCTGCTTTTACCTGCAGGTCCTTGAGACCTTGTTGAGACTCGACAAGGCTACTCTGAATTGAATCTTTGGCCTTCATCAGCAATTCAAAGCATATCTGCCTCTCTTCCATTTCCTCCACAAGGTTACCCTTCTCGGTTTTTAGATGCAGAAGCTCTTGTTGCTTTTCTTCATGGTTCTTCTCCATCTCCCTTAGTTTCAGTCTCAACACTTCTGTTTCCTGTCTTTGACAATTAAGATTCGTGCCAACAACATCCTTCTCGTGGAGAATTTCATTCATATCAGCTTGTAATTGACTGTTTCTTTCTTTGCATTCCCTGCAAGACTCTTGCAGTGCAGATAGTGTTGTGCTGAGGCAACCCACCTCTTTCTTTAGCTGTTTGATCTGATCCTTCAATTGAGAAATATGCACCAGAGCAACATTCCTCTCACTGCGAACAAGATCTAACAAATCTTTCTGATGACTGAGATCGTTAACCAATTGATTATTGGTTTCCCCGAGAGCCCCACACGATTCTCGCAGAGTATCGATGGTGGCGCTACACCGGATTACCTCATTCTGCAAATCAGCTGTGACAACCTCCATATGAGCCATGGTGCACTCCATACTGTTCTTGTCTCCAAGCATTTCTTCCATCTTTCTATTCAGATCCTCGATTACTAGAGCGGATCCCGTCAATCCTCTTTCCAATGAAGCTTTCTCTGTGATAAAGGATTCAAAGTTTCTTTTCTCCTTCGTTTTCTGCAGATCAAGGTCATTTTGAAGAGCATCCCGCTCAAGAAGAACACGGTCCAGAGTGCCTTGATTGCTAGAGACTTCGGCAGCAAGAAGACCGACCTTTTCTTGCAGCTGGATTAGCTCCACACCCATCTCATTTCTGGCCTTGTCAAGCTCATTCCTCTCATTGATAGCATCCCCCATCCCTTTTCTCAAATCCTCATATCGCTCCATCAGCTCGTGGAGTGTCCTCTGGATCGAATCCCTGTCCTCCCTCAAAGATCCCATCCTTTCCTCCACCTCCCATTTTTCCTTCCTCGCGCACTCACATTCCATCCGCAGCGATCCCATCTCCTCTCTAGCTTCTTCATAGCTCACCCGAAGCTCATTCACCATCAACTTCAAGCCATTCACCTCCTCTCTCTTCACTCCAAGATCTCTTTGGGTTCGACCCAACTCACGAACAAGGCGATTGGTCTCTTCCTGCATTTCCTTCAGCTCAATCTCTTCCAAAACCGCGATCCGGGCAAGGAGCACTTCCTTCTCTTTCTCCAGCAATTCCAGTTTCTGGGGCATTTCGGATTTGATCTCATTTTGGCGGAGCTGCAAAGATGCGAATACGATGCTGATGTCTCTCTCGATTTCAGCTGCGAGGAGTCGATCCTCGCAGAGGGATTCTTGGGTCTTGAGCGTTTGGTGGGTGGCAAGGATTTGGGAGATTTTGGATTGGAGAGAATGGTTGGTGCGGCGGAGAGTGTGGATCTGGTCTCGGTGCTCGACGGTCTCTCGAACGAGAAGATTGTTGAGGGCTTTCAAGTTCACCATTTGCTCTGAGAGATGCTCATGAGGTGGTGATGCTGGTTGGGGCTTTTCTTGCTTTGAGACCTTCTTCTTCGCCATTGATGGCTCTTCTGACCTTGTATTTTGTGTGTGTGAGTGAGGGAAAAGGGGGTTTAGGGTTTAGTGTTTAGTGTTTAGGGTTTGGTGGGGTGTGGTGGGGGAGGTTTTAGGGTTTGGTATTTGGTGGAGTTGGTTTTGTCATGTGGGAGAGAGGGAGTGAAGAAAGTTTTGAAATTCAAATTTGGCCGTACGGACCGGAGACCCCCTCCTAGTTGCCAATGTAAGAAGGAAAAAACGGTTTTTATGGGAAAGAAAACTAATCTTAAACTTTGATTATATGGATTTCTGAAAGTGAGCAATAAAATAACCATAGAGTTATTCCATAGAGTTATTCATTCTTTTTTTTTTTACACAAAATTGCTTCAGTTGATGAAATTCAACACTCGATGATCTTGCCAAACTCTATAACCTTCTTCTCCATTCTTTCTCCTTCGTAGCTCATCTTTTCTCACAAAAGTAAGAATTGTTGCTGCAAGTTTTGGTACATTTTGCCATGGTTTTAAATTGTGGTATCGTAAAATCCCCAATATCAATTGCAGTATCGATATCAGTCACGTTTTACAGCTTGATTTTCTTTACCTCAAAAAATTTTGAGCTTTGTTTTCTTCAAGGATTCCAAAATATTGCAAAATGCTTGAAAACAAATATTTTTTTCCATTAATAACGATTATAAATCAAAATATCAATCCCTCTAAGTCATAACATCCTATATTGTTGTCTTGTCTAAAATTTTATAAATTTCATTTACAATAAAATAGGTTTACATGTATATACTAGAATAAGTTGAAATATTCCAAATTCTATGAGCTATCTATTAGCATTAAATTTAAGAACCTAAAGCTTTTACTCATTATTTAATAGATATATGTCAAACTAAGAAGACACAAGCATTTTAAACACACTCCAAATAAACTCCAGTGACTATTTTCCAAATATCTATAAGATTTCATTAAAAATCTCAATTTTCAAAACCCCAATGATCGCTACCCCAAGCGTAGGGTCGTCACGATTTAGTTAAATCCCTAGTGAGTCCGGGATAGATCTACAGGGAGGTATCAAGCACTTTCTTGAAACTTGTCTTAGCCTAATTTAGTCCTAGCCTAATTAATCTATACAATCAGATCTCATGCTTTTGCCCAAAAAATAATTAATTACAATCTCAATAAAATAAATTCTAACTAAAGATCATAATCTACCAAACCTAACCTAAACACTGCATCCAGCATATGACTCATCGGTTCACCAATTGAATGCAGAAACTCAATAAAATAAATAGAAATCAGTAATAGAAAAAAAAAATAAATGTAGAATCAGTGATATGGAAATTTGCAATCTAAAAGTCAAGTTGATGCAAGTATCCTAAGCATTGAAAACACGAACAATTTCAGTCATAACCCACCCATAAGGATGTGCCAATATAAATCCAGAATTCTTAGTTATATTAGAAATGTCACCCTCATCTGGGTTCCAATAATTTTTTCAGAATCTAGCGGTCCCTAAACATGCTATGTATTGGGGGAAAACAAAACATCAAGAGGACATAGATCAAGAAAAAAAAGTAAATAATCACAAAATCAATTTATCTTTCTAACTTTATTGTGCGTCCCCTCCTTTGGCTTATTTTTATTTTCTTTTCAATTTTATTTCCAAATTTCTGGATAACTTTTAGGTTGTACTCCAAGTTGAAAAGAAATTTAAAAATCTAGATAATCTTGGCTCCTCAGTTTCCTTAGCATGCAGACTTGTAATCTATTCTTTATTGGGAGCTTTGAAACTTTTATCTTGGGCTACAAAATTTGTGGACCAAACTTTGGCGGGAAACCTTTTAGTTTTGAAAAATCAATTTGTTGCAACTTGGGAGAGGAAGAATGGAAGTGTGATGCTATGGAATGGCTTGAGTTGGATGTCCTACTCTTGGTTATCCTCTTGATTTGAAGCTTTTCAAATTTTGGGAGGTTTGGAGTCCTCCTTGGATAGATCTTTGAAAGATTTGGATCAATGAACTTGAATTCTTTTGGATTGGTTTTTCAATTGGGAGCTACTATTGGCACACAAGTTTTCTCCCTTCCTACACAGACAATTTTTTTTTTAAAAATAAACCCTGTGAAATTACGTTTTTGCCCACTATCTCCCTTTCTCTCTCCCCACCTCCCCTTTCACCTCCAGCCGGTGGCAGCCTCCCCCTTCACCTCCGGCCGGCTGCAGATCGAACAGTCGAGCGGTCGCAATGGTCTCCAAGCTGCCCGATTTGCTGCTGGCTAGGGAAAGGAAGGGAAGGGGAGAAACGGGGAGAAAGGAGGGAGAAGGATAGGGAGAGAGACGAGGAGGGAGAGACAGGGAGAAGAGAAGGGGGCGAGGGAGAAGGGAGAGAGAAAACGGGAGTGGGGGAGGGGGAGGGGGAGGAATCGGCTGGCGCTCGTCGATCCAGGCCGGATTCGGAGATGAAGGGGGAGAGAAAGGGAGGAGTGAGAGAAAACAGTAGGGAGAGAGGGTCGGCCGTCACCGTCAGTGAAGGGGGGAGGTGCGGGGAGAGAAAGGGAGGGGGAGAGAAACAGTGGGCAGGGAGGAAAAGATGGAGAGAAAACATTGGGGAGGAGGGAGGAATAGAGGGAGGGAGAGGGAGAGAAAACAGTGGGGAAGGAGGAAGAGTGGATGGAAGAGAGGGATAGAAAACAGTGGGGAGGAAGGGAGGGAGAGGTCAGCTGTCGCCGTCGGTGAAGGGGGAGGTGGGGGAAGAGAAAGGAAGGAGGAGAGAGAGAGAAACAAAGGATGGAAGAGAGGGATAGAAAACGGTGGGGAGGGAGGGAGGGAGGGAGAGGTCAGCTGTCGCCGTCGGTGAAGGGGGAGGTGGGGGAAGAGAAAGGAAGGAGGAGAGAGAGAGAAACAAAGGAAGGAGGAGAGAGAGAGAAACAGTGGGGAGGAAGAGAGGAAGAGAAGAAATTGGGGAGGAGGGAGGAAGAGTGGGAGGGAGAGAGAGAAGTGCAATTAAGTAATTTCACAGGGTTTTTTTTTTTGTTTTTTAAAATTATCTGTGTGGGAAGGGAGAAAACTTGTATGCCAATAGCAGCTCCCTTTCCAATTTGAATTCGATGATACCAAAAGAGTCTGCTATCTTTGAATGGGGTGGGCCACACTTAGGCGTGCAACACTCGTTCCATGCATGACGTCCTCCATCTTGTATTTTATTTTATTTTTGTTTCCTTTTTTCATCTCTTCTATCCTTCCTTCTTTATCTTCCTTGCTTCACAAGTGTCTTTGATTTCTTTCCTACTTGAATTCAAATTTGAATCTCACAAAAGATCTTCTCACCACAAAGATTCAATTTCTGATTTTTACAACACTAATGGGTCCCACCATGGCCGCCCCTGCCTTGGGATTTGCACCCAATGTGGGTGGGTCCCCATGGTGGGTCTTTTTCAATCTTCCTTTTCTTTAATTTCTCTCTCAATTTCTTTCTTCTTGTGGGCCCCAATTACTGAATTTCCCTGCACATCAATTAAATCTAATTCGGTTTAAATAGATTTATCGGGGCCCAATAATGTAGAAATTGATAATTTCGCCAAGACATGCATTTTTATGAAATTTCTATTGATTTTCACTTAAGTCCAACCATGAGAGTCCAATTGCATGATTTTGTGACAATCTATTAATTCAATGCATTTTCTTTTAATTAAGTCCACAAATTTATAAGAAATAATGAATTAAAAGTGTAATTTTGTGGACTAATCACCCAATTAAGTAGGTCTAGCCTCAAAATGTATAAATAAAAGAGAATGAAATGTATTCACAGCGAAAAGGGCGTGCGATCCTCATTTCTAAGTTATTTCTAAATAAATATTTTAAAAATTCCAAAAAAACTCATAATACTCACCTTGGTCCAAGTGTTGTATATGATTTTTTCCAAATGAAATCCATGAAAAAATAAATGTAGGATGTAATATGTTTGGAAGGAGGGAAAATTGAGTACAAAAGGGTAAATGAATAAAAAGGATTTAAACATTGTCGCCGATGAATTCCAATAATTTAGAGATTTTTTGCCAAAATGAGATTGTGACCGATTTATAGGCCAAAATCGGACCTACATAGGCTGATATCGGTACATATTGGCCGACAATCAGAACCATGCATCCTACATAATTGAAGTGGGAACCTACCTTATCAATCCCCTCTTAGAGCATCCAGATTGTTTCCTCTTCTTTTGAAAAAAATGATGATTTTTTTAATCTTCAAGATGGGGTTTAGAAGGTGGGTTATGCACATGCATTATGCATGATTGAGATGGAGGGATTTGAGAAATTAGGCTATAGGGTGCCTTGGAATTGCTGGTTTTCACAGAAAGTGTGAAATGGGTGACAATATCGCTAATTGGATGAAGGATGATGTCCCTCGATGTCAGCTGTGAGGACTCGATCCTAGCAGGGGGGGGTTTCAAGTCCACCACTTGCTCTAAGAGATCTTCTTCTTCTTGGGGAGGTGGTGCTGGTTGGGGGCTTTGTTGCTTTGAAACCTTATTCGCGCTATATATTGTATCTAGATTTGGATCTAACAATGTATCTTATATGTTGTATCCAGATTTGACGTCAATTGTAAAAGAAACAATTATGGTTTCAATCCTGATCCTAAATAAGATGTTGAATCCACTAATATAAATAGATATAAGGGCTTCAATTTTTTTTTAAAGATATACAAGTGGAGCTATAAAATTGTAAACGATTAAAAGTTTCTGTAGGGGAAATGTTCACCTGTTAGTGGGCTGTAGCTCGTGGGCCCCACTTAGGTGCAAAGTTACCAATGGGAGGGGCGTAGATTGAAAGGTCTCTTCATGGACAATGAGGATCCAAAAATTAGCCCCACTAGAATATATTCCAGCCATTGATTTAAGAAGCTTAAATTTTAATGACATTTGAACTGCAGATTTTCTTGAGATTTAATCCAATGTTGAATGATGGTCCAATGAGTGTAAAATTGTCCAAATGCCATATCAGGGGATTAAAAGACTATCAAATGGGTTGCATAGATGAAAGGTGGGCCCAAATGGGCCCCATAGAACTAGACTGCAATTACAGTTGCTTGAAGGAGAACATTTTCCGGCGAAATAGTTTCTCAAATATCAATATGTGCAAACTATGTATGTCCTCAAAACTTACATATATTTTAATATGTAGATGTAATCGTGCTAGATTATCAAATCCTCATGTTAGAACACACAAGGATGTGGGTCTGAATTCGTTTGTTTTGGATCTTATATGCATTGTTTTGGACTTGAATCCGAATTTCTTCTAGATCCAAAAATAAGTTTCATATCCGTTTTATTTCAAAATGGAGATTCCGGACACTTAGATAATCCGATACCCCGCTTGCACCCTTTGGGAAAGTGCTACTAGATGTCATGGTAGAGCTGTTAATTGAGCCCTCCTAAGAGGATACTGGCCTGGTCCACCCCTCAAAAGGCCCAAGGTGGCAGTAGGGCTCAATTTTTGTCTACCCTCCAATTTAAAGAGCCTCTCATATTGTTGCATAGTTCTTTTTTTTTTTTTTTTTGTAAGACATGTTATTGCATAGTTAGTTAGTTATAGCTGAGATAGAAGTCGTTTCCGTTTTCTTCCTATACTTGTGTCTTCACAATGCCATAATTGTAACAGAACTTAGAGTTTTATTTTGTTTGCTCAATCAGTGATTAAACAGGATTTCACAATGCCATAAGTCTGTTCTTGCTATTGGACCGATAAACCCTGCCCAATTCAACTAGAATTGCTCTATGACCCACCAACTTGACGGCCCGACCTGAACCCACTTTGGATCAGGTTGTCAATTAAACCTGTTTAATAGATGGGTTGATTTCGAGTTTAGCTTATAAAAGTTAGCCATAATGCTCGACCTAACCGATGCTCTGTCACCCATTAGTAGGATTCCAACCCTAAGTCCAAATACTAGGGACCTCTTCTTTTTTAATTTATTTGTTTTTTGCCTTAGATGAAGCTGCAGGACCTTTTGGATCAGTTGAACTAAGAAAGATCCTTGCCAGAGAAATCTGGAGACCCTCAAATACAACCAGCATAAAAATATTCTTGTTGTTTGGCAGTAAAGTTCCCTTCCTCAATCCATCTACCAGCCGAAAAAAAAAAAAAAAAAAACCTGTTTTCCTTCTCTTCCGGCCTGGGCCAACGAGGGTAGGTGTACTAAGAGCCTAGAAGAAAGAATTGTCTCTTACACTTGTGGTAAGAGATGTGAGTTCTTACTTGAGGGCCGTGCTACCTCACCCGATGTCTTCTTCCCTCACCAGAGTACTCCCTCACCACACCCGAGGTCTACTCCTTGTCTCCCTCACCAGAGGGCTTGGGTCCCAGCCCCCTAAGCTGGGTTCCAAAAAAAGAAGAGCCTAGGAGGTGAAGGTCCTCCAAGGGCTTCAGCATGTCGTGAGCCCGGTCTGCATATGTTGAGGGTAGGGTAAAGGCAGGGCTAGGCCCAGCCCAACCATCATGCCCTTTTGACAGCCTGTGGACAGCTCTAGTTAAGAACTCAAAATTAGTGTTGGTTGTCTCTAATATCAGACAAGGTTGATAGTCATATTTAAAACTCTCTACTTCATTATTGATTGGTGAAAAGCGAATGTCCTTAGTGACTGGAGAGGAAAATCACTGAGATGTGTCCTTTTCAACAAGTCTCTGTCCATGCTGACAAAATGCCAAAAAAGGTGGTGTCGTCAATTCATCTCTATGCAACATGAAAATGTTGGTGCAACTACTCAAATAATTTTATCCATGTTAATGCCAGGCCCACATCCAATGTCTGCTGTGGGGCTGGCTACACTTCTGTTTGTTTGCATGTTTAACACTCAACAGACAGAGACATTATCTAAAACCCTTTTTAGTTTTTATTGAACTCTCTGAAACTGACATAAAGAAGCACATAAGGCCCCACTTCTTGAGTTAAACCTTTAATTGGTACAACTAATCAACCACACAAAAATAAAGAAAGGCCCAGTATTGGAATGCTCATAGGGAACAAAAGTAACACGAGGAATATGGGTCAGGTGAGTCAACTGTATGTACCCTGAATAAAATTTGGTTTGGGTTCAGGTCCATGGATTTCAATTTTCATATCTGGGGACTTAAATACCCATGTCAACGTTTTACATATATTTAAACCTGCACAGTGAGTATACGAAGTATAAATAAAAGAGAGCTAATAGGGCTCAATTTGGGTCTGGATCTGGACGTAAGTCTTGTAACGTGGACCGATTAGGGTCTAGGTTTGGCTACAGGTCCAAATAAATAACCTTAGTTCGGGTCTGGATACTTAGAGGTAGGAGGAGGACTCGAAAAAAAGAAGTCCTGAAGTAGCCAGAAATGTTTTACCACATCCAACTTGGGATTATATTTGCCCACCTAGCACTGGGTTAGCTGTTTAATTACTTCTCTCTTCTGAAGGAGCTTTGGCTTCACTTCCTATTTGATTTTCAATTTAGGGGTGCTAACCAATCTTGGTCCAGCTCGGTTTGGGTCGTCGGGTTTTGATATATAAACTAGACCCGTTTAATATATGGGCCAGGCTTGGATTAAGTAACAAAGCCTGAAGCCCTGCCCGGACCGGCCCGAATAAGGAGTGCTTGTAAATTAGTGATAATATGTCCAAACAATGGCTAGAAAGCCTGTTAGGCGGGCTTGGGTCTGACATTCTCGGCCCATGTTGTGCTTGAGTGGATACGGGCTTGTGTTTCTAAAGTTGGGTTGGGCCCGAATGTGACTCAGCCGGGCCTATGAGAACCTCTAGTTTTCATCACTATAGCCAATGATCAAATTTGACTGTTGCTTGGCCTTATGTGTCATGTAAGAAGGAAAATTAATGAATAAGTCAAAGAGAAGGACAAGACATCCCATTTTGAAGAGCAGAATCTAACATTGACATGCTTAATGGTGTGAACCGTTGGTTTTGTCTGTATCTACAACTACAAGGATGTTTTATCCACTTGATGATTACTTGGAGGCTGAGGAGTTTGGATTTCATATCTGAGCACTGAGCACAGCAGTGGCAAGCTTTGGCAGTTTGGATTTTTAGGAATGGGATATGAAAATGGGATTTGTACATGGGAGATTCAAATGGGTAAGTACTAATCAGACATGTAATATTTACCCATGGAAAATAAAATATTATATTGGTTCGGAAACACCATTTTTACATGAATAAACATTGAATGGTTCGAATTACTTATATAAAAAGTTGAGACATGGAACTAAAAGTTTTGGAGTTTAATGGGTTGTTATTATAAGATCTGAATGGTTCCAATTAAAAACTAAGGTAGACTGGAGTTTCAAAAAATAAAAAGCGGTGAAAGAATCCGATACGGAACTTATCCTGAGTGGCATTGTTTTAATCAAGGAGGTGTGTAATAGTTGCACACGTTTTCAAATGCAGAAACTTTCATATAAAAATGCCTCATTTATACACTATATTGTCACACTTCGAGCACAAACAAACTTGATTACGAGTTAATGATACGCATGTGCAACATTACAGATTGGCATCCAACATTTATGTACGAGATCTTGAGCCATTGCTTTCAAAACTGGGGCCCACAAACTCGAACTGTCTGGATAGACCCCCTACTCTGATATTTGCACTAGAAATGATTTTGGGGTACTAAATACAATTAATCTACCAACCCGAAGCTCACAATATTGTTACAAAAGCATCAAGTGGTTGCTTATCTAGTGAGAAATTAAGCTCAAAAGTGAGATAGTTGAAGTGGAGGATTACTTATAGTTTCCAGACATTGCTATAAGACAAGGTTTACTAAAGATGTAGACGGACCATAACTCTTTGTATACTTCAATTTTATAGAGTGATGGCGGGACGTTCATTTTCCATCTCCTTCTAATTCATTTCCCATGAAGGAAAATTTATTTGGAGGTGCATTTTAAGATACCAAAGGAAGTAAGTCTTTATCACAGATGCAAAATAAGTAAGAAGAAGAAACAGAGCACTGAACCCAGATGCTCTATGCTGATTTCATTTCATCATCTCAAAATGCAGAGACGAAGTTGTTAGAAGCTAACAACTGGACTGACTTAATCGAAGTCTTTTAGAAACGAACAATGTAGTGAAAACATAACAGTTGGCTAATTTTGATCGGACGAACACACCCTATAACATATATAACAACTAGGACACAATTAGTTAAGACAACAGACTTCTAACCGCCAGAACCCAGTCTTTATTGTCGTGACACAAGACACAGTCAGAAGTGGGTGTTCTGGTCGACAATTTTCTTACCAAAATGAATTGGCAGGTTAAATCCAGTCTTTTCATTAGCCCCTCCCAATTCAACTGAAATTGCTCTCTGACCCACCAACCCCAAATCTAAAATTCCAACCTATAAATTAGGAACTAGGAGACAATCTCTATGAAACTGTACAATCCATAGTAACTCGACTTCTTTGATTGAGTTTCTGGGCTCAAATGATCTGTTATCCATGTAGCCCCAACAAGTACCAACTGCTCCCAATCCTCACCAAGTACAAGCGTAGAGCAGACAAAAATCAAAGAATTAGTTTTCTTCTCTTCCAATCCAGGCCCATGAGGGTAAGATAAGAGCCTATAGTTAGTGCACGTCCTCCAAGGGCTTTCAGCTTGTCTGAGCAGCCTATCTGTGTTGAGGGTAGGGTAAGGGATAGCCCAAGGAAAGCTTTAGTTAAGAAGTCAAAACTAGTGGTCGTTTGTCTGTAATATCAAAAAAGGATGGTGGTCACATGTGAAAATCTTTAATTTATTGTTGATTGGTGAAAGCAATTGGGTGTTCATGAGGAAGACAATCGCATAGATGCATCCCTTTCAAGAAAGTCTCTTTGCATGCTGGCAAATGACAAAAAGGTGGTGTCTTCAATTTCATGTGCTATGTGCGTATGCAACGAGCAGTTGTTGGAGCAACTACTCTATTAATTTTATCCAAGGTAAATCTAGGACCACATCCAATGACTGCTGTGGGGCTACACTTCTGTCTGACTTTTGCATGTTTAACACTCAATAGCCAGACCTCATCCAAAACCCTTCTTAGTGTTTTTTATTGAACTCCCTGAAACTGACATAAAGAAGCATGTAAGGCCCCACTTACTTTAGCTTTAACTTTAATTTGGTATAACTAATCAACCATCCATAACTAATGTAAAGCCTCAGTATTGGAATGCCCGAAGGATACAAAGTAGAAAAGGAACATGGGTCCAATATTTTTCACTCCAGGTGCGTCTACTGCATGTACTCGGAATAAATGTCCAGGTCCATGGCTTTCAATTTTCATGTATGGAGAGTAGAATAACCGATGCCATAACCATATCTTTATTTAAAGGTGTACATTAAGTATATGAAGCAGCATAAATACTTTTTAATATTTCCCATCAGGTGAGCCCACTCTCCTCAACACTCCCTCTTGGGGTGAAACTTGGTCGGCGCATTTTTGACGGCACTTTTTTTTCACGTCAGTCGTTCCTTCTAGGATTCGAACTCGCGATCGGTTGGCTTCGCCCCTCAATAGAGGACTCAATTTGGACCTGGATCTAGGCACTTTATTCTATTGAGTCAGAGTTTGATCCTTCCAATAAAAAATTAGGCTAAGTCGTGTACATGGATTGATTAGGGGCCAGGTTTGGTTAGAGGTCTAAATGTCTTTATTTGGGTCTGGATACTGGAGGAGGAAGGAGGATTAGAATAAAAGAAAGTCCTGAAGTAGCAACAAATGTTGTACCACATCCTATTTCAGATTACAACCAGGTTAGCTGTCTACTTCCTCTCTCTTGCTAAGAAGCGTAGGCTTCACTTCCTATTTGATTTTCATCAGTGTGAAGGTGTTGGTTGGGGTGTAAAAAAAAGTCCTCCTTATGGATGTACAATGAAATAATGCAGCAAATAATCTCTTCATCAAACCCTCCTGGCTTTTAATCTATTAGTGGGACATGCAATGGGTAATGGGTTCTTGACCCATGGATTGTCATCTCTTTCTTAATTCCATCCAGCTGCATAGAACTGAAGTAAAAATCAACATATAATATGTAATAAAGCACACACTAATCTTAAACTCTTCGCAAAAATCGTATTGTCGACGGACTAAATAGAGATCTATTGATGATTTATTCAATCAGGGGAAGATTATAAATTAGTAATGCTCCAAATTAAAGGTGCATGCTGAGAGCAGTGTTTTGTTTATTTTTGTTAGAAATACTAGGAGTAGTATCAGTAGTCAGAGGTTTTTATCAACCAAAGGTGAAAGGAAAGGCCTTTGGACCAGCAAAGTTATTAAATTTGACTGTTGCTTGGCCTCGTTATGTCTGTAAGAAGATTAATGAAGAAGTTAAAAGGAGAGACAACCCATTTTACAAGGGAAGATTCTTAAATCGACATGCTAAATGGCGTGGACCGTTGGTTTTGTCAATATCTACAAGACTATAGTTAATTAGAGGTGGATCCACCGGAGAGGTTTCATATTTGTCTTTAACTTGGACAGTTTCTAGACAGTTCCATTTTCCTTTTATAAGGCCGGCCCCACAAATGTGTTAATACTAGGAACATTTGCATCCCTTACATTCATTGACAATGGACCCCATAAAAGATAAATGTGCTGCAGGCTACCCCCCTTTAATTTATTTAGAGGATGCATATGCATATGTAACTCCAAGGGATGGCTCAGTTGGCCTACACCACTTTCACATAGTAAGTATTGAAAGCTTTGACTTACATATGTAAGATCTTCATACATCTTGGAATTCATGAAACTTATAAAAATTTTGGAGTTTAATGGATCAATTTAAAATTTGAACGACTTGGATTAAAAATCTAGGGCGCACAAGAGAAAATATAAAAGTGAACAAAGTTGATACCTTGACCTATCCTGAATAGCACATTTTTAATCTAGGAGGCGTGTCATTGTTTTACACCTTTTCAAGTGCAAAATTTTTAATAAGAAAATGCCTCGCTTACATACCATTTTAACACTTCGAGTGAAAACAACTGTGACTGTAAGTAAATGTTACAAATATGCAATAGTTACATGTGCAAATGAGTGCAAACTTATGTCCTCTAATGAATTTGTGGAGGTCATCTTAGGAGTATGAGAGGCCAATTTTTTTAGCAAGACACTCCCCTCATGAGACCAGACACAACAAGGAAAGATTTTTTTATTTTTATTTTATTATTATTATTTTTTGAGAAAAGAACAGTTCAACTGCCCTATGTGTGCAGTGGGCCTTGTGGGTAATTTTGGAATCTCTTAGATCATTTAGGGGCGTTGGCATTTACGCATAAGATACGTAAATGTAATTTACATGTGTAAATGTTGAATTTATAAAGTTTAAATATGTAAATGATGAACATCATGTGAAGTAAATTCCATTATTTGAACATGTGAGATTTGAATGCATCCAACAGTTCACCAATTTTTTTTTTTTTTTTTTAGAATCTTCAAGATCCATGATGAATCAAGATATGGGATTTAATCTTTTTACTTTTTTGGCATTTTAAAAGAGGATGAATGGTTTGGATTTCAGAAATGGGGCAAACAGAAGTCCAAAATTGCAGTCTTGGGGTCTAAATTTTTTCTTAAATATCTCTAAATTTGTGACTTTTTCTTAAATATCTCTAAAATTGTGGCTTTTTCAGAAATATCTCTAAATCTGTGACGAATCAATGAATGGAATTTCACCCTTATCCTTTTTCGTCTTTCTAAAGAGGATGGATGGTTTCAATCATTATTTGGGGCCCCACATGAATTAAATAATTGAAGTAATGGACTGCAGTGGAGGTAGGTGTTTATTAGGCTAATGTACATTGGATCAATCCAACAGTTCATCATTTTTAACAAAATTTTCAAAATTTACCATGAATCAACACATGGGATTTGACACCCTTGCCATTTTTGACATTCTAAAGAGGAAGAATGATTTGGATCATAGAAATGGAGCCCGGAATTCCATAATGATACTTTTTTTTTGTTTCGAACTTTTTTGCGAACATCTCAAAATCCATATCGAGTCAACAGCTGAAGTATGATCCCTTGATTGTTTTTGGCCTTCTGAAGAGTATGAACAATTTTGATCTTGATTTATGGGCTCATAAGGATAGAAAATCTGATATATATATATATATATATATAAAAGGTGATGCCCAAATGATCGCCCGATTTACTGTAGCTCCACTTTTTTGCGGCCATTTATGCATGAGGTGTATAATGATTTACCAGAATCTCATGTGTGTAATTTTAGGTGTGAAAATGGTTTGATTCATTTTCACAACTGATTTATGCATCTTATGCGTGAATTAATTTCAACCAAACATGATGTTGCATAACAGTTATTCGTATGCATCGTTTACTTATATAAATGGTGCAACCAAAACGACCCCTTAGGGCTCATTTGGTTAAGAAATTATATGAATTCTTAAGATGGAATCATCCTATATGGTGATAAATTGAAGCTATGTGCAGATGTAAATTTCCCAATCCCATAATTCTATTTGGTTGATATAATGGAGTTCTAAAATTTTTATAGGTTTCAAAAGTGTCTTTGACATTATTGTAGAATGGATTTCTCACAAGGAATAATACCTTTTCATTCCATTTCACTAATTCCTCAACCGAACTGGTCCTGTTTGCCAACACCACAATCGCATTCCTCAATTTGAGAAGGCACTGCATTTTGGCACACCCACCACAGACGCCTTGATATTGCATCCACATAAACCTGGACCATCCAAATCATGTCTCCGTTGCATTTCCTTACAAGACACATAATTGAAAAATCTCAGCATGCTTGGATGAATAGAAAATAACCAAGGGAGAATCCTCATTGGGTCAGGAAATGAGGAGAAACAAACATAGAGATGGAGAATCCTTGTCAAGAATCACCACTTTTTCCTAGTTATTTTCGGCAAATTTTGGATTTAAACTGAGAAAGTTATTTGGGTGAAAACAATTTTGGACGCCCAACATATGGGGCCCACTGGACCTACTTTGATCGAGGCAGTTCCTTTCACACTCTTATCCTTCCGCGATTTGACACCATACTCAATAGGGGTGCACATGGGCGGTTCGAATTGGTTTAGAGGGAAAACTATCGACCAAATCAAACCCATCAGTTTTGTATTTTGCCAAACCGAACCGTTTTTATTTTTCTTCACAAAAAATGGCAGTTCAGTTGGTGAGAGACATTGGACTTCAACTAATAGAGTGAGGAGATTTAGGTCTTCTTCAAGTAATTTTTATATTCCTTTATATATTTTATAAAAAATATATATCTATATAATTGGTTCAGTTTGATTTGAGCGGTTTCACCGTACCTTCAAACAGAAAACCGAATCGAATAGACGGTTTAAAGGAAACCCGAACCATGATCGAACCAATCTACTACAAAATCAATCCGAACCGCCCAGTCCGGATCGGTTTAGCGGTTTTTTTGTGCAATCCTAATACTCAACTTTATGTTCATCGAACCTTCACTCACCATTTAAATGAATCTCAAAAACATATATGGGATTTTATTTGTCAAAAAGGTATATGCATTCAATTCCTATGCATCCTATCCTTACAAACAAGCCCTAAGCCTTTTAATCTTCTTGGTTAAAAAACAAGCCGTAAATCTTGGATAGCTAAACATGGCTACCGGTGAGTAGAAGGGTCCGTGCCTGGAACAACATAAACGAACATGGTGCAGGTGGCCTGTTTGGACTGCCAAATTGGTGAGCCTTCTCCATTGGACAAGGCACCAAGATGGTCACTTGCTTGGACTTATAAGGACGAAGGAGGCAATGAAATCCAAGTAAAGACTTGAATGAAGATTCCTAACTAATCAATGTTGAAATTGATAGGACAATCCCAAGGCTTCAGAGTAATAGATTCAACATTTATGTGCAATAACTTGAGCTATGCCTTTCAAAAGTGGGGCTGACAACTTGGACAGTCTGGATTGACCCAAATTACTAGCTCCCAAGTTCACAATGTCGTTACAAAAGCATCACGAGGTCTACTCAACAAGTAGCAAAAATTAGGTGCCTCGGGCATGGCAGAGCTAGTGGGTCTTCAACCATTGCTCGCTTCAAATTGGGCTAAGACAGGTTTGTACTAAATATTTGTGCAGCGTCTGTGGAAGTTTTCCTCTTTTACAGCAAGACGAGTCTAAGCACAGAAGTGGGATGCTGAATCCTCTCATCGCAATAAAACTAATGGAATCCTCACTGAACATCACCTACACCAAGCATACTACACGAAAAGCATCCGATTTCCTTATCTGTGTTGTGCACAAATACATCCTAAATGCTCATGCACCAATGTGAGAAAAAAGAAAAGAAAAGAAAAGGAGTAGGCTCATTTGATGTAACGGGAAAGATGATTTAGCATCTAGCCATTAACCCAGCTCAGACCTCATCCATTTATGAGATACTGCATATGCAAATACTTATCATCATCATCGCCGTAAATTGATTAATATGTAATTATAGTTTCTTATATCAAATTATTATTGACAGATAAATTAAGTTAAATCCCCAGTTGGTATTCAGCTGGTTAGAGATACGAAATGCCCAGGGGTGTTTTTTTTGGGCCGTATAGGGGTCGATTCCAAATTTGTTTTGAATATATTTGTATTTTCAGACGTTGGTTCAAGATTTGATTTTATTAAGGATGTAGGTGAGACCATAACATTCTTGGAATGTGATATTAAAACATTTATTTCTCATTTCCATTTAATTTATTTTCTATTAATTGAAAAATTATTTGATGTTCAGTTTTGTATATTTATTTTCACCTTTTAGAAATGTATGTCTTAGAATTGCTAGGGATTGAATTACATAAAATAAAATAAAATAAAATAAAAAGGGGGGGATGCTGCTGTAGAATTCCTGTGTGTGGTCCTCGAAATGTGCGACCTGGATTGACCAATTGTGAAACAGATGTATAGCCTTGTGCTCCACTTTGTGATATAATAATGCTTACAATAGAAAAGTTAAAGAAACCAGCATATCATTCATATCAATAATCAAATTCGCAACAACAAAACAACCCTTTCCTTGAAAGGCTCAAAAGCGTACCTCAAGACATGCCAAAGCTAATTATACCAACCCTTTGAGCATAATAATGAATAATCAAGGAAGGGAATACTTGCATCTAAAGCAACCCAATATCTCCCATCACCAAAGTAATAAATCCAGACTCCAGATATCTTTATTTGGATGGGCCCCACTTACATTTATGCCTGTTGGGGCCCTCTTCTGCCTGTCATCCTTCCATGCATTATTGGGCTTGTACATGCAATTCACAACCAACTAAAAAAGGCCATGCCAGGAAGATGTGAACCCTTGGTGCCCACTTCTGCCTCTCCACCAATGAAGATAAAATCCGCATGTGGTATTGAATGATGCATCTCCCAATCTCGTGCAAAAAGTGAAAAAATATGTATAGAGCAGAATGGACATAATAGAGAAAAAGAACTGAATGACCAGAAGTGAGAAGATACAATTCATGAGCAGAGTTGGTCCCCATCCAGCAGCGGACCATCACTTCCCAAAACCCCAATCCCAGCTGGAATTGCATGAGCAGACCTGAATTTGCAAGTCCAACTGAAATCCAATTGATATTTTAGGTATGTTATATTATCACCAATTCCTCCTAGACTAGGAGTGGTCTGTGGAACCTACATCTCTTTAAATTAGTTATGACCCAAATCTGATACATGCCTGAATTGCCTAGGGACTCTAATTGATTAACAATAGTTTGGCACCCATTCCACTTTTCGAATGGCTAGGACTTGAATAAATTTAAATCCTTTAAATGGCCGTCTCTTTGCATATGAGTAGGTCATAGGGAGGCCTTGATCAAACCAAAAACCCCGGATTGTCACACTTTCCTGCTGTAAGTCCTATAGGCCATGACTTACATGTTAGTCAAGACCCAGGAATTCAGTTAGTTTACTTATTACCAGGCAGTAACCAGGTTCTGCAGTCCAATTATCCAAACAAGCCGTTGGATGGTAGGACATTGGGACCCGAAGCCCCTCGTACGCTTTTTTATGTGGAGGTACAATGATGTGAAGCGCACTTATATTCTTTTTTGATGGAGGGTACAATTCCAACAGTAAGATTGTGAGTACTATGTGTTCTAAATGATACGCGCAATCTTAAATTGAGCCCAACTCTTATTTGGGTATATTTAGGAGACATCACATGGATAATAAAATGATCATCTTGAATGGTTTGGGTTTCAATAGATGGGCCCGGGATGTTGAGTTTATGGTAAGATAAGTTTTTATTGGAGTCAAATATGGAAACAATCTTGTATATCTAAGAACTTTTATTTTAAACAGCTTGAGTTCTCAGTAGTTGAGGCCAAGTGAGATGATCAGAGTATCTGGTCCTTGTTTTTTAGGCTGGCGATGAGATTAGTATAGTCCATCTTAGGCTTAAACCTGTCTGAATCTTTGTAAACCTAGTGCACCTAACTTTATTTACCGTAAATAAGGGTTCATGTGATTTAATAACTTGAATTTAACTGTAGATGACAGATATTTGTTCTTTAGCATAATGTTAAAGGAGTTGCATGTGATTAGACTTTTATTAGGTGTAAAACTGAGTGCAGGGCAACTGAAATGGGAGGATCTATACAGTCCCTTGAAGCAGCCCTTGCCTATTTTACAACACCACACATTCCTTGAACTAGCTCTCTTCTCCAGGGTGAAAGGGCAGGGCACATACCACTCAGGTGTTTCAAACAATTGGGAAGATTAGTAGATTGTTGCATGGAATCCATCAATGAAGAAAACAAGGATGGGCTTACACTAGACCATTTGAAAGCAATTCAGTCAAATTCCAAGACTTCATGAGATGTTTTTATTCTGTCAGGAACTTATTTTGTGGGATACAACACTCAGAAATCAGGACAACATAAGTGCACAAAGTCAAAACTATATTGAATTTAGTTTGCCAACCAAAATTGAACTAAAACATGCATAACCACCAAATTAACATATTGTAATGACTAACACATTGCAACCTACCAATTCAGATTTGAATTTCTTGAATTGAGAATGAAAAAACTATGCCAACTGCTTCTAAGTTACAGTTCTATCAATGAATCTCAAAACACCAGGTAATTTACTTGGCTCTCTGAAGCACCCAGCACAGCGATACATGAGCCAAAAACATGAATGCCCGAATTTATAATTCAGATCCTATTGACTTCCAAGAATACAATAGCCTTCACTAAACCTTACCGATCAGATCAAAGTCCTTCAAATGGGTCCAAAGTTAAAAAAATAAATAAAAAATCAGACCTTTTAATTAAAATTTCCTTCATTTAGCCCGCTTTCTTCACACTCAAATGTGCCAAAAACACATGGATAGATAGGCATGTTAGAAAGTTAAGAAATTTGGTTGTCTTCTGTTATCTTTTCTTACTATAGTGCATTAAATGCCAACTTCAATGGAAGCTTAAGATGAAGATGAAACCAATATATGGTGGTCCACACCTATGGAATTGGGGTAGTTGGAACTCAGGACTGGATGCTTCTCTTTGTTCCCATCATCTACCACAAAATATGTGCAGATGGAATCAACCCCCACAAGAAAATCCAAAAGCTACATTCTTTGACAATGAAAAAAAAGAAGTCATGTTCCATTGAATCAATTCTCCGAGAAATCCCAAAAGCTTCCATTGAATCAATCCTCTATAAGAAATTCCAAAAGCTACATTCCTTGTCATTGCAGTGAAAAAGATTTTCATATTCCATTGCGACTAAATCAACAATACAGTAACAAAAGGCAAACATTAAAAAAAAAATCAACATTCTCAAAGTGTACAAAATGACAAATATACCAATCAAAAGCAAAAACTTCAACCTTACTCTTTAATCTCTTAGTTTCCTATCCACAAATTTGCACATGCATAAATTATAACAATAATAATAACAAACAGCCACAAACACATAGGGCACCCCCCCACTACAAAATTAATACCCCTTATTCATATCATATTATAAGGTATATTCATTTAAAAAAAAACCGCACGCCAAATAATCCGAATGGACCGATTTTTCGCTCTCACTTTTAGAAACCGAATAATGGGCACATTTATAACAAATCTAAGCCGCTCATACCACATCTGCCTTACTAAAATAGAATGCACCACAATCGAACCGATGAATGTGTATCTTAGATGTGATCAATTCAACTATGGTTCATTATAACTGGAGTAAAATTTTTATTTTTATTTTTTCTTGTGCCTCCCTATATTGGTTGTAAGATATTTTTTTGAGAGCGACCTAGGTTCATGAATAGTGAGCCCAATATATAGGGCCAACATGAAAGTCGAAGCGAAAAATTGTGGCCCAATAAATAAAAGAATTTTAAAAAAGCAAGTAATTTCAATTTTCAATTTGCAGTTATACCCCTTATCTTTCTTTATTCTTCCTTCTTACCCCCTCCACTGGCTACATTGCGCCGTGGGCCTTGTCTTCTGCTTCCCTGCCCGAAGCGGGCAGGGCGTCTGCAGTGGAGGCACCATGCAGTTATACTGCAAGCAAAGAGAGCTGCTCAAAGGAATCTCAGCCGTCGGATTGATCTCAATCCCGGTCAGATAGTTATGCTGCAGATACAATACCTGAATCCCGGCCGCCAGCAACCGGTCCACGAAGCTGCCCGGCACCTGCCCGCTGAACTTGTTGTTGTTCATATACAGATTCTGCACGGTCGAAAGCAATGGCGAGATCTCTCCGGACAATCTGTTGTAGCTCAGATCAACGGTCGGGATCGTCACCTGATCCAACGGTCGAACAGGGCCCGAGAACAAGTTCCTCTGCAGCTGCAATGATGAAATCGGGAGATTGAAGACGCTGCCCGGGATGCTGCCCGTGAACCGGTTCATGCTCAGGTCGAGGTAGTTCAACCGGTCGAGACGGTCCAGGACCCGGTCAACGCTTCCGGTCAGCCGGTTGGAGGAGAGAGAGAGGTACTGAAGAGAAGACGGCAGGGACCGATCGGAGAGGACACCGGAAAGGTCGTTGTGCTTGAGATCGAGGCGGGTGAGGGAGGAGGAGATGAGCGGCGGAACTCCGCCGGAGAGGCGGTTGTGGCAGAGGATGAGATTAGACAATGTGGCTATTTCCCCCATCCGCGGCGGGATCGGGCCGGAGAGAAGGTTGTAGCTGAGATCGAGCGTGCGGAGGCTGCGGAGATCGGAGAGCGAGGCCGGAATCTCACCGGAGAGAAAGTTCCGGCTGACTGCGAGGAAGCGGAGGTTCTTGCATTGGGAGAGGGTTTCCGGCAGCCGTCCGATGACGCGGCCAGGGACAAGGGAGAGCTCGGTGAGAGCAGAGAGCTTGCCGATGACCGGATCAAGCCGGCCGGTGAGTCCCGGAGACCCGGCGGTCGGATCACCGAGATTGAGCGCGACGACCTTGTTAGAGTCGCAGAAGACGCCGGAGAAGCTGCAGGGATCGGAGGTGAAGTCCCAGGAGGAGAAGAAGGAGGATCCAGGCATGTCGGAGAGGGACTTTCTGATCGATTGCAGGGCGAGGAAGTCGAGTGGATCCAGAATTGCAGAAGCATGGAGGAAGAGGAAGAAGAAAAAGGGCATAATTACGATTCTGCAACTGGATTTCATGGTTGTTGGAGATTGAAAAAGAAGAATGAGAGTGAGAGTGATGTTGTTGCTCTGTGTGTGTGTGTGTGTGTGGTGGAAGATGGAAGAAGGGGTTTTAAAGGGGTTTATGGAGGGAAGAGAGGGGTGCTTTTCCGTGAAAAAAGGGATGGAGTCGGTTAGGGTTTTAGGTTTCTCGTGAGGGTTTTAAAGGAGAGGAGAAGATGGGGGAGAAGGAAAGTGGTTTGAGCTGCTTGAAGGTTTGGTGTTGTTGGTGTTGCAGCTGCTTCTCGTGGTGGGTTTCTTTTTTGTTCATTATACGTTTTTGGCTTGGGGAAGAAGGCGGAATGAGTAGAGAGAGTATGGAGAGGAGTGTGAAGGAAGGGTGTCTTTTTGTGGGTTTTTTATGTTTGGTTCGGGAGATCGCAAACGGTATTCCGAGCCTACGTGGTGGGCTTACGTGGAAGGGCGAGGCGGAGGTTCGGGATGAAGACGAGGAGCGCGTGAAGTTTACGGTGGGACGTGTAGGGGTAAAATGATGAGCTGGCGTTTTGGTTGATTTGGTTCGGGATCTTGCGATTGATCTGTGGTCAATGGGAAACCAACCGCCCATGGACATTTTCATGGGGTCCTTGTGGATAGTCTATAGTCTGGAAAAGGGGTGGGACCCACCAGATCAAAACACAATTGATGAACAATCTGGATCGTCTTAAGGCCGGCCCTCTGAATTCATTGTTAAGGTCCACATTTAATGCCAAAACATCTAAGATTCATTGACCTGGATATTAGAGTTGAACCAAAAGTTTAGTCAAGATTATGTTGGGCTCAACTAAGGGTTGCAAATTGGATGACTTCAGATCGGGCTCATACTAAACTCGAGCTAGATTCGTTTCTAAATAACAACTCCGAATTTGATTCTTACTCTGAACCCTTTTTTTTTTTTTTTTTTTTTTTTTGTAGATCTAGTTTCAGAACTAGGTCTATCTAGAGGACTGGAAATTTAGTTTTAAAAGCGGTTTTGATTTTTTGATTTTTTAATTATTTTCTTAAAATAATCATATGATTCAACTTAAAATAAATGCATTAAGCCTACTAACTCAAAAGAAAAAAAAAAAAAGAAAAAAAAAAGAAAGAAAAGAGAGGATTTTGAGCTACAGCTTGCAATATTAAACACTCATATGTCGGGTCCTGAGTCCACGGATTAGAACCAATATGGACCCTAAGCCGAACCTGTTTATCAATTAGAACCTAAATTAGGTACTGGACTGAAATCTGTTAATGAATCGAAACCTACAATAGTTTCCAAACTCTGATTCTTTGCTAGTCGGGACTTCTGAATAATGGAATAATAGAATACCCATTTACGGCACTATAGCCCAACTTGGACGTGGAATCTAACGGTGGGCTAATCTCCAACTAGAGTGAAATTTGTATTAAGTCCAGTACATGTGCAGATAATGATTTGAATATCAAATGTGGGCCCCGCTAGTAGATTTATAATGCTGGCCTCATCATATGTTTGTGTGTGCATACATCCAGTGTGGTGAAAAACGTAGGGATGTTAGTTAGTGGACCTACTTGCCTGGTTATTAGACAGATCTGGGCTAAAACAGTTCAGGTGTGGACCCTTTTCTTGAAGAGCAATGGATGATAGGGTCTTGGTCCGAGTCCAACGTTCTGCTTGTAGTTGCAAATTGAGACAAACTATCCAATAGTGATTATCCAACTGCAACCCACTCAAACGTCTTAGATCTCCTCTGAATATAAACTAATCTAAGTTTCACATTCAAAGTTACGTACAATGTTGGATCAATTTATGTGTATGGTACCAAAAAGGAAAAGAAAGAATTATGTGTGAAGGTATGACTTGGATCAATATTTAATCCCTTTTTTCTCATCTTTATTAATCTATTGGTGGATATTTAATCAAATAGGAGTTTATTTTGCCCACACAAATTCGTTTGTTGTGGGGAACATAATATGAATGACTTGGATCAAGAAAAAGTGACCCGGATATGAGCCAATTATAAATCATATAACCAAATTATCATGTGCCGTTAGCAAAGGAACAGTCCTTAATATAAATATTTCTTTTATATATATAAATTTAACATAATCGATTATATAATGTTTACCTATAAATAAGGTCAAGTCACAAGGGAACCATTTGCAGTTGGGCTACCACTCAAAGATCTCATTTGTTTTCTCCTTTCAATCTTAGTGGAACCAAGATTCCCATTCTTCATGCAAATATTTATTATCGGATTTGGGCAATATGTGATTCAGTATCGGATTGGGCAATATGTGATTCAGTTTCTAAACACACCCCCCCACCCCCCCCCCCCCCCCGCAACCCAAACACACACACACACACCAAAAAAAAAAACTAGTTTCGATCTTGGTCCATGGTGGACCGGAACTGGAACCATTTCGAAACCGATTTCTTGGCTTCGAAATAGGAACTAGAACCATATATCGGACGGGTTCGGATCCAAGTCCGGGTCTAGGTGGAGAATGATATTTTATATATATATATATATATATATGATTTTAAGGAGAGATTTTCGAAAATTGAGGTAATATGTTAGGTCTCGGGTCCACGGGTCCGAACCAAGGTGAAACCGGACTTGGACCTATTGACTTATTGGGGCCTAAATAAGGACTCAGGCCCCATTTTTAAGGGGTCGGAATCTTCTAGTAATGGGGACCCATTTACATCCTTACTTTGAATACATCTTTAGGGATCCAAACTTTCCATCTGATGTACAATTCCTTTATCCATCAGTGGATAAAGTTCTGCCTTAACTGGAGAGAGACACTTATTGGATTGTATCATCATAATTTTATTGCATTTCTCAAATGTGCCCAATCAATTTGTCACTATTTCTTACAGTGGAGGAAATTTTTGCACATCAATTGAACCATTGATGACAGACTGGATAAATGATCTACATGTGCGCTTGGTAGCCCCCATTATAGGAAAAAGAAATTCTGAATTTGCAAAAGAAAGACATGCCTTATGAGATTTATTCACTTTTTTCTTTATATAACCTACCTAATCCAATGGTGATGAAAGAGCTGAAACTTGGACTCATATAGTTAAACAGGGGCTGATGAATCTTTCAAATAGTTTGGATCTTCATGAGAACATGTCTAAGTTTTTTGTTTTCATTTTTTCCTGCCCTTTCTGGTACTAGACATGTCAATGTGTTGTTTATAACTTGAGCTCACTTGAAATTGCATATAAGGTTAATATAACACGATGACTTTATATAGATTTTCTGTTCAAATTAATTATGCTGTAGACCAACTAGACCCATGTAAAATCTGACCCGTGAGAAGAATATAACAGGTAAGGCATAGATTGAGGGCTGGCCATCATCTAAACCCTTTGTTTCAAGGCTTTAAACTATGATCAGATCATCATACAGTTGCATCTTTTACTGACCTAATCCTACTATCAACAAATTGCTGGACAGTATCAAATTGAAATGAATATCCACTCATAAGGGTGGCTGTGTGAGGAAGGGTTTAGTTTGCTTATTGGTGGGTTTACATGTATGTTATTTGCTGTGGTTTGGGCACAACAGTTTCACATGCTTACATTATAAATATCGGCCCACATGCTTCCTAGGAGTGGGATCTCATAGAACTATCATGAGCTCCTGTCGAAAACCCAAATGGTTCAAAATTGAATTCCTCTAGTGACATATCTTTATATTACACGTGAATGCGAGTTGAATCTATCATAAGTTGGAGCACATGATTAATAATGTGACTAATACGTAACATTTTTCTAATCATATTATCAATCATGTGAAATTTTATAGAGAAATTAACTCTTTCTTAAGTAAAATTTGAGAATATGTCATGAAAGGTAATGGCATTCTGATTATCAATAAGCGAGCCGCTTGAAATTCCACAAATTCCACTTGAATGAAACCTAGCATGAGGCAGTTGTTAGGGATGGTGACACATGTTGACTTCTTAGCCGTGTCGTTTTAGGGCCAAGACAGGAACTGTACAGTTTGTTTTCTGATCAACGAACCATGTGCTTGCTCGGGTTGGTGGTTGACTGGCCCACCAAATACTGGGCCCACAAGCTTCTACCCTTTAGCTGGACCCACCCACCCACTTAATATTGGGGGTGCCTCTGCACATGTCAACGGTAGGTCAACTATCGACACAAACCAGAGTCAACTCAAGCAGAGTTGCTGGTTAGGTAAAAGATCTGTCAGTATGTTCCAACACTTGACAAGTAGGTCCCAACTTTCAGTGATCTTGACCATCATTTCAATCAGGCCATCATGAATGGGCCATGATTTAATCAAGCCAGCGTAGTCAGAGCATTCCTATAGGACCGGGCTTCATGGCCCCAATTTGCCATGCCATGCATGGCATGTTCAATTGACTGCACATGCCAGCAGATGTTGACATTGCAGCCACTGGGGCAGGTCAAACAACTCTCATTTATGCCATTTGACGCAGTGACCCACTGGCCCACCATCACCAATGAAGTCAAAATGGCTTCAATCGTGGCCTCTCATTGAAGACCTACCATATAAGGATGATTTCCAAGAGACCCACACAAAAAATGATTGGCCAGATCAAACTTGTAGTAAGTGCCACTTCTTCATCTTGTCTTCCACAGGCACTTGATACCGGGATACCTTTATTTATGTGTGCTTTGCCTTCATTCATTTCTGTACTTTCCCATTATAATCTTCTTCAGTGGAAGAATATCATCATGAGCTCCATTCCATATTGCCATTTTCAGGAGGCAATGTTTATATATGTATATCATTCGTTTGCATTTTGATTCAATACTGGTGACAGAAATTTTATGATAAGTTGTAAATGCTGTCCGGCAAACCTGCATTGATGGGCCCATTTTCATCAGGCTGCTGTCGGGAACTGAGGGAAGACTTCACTCATAAAAGTGTACCCATAGCTTAAAGCATTAAACGCACAGGCTTCATGGCCGCAGTTTAAGGCATTTTGGGCAGCAAATGTAGGCTCATCTACATTTCTAATATATATCATTAACCCCTTACTTCTCTAGCAATCTTCCATTATCTGTTGTACGCCAGTTGATCAGAAATTCATTTTCATGCAAACAAACTGGCTCTTAATACTATCTCCCATTGCTTCATTTTCTAGTAAAGGGACAATACTTGATGGTCATTTTTGAGTATTCAACTTTTTTTTTTATAGCTTTTAAACACATTTAGAAACACAAATACTACAATCCATAGGAATTCAGTTACATGAAACATAAGGACCCTAGAAGTTCAATTTGTATACCGAATCTAAGCGAAAAATTCTCTTGTAGAGTGGGTGAGGTTTATTATCTTTACTTTTTTTCTTCTTTTTTTCATCTTTATCATTCAATTTATGATTTTATGTAGCGTAGTTGAGGGAAGATGAAGAGCTTTTAGTTCTCTCTTTTTTTTTTCTCTTGAGTAATTAAGAACTTTTTATTTGCTACTGTTATTAAGTGCTATGCATGTTCTTCTTATTTTGATATGGTATTACCAATTAGTTGATCTTACTGATCTTTTTGAGCTGTGCTAATAGGTATTCTTACGTTCTCATGTAAATAATCTATCAATATTTCTGAACGAGTACCAACTGCTTTGTGTATTAGGTTGCATTTGTCTTGAAGTTGTTGAAGGTTTGACCATGTCTTGAAAAGAAAACCTTCCGTTGAGCCAACTTACTGTGTTGCTACATGTGGGCACATGTGCCAACTGTGTTTAATATGTGCAAGATCTAAGCACCCACCAACCAAAGTTGTCATTTGAGGGACATACTTTCTTCGTTATGATTTTCACCATATTTGTTCTTCAAAACAACAATACAAAACTTAAATTTCCTACCAAACTTTTGAGGCACTCCCCTTAGATGGAACTCGGTCGGCATACTTTTGGTGACACTCATTTATTTTAGTGCCGAGTCGTTCCTTCTGAGATTTGAACTAGCGATCGATTGGTTCTGAAACCATTTTAAATTTCTTTAACTAACCATTCATACCAAAACTTCGAGGCGTTAGTAGAGACAGTTAAAACTATTTTTCAGTATTCCCCCTCTGGTGGAGTCCACTCCTTAATACTATTTATCATATAATATATATATATATATAGCAATTAATATTCTCTATTGGTACTCCTTTTTTTTTTTTTTTTTAATTTTTATACCTAGCCAAGGGGTTAGGACTCAAGAGAGAGCCTCCACACAAATGGGAAGACAGCCCACACAAGTGGAAATAAAGCTCACTTAAGTGGAAAAAAAGCCCATACAAGTGAAAAAAGATAACGAGGCATGTTACGGTTTTGCTACTACATTTTTTTGATATGTAGCTTCATGTGAGTCCCCAGGATTTATGTTACTAGCACAAGGATCTCAATGTGGTATTGCAAACTAGTCTTAAAATGAATTTATGTCTTACCTTTTCAAGTGATTGATCAATGTCTATCTGAATTTTCAGGATTCTACAGTCGACTGATTCTACCTATGGGCAAATGAACCATATGCAATCTCTTATTGATTTAAAGGTAACAAGCTCTTTGTTCTTTGACTTTGCGCCTTAATAAAATGCTGAACTCTTGTAAGCTGAGCCTGCACTTAGCATTTAATTCCAGTGAACCACAACTAAAACTGAATATGGGGACAATAAGAAATAAACCCAATATAATTTTCTTGGATTCCCTCGCATAAACACACGTATGAAAGTGTTTGTTCCGACTTTTGAGAGTGCAAGAAGGTTATCAAAAGATGAAAATTCCAATAGTTTCCATGCAAAAAGTTGTCAAATGGAACCCAGTATCCACATAAATCCAAAGTATCTGTCTGTTTCA
Organism: Persea americana; assembly: GCA_029852735.1. Lineage (NCBI taxonomy): Eukaryota > Viridiplantae > Streptophyta > Magnoliopsida > Laurales > Lauraceae > Persea > Persea americana. The sequence goes on from CM056818.1 coordinate 33,745,827, forward strand.
GATGACAGTCAATTAATGTTCCAGCAGCCTGCTGCCTTATAGGATTTAATCTGCCACCCACCAATAAAAATGGTCATCCATACAGAACTGGAAAAGGTCCAAAGATTGTAGCCTTTTGATCTTCTATCAATAAACATGTGTGGATCACCTTGTAAAAAAATTTAAGAATCCACAACATATGCTGGTCAGGAAGCAAGAAATTTCCTTGCTTTCCCCTATTTGTGAAGAGAATTCTGGCCCACAAACTAGACCCTGGTGCAACTATCTCACCCAGTAGTAAAAATATTGGACAGGACAGAGCCTATCTATTCTTAAAGGCCCAGCATCACTTGACATATTTTGCACAAACAACATACATATGTTTGCAATTAGTCAGTGTATGAACCAAATAGTCAGTCCATGGGCCGGAGCTGGGTGTGAATATCACGGCCATCAACTAATCAGACTCATCATGGAAAGAATTGGCCCAGCCTCTGGCCCATGAGAACACTTGGTAGCCAAATGAGCCATAACATTAGCATTGGTAGACTAGGGATGGGGCCACTGGTTCAAGTTCATTTTCTTGGTGGGCCCTTCCATGGATGGACTCTCTCTCTCTAAACTTGTTAATATGTCTGTCTGCTGATCCTGACCGTCAATTAGATGGGTATCCTTTAGTATGGACTGTGGACCAGGGTAGACACTTCTTTCCACACTTTGTTCATGGACATGTGTGAGTGGACGATCCTACCTTTAGGGCTAGGAATATCAATTTGCGACCCATTTGATAGAGATCCGTTTTCCACACATTTAGGCCATGCTTGCATTTGTGTGATCGACGGACTTCCTTGCGAAGATTACCTTGGGCTTAGGGTTGGTGATTCCTGACCTGACATGAAAACCCAACCAGAATCCAGCCTGGTAATTTAGGGCTAGGGCTGACATTTTTTGCCCTGTTAAGAAATGGGTCAGGTTTGAATGAGTCCATTCTTGCTATTCTAATAGCTAACTCAACTAAATGCAATCTGATTTTCCAACCCAAGTTGAACTTGGCATGTCATATTAAGGGTTTGGGTTCACACATGTGGTGGGGTTTGTGCTGCCAGTTTGAACCTGATTAAAAAATTGGTTCTGATTCAGGGTTGAGCCTATGCATGTTACTCACGGTGCTCAATATGACCCGAGAGTTTGTTAGCCTGAAGCTAGGCCTGCATATGATGTGGGTCCATGGAACAGTGCCCCAAGATTTAACAGGTCGCGCTATGAGGGATGTAGGAAAAATATTTCTATTGGTCCCCACTCATGATTAAATATATGCAATCGGAATACATAGAATCACATGGTGCTATTTCAACTTGAAATCAGAATCACAAAATAAATGAGAAAGAATCACATCGTGCTATTTCAACTTCTGTAATTCTGTTCACAACCATGCAAACATAAATCTAGACATCAAAACGCAACTTATAGTGAGACCGAAACTAGAACAGCGATTACTCGAACAGAATGAAGACTGATTAAGGCTAGCGTTTTAAGCTATGTCCTTAAGACAGATTCGCCCTCGCTATGATGCTTACGACTATTGAACGTCTGTCTCCCAGGATACAACGATCACGCACGAAGAAGCAATACTACAATTTGGGTACCCAGCGAACCAAAACTATGTTTTTACCCTCTCAATGACTAAGTGTGTGAAAAATTGATATCCCACCTTCCATCCTATGAATAGACACAACTCTTCACCATGAAGAGACATGTATAGAGTTGTGATTTGTTTATTACATTTTTAATCCAATTAGAATTTATCTACCATGGATAAATATAGAAAAAGTTATTTTTCTTATAATTATCCATGTGATTTGGTTATTACGTATTTTATTACATATTTTATTACTAGATTTTGCAATTTTTTCTCGTTCGCCCCTCCTAAAAAAATTCCTTGTTCCACCCCTGTCTATGACGCACATAAATGTTAATCCTTATTTTATTCTATAACATTTATTCAACTACAGTCGCCAAAAGGTTTTGATATATTTTTTTTATTTTCCTTTAGATGTCTAAATATTTTCTTCCAATATATGGATCTCGGATTTGGTTTATTTTGTTTTGTATGTAATTTTGAATAATTCATCGGATGTTGACTGATGATGAAGGAAATGCAACTGAATTCAGTTCTTAGAGAAGTAGTTTTTTCTAATCTTAGAATGAGGTAATTTGGTTTTGGTGGTGGTTTTCCTTTGTGGAGTGATTTTGAGTGATGGGGAATGTGGAACTACAAGGAAGAGGTGATATCACAATTGGTTGTGATGTAGGTGGGGCCTACTCCTACAAAAGGTGGGCCATTGGATTGAAGTGACCTTGTTGGTCAGGGAGATCAAACCATAATGTGTTAGATCTAATAGTATAAAGCAGATCTGAAGGAGATGTTATGTAACTGGGTCAGACAATGGAAGATCTCATGCCTCCAAATTCTTATTGAAAAAGAGTGAACCCAGATCATTAATTACCACATAGATTAGGGTCAAGTAGGTGATTACAAACTCAGATTACTGATCCACTGTTTTACCACAAGCTAACCTGTGACTGATTATTGATCCAGTTTGAAATGTCAACCCTGACCCAACCCAATCCAATAACAGGTGTGATATTTTTTTTAATCCACTGCTAACTTTATACATCCATTCATAGAGTTCTGTCTGATCTATGTAACAATACAGTGTAGAAAATTGTACGGGTGGACTTGGCCCATACTAAGCCCGAGCACAAATGACTTTCATGACTGATATTTAGATAATGTAATCATAGTCACTTGACTTTAGTCAATAGTCTTTTTTTAATTTTTTTTGGCTCAGATGCCATAATATATATCATGGGAACAATGTATGTCGCAGAAACTACAAAATCTCATGATATCATGAAACTGTCCCATGATGTCATGGCGTTTTTGCACTATTGTAGAGAAAATCTTTTTCGGAATGATAAAACCTGAGAAATGGAGATCAAATGTGTATTATTTTTCATAAAATTTCATTTTTCATTAACTGTGAAAAAAACGAGTTCACTTTTAGGTTGCAGGCGATAAGTCCCATGATATCATTGGATATGACACAAAACAAGGTTTTAAAAAAATGTTAACCAGAGTCAAGTGACTCTAGTGATATTAAGTGAATTTCAGTTATGAAATTGAGAAAACTAGGTTTTAGGAGAACTAATATGTCAAAACCCCATGAAAATGCAATTTGAGCAGTGCTGGGTCTTGGGTTATGTAATCTGTATTCCACATTTGTCTCAGGCTTGGGCTTGGTCCATTCAGTTCAATCTGTGTTCAGGCTAATGCTTGGGCTTGTAGAAATCAATACATACTGATCTTGGGCTGGCTTAGTACAAGCCTGGTCTGACCCATCTGAATTGCATCCGTCATCCTAAGTATATTGTGCAAGTCTATGCAATGGCCTAAAAATACAGGAACAAGCATTTGCTATTTAGATAGTAGATTCTTAAACACATCTTCGGTGAGTCCATTATATGCGTTAGGCCTTCTATTCAAATTTACAAGTCCAAGTTTCATAGATGCACTCATGCAGGTGCATCTCCGTAGCACAAAGTTGCCAATAACAATAAGCAGAAAGAACCTAGAACTTGTTTTTTAACAAAACAATAAGAAAACTAGAATTAGTTAGGAGGAAGATAGACAACAATGGGTGTAAGAGTATCTATAATGAACCCAGTTTTAAAATGGTTGGGAGTTAAATTCAGCTTTAGTTTTTGTATATTTCATATATGATGTTAATAGAATTTTCATAAGGACATTGTGGGATTATGGCAACTTCTCCGGTCGATTTCGATGATCCCCGCCCTTGATTTTGATTTGGGTACTTTTGTACTTGGTTGTAAGAAATTAGGACCTGTTCAGTTCTTTGCAACTCAGTACACCTAGTTTTTAACCCAGTCGACTCGTGAATCTAATTACCTAAAACTAACGCTCTGGCAGGCATAGATTTTCTCATGCGGGTTGAATGATTTCCTTGTGTTTGTGGTTGTTTTGCTTTTCGGTATATCTCTCTTGTACGACTAAGTCTTCTTTAATGAAAGTTAACCCGGATAAAAAAAAAAAACTTATCAGGGTGCAAATCCGGTCTAGGTCCTTACACCTCATGACCTTATAAAAAATAATAGAGAGTTCGCTAGGGTGCTGTTTGTGAGTGGGCCAGCATGGTATAACAATAATAGATTAAATTTACATTTTGAGTGATGAAATTACATCATATATCCAAATCCTGGAATCTGAAAGACAAGCATTCTTCTTGTTAACATGTGTTTACATTGTCTACGATTTTGACAACATTACTTTCCAATCATATAATACTACCTTATTGAGGTTATAATACCATGCATTTCTATGTATTTTAAAGTCTGGGGGTTTGTGGGAGTACTAAGAAGTCTGGGGTGGGTCTGCTTTTGCAATAGATCTGATAGCATTCCAGTACTGATGGATAAGATGCCTTCTACCAGCCCAACCTGAGAACAACATTAATGAAGTGCGAGCTAAAGTATGATAACTGGTAACTAATAATCAAGTTGAGGCTGATGGAGAACAGAACATATCATTGTATAAATAAAAATTATGTTTGGAACGCAAATATATCATAGCACCAAATATCAGCAGCAGCAGCAGCACAAAGAACACCACCACCACCACAATAAATCAATACCTGAATAAGTATGCTATTGGCAAACACATCCGCTACGTATCTATTATATCTATGTTGATCACATACATACGCAGACATTGGTTTTCGACCCAATTTAGTCGGTCTCTTTTTCGACATTTCTCTATATGGCATGAGGAGTTCTGGTGCCTCTATCCCTCTGTTGTAAAAAAAATAATAATAATATATATTGAACAAAATATCTAATGAGTGATTAAAAATAGGGATTTTTACCATAAAAGTGTGCTTAAATGTGTATTAGCCCATTTTAAACACAAATACACATATTTTCTCATTTTGGTGTTTGTACAGCCCATTTGGACGGTTTTACTCCTCTGTTGACGACATCATCATGAATTCAGCCCTAAACTCTTCTCTCAATCGAACAATTTCGTTCATCTTTTCTCCCCAAAAATTTCTCCTCTCCTGCCCTTTCTCTCTTTCTCCGCCTCTATCCGCTCTCCCTGCTGTCTCTTTCCCTCTCCCTCTCTGTTCGCCGCTCTCTGTTTCCTTCTCCCTCTCCGCTCCTTGCGCTATCTTTCCCTCTCTTCGACGTCCCTCTCGTGCTCTCCCCCTCCGCTCCTTGCGATATAAGCAACTCCGGCCAGATTCTTCGACAGAACTCGCGTATACTGCTCTACGTCACCTTCCATTTGAGATTTCAGTGAAGGTGATTTTTTCGGTTCTTCTCTCTTCCACATTCTCTATTTGCTTGTTTTATTTTCATTTTCATTTCTATAACCGTTCGAGTGATCTTCCATCTTCCATCCTTTTCCATGTTTTAACTGCTGGAGTGATTTTTTCCACATTATACAACAGTTATAGAAACTGAAAATGTCAAATGCATATTGTTGAGATCTCTGAGTTTTTCCCCGATTTTGTTGAATTTTCTTTTACCTTGAGGATATGGTAATGCCTGCATTTGTTTTGTTTGGTTGAGTATTTTATTTTCTTTTGGGCATTTTGTTATCAAGGTCTTCAGTGGAAAAATGAGAATATGGAGAGACTTTGTTAATTGTTTTTATGTATAAAGATGTTGTTTGTTTGATTCTGTGTTTGCATGAACAAAGGAGAGAAGAAATACTCAATTGCTCACAGTGCATTTGGATTGTTTCCTCTCCCCTGTATGTAAGATTTATATATGTAAGATTGACGTATCCACATTTTAGATTAGTAACTTCCATTTTTATATCTCATGTGTAAAAGACTAACGATCCCGTCAGCTAATAAGATTTGGAGACAGATATTAATGTTTTGTTTGGCTTTATTCATTTTATGATGGAAATGTGTCTTTTTTTGGGTAATAAAAATGTTTAAATGTGTTTTTTTTTTTTGGGTTCCTAAAATGTTTAATGGTTTTAGGATAGTTTTCATTTTTCATGAGGACACTTCCAACTGGTCAGGTGTCAATGTTGCTTTGTGCAACAAGCCATTTACTGTGCACATTTCTAAAATCTAATGGAATTAAGAGGAGTTATATGATATCCTTGAATAGCACCCTTAAGTGTTGGGTTTTGAATTTATGGGGGGTCACTGTTGTAAGTCTCTTGACATGGGGAGCATGAACGTTGATGGGCCATAATTAAAAAATCTCAACACCTTAAATCTTCCGTTTCTTAAAATTTCTTTAATGGTCTGGATCACAAATAATGAACTCCCCACAATAACAAAATTAGGGGAAAGTACAGATCTTGAGTCAATGATCATCAAAGACTTATGTAGAACATTATTTCAAGTAGCTTTGTAGTAGTTAGGTATTGGAATGGTCCCATTTCTTATTCTTTGATTATGTTATGCTTGCTTGTTTGGATGCCATTTATAACTCTGTTGGTGAGAGGCATGAGTTCATAATGACTCCAAAACATGTGGGTCAAATCTGTGACTTAAATAAAAGCATGCCAGGTGCCATTGTGATTTCACACAGTTAAATAAACCCTAACAGAAAATCCCTTTGCAAAGTTGACAACTCTCATGAAGTAAAAACAGCAGCTATACTTTATAGTGGGGCCCACTTCTCACTTACCCTTATAAATTGATACTCAACCCACTTTGATACAGATCCTCATCCAACCCATCATATAATACTCCTCCTTACACAAGATTGAACGAAAATAAAAGATGCACTTACAAGATTATTAAAATTGGAGGACTTCTACTGGTTTTCTGTTGTTGTCTTTGTTTCTGTTTGTTAGCAAAAAAAGAAAAAAAAGAAAAAGAAAATACAAGGATCTAAAATTAAGGGTCCGGATGAAATGATCAAAATAATATTTTGCCAACTTCTAATCAATGCCCTACCCTTTTAATTTTCTCTGCTAATGGGGCTGGAATGCATCCAGTTGAGGGTCATACATACTTCGTCTCATTTCCATTTTTAAACATTCCCTTATAATATATAGGGAAAATAAAGAAGCACATCTACAACATTGTATGCAAAAATTCACTCTATAAAAAAATAGAAAAAAATAAAGGTTGATCCATTTAAAGAAGAAAATTGTGTGCTCCTTACAATCTCAATGACATTCAGAATGTTAAATGTATCTCCTACAATATATTCTTGTTGGTGTTATTGTTGTTGTTGTTGTTGTTTTTTTATTTCCTGGGGGCTTGGGAGGACTCCAATCTAATATGCATTTGACCCAACGCAGACTATCTCCTACCACAACTAGTCATACATGATACAGCATATATGGGGAAAAAAGAAAATGGTAGAAGGCACATTTAAGTATGATTTGTGTAAATGGAGAAAGATTGATTTGTGTAAATGGAGAAAGATTATGTAAGTTTCACTACAGCTTGTGGTCAAGTAAGATTGAATCAAATCCATATATGTGTAATCCACCTTGCAAAAATCCAAACCATTCTACAGTATATCAGCAAGTGTTTATAAATGTAGGTCCATGATTCACTCAAACAATCATTGTTCCAAAAGTTAGTTAAATAACATACTAATTATATTTTTAGCAAAATCAATCTTTTACTACAATGGAGCTCCACATAACATTGACGCAAACCGTCATTCCACAACCCAGTGATATGATTGAATATTGGAATCTATATGTGAAAAAATGTGGCAAAATTGTATTTGTCCAATCCAATAATGAATTCATAAAAGGAAGTCATGGAGAATCTGGATCATCCAAATTGTACAAAAAACAGAGTTTATTAAAGAATAATTTGAAAACATAGTTTTGTTTACATTTTTCTGTAATTCAACGGTTGAATACGGTTTCTTTTGGAGTAAAGATCAAGCTTACTCGGGACAATCAGGATGGAGTCACAACTTAAACAGTTTAGAGTTACCAAACGACCCCTATGTTACCATAGTAGACTGTTATGTGTTGTTGGACTTGAATATCTGTTGCTCTCCCCTAACTTGTTTTCCTATTTGATTTGCATTGTCTTCCCGACAAGTTTATGCATCATTTGTAATTAATTACTGCATTAGGCCTTCTTTTAAATATGCTGTTACGGGTCAACGAACGATGTAGAATGTGGGGACACCATGTGTAGGATGCATGGTCACTGGAATTGTTGGCAACCGATCATACATGATCTTTGAACTTATAAGTAATGGTAATGAAATTGTAAACATAAAATATATGTTGAGAAAATACCCTCTGAGGTTCTCGTAAGTCTTACACATCGTCTATGCATTTCATTATAAGCTTATTGCTATTTTGTTGTTGGAGACAAAAAAGGGCTGAGTAATTTGAAAATCAACACAACGATATCGTTATCACGAAACTTTGCCAAATATATTATTGAGTGAGATTGTTATATATTTATCAATGTTTATGCATCTCAATATAAAGTATATCATTAATTACTAGTTGAGAAAACAAAATTGTAGGAGGAACTATTAATGGTGGTAACGATATCGTTACAATTGCAATCACATATCTCAAGTGCTAATCAGTCAGGAATGAATCTCTATTATATTTTAAATGACAAGTCTCATTCGATGTTATTAGAAATCTCATTACAGGGGTCTATGAATTGATATATGTACACCGTGCTAACTCTAAACTTTTTACGGATTATATATAGATAGGCAAAAGGAAATGAACTAAAGTCTCACAATTGACCTAAAGTCCCATAATTTGGTATCAGGTTTTAGCATCTTAACCACTGATGTACCTATAAAACCCAAAGTATTAAGGGCCTACAAGTGGGATGTCAATAAAATGAAAATGAGACATCACAGAACATGGAACAACATGAACTTATATATTAAACCACAAGGCAAAAATCCATAACTCATTTGAATGCCGTTTGTTATGGTCCCTACTGCCTATGTCAAGTAAGTAAAGAATAAATCACTCAATTTCATAGAGATTGTAAGAATTCACTGTCATTTTAACCGCTAAAAAAAAAATACAGACTAAACTCATCTATCATAAACATTCCATCAAATAACAAAAATTCATTCTCATACATAATTTGATTCCAAGAAAGAGCATAACAAAAAAGAAAACAAGTATAAAAATCGGTTTCAAATAGCAACCATATCTTTATCAAATTCAAAATAATGAACAGCAATGCAATGCAAAATTACTATCACGTATTTTAGCAAAAAAGTTACTATATATCTTAGGAAAAAATTACTATCGCATAGAAAGGCAGGGATGCATTACAAACCCTATACAATCGTATTAAGGAGACAGAACATTGGAAAGTTGGTGCCTACCTAAAACTGTCAAGATGATGAAATCGAGGCCTATATCCAAATAAGTAAATCAAGTAAAAGAGCCAACATGAGTCTGTGCCAAGGCATACCAACTGATTTGCAAGTTCTAAAGCAACATATTGGTAGCTAGTAGGTGTTTTTCTGCCACATACTACTACCAGAGAAGTTCCATCTCCAAGGCCATCGATGACCATGAGGCATGCTACTGCTAAGCCTTCCTCATATGTGTAACAATAGAAGTATAGTTACTTTTATTCATCCATGTTTGGTGTCCAACAACAGAAGTATGGTTACTTTCTATTGAGATGCATAAACAATTAGGAAGACCCACGATGGAAAATGTATTTCGATTATTGAGAAAATAAGAAATTGTTCTTCGATGACAATATCGTCAGTATAATTTTAAGTTTCTTCACCCAATTTTGGTATCCAACAATAATAAATTGTTGAATTTATATTGAGATGCATAAAACATGAGAAGGACTCACGACTTCACTCAATGTCGAATATTGAGAATTTCCTGATAACAATATCGTTTCAGTAATTTATAGCTTCTCGTCCAATTTTTGGCAGCCTACAACAACACGATAATGAATGTATAATGACGTGAATAAGGAATGGGAAAGACTTACGGACTTCACCCAGATTTTGATCTCAACATCATTTATATGAAAATAGCATCATTACCATTATTTATATGAGTGATATAAATTTCATTTGATCCTGCACTCTAAACGTCTTTATGTAGCATGTATGTTAGTCCAAAGGCTTGGAACCTCATATTTTCAACTATTTTGAAAATGGCCATTAGTAATTCGCTTCCCAAACCCGGAAAATAGATGGAAACATGAGTAGTATCATTTCTCTTTTGTTCTACACATGATAATGTACTAGGAGTCAAATTGCTAGATTATGTGTAAGTGACCATTGAGATTACTTGTATGTGAGCAAAGTGATTATTTGCTGGAAAAAAGAAGCCTAGATGACAATGGGTTTGAAGGTGGGGAAAAGGAAATAGCTGGATTGGGGAAGGCTATAAGGGATAGAAGAAGATGGGGAGTGGGGGGCTTATAGACTAGTGATTCAGCTATCAAATCTCTAAAGCTCGATTCGGAAGGGGGGGGGGGGGGGGGGGACATTAAAGACTGCAGATTCAGCTATCTAATCTCTAAAGCTCGATCGATCAATAAAACTATTAGCTTCTTTCCCCTTGTCATTCATTGAATATAAAAATCTACACGTTCGAAGTCTTCCTGTCCAAATTTAAAGGATATACAAATCTCCAAGTATTGGATTTTGTTCGAGTATCTAAATCTTACTTGACCTTATCGACGAGAGCTTATAGAGTGATAAGTCCTTAAAAATGTAGAATTTCCTCATCATTTTAGAGTAATTAAGGACTTAATCATCAAATCATGGACCATTTTAGTAAAAAATTATGATTTTATGTTTTTGAGCATCAAAGTCTGAAGTTGAGTCAAAATTCATCCAAAAAATTGCATTTTCACATAAAATCATGAATTTCTCTATTTTTGGCATTGAAAGTCACAAATTTCCCATAACTTTTTATTCACACATGAAATGATGAATTTTCTTTGTACCATTGATTTAATTGAAGAAAACTTGATAAAATGGTGACATTTTATGCATTTATTTAGTGTGAACTGGGCCCTCATCTTGCATAATTCCTTACCTATATGATTAGATTATTCTTTGATCTTTGCTTTTATTTTTGTAGGGAATTTCAGAAATCGGGCCCACGGAAGAGAATTGATGAATCAAATGCACCATGGACCCACCTTCCTTTGGCATGGATTGTAAGGTAGGGGCGGCCATGGTAGGGTCTGCTCTCATATGCAAGAAAAAAATCAGATTTAATCTCTTGAAGATAAGTTCCAAATTTGCGGGCCATGAGATGATGAGGTGTCATGTCTACTCTCCAACAAATATTGCTTACATGTCATGATGGATGGCTAAGATTCAATTCAAGCCAAACAAAGAAGAAGAAAAATTGCAAAAGAAAATCAAGCCAAGGAGAGGACGTCCATGCATGGTGTGGAGTTCAAATGTTACATATTTTCAAGTAGGGCCTACTTCTATTCCATGTTTGAAATTAATTTCAAATTTGAAGGGATCTTTTCAAGAGAGGAAGTGGGCCCATCTAAGGATATTTTTCCAGCCATGAAGAGTTCAAAAGATTGGAGATCTTGGTTAGCAATTCAAGTTGAAAACAAATTCAAAGAGGCTAAGATTTGCACTAAGTTGTTGGATTTATCTCCAAAAAGATAGGCCTCAAAAATTTGAATTTTGCAAGATTTTTCAAAAACAGGAGTTGCACGTCCAAGCCTCTCCATTTTGCAAAATCACACGTCCATGAGGGGGGGCCACATGGTTTCAAGATTTGTTTCAAATCTGAAATTTCAGATTTGAATTGATTTTTAACTAAAGTGAGTCCAAGTAAAGGAGTTGCAAGGGATAAGGAGAATGCAAGGATTTATGCACCAATGAATTCAAAAGAGAATTCAAATCTGAAATACCCACAAAAGTCTCCTAAACCTACCAAAATCCCATCCAAAATTGGAGATTGAGCAAAGAGCCTTATGAAACTATGCTACCTTTGACTACAAGTGAGGAAAAAGAATATAAAAAAGGGCCATAAAGGGCTGGACGTGGAAAGACCACTTCTCCAATCTCTCTTGGACGACCAGCACATCCTTTCCCCTTTTTTCCATCACGTTTTTCTCCATCTCTCCCCTACCATCCTCACTCACCCAAGGCTCTCTAAGGCTACCACCACTTGGGTTCCTACGCCGTCGCGCCACCGCCGTTGCTATCGTCACTCCACCATCGGATCATCCTTGAAATCATCTTCCCTTGCTTGGATTTCAGATTGCGAAACGAGAGCCGGTTGGATCGCCGTTCAAGACCGCGAGTCTCTCTCCTCCGTTTCGTGTTTCTTGTGTCTATGGTAAGGTTGGATGCACTTTATTTTTATTAAAAGAATTTTGTAATGTTTATTTGCTTGTAATGGGTCTTTCATTAATAAATCAAGTTTATGGGGTCTTGGTCTTCACCAATGAGTCAACATTGAATTTTTGTGCGTAGTGACAGTGCGCACTTGGTGCGGTGGTCTTGATTTTTCTTGATGGCATTAAGCAAAGTAATTATTGCAAAGTTTTAGAATTAAAATCTAATTTCTTTATTCTCTGATTTTATTTATTTTTATTTTTTTATGCACCTTAACAATTATTGCTATTGGTTGGGCTAATAAATCTTATGGTGATGCAGTGATTAGATTAGGTTTCTAGATTATGATTTTAATTTTCTTTGGTTGTAATTAATATTTCAGATTTGTAATTAATTTTTAATTCAATTAGAAAATTTGATTTGTATAGTTTTTTTTAGGCTAGAACTAGTTTTTTTTATTAAGACAGGTTTTGCGATAACTAAACTCTCCGTGGATCGATCCAGTTTCACCGGTTATTACTACAATCGCGGCCTTGCACTTGGGGCTATGATCAAGTTTTTGGCGCCGTTGCCGGGGAGTTTTTCTTCACTTAAGGTATTTTTTCCAACCTATCTTTTTAATTGCTTTGTGGGTGTGCCTTTACTATTCCGCAATCATTCTAGATCTAAGGGTAGCATGCATGGAATGTTTGGACTTGCCCTATTGCATTAAAAAGTGGATTTTTAATCTCTGATTTTTTATAAAAGTGGAACTATTTCAGATCTGAAAAATGATTTTTTCTGATTTTTCAAAAATCACATCCAATTTCTGAAAATTGCCTAGTTAACTTGTTCTAATTTGGACTAGTTTAGGTTTTTTTTTTTTTTTTTTTTTTTTGTTGCTGGTTAGGATTAATTAAGGTATGTTAAAATCAGTTATTTTTCATATTTTTAGGTTTTTAAAGTTTCCAAAAAAATTCTGGAACTTTCCCTCACAAAAGCAAGTCGTAAATCGCACAAATTCAGCTTTTTGGCCACTAAACTTGCAAAAATCTGAAAATTTCAGAACTTTCTTTGGAGACTCAATTTTATTAGTTGTTTTTAAATTTAAAAGGACTCTTAAAAACTTGCTGGAATTTTTTCTAAGAAGGTTAGTTATTTCTTTAGAAAGCCGAACAAACTGTCTTTCTTGATTGATTCGATGTCTAGGTAAGTCTTGTCCCATTAGATAAGGGAGACAAGTCTCTTGTTCTAGAAGGTGGTTTTTAAGCTGAACCCTTGCAACGCATCGTGACCCCACCACTGATCTGGGGACTTATCTGGTCGGGCCAGTTTCATAGATTTGAGTTTGAGAACTTTCCTTAGAGATATTAAACTCTCTAAGATTAGAACTTTGCAAGAATTTGAGAATCTTCTTTTAAATTTAAGAACGGACCTTAGGCAGTTTTTCTTTCTAGGTTTCTTTATAAAATAAAATAAAAATAAATAAATAAATAAAAACTTTCCAAAATTCCAAAAAAGAAGGAAAGACCCCTATCTTCTTGGCAGAGGGACTCCTCAAATTGGTTAGAAATGAAGGAATCACCTGTTAAGAGCTTGATTAAATTCTACGAATTTAGATCTCCTGGTTCTCTTAGGATTTCCAATATGGCTGATGAACATAGTGATAACGAGGAGAACAGTAATGGGAATGGACCCAATAATAATGGGGAGGTGAATCAACCTCTTAGGTGTTTACGTGATTACCTTCACCCTACACGACAAGCCACACCGTCGTGCATGGTTATACCCACAGGTGCGGGTCAATTTGATATCAAACCAGGAGTAATCCAACTTCTCCCCAAATTTCATGGACTTGAATCAGAAAGTGCATATTTGCACATTAAAGAGTTTGAATAAGTGTATGCAACACTACACTTCAATAATGTGAGGGAAGACCTTATCAAATTTTGTTTATTTCCATTTTCCCTCAAAGATAAGGCCAAGACATGGCTTCACTCCTTACAACCCAATTCGATTGCTCTATGGTCCGACATGGTCCGGGAATTTTTAAAGAAAATTTTCCCATTACATAAGACCAACACCTTATAGAGGAATATTATGAATTTTAAACAAAAAGACAAGGAGTCTTATTATAGGTGCTGGGAACGCTTTAATGAACTACTCCTTGCATGTCCCCATCACGGATTTGAATTGCACAATACAATTGGTCACTTTTATGATGGACTTAGTCCAGAAACACGTCAATTCGTGGAGATGATGTGCAATGGGGAGTTCATGGCGAAAAACCCAAATCAAGCATGGACCTACCTTCAATTTTTGGCAGATAGTGCACAAAATTGGGACACATCTGAAGGTATAGACCCCGTAAAGCAATCGAGTTAGGCCAAAGGAGGGGGGTTATATGTATTAAAAGAAAGCGATGATCTTCAAGCAAAAATTGTCTATCTTACGAGAGAAGTTGAGTCCTTGAAATTTGTGAAGAATAAGGAACCTGCTATAGTTTGTGGCATCTGCGCTAGTGATAAACACATTTCTTCGTAGTACCCAACACTCCCTGCTTTTCAAGAAGCGTTTCACGAGCAAGCAAATGGCACTAACACATACAACCGGCAGTTTAACAATTCTTTGGGTAACACATACAACCCTAATTGGAGGAATCGCCCCAACTTTAGTTGGAGGAATGGCCCAAATGCTACTCAGCCCAATTTCAACCAAATGTCAAATCAATTTGGGGGTACTGCTAGTACATATGCTCAAAACACACAGCAAATGGTCCCCCCTACAACACAAACGACACCTTGGGATGAACTTGTGGCTAAGTTTATGGTGAATCAAGAGTCCATGAATAAAAAACATGATCAGAACTTTTGAGAATTTACAGAACACCATGCAGAACCTCTGCAAATTGATTGAATCACAAAATAAGGGGGCTTTTCCAGCCCAACCAAAGCCCAATCCAAAAGGGCAATTTGAGGTTCACCAAGGTGGTCCATCAAATTCAAAGGAGCAGGTTCAAGCTGTTACTATTCTACGTAGTGGTAAAGAGATTGAAAAGCCAGATCTAGAAAAAGATAAACAGCCTGCATTCTCAGATCGGGAAGGAAAAGAAAATGAAGTCCCTTCTATCAAGGAAAAAAGCCCAGTTCCTCCGGGATTCAAGCCTTTACCCCCTTTTCCCAACCGATTAGCTCCTGCCAAGCCATCTATACAGAACCAGGAAATCTTTGATGTACTTAAAGAGGTTAAAATTAACATCCCGTTGTTAGACGCAATCAAACAAGTCCCATCTTACGCAAAGTTTCTTAAGGACTTGTGCACGTTGAAGCGTAAGATACATGTACAAAAGAAAGCGTTCCTCACTGAGCAAGCTAGTGCAATTCTAAAGCACGACGCTCCCCCTAAATTCAAAGATCCAGGATGCCCCACGATTTCGTGCATTATTGGAAATTATCAAATTGAACAAGCGTTGCTTGATCTTGGGGCGAGTGTCAACTTACTACCTTACTCGGTCTATGTAAAACTGGGGTTGGGCGAACTCAAACCCACCCAGGTTACTCTGCAGCTCGCAGACCGATCAGTCAAAAGACTGAGAGGGATAGTAGAGGATGTGCTTGTGCAATTGGACAAGTTCTACTTTCCAATAGACTTCATTGTGCTAGACACTCATCCTGTAGCAGATCCTCATGCTCAGATTCTGGTAATTTTGGGGAGACCATTCTTAGCCACATCTAATGCATTGATCAATTGCCGGAATGGAAAAATGACGCTATCTTTTGGTAACATGACATTAGAGCTAAATGTTTTTGACCTTTGCAAACAACCACGGGATGATAACATTGACAAGAAGTAGATTTGATCGGTGTTCTTACAGCAGAAACTTTTGAAAAATCAATCTCTGATTCCATTGAGTCAATTGAGGACCTGACCCTCTGTGAAGAAATACTTGATAGCACTGTTGAAATGGTCAACACTGTAGGCAAACCCTCTTTTGAAGAGCTATTACCAACTGGTACTCTGTCTCTTCCATCTCAGGTGAGGCCGCCCAAACCTGAGTTGAAACCCTTGCCCTCTCACCTGAAATTTGCATACCTTGGAGAAAATGAAACATTTCCTGTAGTAATTTCTGCACACCTTGATAAGGACCAAGAAGTCCAACTCTTAGAAGTGCTCAAACTGCACAAAGGTGCAATTGCTTGGACTGTGGCTGACATTAAGGGAATTAATCCCCTCGTGTGTACACATCATATCTATTTGGAGGAGAATGCAAAACCCTCCCGTCAGATGCAACGCCGGTTAAACCCCACCATGCAGGAAGTGGTTAGGGCGGAAGTTTTGAAACTTCTAGATGTGGGTATCATTTATCCAATTTCGGATAGCCAATGGGTCAGCCCTACCCAAGTTGTACCTAAAAAGGCCGGCGTAACTGTAGTCCGTAATGCTAATGATGAGCTCATCCCAACCCGCGTACCCACAGGTTGGCGAGTTTGTATCGACTACAGAAAATTAAATGATGTCACACGAAAGGATCATTTCCCCCTACCCTTCTTGGACCAAATTTTAGAACGGGTAGCTGGCCACGAGTATTATTGTTTCTTGGATGGATATTCTGGATATAATCAAATAGATATCGCCCCGAAAGATCAAGAGAAAACAACTTTCACATGCCCCTTTGGAACCTTTGCTTACCGACGGATGCCCTTTGGGCTGTGTAATGCTCCTGCAACCTTTCAAAGGTGCATGCTGAGTATTTTTAGTGATATGGTGGAACGTTTTCTCGAAGTCTTCATGGACGATTTCTCCGTTTTTGGAGATTCTTTCCAAGATTGTTTGAGCAACTTAACTAAGGTGCTCTCTAGGTGTGAAGAAAAGAACTTAGTACTGAATTGGGAAAAATGTCATTTTATGGTACGACAAGGGATTGTCCTTGGCCACATCTTATCATCTAAAGGATTGGAAGTGGACAAAGCCAAAATAGATCTAATTTCCAATTTGCCCGCCCCAAAAACCGTAAGAGATGTAAGATCTTTCTTAGGGCATGCCGGATTTTACAGAAGGTTCATAAAAGATTTTAGTGTCATTTCTAGACCATTATGCAACCTTCTGCTAAAGGAAGCAGAATTTGAGTGGACAGAGGCATGTCAAGCGGCTTTTACCAAGCTTAAGGACATGTTGATAATTGCTCCAATTATGCAACCTCCAGATTGGAGCCTGCCCTTTGAAATCATGTGCGATGCTAGCGATTATGCAGTTGGGGCAGTTCTTGGGCAACGTAGGGACAAAAAGCCATATGTGATTTACTATGCTAGTAGGACTTTAAACAGTGCACAGATTAATTATTCTACAACTGAGAAAGAACTATTGGCTGTGGTCTATGACTGGATAAATTCCGTTCCTACTTAATTGGATCCAAATTTGTGATCTTCACTGACCATTCTGCGCTGAAGTACCTTCTTTCTAAGAAAGATGCCAAGCCCAGACTGATCAGATGGATCCTTCTACTCCAAGAGTTCAATATTGAAATCAAGGATAAGAAAGGAGTAGAATATGTGGTGGCTGATCATCTTTCTAGGATTGTCCTTTCCAAAGCTTTAGAACCCTTGCCAATCCAAGACACTTTCCCTAATGAGCACTTGTTTGCCACATTTTCCCATTCTCCATGGTATGCTGACATTGCTAATTATCTAGCTTCGGGTGAAATTCCAAAAGAATGGACCCAACAAGATAAAAACAAATTTTTCACTGAGGTGAAACAGTTTTTCTGGGATGAACCATACCTTTTCAAATACTGCCCAGACCAAATCATTAGGAGATGCATTCCAAACCATGAAATGAATAGTGTTATATCGTTTTGCCATTCTCACGCTTGTCGTGGCCATTTTTCTGCTAAAAAAACCGCTCACAAAATTTTACAATCTGGATTTTACTGGCCCACATTAATTAAAGATGCATATGATTTCTGTAAGGCATGTGAGCGGTGCCAAAAATTGGGTTCAATTTCCAAAAGGAACATGATGCCTTTAAACCCAATTTTGGTCATCGAGTTATTCGATGTATGGGGTATAGACTTTATGGGACCATTTCCCCCGAGCTTTGGTTTTCATTATATCCTCGTTGCAGTTGATTATGTTTCCAAATGGATTGAAGCAATCCCATGTAGGAACAATGATGCTAAAACGGTAAAAAAGTTTATCTTGGACAATATCTTTTCCAGTTTTGGAACTCCGTGTGCCATCATTAGTGATGGGGGCACTCACTTTTGTAACCGCATTATTGAGAGTTTGTTTCAAAATTACGGTGTTACACATAAAGTGGCTACCCCCTATCATCCTCGAACAAGTGGGCAGGTAGAGGTCTCAAATAGGGAAATTAAAAGAATTTTGGAGACCACGGTAAAACCGAATCATAAGGATTGGTCCATGCGGTTAAATGATGCTTTGTGGGCCTATCGCACTGCATATAAGACCCCAATTAGGATGTCTCCATACCGGCTTATATATGGGAAAGCTTGCCACCTTCCAGTGGAGCTAGAACATAAAGCTTATTGGGCCATAAAACAACTGAACTTTGACTTAGACAAGGCTGGGGAGAAAAGAGCCCTTGATCTAAATGAATTAGAAGAATTGAGAAACAAGGCTTATATGAACTCAAGAATTTACAAGGACAGGACTAAGGCCTTTCATGATAAACGGATATTAAGAAAATCATTCCATCCGTCTCAAAAAGTCCTCTTGTACAATTCTCGACTTCATCTTTTCCCTGGAAAGTTACGATCTCGTTGGACAGGCCCCTACATTGTTCAAGAAGTATTTTCATATGGGGCAGTGACCCTCATTGATCCATCAAATGGTACCTCTTTTAAAGTCAATGGACAACGTTTAAAACTATTCTTGGAGACTATTCCTCCAGAGGAAAATGTAATTCCTCTGATCGATCCTATCTATCAGGATTGATGGGCACTGGATCTGACAGTGGCCCATACCTTTGTATATTATGCATATATTTTTCTATTTTCTTTGTGTGTTCTTTGTCTCACATTGGACAGGGTTCTACGCAAAAGCTTCATTACTCCAGGTGCTTTCTACCCTTTTTCCTCCTTTTACATTTTCACCTCATGTTACATTTCATTTCGCATTTCATGTATGACATTGAGGACGTTGTCTAGTTTAGGTTGGGGGGTGGGAACAAGCACACTTGTCCAATTTTAGACAAAAATTTTTTTCGTTTATGAGTAGTCGTTTCAAAAAAAAAAAAAAAAAAAAAAGAACCCAAAAAAAAAAAAAGGGGTTTTCAAAAGAACTTGATGATTCGAAGATGCTTAGAAATCTGGAATTTCAGAATTTTTTGGAAGGAAGTAAAATGAAGGTTCATTATTTTCTAAAAAATAAAAAGAATACCGAACTTTGTTTTTCACAGTACCACGTGTACATCATTTCAAAAGTTTTGGACAAAAAGATTTAAGTGTCATTTTCAGAGTTCTTTCAAGAGAGACAAAGAGACGACTTTCTGAAATTTGGCCATATGAGTTCTCCTGGTTCATCGGCATGGTTAGGCCAACCAAAACCAGTGAATTAATTCGGGTGAATTGAAAAGGGCTGCCTATTGTTGGGGACCGTTTTAAAAAAAAAAATGCCAAGGGATGCACAAATAAGTGTTTAAAAAAAAAGTGTTTAGTTATAACTCTTGAAAATAATAAAAAGTAATGTGACTAGTTTGGGTTCGTAGTCCTTTTAACCCGAGCTAGTAAGCCCGTAGGGGTATTTATATACCTAGTGCCCTAAAGACATTTGTTTTGGGAGTCATTGGCCTAACGCTCGTTATATGGGTTAATTAGAAAGCTTAAGGGACCTAGGCATTGCACAGTCACATGTGTGTGTTCAAAAAAAAAAAAAAAACGATGCATCTCGCGGCCTTTGAAAAAACAACAGTGTGAAAGCCATCATAGTAGCCTTGAGAGGAGACTTGTATTTTGCCCGAATCTAGGAAAGTTAGAAATTCCGAGGGAGAATTCTGTTTTCATGGCATTATCGTAGAACATTTAAAATTTTTGTTTTGATGTATACATTTGCACAAGGCACTCAAAGTTTTGGTATAATTTTTTTTTTAAAAAAAAGACAAAAAACGTGAACCGGATTTTGAAAAGTCTGAAATCTTGATTATTCGAGGATTCAAGGCATCCGATTTGACTCAATCATCTTTTGAAAAACCTTCCATTGAATTTCTTTCACTTTTAGGTAAATGAATTTTGTGGGCATATTCACTGCAAACCCTCACGAGGCACAACTCGTCCACTAGGGGTAACCTAGGGGTTTAAGGGCTTGCTGCATACGCTAAATGCAGCCGACAGTGCCAGCGAAAGTGGCGTTTTTCTTTTTGTCTTTACATTTGGTTTAGATTAGATTAGGCCAGAAGACCTACCATAGTTTGCATATTTTGCTCGGGACTAGCAAAAAGCTGGTTGGGGGGTGTGATAAGTCCTTAAAAATGCAGAATTTCCTTATCATTTTAGAGTAATTAAGGACTTAATCATCAAATCATGGACCATTTTAGTAAAAAATTATGATTTTATGTTTTTGAGCATCAAAGTCTGAATTTGAGTCAAAATTCATCCAAAAAATTGCATTTTCACATAAAATCATGAATTTCTCTATTTTTGGCATTGAAAGTCACAAATTTCCCATAACTTTTTATTCACACATGAAATGATGAATTTTCTTTGTACCATTGATTTAATTGAAGAAAACTTGATAAAATGGTGACATTTTATGCATTTATTTAGTGTGAATTGGGCCCGCATCTTGCATAATTCCTTACCTATATGATTAGATTATTCTTTGATCTTTGCTTTTATTTTTGTAGGGAATTTCAGAAATCGGGCCCACGGAAGAGAATTGATGAATCAAATGCACCATGGACCCACCTTCCTTTGGCATGGATTGTAAGGTAGGGGCGGCCATGGTAGGGTCTGCTCTCATATGCAAGAAAAAAATCAGATTTAATCTCTTGAAGATAAGTTCCAAATTTGCGGGCCATGAGATGATGAGGTGTCATGTCTACTCTCCAACAAATATTGCTTACATGTCATGATGGATGGCTAAGATTCAATTCAAGCCAAACAAAGAAGAAGAAAAATTGCAAAAGAAAATCAAGCCAAGGAGAGGACGTCCATGCATGGTGTGGAGTTCAAATGTTACATATTTTCAAGTAGGGCCTACTTCTATTCCATGTTTGAAATTAATTTCAGATTTGAAGGGATTTTTTCAAGAGAGGAAGTGGGCCCATCTAAGGATATTTTTCCAGCCATGAAGAGTTCAAAAGATTGGAGATCTTGGTTAGCAATTCAAGTTGAAAACAAATTCAAAGAGGCTAAGATTTGCACTAAGTTGTTGGATTTATCTCCAAAAAGATAGGCCTCAAAAATTTGAATTTTGCAAGATTTCTCAAAAACAGGAGTTGCACGTCCAAGCCTCTCCATTTTGCAAAATCACACGTCCATGAGGGGGGCCACATGGTTTCAAGATTTGTTTCAAATCTGAAATTTCAGATTTGAATTGATTTTTAACTAAAGTGGGTCCAAGTAAATGAGTTGCAAGGGATAAGGAGAATGCAAGGATTTATGCACCAATGAATTCAAAAGAGAATTCAAATCTAAAATACCCACAAAAGTCTCCTAAACCTACCAAAATCCCATCCAAAATTGGAGATTGAGCAAAGAGCCTTATGAAACTATGCTACCTTGGACTACAAGTGAGGAAAAAGAATATAAAAAAGGGCCATAAAGGGCTGGACGTGGAAAGACCACTTCTCCAATCTCTCTTGGACGACCAGCACATCCTTTCCCCTTTTTCCCATCATTTTTTTCTCCATCTCTCCCCTACCATCCTCACTCACCCAAGGCTTTCTAAGGCTACCGCCACTTGGGTTCCTACGCCGTCGCGCCACCGCCGTTGCTATCGTCACTCCACCATCGGATCATCCTTGAAATCATCTTCCCTTGCTTGAATTTCAGATCGCGAAACGAGAGCCGGTTGGATCGCCGTTCAAGACCGCGAGTCTCTCTCCTCCGTTTAGTGTTTCTTGTGTCTATGGTAAGGTTGGATGCACTTTATTTTTATTAAAAGAATTTTGTAATGTTTATTTGCTTGTAATGGGTCTTTCATTAATAAATCAAGTTTATGGGGTCTTGGTCTTCACCAATGAGTCAACATTGAATTTTTGTGCGTAGTGACAGTGCGCACTTGGTGCGGTGGTCTTGATTTTTCTTGATGGCATTAAGCAAAGTAATTATTGCGAAGTTTTAGAATTAAAATCTAATTTCTTTATTCTCTGGTTTTATTTATTTTTATTTTTTTTATGCACCTTAACAATTATTGCAATTGGTTGGGCTAATAAATCTTATGGTGATGCAGTGGTTAGATTAGGTTTCTAGATTATGATTTTAATTTTCTTTGGTTGTAATTAATATTTCAGATTTGTAATTAATTTTTAATTCAATTAGAAAATTTAATTTGTATAGTTTTTTTTAGGCTAGAACTAGTTTTTTTTTTATTAGGACAGGTTTTGCGATAAATAAACTCTCCGTGGATTAATCCGGTTTCACCGGTTATTACTACAATCGCGGCCTTGCACTTGGGGCTACGATCATAGAGTAAACCACAAGGCAAAAATCGATAAACCATTTAAATGCATTTTCTTATGGTCGTTGCTGATGTAATCTTAAATTCAATCCTTTAATACTGCAAGTGCATAGTTGTCTTATTGAGATAGTAGCAATTACAGGTCGATCCCACATGGAGCACTACTAAGTTAAAATTTAAAATCTGAAATCTTTTTTTATCAATGATAATGACAAGAGAGATAATAAGGAACAATAATAAAATTGAGAAAATTCTAGATCTAAACTGCAGAAATAAGATATAAGAAAAAGCATATCAGAATATCATGAATCCATTAAGTAGTCCCACCATCATTCTATGCAATTGATAAAATAAATTTATTTAAAAAATCATTCAAATCAGAAAAAAATCAATGTTTCTGATTTGGATAGTTTGTCTATCAAAGAGCACAATCTTCCACAATTTATTTAAGGCAAAAATCTCCTTCACCTAGTGAAATTATGAACTTAATTAAATATCACATATTAATCAAAGATAGATTATCAAAGAATTTCAACCTAAAAATAATCTATTAAGAAAACATACATGATTAAAGCGTTGTTCAAATAAAAAAAAATTAAATAACATAGGTTGTCAATGACAAAAGGTAGATTTATTATTATAATCAATACGCAAGAGACAAAAATATCACATAGATTAATGATAACAAGCACTTAACTTCATCTGATACTCTGATCCAGGGATCTACTCATCCATTGCAAAAGATGTGATTTTCATTGAGAACTTCATGGCAATTACAATCTTCTTTCACACTCTTCTAACCTAGTTTTGGAACAGAGCTCCAGAATACCAAAAAATAACTCTTAAATTCTATTAATTCAGAAAAGAATAGAAAGAGGAGAGAGAGAGAGTAATTAGTGGACGTCCAAGGGAGGGAGAGTGTCTCGTATGCTTCATTTTGGTTACTTTTATAATTCCTGGTTATCTTACAGATACATTGAATCTGGACACATTCTTTGTAGATTTGATTTATTTTCATTGATAAGGTATATTTCTTTATCCTTTTTTAATTTGAATGAGATGAAAGCTTCTGGAAACCTCTGGATGGCTTGGCTAATCTTCAAATGGGTCCCACAAGGGATATGCAGCAATGGATTATCAATGGTGTTGATTTAATTGTAATCCAGTCTAAAAATGAACATGAACATCTCCGGGCCCATAACTTTGGCAATTTAGCTCCGATTTGCATAATCTTGGGCTCCGCGGATATCTATTCTGAATAAGCTTTTCAAAGGTAGGTAAATTTCATTGATCCAACGGTTGGATTGAAAGTTATGACCATCCGAAAATGAGTTATCCTGAGAAAAAGGGGATTAACTTTTAAAATTTTGTTCGCAATGAACTCTATCTCTGCAAAAACTTTCATTTTTGAAAGAATATCAGATGTGGATGATTCAAACTCTTCTTCTTTTATTCCAATCAAACTTTTACTCTCTGAATTATCCATTAATAGTTTCAAATCTGCAACTACTGCGGACCCTGCCATGTGGGACATTTCATCTGCTTGAACAGTGGGCCATATGAGAAGTTTGTTATTGTACTTAGGACTCTTCAACTAACATGATGAGTAGACCCCTCCTTTGATTGATTTGCATATGACTTGTATGTGGGGTCCATGTGGTGAATTCTTCAATTTACTTCTTTTCAAGCTTCAATTTAGTATTGTAGGGTGCATGATGACTATGTATGCTTGAAAGTGGGTTCCGTGACAGAGGCCTGCAATTTACATTTTCTGCACATTCTAATTCAACACATCAAACACTGAAGAGCCCATATTGAAGCGGGACCCATCTAGATAGAGTTCTACTCCAACTGGGACTCTTCGGAGAAAAATTGCATAATATTCTAAGTCAATGCAGAAAATGTATGAAAAATATGAAAGTTCAGGTTTCTAGGTGAAAATGCATGAAATGATGGAATTAAATGAATAATGATGCAATTCACCAAATAAAACCCCTAATTCATCCTAAAATGATGCATAAATATGCAAATTCATGAACTCAACAGCTGCTGCCTATGTCAAGTAAGTAATGAAGAAATCACACAATCTCAAAGAGATTGTAAGAATTTACTAACATTTTAACATCTAAAAAACAATACAGACTATACTCTTCTATCTTAATCATTCTCTCTAATCATAAATACTCATTCTCATGCATAATCTCATTCCAAGCAAGAGCATAACAAAAAAGAAAACAAATATATAGATCGATTTCAAATAGCAATCATATCTTGATCAGTGTTTAAATAGTGAATAGCAGCGCACTCCAAAATGACCATCACGTATTTTAGCAGAAAAAGTTACTATATATCTTAAAAAAAATTACTATCGCATAGAATTAATGCACAACTGCATTGCAAAACCGATACAATCATATTAAAGGAACAGAACATGGGAAGTTGATACGAGCCAAAAACTGTCAAGATGATGAAATCGAGGCCCATATCCAAATAAGTAAATCAAATAAGATTCAAATAGTAAAGAACAACTACAAGATGGAGAAGCCAAGCATTACAAAAGCTCCAGTTTTTTTTTATTTCAAATGGCCATAAATCCCTTTTTAGAAATACATTCAAACAAACAGAGCATTGAATGCAGGGCAATCTACACACAAAACTTCAAAAGGAAATCAAGGGCACTGCCATGCAATTACAACAACAAAAAATAGATATTATGCAAGTTCTCACCTTTCTTGGCTAGAAACCCTCTTTCATATACAAGATTTTCTCCATCAACTATGGCGACGAGAGGGCATCGCTAGCTGCCAGTGTGAGACGGTCCGGATGGAATCACTGATTGGGGTGAAGACGGAGAGGAAGAGGGGAAGAGAGAGCAAGGAGCCAAGGGATGGATAGAGGAAGCGAAAGGGAAAGAGAGAGGGAGGCGAGAGGAAAGGAGAGAGGAATTGAGAGGGAAGGAGAGAGGAGGGACCATAGAAGACATGTAGAGAGGGAGAGGGTAGTGAGAGGGAGAAAGAGAGAAAAAGGCGGGAGGCGGGAGTGGGTACGAAGGTGGCGTTAACATGGAAAATAAGGGGGAATCAGACAATGTCGTTAGCAAAGAGGGGTAAAACCGTCCAAATGGGTTGTACGAACACCAAAATGGAAAAATACGTGTATTTGTATTTAAAATGGGCTAATACACATTTAAGCACACTTTTCTGGTAAAATTTCCTTAAAAATAATTAGTTTATTACACATGTTATAATAACATTTAATTAGAATAATACCTTAGTCTTATGCGATAAATCCACATGAGGAATACAATGTCACCAATTCTATCGGCTCTGTGAGAGAAGAAATTGGAGATGGATTAGGAGTTAGCATGAGGAATCAGTCGCCCACAAAGGCACTACGAACATAACATCTAATATTAATTATTTGTAGAAAAAATGAAAAACTTTATTACATACTTATTTGCATCCAAAAACACGACAAGTATAAATATTTTCACAAAATTGATAGTTATATGTTCTCCTATGCATTTTAATGATCAGATTTTCATCTTTCTCCAAATGCATATAAGAATAGATTACATCTATTTTTCCAAAATATTCATGCATTTCATTAGGCGCACATCCAAATACACATCTAAATAATTGAATAGTGAAATCACTGAGTACAAGATAAGAAAGCATCTCAGTTGGTACATAAACTTTAGAATGCCGATATCCCTTTGACCGAAGGGGTAAAGGATATTGCCCGTACACCCTGTATCTAAACAAAATAAAATCCAAAGAGAGAAAAAAAGAAAAAAAAAACAATATCTAGTAAGAGCATTTTTTTTTACTTTCATTAACAAAAATATATATATATATAGTTATGCCTTCTTGTTTAGCAGGTTGTTTATTTTGAAGATCTTTTATTGGTTTGATCAAGTTCCAATTAATTTTTCCTTTATAATTCATAAATAATCTCTCTTAGGATGAAACATTGGTCAAGATTATGGTGGGGGCAACGATGAAAAACACAAAATTTAGAACGGTCGAGATAGCAAACTATAGTTATCCGAATCTTACGATTTGTATCTCGAATCCCGATTCGTATTTCGAATCTTAAAGAAAACGATTTATATCTATATAATGAATCTCATTTACAAATGAATTTAAGGATTTAGGTGTGAATCCTATAATTCGATACTCGTTTTATTGAATATTACGATTTAAGCGATTCGGTTAAACGAGAATGGCTACAGTCAATAAATAAATATTAATAATCTTTGACCTTTTTTCTTTCTTTTTTCTCTCTTTCTTTTACCACTTGTATTTTTTAAAAGTTATTTAGTAGTTAATGAATCTTGTGAGAATTTTTTGCGGCTTTGATAAGGTTTTAAAGATGAATAAAGAACATGTATCTAACTAAAGCATTCGACTATACGTATGGTGCTTGTCTATATCTTCTTCTTTTTTGAATCTATTTTGGTTTTTTTTCTTCTTATGAACACTTTTTTAACTTTAAGAAATATCCTTCTGTATAAGATTAATGGTTTGGATTTTATTTTATTTTTATATTTTGATTTAAAGATAATAAAAATATATATTTTGATACTTTAAACTTATTTAACTATTTACATATCATTTATTTTATATATACATATACATATACATATATATATATATATATACATGTCATGATGTTCTTGATATGGTTGTATGATAGACTTACTTGTTATTATATTTATACTACTATAAATGGGAAAATGGAGGTTATGAATAATTAGTTTTCTCATTTTCTTTTAATTTTATTTTTTTTCATTTTTGTTAGAAAAATAAAAAATCATACGATTCACGACACGATTCGCGATTTGATTCGATTCATGGGTATGAATGATTTGCGATACAATTCCGATTTTGAAAACTATGCATAGTTTTGTACATTTCTAGTAGCATATGCAATTCTCTAGTCTCCATATGATTCCAAAATACAATATCAAAGTGTTGAGGCAACGATGGATATGTTGGAATATTTCCACTAGTGTGGCCCCACATGATCACATCCATTGATCACATGATCTAGATTTAGTTTAGTGTATAGCCATGAGTGTGGGTACATCCAATCAATCTTCAAAAAACATGCATGTACATCTGATCAATCTTCATCAAGCATGTTCTAATATGAATGTGTATTTGGATCTGCATCTGAATTTATTGGTTGGATTTACTCCAATTTTAGGGTCTACTTGGTTGAGGAATTAGTAGAATGGGATTGTGTCTACTATGTATCTCATGTGGCAAGATATTGGGCATATTATATCGTTGTCAAACTGGTTTTTAGAAATGAGGCCAAAAGACAATAAATATGTGGTTTTAAAGGCCTACAAAATTCTAAAAATTCTGTCAACCAAATACAAAATTATAAGATGGAAAAGTCCACAGTAGCACAAAGTTCCAATTTTTCGCTCCTTAATCTCATTTCAGCGTCTATATAAAATATTGCTGATAGTGTTTGTTTGCTGGAGTTAAGAGAATTCTAGGTTGGGAGAAATCTGAATTTTTTAAAGGACAAGCACGCTTTTTTTTCTTTAGGGAGGGCCAAAATTAGTTTCTCTTAGTGAGAAATTTGAAAAAGAATTAGAGATTTTATTACATTACACCTCAAAATTGTTAATAATAATAATAATAATAATAATAATGGTTTTCCAATGAATAAAAATAAAAAAAATCAAGGCACCAAATATATCAGAAATAGATATTTTGCAGATACAGAAAGAAATGGAGAAAATCAATTAGAACTAGAATCACTAAGATTAATAATTTCACCTAAATTCAAGCAAAAATGTTGGGTTTCATATTTATATGTTATATATATGACATACAAAAATATTTTCTTATACAATCATCTAATTATTTTATAAGCAAATTTTCCAAACTACATTGAAAAATACATCATTTATACTCCTAAGCGTTAACTTCTTTACTCTTAATAAATGGATTTCGACCAAGGTGTGTCGAAAGCTATTAAATGGCATGGCCAATAAAGCAAAATGAATGGCGACGAATCCACCTTTATTTTCTACCCCTCTTACTCTCTTTGTTAGTGCCATCTATAACGGATGATGAATCAAGAGCTTTCAATTGGAACCGATTCTCACAAAAAGGGGAATTGTTCATTCAATCTTCCACTATAGAAAAATATAGTATGAGGTATAATCTCCACAATCCATAGATCTTCATATAAATCTCAAAAACTAAAAAAATGAGAATTTTGATTATTCTTCTAACTCAATCTATTTCATCATGCCAATAATGCACAATCTAGAATTTTTATTATTCCAATTCAACTCATCTAATCGTGCCAACAATATAATTAATCATAGAATTAGCAACTGTGCATCTCCAACATTTTTAAAACACGGTTCTTAACTTTGATTTCAGATGAAGAGGGTAATTTTATTGATGAAGATAGCATTGCTATTAATGAAAATAACATTGATAAACATAAACAATAAATGACTATAACAACAGTACCATATAAACAAATTTGCAAGTACTAAAACCACTAAAAACCAACATATAGAAGCTAACATCCAATTGAGATATCAAATGTATTTTCTCTGGAATTGCTTTTGGAATTTGACTGAGAACCTTTCATGTAAATATATATATGGTGAATGTTCACATGCATCTTTCTCTCACCATAGGAGGAGAGTTCGAATACACACAATGACCTAGATAATGCCCCATTATGAGCCTTAGGTTGCCAATCCTTATGATAAGATGGGGCACTAAATATAGTAACTTATGAAACCATGGGGCACTCATATAAGGAATTTACAAACCCATATTATGTTCATTGACAATTTAAATTAACACATTTTTTTGTCATTTGGAGCATGATCTCTACATTCATTCATTCCCTAGCAAGTTGATTAGATCACTTTGTATATACACATGGGTAGTCAGTGTTTGGCGGGTCTTTACCATGGGGTATAAATCTCC
Source organism: Persea americana (assembly GCA_029852735.1). Classification (NCBI taxonomy): domain Eukaryota; kingdom Viridiplantae; phylum Streptophyta; class Magnoliopsida; order Laurales; family Lauraceae; genus Persea; species Persea americana. Next base: position 33,775,762 of record CM056818.1, read on the forward strand.
AACGGTCAGTTTCTTCATTTTAACTACAAGTTAATACTAGCAGAGCTAGTGGTAAATGAGATACCATTCCAGGAAGAGGAATTCTCAAAAACTCCCTTGTCAAAAAGGGGTGTAAACGCCCCTTTTTACTTGTCCATTTAAATGATGCCACCACACAAGTAAATTATATGATTGAATAGATATTGATACTCGAGAAATTCTCAAAAACTCCCTTGTCAAAAAGGGGTGTAAACGCCCCTTTTCTAGCGCTCCTCTTCGAGGAAAGGATTAAGCATTTGTTTTAAATCAATTCAACAAATATGTTTACCTACAGCAATATAAAAGATTTATTATACTTTTGCATATACTCAATTCAAATAAAGGACAGCTAGGCTAATGTTTGTCTTTTTGTTTTTTTTTGTTTTGGCTAAATCAGCTAAAGGGTTGGGACTTGTGAGACTCACACATGCAAGGTAATGGGAACTTGTACATGTGTCGCAAGCACACAGACACAACTCACACATGCGAGGTGTTTGAGCGGTTTAGATTCATTACGGCGACCTCTACTATTTTTGTATATTAATTATTCTCAAAGTTTTGATAAATTGTCTTTAAATTTAATTGCTATTTTCAAATCTAAGACTTTTTCTTTGAATATTATTAAAAAAAATTTGAAATAAGTAAATAAATATCTTTTAAAATGATAAGTAAAAGAGATCAAGAAATATAAAAGGTTAATAAAAGATAAAAATCTATTGTAAGGAAGGGTAATATTGTTATTTTATAAATAAAAAATTTATGGAGATGATTTGCTTGAAAGACTTGTGGAGAACTTTTACACTTTTTTGAAATATCCTAATCTTCCTATACTGTTTTGAAAATAGGCAAAAAGTTTCATACTTTTTTTTAAAATTATTCCTAACAACTCACGTATACAAGGAGGCAGTATATCAAAAGAATGGGTCCAATTACTGATTAGTTTATTCATATATTTTTTCTTAAGTTTTAGATGTGATCACCTACATGATCTGTAAGTATTTAAGTGGGGCTCACCTACAACATAAAAGCTGTTTAGGTCTATTATATGTTGGAGCTGGAAGTAAACAAAGTTGGAGTCTGGGCCCATTTTGAAACCTCTAGATCTGCATGTGCATGCAGCCCACAAAAAAAAAAAAAGGTGTCTGGGTTATTGTCTTGACCTTTTTGTAATGGATTTTGGCCTACATAATTGGAACAAGATATATTTGGGTTCCAATCAAGGTTCAATTAGTTCAAACCCATGGACCCAGACCCTTTCTCATACCTGGACCAACCCATTTAATATTGGTCCATGTGGGATAAAGGAACTATCGTTTGGGCATTGGCCACTGGAAAGGTATTATTTGAAAATGCTGTGAGAGAGACCACAAGATTGACAAAGGGGAGAGAATAGAATGTAGTTCGGGAGAAGGGGATTAGGATCAGTATATTCTTTTTTAATACATAATTTGCAATCGAGATCAAATTAACTAGGTGATTTTGTTTTCAGCCTTACTATGGAGGAAATTCGTGTCAAAATTTATAAATTAATAAAGTGGGTTTTATCGGGGAAAACCCCTTTAAAGTAGGTAAAGACCAAAAGGCTCTTAAATTTCAATATAGACCAAAAAGGCTCTTTTGTCACTTATTTATTTATTAATATTTTGCTGCGCAGCGATATCGCTGCTCGTGCTATCTTCTACTTCTTTCAATTTATGGATTTTATCGCTGCCCATGCCGTCTTCTTCTTCCATCAATTTATGGATTTTTTCGGCCACTGCTCACTTTCAGGTATTCCATGGTCCACTAAATAAGTGGCATATGACCACCGCGGGAGAAGATTGGGGTTGTTTGGCATCAAGTATGCAGGTGCTCAAGTATTTCATTGTAAGATGGCGAAACATGCAAGAGGTTTTTGAAAATTAGTTTTTGTAACCGTGATTGGATAGTCGTCTTGCTTCTCAATAGGCATTTGGCCCCATGTGAAAATTAGAAAACAGACGGTTCCCATTGTCCAGCCGTGGCCCACCAAATATATAGAGCTGTCTACTAATGGTATTTTTGGCATCAAGAAAGTATAATGGATGGCTCTGGAAGTTGTTGATTTCTGCAACTCTTCCATGTATATGTTCGAGCTAGTGTGCCAAACCCAGACCCCATCCACACCACACATGCACTCAAGAGACTGAGAAGTAGACTCTAACGACCAGAGAACTAAAAGATTACAGTAAAATAATATTAGAGAAATATGTGAAGATGTGAGGAATATTCTAGAGGAAATGAGTGATGATATCGCTGAATATCGCTGCTAAGCAAAAATGAAAGGAAAAAGAACCCAACAAGGGCCCTCGAGACCAATTCGGTGCATAAAAAACTTTGAGCACCCTTTCGGTCTCCACCAGGTTTGAGGGGATTTTTCCAGTGGAACCCTTCATATATATAATAATTGTGTCAAGTAACCATTGTAATGGGCACTTTAATATATATTTATATTTAAGGGGGTCACCTGATAGTGGGACTTAGGGGGGATGGAAATAACTATCTTGGATGGGTCCATATACCAAGTTTGGGGTTAATCCCATGCCTCTAACCCCTTTGTCCGTAGCCTACAAATTTAACGACTTTATATTAAAGAAAAGAAATTTGATCATCGATTCAACGGTCCAATTTGTTCGAATAGGTGAAAACTTGATGGATCTAATACAATTCAAGGGGTCCCGTGTGCGTAAATAGTTCAAATGTATCACAAAGATGGCCATACTATGTTGTCCCTCACCATATGGTGAGAAATGGATGGATGCACATGGATGTTTTTCTATGTTTAAATAATGTAAAATAAAATAAAATAAAAGGAGGGTCGGATCAGGCAATGCCAGTATTGTCCAAGCCCAACCCTCATAATGTATGGCCTGCGAAAATCTATTCAAGCCCAACCATTGGGCTTTTCCTTAAAACAAAAACCCTCATTTTAACGGTTTTTTTTAAAGACCAGGCTGGGCGGCCCCCACTTCTAAGGGCATGATTGATAGGCCTTCTCTTGGACCCTCAATGTTGACTTGGACCATGCCCAAACTTGGACCCAACCAGACACTTTATGTCGAATCTAAAGTGGACCCTCACCAAGATTACATTCCAAACTTTGTGGGCTGACAACATGTCGGCATTAATTGCTTTTTCTTAATTTGTAATTAAGATGGTGTAAAAAAAAATGATAAGAGTCAAACCCAATGGCTTAAGAAAGTCAACTGAAATTATGACTGAGCTTAGCACTATTAATCACTGCTATCCAATAATAAGCCCTGAATTAATCAAAGTACTAATGGTGGTTTCCATGGTTGCCATAACAACCCTGGCTTCACTCCCATGTGCTTTTCGCACAAAGCAGGACTCTGTGGCAGGCCAAGCCCATTGCTTGTTGCTGTGGCATTCATGGCTGGCCAATCCGCATTTCTTAAACAATGGTCCCACTCTGAAAGTTTGATAGGGCATTAGAAACTATCAGATTTTTCTTAACTGTTTAACCCAACTTCTCTTATTTGAGGCAACATCTATAATTTTTTATGAATATGATGGTTTATATATTTAAAAACTAAAAATATATGATAAAATATGCTTTATCTTTCTTCAATTTACACTGTGATTTTCAGTTTTTTCTATATCTGAAAAGTTACCTTGTCTATAATAATAACAAAAAGCTTGTGATAGTATATATATAGTCCTTGAATCATAATACAAGAGTTCTGCTGGCCTAACTGCTGTCAAGTATATGTTTTGTGCTCAAAGGTCTGGCCTGTTAGCCCACATGTGAAAATGGTTTGATAATTTAACTATAAATAAGAAAAAAACTAATTCCATCGAATGTTATTACCCTTGGTTAAACTAGTTTTCAGAGTTCCATCAAATTTGCTGATATTTTGAAAACATCAAGTTTTACTGGGAAGAATTTTCCAATGACCCGTTTGGCAATTCACTATTAAAGTAAAAGTGATGAAAATTATTAAATTAAGAGAGAATAAAATATAAGGGGTTTATGAGGATATTTTATTTTTAGTGGATTGATAGGGAATCTTTTTTACTTTTATGTATGAAGTAAGTATTCTTTTTGTCGTTTAGTAGAGAAAATGATGTTGTTTTTTAACTTTTTCTTTTTCAAGGATGAGGAAAAATTGACGTCTTATCGTTACTTTTACTAGCCTAATAATAAATTGTAAAATGGGAGAGAATTTCAAGATGTTTATGACATTCAACTACATTTGTGACATTGAGGCTATCCAGCCACTCTAAGTTTAGCCTCCCAAGTAAAAAGTGGAGAAGCTGTGAAGATTGGAGAAGCCCACTGAAATATTGAATTAATGTAAGCAGACCTTGTTGTCTTTGGGCTCCCATTGACCATGGTACAAGGTTGTTCAATGACTGAAACGCATTACCATCATGATAACTCTTAATACAAGACCAGACTGGACAAGGTGGTAATCAAAAGAGCATCGTCACAGAAGAACAAACTTTAGTATGTATCCAACTGTCTGTCTACATTCAACACATTGGACAATCAGGCTTGTTATAGGATTTACTGGCAAGAAAAAGGAAAAAAGGAAAAGAAAAGTTGCTAGAGGCTCCGGAAGCTAATAACTTGTCTATGGTAATAGCTCAGAGAGTGATTTTCAATCCAACTATAAATAAAAGATTGATGATTATAAAATTAGGCTTTACAAAAGTGTGAAAAGAGCAGCATTGATCAAATATGGACCCATCAGATTATCTCTGCCCTTCAAAAAACAAAAACAAGCTGAGATTGACCATATAAATGGGTTACTAAAAGGAATTTTTCTCAAGATTAATGTTGCCATAGGCCATGTGAATACCACCACCTCCTGCAGATCATCTAAAGATAAATTTTGATAAAATTTTGATAGCTGGTTCAATCTTCTCATCAAATCAACAGGAATTGGAGGAATCGTCTAAGATGTGAATGGGGAGATGATAGTAGCATCCACAGGTGCCATTGTAGCAGACTATTGAAGCAGAATGCTTTTCTAGGAAGGAGTTGATATTATGTCCCCGTCTAGGTGTCCAGAGAATTCTGCTGGAAGGAGACTTCCTGATTCTGATTGAATCCCTTAAAACAAAAATTCAAAAGTCTTTCATGGGAAATATTCATGATCAATTGGAAGAAATTAATAGAAACAGTTCTCACAATTCCAATGGTGGGAAGCACATTTTTGCGGCAGGGATTCAAATGGCATAGCAGACAATCTATCTAAATTCAACTATCCTATGATTACTACCTTCCACCCTTTCTTTTCTTCCCTACTTCCATCTATCACTTGTAACTTCAATGGGAGGATCAAGTGAGCCAGTACAAATCAAAGCTTGGCCCAAGCCCAACTGATCTACATCACTAATGAAAATGGAGGGATATATGAAAAGGTATTAAATTAAAAAGTAGAGATGTATGACTAAATACTGAAATCATAGGAGCCTACTTGTAAATTCGAAAATCCTTTGATGGGTTTTAAGGGGTGTGTATATATAAATATATATATATATATATATATAAACATCATTGTAAAATGTGAACCGTTCATTTCTCTTTCCAAGGTCCTAATCCAACCGTTAAACCTTTTTTATTTTGTTTTTGACACCAACCATTAAGCTATAGTAGTTATATGTGTCCTAGAGAAAAAACATTATCACAAATGCATTGCATTGTATGGTCCAATATGTAAAGATTTTTACCATGATTGACACCAATTTCCAATGGCCCAAGCGCAAGGTAACATAAGCGCACCTGAGGCCTCCATAAATTATATGATCAAAATCTCATTTATTGTTTATGGCTAAATCTGGTCAATTCATGAGAGCCTCCAAAATAGACTACTAATTCTACCCAAAAAAAACAAAGGCCAATTTGCTCTAGCCTCTCATTTTGATTAATTTAGGGCTTATAATTGGAATCATCTAGCATTCTGCTCCAATTTGGGGTTGCGGTTCGTAACCCAGCTTGCCAATCCAACCTGAACCCAACTTAATAATTCAAAATTTTAGGTTAATCCGGTTCTCTTAAGTGTTGGGTTAGAGTTGATGTTTCCAACATGATAATAAGTGGGTTCAGTTCAAGTTGAGTACACAATTGCTCACCTACTCAATCTTAGTCAATAAACCGAGTCCATGTCAGTTTAGTCCTACTTGCCAACACCTTCAGGGTCCCCAGAGCAGGTTCAGACAATATTTTTGACTTATGGGTTTGATTGAGATTGACATTTATTAGGGTCCTGGCTCATGGTGATTCCAAATATATGGGCAACCCAACACCAACCAGACCCAATCCAACCCTATCCATTTCCGTTTCTTCTCGTAGTTTAATTGGTGTGACTGATTACAGAGCTTTCAGTGGGATTCTAATGCTTACAAAATAGCCTTATCCAGAACAATTTGATTCCAGTCCTGTGCATGTCCATACTAAAAGAATGAAAAAGTACCCCTCCACCTATGCCTTTTCTTAATTGGAACACGTAGGAGAGCTTAAGATATTATCCAAGCTTTTGTCCTTTCTAATGACTCAACACAACCTGCTAATGCTCTCTCTTTTTTTTTTTTTTTTCTAAGCTACTACGTGTAAAACACTGGGTAAGGTGCCACTCACACCCCCTTGTCTAGGGCAAAAGCCCACAGCTGACATCTTTAACTCAGATTTCCTCACTGTAGCCATAGACTGTTGTTGGGGTTTTGGCAAAAGACCAACATCTTTCACTGTCACAGAAACCTCAGCTCAGCTTGGAGATCTTGTCATTGGGAGACCATTTTTTGCTTCTGGGTTCTCAATGTCCCTTTCTTTTAGCTTTTGTAGCTTGGCACTTGTCCTGCTCTTGGATAGATGCAAGCTGTTGGGGGTGGTCCGCACTACCAACTAAAGCCAATATGCATTATGCTTTGATGCGGGGGCTGTTGAATGAAGCAACTGTATGCTTGACTGGATCTTCAAAAGAAAAGGAAAAGTAAAATTTAGATTTTATGATTGGATAGAGGATCTGCATGTTGGTGGGATTTGGATATGATCAAGTATCTTTTATCACTCTAAGGAGATTTAGGTGGTGTTTAAATATGGGAAAGTAAAAGTTAATATTACCAACTAAGTTGAGGGATTATGGAGAAAGTCAGTGGTGGAAAAACCTAATGTTAGAGATGATCCCAGGGTATGACACTCCTTCCACTTTGTGGGCTCTTCTCTTCCCGCTTGTGTGGGTCATCCTTTCCACTTTATGGGCTTTCTCTTTCCACTTGCGTAGGCTCTCTTTTCATTGCGTGTGCTCTCTCTACTCACTTGAGGTTAAAAATTAAATAAAATTTGAAAAACGTCATACATTAGAATGCATTTATTTTGAACATCTTTGATTTTCAATAGCTAGGTCTCACTGTAGAGTTTCCACTCCTTTTAACTCAAATCTCTCTAGTAAAAGCCTCTAATGATCTAGAATAATAAAGAAACTATATAATATCATAAAAGTCTAAACATACTGGTAAAATGAGAATTGAGGGAGTGACAGAACCAAAGAAAACTTTCTCTAGAGCCTTTATGTAAATAATAATAATAATAAATAAATTCTTTAGACAGTCATACATTAAATAAATAAATAAATAACCCATAAATTTCCCCATAACATATGTGAATTTCCTAAAATTTGTACAAGGGCCATGGCCCCACCTTGCAACCCTGGTGCCCCTCATGAATCAAGCGCAACCATCTTTAATTAGAAAAAAGAACTCAAAAATCAATCGCAAACCATCCATTCTAATGCCTTTATAAAGTTTTTGCTCTTGAAAATGTTTTCTAATGTGTTTTTTTTTTAATAGAAAAGGTTTTCTTTTTTCTTTTGTTGAAAAATAGCCAAGGTTTTATAAACAACAACAATGACTAAACAAACCGAGTGAAAAGAGATCTCAAAAAAATAATTGTAAAAGAAGAAACTGAGAAACACTTCCATTATTATTATTATTATTTTTTATTTTTTTTTGTACCCCAGCCAAGAGAGCTAGTACCGATGAGAGCCCACACACATCAAAAGAATTGAATACCCAGGACCATCGCTGGGCTGATGGGTGCAATATGAAGTTACCAATCAACTAAGCATACCCTCCTCCACAGTGTTTGGACACTTGCTTATCATGAAACCATTGGCAGTTTTACTTTAAAAACAAAAACGATTGGCAGTTTCCCCTTTTCCCTCTCAATGTTCAAGGTACTATTCCTACACTTTGTATGACTTAAGTTTTCTTAGTTTCACTTGTTTGAATGTAAACATAATTCAGGTAATTAGGGCGACCTAGGTTTCCTGGACCGAATGGGTGCAACTTGCGTGGGTCTGATTGGTGTTACCTTAGCCCAAGCTCAACCTGAATTATACATGGAAAAACCAAAGCCCAACCTTAATTAGAAGTTAGAATGAAACCCAAAGATACTCCATCTAAGCACAAACTAAATTGTAAACTCCCTACGGGAGTGCAATCCTAGTTTGAGTAGTTTGGGTACCCAAATCTTTGAATGCATCTTACTATGAAAAGGGTATTAAAATTGAGAAAGAAAATATATATATATATATATATCGTATTATAGTATTTTTCTTTGTGTTGTGCAGTATATAAATTGTAGGATTTTACACCATATTAAGCTACCACTTATCCAAAAATCAATTAGTGATAGGATACGGCACAATAATAGTTTTATGGTGAAAGCTTGGGCTCAAGTACAGTCATGACCGCTCAGAAGTGAAGGTAGACGTTGACCTCAATATAAATATATTGTCATAGATCAAGTACTTGAGTCGAATTCAAGTACATATATCAAATTCTTGAGTTGAATTCAAGTACATGAAGCCCAAGCTTGAATCCAGGATGTTTCAAAATAAAGGGTTTTCACCCCAACTTGAGCATGAACAAGCCCAATCCAAATCTCACTTTCCATAGTGTCAGGCCATTTGGGCTCGAGACTCAACCCAAGTTGCATCCCTGCGTGACTCTTGTTTTGTTATTTACCATTCTCATTTAGATATAGACTAGGCCACATTTAATTATATTTGCAGGTAGACCAATTATATCGTAACCAAGTCGAAAAATCCGAAGGCCCCTTTAAGGGGAGCGATAGCTTAGTTCCAACACTAATTTTAATTGTGAGCACTATCGATCAATATCAGGCTAATAAAGACCTGTTTGTTTGTAGATAATTGAACACATAGGAATACATTATTGATTGATAAAGGATTATTTTATTTATATATATATATATATATATATGTAGAGGTGGGAGCTGAGGGGATGACGTGAAAACTTCGCATTCCTTGTATTTGAAATACTAGATTGATGCCTAAGTAGTCATCTATTTTCCATTAAATGATTCCGATTAACTACTCCTCAATGGCTTCTCTTTTCACCTTGCAAAGGGTCAAGATGATGGATGAGTGCCATATATGCACTTATTAAAAGTTTGACTTGTTTATTAATCAAGTTGAAGATGTAACCCAAACTCAACTTGCAAGGTGAACCAAGCCCTAAACACATTAATAAAATGCAAAAAGAGAGAGAGAGTAAAATCCCATATTTTACAAGAAACTAGCTTGAAGGTAGCCCCAATTGCTATTGGGGAATTGGACTCGGAGCCAACACATAAAGGGGAATTTATGATACGATGTTATATCTTATTCCGGCATTTTAAATATTCTATTTTTTGCGAGAATTCAAAATTTTATACTACATGAAAATACATTTTTAGTCTTATAAATTTAAAATTCCAATATTTCAAGTGATGGATGGGGGTTGAATATTTAAAATTTTATTTAGTAAAACAGCATTTAAAATTTTCAAAATTCTCTCGTATCAAAGTTCAGGCAATTCTTTGAAACAAACAGCCCGAAAGCATTACATGAAAAAGGATATATATGAAACTTTTTTTAAATACTGCGCCAACATGCTTTTTAGATACTACGCCAACATGCCATGTGTGATGTTAGGGTTTCTATAATTAGTTGCACGACAAGATCTGAACAGGGTAGATTTGCTCCCTATTGATAATAATTCACCTGAGCTTTAGAGAGTTCCATGCATGGAAGTTATGTATCATTTTACTTTTTACTTTCTTTTTATGAGTGATTTGACTCAAAAGTCAAAAGCTATACTACTCTACATGTGAGAAGGATATTCCTAGTAGTGTGTGCCACAATCAAGGAACATTGTATCAATATGATCTGTTTGGGTGGAACATTCATCTCCCACAAGAGTCAGGGTTCCCTGAGGACAGCACTAATGGACACCATGAGCTGATCACAAGAAGCACAAATCACACAAGTTACTTGCTCATTTTGTTTTATCATTGAGTCAATTGTGTTGGTCGCTGCATAAAGTTGAATTTTTTTTTTTTCATTTCGACCTATCTTGAGTGAAATCTTTAGATTGGTTGGACTTCTTCCGATAAATAATTAAAAATATTATTTCATCTGATTTTCTTATTTAAATGTTTTAGACATAATTGATAGTACTTACTAGGACAGAAGGTTGTGGTTAATAAATATATTAAGATGCCTCTACAATTATAATAAGTTGTTTTAAATTATTGGGTCTATTGAGATCTTGATAGGGCTAGATTTGACCTTATTTACCACGTTCATGTGTAATTTACTACACATCAATCAACTAATGAAATGTGTAATATCAACTTATCGTCAATACTTTTCTAAAAAACATACATCAATCAACTGATTAAATGTGATATCAACTTATGTCGATTGTTTAAATGTAAACTATTAGTCATTGCGTGGTTATCCACTAATTATATTTAGTCCTAGTGCTTTAATTAATCTTAATTTAACTAAATCTGAGACTCTTAAGCGGCATCTTTCTATCAAAGAGGATAAAAGTGAAGAACACAGGGACTCAGAACCTATAAATTAAATCCCAACAAAGCAAAAGTCCATCAAGTGTACACCTAAATCTTTCACTAATATGCTCCTCCTTCATCTTTTTCTTCTCATCATCACCATCACCACCATTGTCTAATCACATCTTACCTTACAAAAGCAATATTGGTGCTAACCATTGTTTCATTTTTAGCTAAAAATAAAACCATATCAATGTAATCAAAGCTTTACATATATATATATATATAAATATATATATATATATAAGGAGGTGCTCATATGAGAGGCACTCTCACCAAGTTTACGAGAGAAATGTGGGGGATGCTCCTATGGATGTGACAGCCCCTATCCTATCTCTCATATAAGGTGAGAGATATCTCTCATAGGAGTACATCACATATATATGTGTGTATATGAAGAATATTCATGTGCATTTATCCCTCACCATAGGGTGAGAGACACTTCCATAATTGAAAACTTTCATGTGTAAAAAAGGAATAGTCATATATGGTCATATGCATAATAGGAATATTCATGTGTAAAAAGAAAAGGTTACACCACCCTATAGTGAGGGATGGATGCACATGAATGTCCCCCTGTATATATATTTATATATATAAGATAAATATCAATTTTGATAAATATCAATTTTTTACTTACCATTACAAGATTAAATACTGATATTTGAACACACACGCGGTCATGTTCTTCTCTACTTGGAACCATAGTTTGAAATTCTGAGTCACATGGCTAGGAACCATAATTCAAAAACTTGAGTCATGGAAACTTAGCAGGTGAACTAGTTAGGTTCAATGGCAACCAAGTTGAACAAGACTACCTGAGTATACCACAAACTTGGTTAAACTTGTTGAGTCACTTCTTTTAATCCCCGTCCAGAAACAACAAAATGAGCAAAGTAAAAAAAAAAAAAGTCCAATTTTGCTAGGTTGGAATATCAGTAAGGAGCTGAAAGCCCAAGATTGATCCTTGGGCAGGTATGTGGTTCTGAGGTGCCAAGGCCGCTCAACCTTGAGAGTTTCAACAATGTCAGAGAACTTTATATGAAAATAAATAATAAAAGAACGAAATATCATTTGAGATTCAAGACAGAGCCCGTGGAAAGGGTGTCTCAATTCAAATAGTTGTGAGAGATTTATCCTGAGAGGCAGATAGGTTATCCCACATGTACAATACCACTGAGGAGGAAAAAAAAAAAAGCAAGTAATCATTTCATTGTTTATCGCTTTCTTTCATTTTCACAGTTGAATGGGGAGATCGAGCTCCTTCAAAAAGATAAGAAAGAATTTTGAGAGTGGGAGGACAGTGACCATCTTTTCTTTTTGACTTGATGTTGTTACTAAATAATACAAACAGTAATCACAACAGTAATAAGTTGGATCCTCTACTTTTTCTCTCTTCTGTTTTTGTTGCAGAGGCAATGAAAGTGAAAAACTTTCCAGGAATGTCCAAAAGAAAAGTCTTGACTTTTCTTTAAGTTGGATTGTTGGAAGAATGAGAGAATCCCTCATTGTATGATCCGAATATGAATGGGGCCTCCTCTTTCCCCATAAAATACGACAAACTTACAAAGTATCATATCCGCCCACACGACCACTGTGCACGTGTCATACTTGCTGTCGAATTATATTTCCAAGTGGATGTCCTACTATAGAAGAATGATATGGAGTGGATGTAAACATTCATATGAATTTGGAAATGATCAATAGGGCCTAAGTGACTATTATGATGACGATGGAAATGGAAAATATTTTAAAATTTGATTCAATAGAGAAAAGTAAAAAATGGGCAAACAATTACATAAATAGGATTATAATTACCCACCACACTTATGGTTAAGCAGTGTTAGAACCCGGGTCGGTTAGATAATCCTCACTTACAGCAATATCAAATATATTAACTATAAAATCTTGCGTTTCTTACTTTACTATAAAATCGACTGCTTCTAATATGATTGTTAGTGTATAATTCTAGAATGCAAAATCTTTTATATATATATATATATATTATATATTAAAGTAACAAGGAGCCCCGCTCCGGTGAGTACTACATCAATGCTTTCAACTTTTTTTCATTTTTCAAGTTAGCATTTCGAAAAAATTACATGTGGCATCATAAATTAAACCCCTTAAATCTCTCTCAAAACATCATTTGTGTGTCACTTCGTAAAAGTCCTAAAAGACTTTCTTTTAATCAATCAATATTTATCCCTTACCCTATCTAATTTAGAGTCAACCAATGAATTAATTTATTTAATATTTTAAGTCTTCAACTATTAAGTGACAATTATTAGTGGGTCATATGCAATACAACCAATTCCGAATTTTATCTATGATTCTATCGAATTGGGACCCACTCAATACCATTAGAGCAATTTGTGCAAAATTGTCTCCATGGTTTTCTATTTTATCTTTTATTGTATCTTTTAAGGATACAGTTTCGCAACTTATCTCTATAAGATTGGATCTAACTTCTAAATAAATACAGTCAAGAATGTTCAAGAATGAAAATACATAAGCCCCCATTGGGCTTTGATTATTCTTTGTTTTGGAACTTAAATTTGCTTGATTTCTTGCTTATCGGGTACCTTCATAATTGTGATTTTCGGTGTTCATCTCTACCGGTAATTTTAATTATTTTAAGTTTATATTTTATTTATATAAAAAAAATCAACTTGTTATATCCAAATATTATGTCGTGTTGTGCGATTGCTAGATCTAAATGTCGTGTTGGGCCGTGCCGTGCTACGGCTAGGACCCCCTTCCCCAGTACGGCCCGTGATAATGGATGTGCTGGGCTATGGTGTGCTGGGCTATGGCTCGAAAATTTATATGCTTGCCCTTAGGCCCAACCCAATTTACACCCCTGCATGAGACACTTACAGCCGAGGTCATGCTTTTATAGACTCGGCATCATCTTTATTAAAGAATAAGTGTGTGATTGATTTCATATATATTGGCTTTTGGTGCATGTACTTAGCCATTGGCTTTTGATATTTTCTAGTATTAGTTGCACCAGGAGGGCGTGGCATGTGGCTTCCAAAATGTCATCAACATTTTAAATAACCTAGACTAGATATGTGGTACATCTAAACATAGCTGAGGTGCATTGATATCAGTCTGACGCACCTAGGGCTAGTATAGTTAGTGGGGTGGAGAGGAGGCATATCTAGCTTTGGAAAGGCATGCAGACTTTTAATGGGCAAGAAAAGGAAAGCCCTTTTGCAAAAGATCATTGCATTTTAGACTATTTTTATCAACCAATGGATTGTAATGGAGTATGGAAGAAGAAAAGGTTAATTAAACAAGTGCAGGTTTAGTATTAACAAACTCACGTGGTCCATATAGTAGGAAAACGACCATACGAAAGACCTGTGTGGCATCATGTGCACTAAAATATAAAAGCAAGGTTCAGTGGCTAGATTCTCTCCAAGAGGTTTCTAACGTTTTCCTCTCTTTTTTTTTGTTTTTTAAACTCCAGTCAAGGGGCCTGGACGACGTAAGAAAGTGTCAGCATATATGGCATTTAAGTGAAAAAGTAGGCCCACACATATAGAAAAAAACCTATACATATGAGGAAGAAGGAGTATATCCAAAGTTCAAATCCCAGATAATCACATGAGAACTACCGCGCCTTGTCATTTGGGTAAAGAGTCGTTTTCATACATTAGTTAGATGAGTAGAATTTCTAAATAATATTTATTTTGTTTGAAATTTTTTAATTTTTGTTAGACTGAGAACCTGTTTAGATGCTGGAAAAGTGAAAGTGGAAAAGCATTTAGCTATGGAAGGCCCCTTTTCTCATGGTGGGATACGTAGTTGATGGGTGCAACACAAGTACCTCAAAAATAGGATTTTTTAAATGCTTTTCTTCGTAAGGAAAGAAACTCGACTCTGACCACCTCCCTTTGGATCTCCATTTTTGCTCATGCTTTTCTATGTCGCAGCTTTACACAAGCAAGTACTCATTTTGTTGCACCAAATCAGTGGAAATAGAATGGAATGGGGACAAGAATTTTTGCGCCTACTTTTCTGCTTGTTTAGCATTGCGCCTACTGTTCTGTTTGTTTAGTGCGAGTGTAATTTCTACATAAAGCTATTTTTCTAACACTATATTTCGCAAGGAAGTGTAGGCAAAAAAAAAAAATGTCAAGCTTCTATTGGGCACAAGACCCTTGTTACGGGTTATGATTAGATGGGCGAAAGCCCAAGAATGCATTGAGCCCACTTAAACATAGATGAGCCTAAATCCGTTTAACTGCCAGACCTACTTCAAACCCACGATCAGCAACCGCTATAAGGCATGGAGTCATGCAATGTACCATACCTGATGAATTTCGTGAGTCACATCGAACTCTCTTAGATTGACAGGGAGAATTAATATGATTAATATAGGTTCAAGCTGACTCTTTGCAACCATGTCATATTGGGTCCAATGCATACATTCAAGTCCAAGCCAATTTCTGGCCTAAGCTATAAGACCAATTTTGGTCGACGTTAGTCCAAGTCAATTTCTGGCCTAAGTCATGTTGATGTGAGGAGAAACAATATGGCTCCATCTATGAATTATAACAAGTCAAAGCTTTGTTAATATAATCTTTTGATAAACTTTACATAAGCTATTAAGTGATGGCTAAGTGGTAAAGATGGTTGCATTTTAACCTTGAGGTTTAGGGTTAAATACCTTTAAAAAATCATTTTTGTTTCTCAAAATTCCAACTGTGGGTCCCACATAATGATTTGATGTAAAGGGCCATAAGATTGCTATAATCTATTGGTTTGCATGGGTAGTTACATAACCTCTCAAAAGAAGGAAATAAAATTGGAGAGAGGAGGTCGGCTGTGAGAAGGAGACGAGAGAGGAAAAGAGAAAAGAAAGAGAAAAGAGAAAAGAATGAGAGACAAGGGAAAAGTAAGCAGACTGTTCTTTTTTTTTCTTTTTTTTAATTTCCTTTCACTCCATCTCCCCCATCCTAGCTTCTCTACATCATATTCCCCACCAAAACAGTATCTCCTCTTGCTAGAGATGGGTGACAATACCAAAAGATTAGAGCCCTTTTAGGGGGTGTTAGGAAACTATAGATTGTTAAAGATTTTAAGATATTTCTTGATATATTAGATAATAACATTCTGTTTTTATTTGGTAGTGTTTGGAAAGTGTATATTATAAGTTACAATATTAGGTTTTCTTTAGAAAAACTGGATACTACTTTCTTTAGGGGAGGGGTGAATATTGTAGATTCTAAGATAACACAATATCTCAAAATATGGGAGGGAAGATTTCTTTTTGACTTTCGATATCTCGAAATGGGAGAGGGAACTTTCCCGGGCAACATACATATAGTTCTTCCCATGACCTCTTTAAATCATTCTATGAAGAAATCATTTCTTCTTCATTGAAGCCCTTTCTGTGCAAGGTTTCTCTCTCCTTTAATCAAGTATGCGCTCATTTCTTCTCTTCTCATTTTTTTGTCTTTCTCTCTCATAGAAGTCCTTTCTCAGCCGATTGGTTGGAAGAATTTTATCACTTGAAAATGGCTTTGTCATATGCGTTATTGTCCCTTGCATGTCAAAATGGGTTTGGCAATGAACAATGATATGTAGAGAGGATTTTGAGAACTCCATCCAATTTTTTTGTCTTTTTAGGAGTAGGAATTTGAGAACTCCACCATATTTTTTGGGTCTATTTGCTTTTTAGGAGTAGGAATTTGAGACCTCCACCTGATTTTTTGGGTCGATTTGCTATCAAGAATTTGAGAATTCCTTTTGATTTTTTGAACTGATTGATAGCAGGAATTTAGAATATCTTGAAAGATTTTGCAGTTCCCAAACACTAAAAGTAATAATATGTTGGAATTTGCAAAAACTACCAAACAACAAAAGTCGCAAGGTATTATAATATATCAATATTGTAATATTCGCAAAAAGAACCTGTCAATAGTTAAATCTACGTATATTTTATTCTGCTTGTACCCAAACATCCCCTTATCTAAAAGCTTTATGAAATAGGGACAAGATAGCAAGACTGTTCTTGAAGAGAAGATTTGAAGCAGGTTAAGGATTAGGATCATGCCTTCATCATAAGTTGAAGCATGATTTCCTAGTTTTGAGCCATGTCCCCATTTATATATATATATATATATTTATTTCATGTAAAATGAGGGAATGAATGTTATATTTAATAACTCCTTTTGTATGAATGAAACAAGTGAGTTTATATATTCTTGCATCCCCATTCTTAGTTTCTGTGTTTTCAGAAAGGATTTCTAAATGAGACCTCCCTGTTTTGGACTTCCATTTTGGGAAATAGGAAACCATGTGTTACACAAACAAGCTCTAAGAAATTCCTTTGCCCTTGTTTGATTGTATTTTTAGTAAAAAAGTGGGGACCACTTAATAGGGTTTTCTCTACTTAATGAAAAAACAAAATTTCCATTGAGAGAGGAAGCATAACTTTCTCTTATTCAATCTTTATAGACCCCCAACTATGGAAAAAGAAGTTTGCTCCCACTGGAAGAAAAGCTATATGAAAGAAGTTTGCTCTCACAAGAGCCACGAACCCAAGGATCGAATCGTAAGCGGTTAGGGTTATGTACCCAACCAACTAGACAACCCTTCTTCTACTTTTGTTCAATCTTGAGATGCTCTCTCGACCTCTTGTTTTCTCTCATGAACACCTCTAATGAGAAAATAAAAGATATAATTTCTCTAAATGCCTAGGCAGCTAGGTGACATGCGGATTGCCAACCAATTGAGCAACCCTTTATTTTCTTTTGGGTAAAAACTACCACCTTGATGGAGTTGATCCCATGTAAGATCCTGGTACGATTGACCTTTTCTAACAGACATATTTAATGAATACGCATAAAATTGTGTTAATCACTTTTTAATTAAATGGTCCTTTTTTTCCCCACAAAAAATGGTCCATTTTACAGTAAGACCAATTCCAATCGAGGTAAGATTCGAGATACAAGTACTGTTTATTTTGAATGTGTAGGCCCAATGTATAGGTCCACCCCTTCAACTCAAGATCCGGACTCCTGGTAGAACTTGTATGCCCTACTTTCTCTATAGGGTCTAAAGTCGTAACTTTACTTCTTCGTAATTAAATATAAGAAATAGGTAGATCCTACTGACCCCATATTTTGCCATGTGTGTAGGTAGGGGTGTAGCAGTTCAGTTAACCAAGTGTTTTGGAAAAACCGTTAATCGAGCCGCGGTTAACTGTATTAGATGATTCGGTTATGGTTAATTGTCACTTAAAATACATTTTTTGTCAGAATTAAAATACATGTTCAAAAGTCAAAATCAAATATCCTATATAACAAACTACATAATTCCAAAATACTAAAGTAGCATCAAAATGTTCACATAGACAAATGAAATAATAATGTGCATTTTTTCCAACAAACACATCCTTAATCCTTCACTTTTCCCTCTTTCATTTTTTGTTCTAACGATTTGAACTCAAAAGGGTAAAAGCGGTTATTTAAGATATAAAATTACACAATACCCCTTTCTCTTCTTTTTTTTTTTTTTTTCCTTTTAAATTAGGGTGTAACAGTTCAGTTAACAGTGTGTTTAGAAAAACGGTTAACCGAATCGAATTGTACGATTCGGTTCGGTTAATAACCATGAGTCAAGACTCAAAATTGAAATCAAACCGTGAAACATAATTTTTTTATTTTAATAACCGTAACCAAAACCGTGAAATATGATTATTAATTGTCGGTTTGGTCGGTTAAACGGGTTTTCAGTTTCTTTTACAACCCTATGCGTAGGATTGAAGGCGTCTTTGTTATTTTCTATTTTATATATAAAACGAAAAGTGATCTTAAAAAAATTGGCAACTAACAAACTACTGTGTGAGTTTTGCCACCATCCCCTTTCTCGAGTCAATGTTGGGTCTGATTTAGGTTAATAAATAGTTGGAACAAATATCTTATGCTCATATATACTAGCAAAATAGTCCCGAGCTTAATAAAATTATTTTTAATTTTAAAATATTTTTAACATACTATTGAGAAAAAAAAATCTAGAGCAAACAAACATACCATTTTATATTGTTATTGGTAATAGAAATATTTTAGTAAGGACAAATATACCATTTTATCATTTTTAGAATTCCATTTATTAAAATTTATTTAAAAGTAAAATTTATAGAAAAATCACATGATTTGAAAATCAAACCTGAATTTATAAAATTTAATGTATTTTGATTTTTCATGTAAGAAGTCTACATAATTTTTTTTTAAATACATAATAAATTCTGACAAAAATATAACAATATCTTTTGAAAAAATAACCAAAACTTTTATATGAAATTGATGATTTGGTTTATGGATATCACATAATTTTATAATTGTATAGACCTCTTATAGTGCCCAAGCTTTATTGTCACGTTGGTCATGTGGTAAGCTACTATGTTCCATGCTAAATTCGAACCCTTATTTAGGAAAACATAGTGGCTAACTTAAGAATTATTTTTTTGAAAGGAAAATTAATAAATTAAGAATCAAACTTTTTTTTTCTGAAAGAAAGAATTAATAAAATTAAGAATCAACTACGAAGAAACAAGTAAATCCATTTACATGGTAAAAATCATTTTTCTTTGTATCTAAAATAATATAAAATAAGTTCCAATTTTATAGTTTGTACTTAAAGAAAAAGCTACTTTGTATAATACTGGATGAAGCTGACTTTTGAAATTCAAACTCAAGGTTACTTGATCACTAAAAATAATTACACATAACTTTTTTTAATATTTAAAATACAAATCTTCATTCACAAAAGAAATGAAAGAATTCCATTGCATCATCTCCCTTCAACAATGCAAATACAGATCTCCTAGTGAAGGAACGAAAATTTCAAATAGAAGAATTTGATATAAAGCATTGGGATTGTGGCAAATATCGATGAATATCAATTTTTATATTAAAAATAAATAGCTTTGAAAAGATTTCATCGATCGTCCACGAGTTTTTTCTAAATAATATTTATCTTCTTTACCCGACCAATCAATTTGGAGTTGCCTTAAAAGGAGAATCTTTGTGCCTGCATCTACTGATATAATAAATAACTACAATAAAGTGAAAAGAAATAGATAACTCCACATTTTTTCCTTCTATGATTGAATTCTAACATAAAATATCACATTCCAGGCAAAATTTATATAAAAGTGTAGGAGTTTCTAGTGATAGGAGTTATTGGAGATGCTGCAAAATTGAATGATAAAAACTAATGGGAGAAGAATTATTAGAGAAGTTATTAACTGGTTAAAAAAACACATGGTCAAAATTAACTGGCAAGTGAAATTGGAAATCAAATCCGGTTCGCTTCATATATTATAATAGCTAGATTCGAATTTCTATATTCCCTATCCATTTCTCCCAAATTGGAAAAAAAAAATTACAACCCCTTTTAGATTTGAGAACAATTTGGTTGGCTAATTTTTTTTACATTCCAACTAAGGGGCTCATTTATGAGAAACTTATACATGCAAGGTAATAGAAACTCAGACTTGCAAGGGGTGTACAACTCGCAAATGTGAGGCAACAGGAACTCACATATGCAAAGAGAACTAACTTGCACGTATGAGTTAGTACGTACTCCCATATATGTGAGGGCGGGGGTGGCTAGGTTCGAAACTTGGTCGCCCCAAAGAGCTCCTAATTTGGTATGCTAAATTTGGATCTCATTTGTCCCTGCTTACCTAAATTATCATCTTATTTTTATACAAGTCTTACCTTCGTTTTAACTTTAACTTATAAAGCTGTGAAATATAATACAATAATACATCTTTTGTATTCATTTTCTTTAGGTATGGATAAGATCCATCCTTGTACTCTTTGGGTTCCTCTCTTGGACCCTAAATGTGGACCTGATCCATTTGGCCAAACTTAGATCCACAATGACATTTCATGTCAAGTCAAAGTGGTCCCTGAGCCATTATATCCCAAACTTTCTGGGCTGACAACATGTCGGCATGAGATGCTTTTTCATTCTCTGTAATTAAGATGATGTAGAAAGAATGGCAACACTTAAAAGAGTCAAACCCAAAAGGGCTTAAGAATGCTAAATGAAATTATGACTGCACTTAATACAAGTAATTATTGCTACCCAATAATAACCCTAAATTAATCATAGTACTAATGGTGGTTTCCAAAGCTGCCAACACCAACCCATCCTCATTCCCGTGTGCGTCCCCCACAAAGCTAGACATTGCGGCAGGCGCAGCCCATCTCTTATTGTTTCTCTTATTGTTGTGGCATTCATTGCTGGCCATTCGGCCCATCCAAACTTCTTAATCATGGGTCTCACTCTGACAGTTTGATGGGGGAATTTGTTTTCTCTTAAGTAGTCACATAAGTGACTTGTCTCAACTTGTTCTGATGGGTTTGATCCAAGTCGAGTTCATTGGTTTTGGCTTCAGCCAGGTCTAAAAATCTGGCTTTTCCGGCCTAGAGTTTATTCTTTGTAACCTATTTATATATTTATTAGTGAAATACTTTTTTTTTATAATAAATAATAGTTTCTTAAACTCTTTTCGGGTTCTATTGGGTTACTGGTCCAAGAGTGTTAATTAAACTTAAGGACCCATAATTAATCCTTGGGCATCTTCGTAAATCTAAGGTGCCAACATCATTGGATCGTGAGTCCATCGGTGGTTTTTTCACCTTTTTAATCCTACCCAGCTAGCTCTTAAGTCTTAACCAAGGCAACTTTTACAGTAGTTTCTTCATTAACTTCAAAGTACATGTTGATTGATTTTTACTTGTGTAGATTTCAAGATGTTAGACGGGACAATCCAAAGATTAGATATGAACCACTTGTCATCAAGCTCATGACGCAAGATACGCTTTCAATACATTGGATTATTCATTATTTAATGCATAAGTCTAGACTGTAGATCTATAGTTTAATATTTGTTACAAACCATATCAATTTTTTCGCAATACACATTTTCAAAGGATTAAAATGATTATAAGATAACTCCATGAATCTAATAGGGGTGAGTTTGACGGAAGTGCAGGTGTGAGTCCTGAGGGTTTGGGCTTACCCCATCTATCATAAGTCATTCGCCGTATTGTCAAGTTTTAAGGTAAATTTAGTTTCTATTGGAGTAAAATTTACGAGATCCCGTTCCAAAAGCGTTCAACTTGAGTGGCTCGTGAGGCACTTGTGGAATTCTGCTCCTTCATGTAAAAACAAGATCTAGTGTGTAATCAATGGTTCATAGGATCCCCATTCCCAGTAATGAATAAGAGGACTATGGTGAGGAAGACTCACAAGTAGGAGTCCACAATGCACAACCATGGTTAACCTATAGAATGTCGCCATTATAATCCTTGGTGATTAACGCGTGTCCAAATGTCTTACCTTCTTTTTGCATATATGTATTTGAATCTTCTCTTCTGGGTGTTGAGATTCCACTCACCAATCAATATATCTATTTATATTTCCACTTCCACCTTAGCCGAGATAATCTAGATGATATGGCGAGAGCGAGATAGTCAAACACGTCAGTCTGATTGAAAAAAATGTCTTGACTTGAATGGCTCGGCCCGCCCGGGGCCCCCTAACTCTGCACAGACAATTTGGTCGATTGGGTTTTGGGACTTGGGAGGTGTCGTTTGTTTGGTCCTTATTCCTTCGTCCATTGTTTTCTGAGGCTTGATCTGAACCCAGATCATTCCACCTCCTTCACTGCACCACAGGTAGTAGTAGTACATGAATAATGCAAGAGACCTGCTGGCCTATCTACCTCCATCACTGCACCATAGGTAGTAGTAGTACATGAATAATGCTAGAGATCTGCTGGCCTAACAGCAGACAAGGGCAGCGCTCGTACCCCAAGGTGGGGCCTAATCACCTACATGTAAAAGGGGTTTCATAATTTGATTATAAAAAAAAATAAGTGGACAAAAATAAGATTTAAAATCATTGTGTTTAATGCTAATTCACCCGTAGATTAGTGGTAAGGCATGTTTCCAGTGTGTAAAAGTGACGATACATTATTTTTCCTGTAATTCAAATTCATGATCGGTTGGCTCTAGGGTTGCAAACGGGTATCCGATTACGAAATTTCCAGGAAGTTTCGACCTGCAAAAAAGGGGGTCTGGAACCTATTTTTTGTTACGATTCATAAACGGTTCCGGGTCTGGAATTTAATATTGGTTCCGATTGATAAACGGGTCCGGTTCCAGGTCCATATAGGTTCCGACCCGTGGACCCAAGACCTGGCATATGACTATCTGATATTGCAATTTGAACTTTAAAACCAACTTTTTTGGGGCATTCTTATGTATAATACTGAATGTTATAAACTTAATGCACTGTTATAAGTTGAGTGATATACTTATTTTAAGAAAAAATGAAGAACAAAGAGAAAACAGAATCGATTTTGGAACTATATTCGAGTCCTCTAGGTGGACCCGGTTCCAGAATTAGATTCGGGTTTTTTTTATTAAAACCGGGTCCGAAACCAACAAAACAGATTCCGATTTAAAACCGGATCCGGAACCGTTATTTTAAAACAGGTCCGGGTCCGGTCCACAATGGTTCCAATTCGGTAGCGTCCCGTTTGCAATCTTAGTTGGCTCTATGTCATATTAATTTATTTAGCTAATCGTTTCTATCAAAACTCTCGGTAGGGTTTTGGTGGGTGCCTGGGAGCAGAAGCTGGAAATTAGAATTCCCAAAATAACATGTAGGGAATTTCAAAATATTTAGGACACCAACCAACATTTTGTGATGTTGAGGCTATCCACCCACAATGAGTTTAATTAGCTCCCGAGTTAAGAGTGGAGACATCCTAATATAAATGACTCGTGAGTTAATCCAAGGTGAAGTCAAGATTGAAGAAACCCATTGAATGGAAATCTAGAAAGGCCTGGATTACCTTTAGAACTTTATTTTTTTTCACTTTGTGCTTCCATTGACTATGTTACCAGATCATTCAACGACGGAAAGGTTCCAATCATGACGACTATGGGCGAAGAAATCATTTCGTTATGTGAATGGCCCACTTTTAGTGGGACCCAGACTTTATATCATGGTAGTGAAAAAAAGGTTTCCTCACTGAAGAACAAAACTTTACTAATGTATGTATCCAATGGCCTGGCCACATTGACCTTCGGCCTGATCCCTGCTTCCTTCCTGCTTTGTGCAGGGGCTATCCTTCCTTCATTCTGCAGGCTTCCTTCCTGCCATGAGCGGCCTATCTTGTAAGGATCTCCAGTTCCCCAACCCCCTGGCTGGGTACTGGAAAGAAAAATTACCTGAAAGGCTGGACCTTGCTGGCTGGTCGCTTTCACTTTATGATTGTACTTGTAGAAAAAAAACCCAACCAGCTAGAATGGTCCAAGTTACTAGTAATAGCTCAGGAATCTAATGACTGGTTTTAGTAATAGCTCAGCTCAGCAGGTGGAAATTAGCAATTAGAGGGGCCTTTTTTGTTTTTTCCTGCAAATGCCTCTATTTTCTTGTTTTCCAAAAGTGTTATAAAAGTTTTAGATTTAATTTTGACTAGATTCCTTTTAATTATGATTTTTTTTCTATGAACTTTAGTAAAAAGCTAAAAATGTATAGATTAATGAGATTTAAAGTTAGACTTCTTACCTTTTATAGGAGCCTAAGGTCAACCCAATCTTTTTGAGGCACTATTAGTGACACTATAACCAATTTAGCTTTGACCCCTTTATGTCCTTTATAAATGCTATTTATTAATTCAAATGAGGCCCATAATTTTAAATAGGGTGACAGTCATCAAAGAAGCCCAATTATGAAAAGCATTTAGGTATCAATTGAAACTTGATACCCTTAACACTATTTCTCGTGTAAGGATGACAGAATTAAATTTGCGATCTTAAATTAGAAGAGTGAAGATCAGTCCAA
This sequence comes from Persea americana, assembly GCA_029852735.1. Taxonomy (NCBI): domain Eukaryota; kingdom Viridiplantae; phylum Streptophyta; class Magnoliopsida; order Laurales; family Lauraceae; genus Persea; species Persea americana. Next base: position 33,800,576 of record CM056818.1, read on the forward strand.
AGGTGCGATTGCCACTCAAGTAATTGTAAGATTGAATAAGGTAACTTGACATTTGTACCTAATTGAGACCGGTTCCTATACCCAAAGGCATAAAGTCCAGCGAATTACATTCATAATATCACATTAGCCCGATGGATGTAGGTGAAGACATGGGAGAGTCTGATCATGAAATCATTTATTATAAATTAAGACTCTGCGAAGTAACAAAGTTACCTTGAAATGCTTCACAATATATGTTGTCGATCTCCCATTAGATCCAAGAAAAAGAGAAAGAAAAGTAAATGCATTTTGCAGATACAGTGATGTATTTTTCTGCTATTAATTGAAACTCTAATTTCTAAGGAGAGAACATATTTGAAATCCATGTCCATAGGCATTCCCAAGGTTATGAACTTTCCTTGTGAGGCCCACCTTGAGTTATGCCAATCACTACATAGGGTGAGATTGAATGGCCTAATTCTCAACGAGGGGTAAGCCTCACATATGACCTGAACTTATAATAATAATATCTGATTAGCATTTCAAAAATCTGTGGTTAAACTTTAATTGAAGTACATTTCATGCGACTTCTGTAATTTAATGCCATCAAGTACACGCACTTAATAATAAATAAGGTCACATTTGAAAAGTCTTAAATCTTTTAGAATCCCAACCCATTCAACTTCATTCGGTCTCAATGCCATCTACTCTTGACAATAATCAAATGTTCATACCCGTTTTACATTCCATTAATTTCTTTCTACAGGGGAGGTGGCTCCCACTCATCACTTTCGAATAGAAAGGCTTACAATTATTGAAAGTTGCATATGAAAGCAAGTGGGATGATTTCAGAACTTCAGGTACCTGACTCCTATTCTTTTAATCTTAGTCATGTGTCATACTCAATACTCGCCAAACTCTTGTCCTTTGTAATACTCACGGTTTGGTCCCACTCCCACGGGGCCACGACATCTCTTCAAATCCAAGACACGCGTCTAAGTCCTTTGTCAAAGCTGACACATAGAAACCATTTAGTCCAGACAATTATTATATATGAAAGCGACTAATTTCAATTGAAATCAGCCTCAACTGATTTTAACCATTTCATCCAATGTTGACCACGTTGATTTCAATTGAAACTGGCCTCAAAATTACCTTCCCTTTGAGTTACACGGTTTGATATAGGTTTTTAATTGAGATTAAATGAGAAGGTAAGTTTCCCCTCTCTCCTATCATAACTCTCCTTAAGAAACCCTACAATATCTCTCCTTAATCAATTAATCAAATATATCCTTAAATAGTGGAGTCCAGGTCCCTGTTTCATATAAATAGGGAGATACTGTTTGAGCAAATCTTAAATCACCAACTGTGTAAAATCTTATGCCAGCTAATCTTGCTCTAAGAAAGCAATTGAGATGGTGCATTAGCTAATATAAGATGTTACATAGTTGGTGATTTAGGATTGGATGAAACATTATCTCTATGTTTCTACGAAACAAGGAATCCAGGCCTTAAATAGTGGGATATGGTTTCTAATCCTTAACTCCTCGAGTCTTATTACTAATTAAATATCCCTAAATTACCAATCTTCGTATCCTTATCTTGCATACTTCTTTACTAAATACACGTTACAACAAGAAAGATAATATCGGTTTCTCCTTAAGCCACATCAACTGCTTGCCCTATTTACATATTAAATATTTAATAATTACTAGCAACAATTAAAATTAGTATTTTCTTTAAAAATATTATTGATAAAATATAAATCAATAATAAAGGCCCGTGCTAAGCCTGAGTAAAAAAAATATATATATATTCATATTTGGTGTTTTCAAGGGAATATTATTGATAAAAATTAATTAACAGAATAAATCTACTATTAATCACCCATGGCCGGATGTTTGGATCCACCCATAAAATCTATTAATGGGGCCGAGCTTCACCTCAATTACACTTAAAACCACCAACATATTTTTTTTTACTTTTGAATTTTATAAGGGGACCCACTCATGAAATTTTAATGTGGCCGTGAAATCACTATTATAAATTCATTGTGGGGCCAAGTTTCACTTCAATCAAAATTAAGCCTGTCATTGAGGACCCACTAATAAAATTTTAATGGTCCATGAAGCAATGCTATAAGTTTATTATGGGGACAAGTTTTGCTTAAATTAGACTCAAGCCCACCATCGTAGTTTTTGCTCATAGGACTTTATAAGAGGGACCCCGCCAACATGTTTTTCAAAAGTCTCAGTGTTACTATGAAGGTAATATTATAAATCCATTAGTAGGCCCTTTATAAAATCTATAATATTTCAAAATTATAATACTTTTTTAAATAATCAGCCCAAGTTTTATTCAAGGAACACCACTTGATTGTATTAAGTGTCCCACTCATTGACGTCCAAATAATATGAAGAGATTTTTGTATAGGATGATGTGGAGATAATATGGAGAGATTTTTCAAGGGACTTAAAAGGAGGGAATAAAGATAGATTTATTGTGATTTGAGTTATCTAAAAAACATATTTCCAAAATCAACTGTGAAGGCACATGGTGTCCGTGACAGCCCTTATGTGGCATCGTGAGGTTTCAGCGCGCTGACGTGGCACCCTTTACAGCACACCTCCCTATTGCTTTAATATATATCGTTCTTCTTTGATTACCTTTTCTTATTGAGTAAAATCTCTTAGATTAATGTGCTTACAAAAAAACTAGCATTCTGATTTTTAGCAAAAAACTTTATTCATGAAAGTATTATTTTAGTCCATTTAACCAAAAATTGAGTTTAAAATTAATGCATGCCTTAATGGGTAGGGGCATACATAAGACAATTCTTATAATTTGGTAGGGCCTTAGATTGGGACATTCATATCACCTGAAATTTCTAATAATTCTTTTTATTACCATTCCTTATGAAATAAAATCTCTTTGATAAAGGAAGTTAAAAATGAGGAAAAATACTCTAGCAATCAAATTTTTAGTGAAACATAAAAGTTTTTTTTTGTTTTTAAATTTTATTTAACATAAAATTGAGTATAAGAAGGATAATGCATGTCTTAATCGGTACGGGCCTACACGGGGCAAGTCTTATCATTTGAGATTTCGAACAAATTTCTTTTCTTTAGAAAGTCAAAAAGTAAGAAAAGAAATTATAATTTTTAGTGAAACATAAAAGTTTTCTATTTTTAAAGTCTATTTAACCAAAACTTGAATTTAAGAAGAATGATGCATGTCTTAATCAGCAGGGGCTTACATGAGACAATTCATATCATTTGAGATTTCTAACAAATTCTTCTTCTTTCATTATCATGCATATTAAATAAAATATCTTTAATAAAGATAATGAAAAAAGAAACTAATCAACAATTATTATTTTTAGTTAAGATTCTTGATTCATGAATAAAAGCTTTTTAGTTTTTAAAGTATAATTCTTTTTAAAATGTAATTTTTTCAACTTACTATATTACCCTTTGTCTTTCATAATTACATCCACATCTTTCTTTATAGCTTGTTCTTTTTTAAATTTCATTATATTTACTTCTTTGATTTTTCTCATTATTGGATTCTTTTTATCTGTAGTGCGATATGATTGAGACATTGATATGTTTGTCGAATTATAAGTAATGGAAGTTCTTGCCAACATCTCAAAAGTTGTATGGAAAAACCAGGTTATTTTCACGGTTCAATTGTCACTTTAGATTATAATTGATCATAATATATCTTGCAAGTATAGATAATACTAAATAAAGATATAACATTTTTTTTTACTTTAAATTATTTTTCTTTGTGATATATTATAAACAAAGCTCCAAGTTCAAATATTCTTTAATTTTATTTGCCCGAGCTTAGCACAAGCTTCTGTTGCTAGTTCAAGATGAATCACATACCTTATACTTATATATATGTTCAAGTTTCAATTTAAAAGAAATTAGCAACAAACGCCCGCGCTCAAATAAATATATAGTAAATTATTATAATAATTAAAACTATAAAAGAAGAATCTACTATTATTATTTTAAAGAATTTTTAGAAGAAAATAAAGTAGAAAAAAGATCTTAAGATCTTATTATGGTAAAAGAAGGAAATTATTGTGAAAAATAATAATGAGAATCTTGTAATATCACACCTATAAAATCTTTGTAAATTGGAAAAAATGTATGGGTTGAAAATCCCCACCAAAAAAGAGAAAATCTTGAATGGAAGCAAAAAGAAAAAATGATACCATTCAAGGAAGGAAAAATAAAAAAATGAGAAAAGAAAAAAAAAAAAAAAACATGTATCCATTTTCATACAAGCACATGGGCTCAATCTCTTAGGGACATCATGTAGAGTGTGAGAGTGGTTGAGATGAGTCTCTAGTAAAGAAAAAGAAACAACAATGAAATAAACAAAATAAACAAAGAAAATCAATCTTTTAATTAGTTTTCGCTTTCCAATGAAGAAATAAGGTACAAAACAAACCAAATATGCCATCATTCTTTAGAGCATCTCAGTGTAGATAAATGGATGTAGAAATTAAGAAAAAGAAAAATGTATCACCATTCTCGTGTACATTTGAATCATGGATCTTAAACACAAGATAACTTACATACCAGTAAGCAAAATTCCACAAAAATGCCTAATCAAGGCAAACAGGTAGGCTACTTTCCCACTCGACAGACCCACACCAATGCCCCAAAACACTACCCACTCATGTCGAGCCTACTTACCATTAGAACCCACTTGCTTGAACCTGAAAATCAAATCCACATCCAACCAAATACCATCACCACTCAGAAGCCAATGCACATCTCATCCTCCATCTCTTTGTTTATCCCTCTCGGCTTAAAACTTTTTGTAGGTGCTATCAGAATGGATATTAGTTCTAATTTAACCAATTAACATGCAGCGGAAATAACCAATTAGACAATATACAACTAGCTATCTACCAATCACACACCACAAGAAGGCAGACACAATATTTAGTGTGGAAACCCTAGCAAGCGAGAAAAATCACGAATCAGAAATCAAGAATTCACGAACAGATACAAGATATACTCACAAGCTCATTTACCTTAGTCTGTACCTCGACCTAAGGACTGCAGTTGTTCTTGTAAAAATCCACCAACATGATATCCATCGTGCCCCGTTCTCCTTACTTGATCTCCTCGTACCTTGTCAGCCAAGATGAACCATCTTCTACAAGAAAGTAAAAAGTAGCAACAACCTTCTAGAGCAGCTCTTCAGAATGATCTCGTAATGGCTCTAGAGAATAATCTCTCTCTTAGATATCTCTAACTCAGATTAATAAGAGGTGTGTCTTTTAGGGTTGAGAGCAGTACCTTATATATAGTCCTAAATTCGTGCATTAGGCTTAGTGCGCAACTATGACTTAAATTGGAAAACCAAGTCTCAAAAGGAAAGAAATTCGCAAAAAATAATAGACTTTTCCGTTTCTGCGCCGCCTGTCCGATCGATCAAACAGTGCATCCAATCGATTGGACAGAGCAAGTAACTGAGACGCATTTACTGTCTGATTGATCGAACAGAGGCTCCTATCGATCGGACCTAGGTTGATTCGCCCGATCATCTATCTTTGTCGGTTCAGCTCTATCGACGTTACAACCACAGTTCATTCTAAAAAATAGAAAATATAACTCAATGGACCCAGTGTTTTTTCCAACCCATGAATTAGTCAATATAAAATACTAACAATCGAAGTATAAGAGAAAGAGATGGGTAGAAGCCTTTTATTCTATTGTGGAAACAGCAAGGGGGTGGAAACACCGGGGTGTGGGGTGGGGGTGGATACATTGAATGTGTTTAGCATTGCAACCCTTTTGTAGATTCAATTATTCCATGAGCTTAATATGAAGATTAAGCGTCAGTTAGGTTTTTAAGAACTTATACGCCACAATTCACATATCACAATGGAAAATCTTGAACTTATAGGAGGGTTGCAATCCCTTTTAGAGGATACAATGGGCAATTACAATATTATCATGATGACAAAGCAAATGCAACGTGGCCTAAATCATAGTCTTAATCATGTTAAGATAAATTCCAATCACGAGGTTCTCGGACATCAAAGGTTTCCCATGTGTGCAATGTAAAAGCACGACAATTGTAACAGATTTAGAGATTGCTAACATTATGCATGCTTGATTTGAATTCCATGCAACTATGATCTTACCAGATGCATCTTACCAGATGCATGGCACATGGTACCTGATGTGGCTACTACTGATTCCTAGTATCTCAATAAATTGTAGAGGTGTTGTGGTGGCTGCTGCCACTGATCCTTTGCTACGTTGAACAGCCCTCTTGAAGACTGCTACTATTGATTCTTTGTTGCATTGAAGAGCCCTCTTGAAGAACTCCCCAATCAATATTGATATTCAGTCGGTGTTGGTGCCGAGAAGATTCATTGGAACGACGTGTTTCTCAAGATAATGAAAAACGATAAGATGAGAGGATATATCTTAAGAAAGGGTTAAGATTAGTTTGAATTTTAAGTTTAGAGAGAGAGATTAGGGATTTGAACTTTTAGATTAGGCAACAATGAGCTGGGATGGAAAGGGGTTAGAAATTGTATTGAATTGATCATAGGAATAAGGGAGGAGATTTAAGGAAGATTTTATGGGGCGATATTTTAAGGGATTAGACTTTTTAGGATAATGCAGTGTGAGAGATTTTACGAAAGTATTAGAGCGACAGATTTTATAAAATAAACGTAATGGTCCGGATTAGGTCTAGGATGGTGTAATACTCAAAATGTCAAATGCACGTGCCATATTCCTGCCCTTTCTGTTTAGTCACCAAGCAGCCGCGAAATTCCTTCTTTGATCTTTTCCTTTCTCAACTGGTTCCACACTTGTATTAGAACATATTTTGATTCCTCGTGCGACGGGAGAAATAAATCCATCATTTCAACCCCCACCCACCCAAAACCAATGGCTTGGGAAGTTTCAAGTTTCAACAGCCAAACTGCAACCACACATGCATTTCATACATAATACACATGTACGAACGAAATCCATTCCAATTTCTTACTAGTTTCCAATCCATTTCCCCAGTTGTGTACGTCTTCCTCACAATAAAAAAACACCCACAGACACTTTCATTCCCACACGCCCTCCAAGAATCTGACTTGAATCTCTGTCCCTCTCAATTCCCCTAATTGTTTTTGCAATATTATTAAAGAAGGGTGGGACCCACTTATTAAAGATTATCTCATATGCTCAAGATTTGCGTATGGGACGGGTCAAAAGTTTCATCATGAACAAATCACGTGCCTGATAGAGTGGGACAAACTGTTATGGGTGGAAATTTCGTCATATCTCCCAATTTTTTCTTTTATTCAGGATCCTCACACGCTTCAACCCCGAGAAATCCTGAGTTAAATGAATCCCACCTATGGAAACCTAATCATTCAAAATAAATGCCCTCCTATTAAATAGGGTATTTCAAAATTTTACATTAATTCTAATTTATTCCACCCTCATATCAATAGTTTTCATATATATATATATATATATTATCAATCAAAACTTTTAGAAAAAAAAAATTAAGGTTCGAGAATATCCCATATATCAAGAGGGTTGCAAACGGATATCCGATTATCTGATTATCGGGAAGTTCCGACCAGCAAAAAATCAGGTCTGAAACCTATTTTATGTTCCGATTAATAAATGGGTTAGGGTCCAAAACCTAATTTAGGTTCCGATTGATAAACAAGTCCTGTTTCTAGTCCATATAGGTTCCGACCTGTGTACCCGGCAAATAAACCTTTGATATTGTAAATTGTACATCAAAATTAACTTTTTATTATATATTTTTATGCATATTACTGGAGGTAGTAGACTTGATGCATTGTAATGAGTTGAATAATATGCTTATTTTAAGAAAAATGAAGAATAGAGAGAAATTAGAATCGATTTAGATGGACCCGATTTTGAAACTAGATTCCAATATAAACCAGATATAGAACCAAACCAATAACACAGGTTCTAAGTTAAAATCGGATCCAGTACGAAAACCGGAACCGTTACCCACTGCAGTACAAATCCGGAACTCTCTCTTTTGCAACCATTGAAGCGGTTATAATTTAATTATACATTTATTTTCAGCTGTTACAATTCAATTGCCGAAAAAAACTCATTTTTTTTTTTATTGAAAAGGTTATATTTTTTTTTGCTTTTTTGGAAAAGGATCTGTGTCCCTGGGCAGGAAATCTTTTATCAAGGGGCCCACATCAGAGTTCCACTCAATCCCGCTCGCGCTGCTTCTGCTTCCGCTTCCGACCGAACCTCAGAGACGACTCTGACATCCTCCAAATTTCGTTCCTTCCGTTGTCTGCTTCTTTCATTCACATGTCACACTGTCCTCGCACATACATCGAATGTGAGTATACTCTCCTTCCTCTCTTCCTCTGCTTCTCTTGACAATGCAATCGAATTATCGAACAGATTTTCGATTGAGATTCTCTCGTCATCTTTTCCAAACTCTCCGATGCAGATTTTCTCTCTTCTTCGTGTAATCCCACTACTAGTATTCCTCTCAGACAGAAAAGACACGGAATAAGATAGAAAGCCGCTTTTAACTTGATTTGATTTGCTTCTTTTCCGATTCTCTGTTCTTTGTCATAATCTCTCTATTGAGGATTTGAAATTCTTGCATCTTTGACCCGATTTCCTTGTGAGGTTTGGTTTCTCGATCTGTTGTTGGTTTTTTATTTGGTTGTTGAGTTGTTGCGGAAGAATGCGGATTGGTAGAGTGGTTTGGCTGCTGGTTCTTCTTGTTTGCTGCTTGGAAGCGGCGGGGATTGGAGCCGCTTTGGATGCTGGGCAGCGGCTTCCGCGTCAGATTCATTTGGATACGGATGTTGATACCGATGATTTCTTCGCTCTGCTGTACCTTTTGAAGTTGAATAGATCGGAATTCAATATCAAGGTTTGATTTTTTTTTATCTGATGAATGTTGCCTGTGTTCTTTGTTCAGTTGAAATTATGATTTTAATGCTGTTGTGAAAAAGCTATAGTTTGTCGAGAAGTGTTTCTGCGGCCTCTACTGATGCCTTGAGATTTTGATACGATTGGTAAACAGAGGAAATTTGATATCGTATAAGAGCCAACTGACTGCGAGTTCGAATTCCAGGAGGAACGACTCCTGTTGAGAAGTATTTTTGTTGCATCTACTAAAGCCTTGAGGTTTTGGTATGATTGGTTAGCGGAGGAAATTTAATATAATCTAGATAGGCGATTCATAGCTTTTGGAGTTGAATTGGTTCATTCACTTTCAGCAATGAATCAGCTGAGATTTTGTTGTGTTGAATCATGTAGTGGGCTGACTAGGTTGAGTACTTACCATGTTCTTTAACTTCTTGAGTTTTGGTAGCTAGGATTTCATGATTTCATTGCTTTTAATCTTGTGATGAAGTTATATTGGCTTCATAGTGTGAAATTTCGCTGATAATGGTATTTACTACTACAATTTTTAGTAAGTTCTGAGATTCAGTTTTTGTAGGTTCATGTTGTCGCTTTTCTTCGATGAAATGCCTGTGTCTTGTCTCGGTGTGATGAGTGCTTATGTAGTTTCATGGGAATGTGATTTATCAAATCATTGTTTCTCTGGTTTCCTGGAGAAAGTTATGGGACTTGGATTTGATTTAAGTTTATTGTGCAAAGTTTGGTAGTCGTTTGAAGTTCATTACACAAGCTTCCTTTCTTTTCCTAATAATACTAGTCGAGTTGTGCTTTTATGGAAGTTATTCTTGATCTTAGAAGTGTTGAATTCTATTTGTTTGAAAATAAACAAAATCAAGTGCTACTTGGATCTATCTGGTGTTGCAGAAATGAACGGCTAAGATATATGTAATCACAAACACAATCAAATGATATAACATAGAAAGAAGCCTGTAGCATCAAAGCAATGAGATGAATGGTGGATCTTTGTTCGGGTGCTCGGATGGCACAGATAATTCTCAGCAATTTCCCTTCTAATCCTTCCGTACACACTGTTATATAGGCAACTGAATGATTTTCTAACCTTGAGCTCTCTTATCTCAAATTTGAAACTATGCATCACATGGGTTCCTTATTACAAATATCCTTATTGTAAAAAACCTTACTTACCATCAAAGCCTTATTTATCCTGAAGTAATGGAAATACAATTGTTGTTGTGGGACCACATTATGGGATATCTAACACTCTGTCCACATTTTGTTTGACATTGCAAGCATCATTGCCATCAGCATCTAGGAAACAAATCCAAACTCCAAAGCATGAATCAGGCAGGTCACAGGAGAGAAAAACGCCGACTACATTTTTCCAATGGCCATTTTTGATACCTCTATATTACATCATGTTTAATCAAATTCAAACGTATAAGAGTTAACTGCCCCATAGCTACATCCTATATGACTATTTTGATTAAAATTGAGTTGTTTACTGCATGCTACTGTAATTGCATTTGTTTCAAGCTCAGCTCCGCCAGCTGCTAGCAGTATATGCCATTTCAAGCTGATCATGAGGTGCCTAATTTTTTCTGATATTTTCTCATAAGGTGTATGATTAATTTTCTTACGTAATTGGAATTTTTAGTACATTTTATTTAGTGTTGTAGTAATATCAATATGTTTTGTCCATGTTCTCTTATTCTTTTCTAAGATAAACTCACTGCAGGCAGTTACCATTAATGCAAATGCCTGGACCAATGCCGGTCATGCTGTGAATCAGGTGTATGACATACTTTACATGATGGATCGTGACGATATTCCAGTTGGAATAGGGGGTGAAGGAGGAATATTATCAGATGGCACAATACTCCGAAATGTCGGTGGATATCTTCCTATAATTGAACAGGTACATGAAAACCCAGGTCTTTGTTTCCAAAGAAAGGTGCAGTGCATATTCTGAAAAGTCTTGCATATCTTCCTCAAATATTTTTCTTTATCTCATTGCTAAATGTTTTTCAATGCTTTCTCGATTAGTAACTTGGCATATCATGCCAATGTCTTTCCATTGGAGACAGTAAAAGGATTTTCTATTTACTCCATAAATGAATCCAGCTGTTTTTATCTACTCTGGGTAACATTTTGATATTAAAACAGGGTAATTCGACAGCAGGTGGTTGTCGTTACAGACAATTTATTCCTCCTGGACAAGGAGGTCGGTTAGATATAGATACTAATTATGGCTTACGAAGAGGTTTCCTTCCACAGGTATGAAATTCTTGGCTGCCAGTATTTGTTTAATAAATTCTTTTAGCTTGTAGGTTATTAGTCAAAGTTGCATGATCCTATGGATATGGACTGCCTACAATTAACTACCACTAATTTTAATATCTCACATCTACTCTAAGATCTGATATTTTTCTTTAAATGTTACTTACTCTCTTTTGTTTGCTAAAATACTATCCACATACTAGCTTTCGGTTCAAAGTGGGAAACTCTGCATCTTCATGTTAAGTAGATTGGTCTTCCACTTCCTAACAACTTAAGCTTTTGGGACTTGACGAGCCATGCCAAGTCTTGAGTTCAAACCCTAGAGAAGGCATTGCTCCCCCGGGCTGTGTTGGCAGGCACATCTTACATGGGTACGTATGTTGTGAGTTCAAACGGCATCGGGGGAGGTAATTTGTGAGTTCAAACGGCATTGGGGGGTTTGGGGGGTGGGGGTGGGGGGGTGTGGTTGGATGTATTGGCTAGTCAGACTTGACACTTCATATAAAATAATTGGAATGTGCTCATTGTTTCCATGACAAGCTTTACTGTCATGTCAGCTTATCTTTCAAAAGAAAATTTAAAAAACAGATGATACCATCTTTTCTAGTTATAATTTCTATTGCACTATCACACAATTTTCTGCCCGCATAATTTTTTTTTTTTTTGTTTCTCCTAATCAGACAACAATGTGCTGTCTGACTTGACTTGTTTTGAATGTGTTCTTTTATTTCTCCTTTTAGCAATATTCTTCTTGTTGCAGCAATGTGAGAAGATGGTATCACACAATACTGAATGACAGTTCCATCTGTCATGCAATGCTTAGCTGTGAGCTGATGCCCTATTGAAACTTGGAAGTCTAATCATGCTCAGCATCTCAGAGTACATTTGAATACTGGAAGATTCCTAAATCTATTTATGCTGTTTCACTTTATTGATTCATACATTAGATAGACTGTAGCTTAACTTGTGCTCTACATTCATTACAAAGAATTGACACTCACCTATCTTGTGATGATTTCCAGGGTTGGTATGACATCTTTTAGAATGTTACCACTTTGCTTTCCTCCAGTGATTTCTTTAATCTTTACCCCTCATTGTACAATATTTCCTATAGAATGTCATCACTTTGCCTTCGATACTTTCTGCCCCGCACCCGCCCCCAAATTGCCACCAGGCCCTTACACACTCATTCACACGGCAACACACTCTCTCTCTCTCTCTCTATATATATATATATATATATATATGGGAATGTTCACGTACATGCTTATGGTGCATCCCTATGGTGAGAACTTCAAGCAGGCCTACCTTATGATTGATCCCGAACTGTTCACACACATGGGAACGAACAAACCATGCCCCCGCCCCCCACCACCACCACCACCACAACACACACACACACCGAGTCATCAACCCTGGGGTTTCTACCCATCGAATGGACTGGACAGTTGATCAAGGGTCAATTTTTTAAAATATAAAATTATTAAATTTGTGGCCATGGATCAAGGGGTTAGAGGCATGAGATTGAACCCATTTTGATATCTAGGTCCATCATGAGCGGATTTTCCATCCCCCTCATGTCCAATGATCAGTGGGCTATATTAAAGACACACACACACACACACACACACACACACACACACACACACACAGAGAGAGAGAGAGAGAGAGAGAGAGAGAGAGAGAGAGAGAGAGAGAGAGAGAGAGAGCTTCCTTACACCATTGCTAGCAGGCTAGTCATTAGGTTTTATGAGGGATCGCTTCTCGGATCGTTGGGTGGTGATTGAATGGATCAACCGACAGCTATAACTTTTATATAGTCTATTAATAGAAATTGTCACACCAGCCCCATATTTATGGGGCAAGGCTTAGATGATAATGGTGTTTATCTCAAACTTATCGTGAATATGTGGATATCTTCACTTTATAAGAATTTTTAGTTAGTTTGATTCCACAGGAAGGTGTCAATATAGGAAGTGCATCTTATGGTTTGGTTTCCTTCTAATGATGGAATTCATTATTGTTGTTGTTGTTCTTCTTCTTCTTGTTATTATGGAGAACCTCCGCTGAGCATTGGTGCTCACAATAAGTTGAGCACCATGTGCCTAATACCTAGTGGGGCCCACCTTATGGTCAGGGCGTTGGGGGTCACATGTCTATGCTGATTTTTGGAACTTGATAGGCTTGGACGCTCTTGGCCAGTTTCCTTTGTAAGAAGCTGGTTGTGACGCCTTGGAGTCCCACATTGACTATAGAGAGGAAAGATTTTATATGTAGAGCTTACACCCTTACCTTGCATGAGGCCTTTTGGTGGGTTGAGGCCCATCAGAAATAAAACCGTGAGGCCTATGGGCTAAAGCACAGACAATATCATGCATGCGTGTAGGGTGGGGCGTTACACTAGTCATAACTTTTACTTTACCCTGCTTTTACTAGTACATCCATTGCTTTGCTGCCACAATGTTGAACTTGAGATTACACATTATGTTATAGGTAGGTAGGTGTCGTTACTTTCTAAAGAAATAATCTTATGCTGTTAGGTATGGTGTAGATGGCAGTGATCGCTTGAGTTAACTATGCCTGTAGGACCACCTTCTGCGAAGGAATTTGGCACGATTTCATTCCAACCAGAGTGATATGCACTATTGGGTTAATTATTTGTAGAAAATTTAACTACATCAATCCAATGGTGTGCATTCTCGTAGGGTTGTACAAAAAATCCATCGATCCGATCCGATCCGCGGATTTTGATCCGATCCGAAGGCCAATGGATTGGTGACAGATTAGAAATTGTGTAATCTGTTAGTAACAGATCGGTGGCGGATTTCACCCTTAATCCGCGGATTCAATCCGATCCGATCCGTTGTTATTAAATATAAATTATATATATATATATATAATAAGAAAAAAAATGTAAGGAGTTACTAACCTTATGAATAGAATAGGCATATAGCTCTCAACTCATGCCCCTTTAATTCAGTGGCTTCAAAATTTATGGGTTTTTTCTTCTTTCTTTTTCCATGTAATGTACAGTAACGGATTTGAACGGATTAATCCAATCCGATTTGCTCTTCCACGGATCGGATTGGATCGGATTTCAACAGTAACGGATTGGTGACAGATTACAAATCCATCAATCCGAAGGCAACGGATTGGTGACGGATTTGGCCCAATCCGCACCAATTCAATCCATGTACACCCCTACATTCTCCAATTAAAGTGAAATATATGCAATTGCCTAAACACAGTGAGGTGTGACATATGAGTGAGCTGGATCACATAAAGATCAATACAGGTTAAATTTGGTGTAGGTTGTTGTCTGCACGTTACTGACAACGGTCAACAGTATAAAGTTGGGTAGGTGTGACCAAAAACTTACCTAATCAAATAATAAAATTAGGGGACATAATATCTAATGTTGAAAAAGTTCCAGCAGTTCAATCCACTGATGAGTGTAACTCTTAAGTGGGATGAAATTGGTGTGCATTATATGAGAAGTTCTCACATGACATGTCTCTGCCATAATGTCTTCAATAGTGCTGAAGGGAAATTTTGTTTTGGTCTCAACATTAATTGGTGTGTATATGAATACTTAAACAGACTCTTTGAGCTGAACCTGGTAACCTTAAGATATGATCTTTTGGTGTTTTTTCCTTAAGATGTGATTGAGCTTATGACCCTCTTGTTGAAGCTTCTAATTTGAATTCATGTGTTTGATCATTAAAGCAGGGACACAGGAACTATTCTCCACTTCGGCAACCTACTGCACAAGAAGTTATGGTTGATGCAATATCTGCTGGTCCTATTACTGTGTTTGTTATTGGTGCACATACAAACTTTGCCATTTTTCTTATGAAAAATCCTCATTTGAAGAAAAATATTGAGCATATTTATATTATGGGTGGTGGTGTGAGATCAAGAAATCCAACTGGTTGTTGCCCTAAGAATGCAAGTTCCTCTTGCAAGCCTCGACAGTGTGGTGATCATGGTAATTTGTTTACAGGCTACAAAAGTAACCCAGATGCAGAATTCAATGTCTTTGGAGACCCTTTTGCTGCATACCAGGTAAGAAAATAGGATCCAAATGTATTAGTAAATGGCCATTATAAAAGGACACCTCAATTATTTTCAGAAAAGAAAATGTGCCTCATTTGTTTTTAGTCCCTACAATATTTGTCCAATGATAAGAATTTTCTACGATAGGTACTTTCTTATTTTTACTAACCCTTCTGGTTTAACCATAAATGTGGTATTACCTAAATATGCAATAGTTCATCTAGTTGATAAGATAAATTGGCATAGCAAGTGGTTGAAAGACATGATATGATTGTGTTAAGGAAGTTGCTTGGTTTCTAGCCTCTGGGTTTTTATTATGCTGTACTTTTTTTTGCTTTGTGTAGGTTTCTCTTCGCGTTTTATGACAGTATTGATAGAAGGCAATGCATTTTTTTGCTTTGTGTAGGTTTCTCTTTGCGTTTTGCATTTAACCTGTTCTCCTTGTCATTAAATTTACGTTTCCAATAAAAGAATTTATATAAGACAGGGCAGCTAGGCTTTGGAAGGCACTGCAGAGTGTGTTCTATCTAAAACAGCTAAATGTTTTGTATTGGTAGCCAAACCAGTGCATGTTCCCTGTATATTTAATTATGATAGTCCATTCGGTTCTGATCTTACTGTTTCTATATGTTTCAGTCTATGTTGGCCTTTAGGTTTGAGATGATATGATCTTACACACACTCCATAGATTTGCATGGGCTTGTGAGTTATTATGAAACTGTTCAGTTGGAGTTGATAAGTGATTATGATGAGTTAGAACTCAATTTAGTTTTGGTAGGTGTCAATTGTGAGTTTTGGCATTGTTCTGAAAATTGAAATTGTATAGAAAACCAATCAAGGGGTGAATCAAATCGTATCATGAATTGTGTCATTGAATTGTAGGATTTTTTTGTCTTTATAATAAATAGTAAAAATTTACTCCATCCATCTACTTTCCATCTATAGCAGCATCCATACAGTGCCAAATAAGACTGATTCAATCATATGCATATACATTGACTTTTTTTTTTGGTAAAGACATTGCCTTGTTTCAATATATCATGCATGATAGATGCTTGAATAGTTAAATATATTTAATTTATCAGTATTAGTGGGGAAAAACAGACTAGTTGCAATTTTTTTTCTTTTTAAATGAATTATAAAATAAAGTCCAATGCATCAACATTATATGGTTGGGACCTGTACACTTAAGCAGTGATTAATTAGAAAAATGAGGAAAACTAAAAGGAAGAAAGATTGTAAAACAAAACCCATATGTACAGTCACACATTCTAGACACATGCCTATTTTTTACTTATGTCTGAAATATCATCAAAATCCCACAATTCTTAAGTTATTTTGTTGATCAATAGATAACCTTTTAACAATACAAACACTAAAAAAATGAATACGTAGAAAGTTCTAATATTAGCTATTTGCATGTGGCTATTTCCAACGCGGACAAATTGCCTAAATATTAACATTCATCAAAAGCAAGTATCAAATCCTCAAGATTTCCTCTTGAATAAGAAGATTTACTTATAAATGGGATTCATTGTATAGATACTAATATTTTTCCTTATGATTCCATATGGATCATAAGATTTGGATACGAAACCTAGGCTCTTAACAATGCATTTGAGTGAACTAAATTATTAGAAGTCATGTGTTTATTTGGTTTCTTGTTGGGTTGAATTAGTCAAAGCATACAGTGAATGAGCACCCATACAACCTTCAAACCTTCATTTCATCCTCGAAGTTTTTGTAAATCTTGTTGATTCTGAGTGGGATCCTTCATCCTATAGATGTTCTTTCCATTTCTGGCTGTTCTGGCCCTTGTTTCTAAGTGTCTTCATAAGTATTTTAGTAAGAAGCATTTCCTATCAAATGAAGGGGTTGAAAATGTGTCATTGATTCTTAGGAAAGGGGATTCTTCTTTCCCTTTTTTGATGAAAGGGGATTCTTCTCTCCCTTTTTTTTTTGTTTATTTCAGCCTTTATAGAATAGAAACTTGATGTTTTTCTTATTGTAAAAACAAAGCAACCATTGAATGAAGTCTTAGTTCTAACTATGGAAATGTATCAAATATTTCATTTACCCGCCTTTGCAATTTCCTTGTATACATATTCATTTGACTCAATCTTTGGATTGCAAAGAGAGAATAGTTAATGATTATAAATTATTAACTCAATAAAGGTCCACTATGCTCTTTCAATGGATCTCCATTTGCTAACACCAGTTATCGTTTCCACCAAACTAAAACATTTCATGATTTTAATATGGAAAAACACATGCAATATTATGTTCTGCAAGAATTTGAGGTAGGAAGTTCTTTTTCAACTTTCTTGTCAAAGTTTTAAGTTACACTTGCAAGGCAATATAAGTAATGAGGCATTGCCTACTTCTTGTATGAACACCCAAAAAAGGAAATGTTTTCCCTAATACTATTTATCATAGAAGTTCCTTTAGTACAGGACATTTTGGATGGCTATAATAAGCATTCATGGATGTAAAATGCATTTTCTATTTTGTTGCAGGTGCTACATTCTGGAATTCCAATTACCCTAGTTCCACTTGATGCAACAAACACAATCCCCATAACCGAGGAGTTTTTTACAGAATTAGGAAATAGGCAGGATACCTACGAGGCTCAATACTGCTTCCAATCCTTAAAAATGGCTCGTGATACCTGGTTTGATAACCAGTTTTATACGGTAAATTATTATTAATCTTCTAAATAACCGAATCTTCTGGCGGCATAAGATAAAGTGAACTTGCATCTAAATCTTGACTACTTTGATTAGTCTTGTTAGTTTAATGATTCAAATTTTGTAATGACTTGATATGAACTTCTTGCAGAGCTATTTCATGTGGGATTCATTTACATCCGGTGTGGCTGTATCAATCATGCGTAATAAACACAACCCCCTTGGAGAAAATGAATTTGCTGAGATGGAGTATCGGAATATAACTGTAATCACTTCAAATAAGCCATATGGCATATCTGATGGGTCAAATCCTTTCTTTGATAATCGTCTGATTCCAAAGTTCAATCTACAGAGAGGTGGAGTTCATAGTGGTCATGTTCAGGTTGGCCTTCAAGATCCATTTTGCCTTGTGAAGAATGGAAAAGGGAAATGTCAGGTATTAATTTATGTGGAAAGAGCTAAGAACTTTTCTATTTCATATTCCTGTTTTTTTTTGGGTGATGGTTTCTTCTTATTAAATTAGTCTTAATTTTCATCTTGCTTTGTTTTCTTTTATTTATGAAAGAAACATAAGATAATTCATCCATGACCTTGCTTTAGCAACAACTATTTTATTCATTTAACTTTATCAGTAGGAATTTTGCTTGTCTTTGGCCTCTGCTTTTGGAAGTCTCAAACTGTGCACGTCTTGAGATGTTGAATTCAAAGTCTGCTATACATCTTTTGCCTTTGCCAAGAGTTTGTTTTATCATGTCTATGAGTATATTAGTTCTTTAGTTGAAAGTTAGAATATATGTTTTGACCACATCTTGTTGTGCTAAGTTAAGTTTATACAATAGGATGGGTACACAAAAGAGGTCAGTGGTCCAGATTCAGTTCGTGTATTAGTTGCGAAGAGAGCAAAACCAAACAGAGATTATGGCAGCCCACTTGACAGAGAATTTTTCAGCAGTTTTCTGGATGTAAGTTCTTCTGTAATGCTTTAAAAAATTGATTAATTACTGGGTGTATTTTTAGTTCATGAGATTTCATTTTTTTTTTTATTAGTAACATGCCTTGAGCCCACAACCTCAAGGTTGCAAAGTAATGGGTGCATTTTCAGCTCATGAGGTTTCACTTTTTTTATTAGTAACATGCCTTGAACCCACAGCCTCAAGGTTGCAAAGTGAGCGCTTTCCTGTGTGATGGCTGTTCATGAGATACTTATAAATTCCCTTTATCTCCATTTAATGGTTATTGTATCATTGTTGACCTGATGTTCAGAGAGGAGGATTTTCTCTTATTCCTGATTTCTTTGACTGCTGGATACTACTTCTGGTTCATCAGCCTTATCTCCACATTTTCTTATGAAGTTAAAAATATTTGTATTAGAAATTTCTATGAACAGTTTCTTTGCTCCTAGACATTTTATACGGGTTATGGAATGGCTTTGGGTAATATTAGACAAAGAACCTCAGTTTGCAATTGTTATGTTCTATATCTGCATGCACTTGTGTCTAAACTTATTTATTATTTCACATAGGAATCCCTATATTGCTTGGACATCTTTGTGGGATCCTATACCTGATAAGTGCACTTCAAGTTTTGAATATTTATAAAACTTGAGCCAAGATATAAGTTTTCAATTCTAGTAGATTGTTGTGCATATTTATATGATTTTTTGAGGTGTGGTACTATTTGTATTCAATAAGTAGCAACAATTTATTTACTCCTGTGACATGCAGGTTCTAAACCTCCCTCAGCAAACTGGACGGTTTAATTTCACCACACAATTTCCTTACTACAAAGAAATTCTTTTTCGGCCAGATTTTTCTAAGGAGAAGTTGGGCATACCTGTTGTCTTTGACATGGATATGAGCGCAGGAGACTTTTTAGCTCTTATATACCTCTTAAAAGTGCCAGTTAAACTGATTGATCTTAAGGTAGCCGAACAAATTTTACTTCTGGTTTGACTGGTTATATTTTCCTAATATTAATATATGGATTCTTTCATTTGATAGTGGCTTCAATGACATCGAGTTCTCATTTAACTATGCTTGGTTGAAGAAATCAGTATATGTTGTTTCATACTTCCGGTATTATGTTTTCAAGTAATGTGTTATTTGCTCTATATGCTGAAAAGAAGTAACATTTTATTGCCAAATGCCAACCCACTGTTGGAGCAGTTTGTAAGGCAATGCCTTGCAATGCCCCCTCAAGGGGTAGACCCAGGGTGCAAACCCTGGTGTCATGTTAAAAATTGAAAATGCTTTCCAATGAGGCAAGGAGGGAGTAGCATGTTATCAGCTCTGGTGCTTCTTTCCTTATCATATCCTTTTTTTTCTCTCTTAAAGAGAGAGTAGCATGTTATCAGCTCTGGTGCTTCTTTGCTTATCATATCCTTTTTTCTCTCTCTTACCTATAGGCCATATTAGTTAGTGGCAATGGTTGGGCGAATGCTGCAACAATAGACATTATTTATGATATACTGCATATGATGGGTCGGGATGACATTCCAGTTGGTCTAGGAAGTTTGTTCGCGTTGGATCAACCAGATCCTTCTTTCTCTGCTGTTGGTGACTGCAAGTACATCAAGGCTATCCCACATGGCAGTGGAGGATTTCTTGACTCTGATACACTTTTTGGACTCTCTCGTAGTCTGCCTCGAAGTCCTAGAAGGTAGAAACTGCAATGTATCCAGTAATGTCATTTATGGACTCATTTTAGATATTCTATAATTGGTGATGTTCCTGTCAATTTGGCATGGTCATTTAAAAATCTCCAATTTCAATAGAATAGAAAATTCTGAATGATATGATGTACTTTTGGTATCATCCTAGCTAGTAACTTTGTTTCTTACTATCAATATCATACTGCTTGAACTTCCTAAGTTTTCCAAACAGATGCAAAACTGTATAGATTTTGAAATCGGCAATGAGCTAACATCAAAACTACTTCAACTATTTAAAAAAATATATTTTTACAAGGTTCATATCAGAAACTCGTCAGAATTTTGAGCTATTCACATTTTATTAACAACATTAAATTTTCAAATTAATCTAAGGAACTTGTGTGGGAGTTTTTCAAATTATGATGCAATCATTTTATCTTTCAAGCTGCTTGAATAGACTGAAATAGTTTGGCCATTACTGTCAATATAAAAAAAAAAAGGCCATGTCCTAGTAATCAAATTACTGTATGTACGTGCTTTAGTCCTGTTACTTACAGGTGCCAGTCATTTAAAATTTCTTCATAATATGATGTTCTCCTGTCTTCTTAACTTAACATCCTGACGTGCAATTCAATTGAATTCAATTCTTATGATTTTTTAATTGAGATTGTGTTTCAGGTATACAGCAGAAAATTCTGTGGACTTTGGAGCTCCCAGAGATACTGATCACCCTGAACTTAGACAACCATTGGCATTAGAAGTTTGGCATTCCATTGCAAAAGCTGTGGAACCGGGCCAAAAGATTACTATATTGACCAATGGGCCACTTACTAATTTAGCGACCATTCTTTCTGAGAAGAACTCAAGCTCGTTGATTCAGGTCAGTTTCCTCTTTTCCCTCAAAGTTGCAGTTTTTTTAAAGTTTTATAACAGTAAATTTTATTTCTCCAGAAAAAAACAACAACAGATAGGAGTAAGCAGAGAAAGCTTAATCCAAAGCAGAACTCAGCAAAAACAAAATATGGGACACAAAATTAAAGCACCAAACATCAAAAGTAATAGAAGTAAGAAAAACTCCCTCCCTAGCAAGAGCATTTGCCATGAAATTAGCCTCCCTATGAACATGGTGAAATAAAGCTCCAAGCTGATTAGAAATATCCCGCACTTCCTCCACCGAATTTGCAAATCTCCAAGGACAAAAAGCATTCCCACAGCCCCACTGAATAGCTGACAAAGAATCACCTTCAAGAATTGCATTGTAACCGCCCAATCTAAGTAGCTCATGACATCCAATCAACATATCGAAGACTTCAACTTCATTAGCATTCAAACAATCCACAAGCACAGAATATTTTCTAACCACTGTACCATCACAATCCTGTATTATTCCACTAATGCCGCATCGCCAAAGAGCTTGAAAATAACTACCATCATCCATCAAAATTCAGCTTTAGAATACCATAAAGGGGTTTAATCCATAGAAGTGATAGAACTCTTAGTACAACTTTATCATGCCAACTTCCCTTAAAGAAAGAAGCCCAAGATCTATTAAGATCATCCAAAGAAACACCGGATTCCTTTTGCTTACTAACCCACTCAAACATTGTCCAAACAATGGATTGAGCAAGCTCCATCGCATTCACTGGTGTACTTTGATTCCTGAAAACTCTGTTTTTCCTTCTACTCCAAAGCTTCCAACAAGTAGCATAAAGAACTAGCTTCCATAAAATTTTTCCGCGAACAAACTTGCAACCTAGACGCCTTGAAGAAGAAGAGCTTCCAAGGTCTTTGGCATTACCCAATTCACATCAATCAGTTTACTATTAACAATCCAAACTTATCATGGGTTATGGATAAAACTAAATTGAGACTGAATGAGGTTGAAGGAAATGGTGAAATATGTACTCTTCATTTAACCATTGATTAAACTAAATTGGAAATATATGCCCCTTTCTTCTACGTCCTTCTGTTTCTTCATTTAACCATTGATTAAACTAAATTGGAAATATATGTCCCTTTCTTCTACGTCCTTCTGTTTATTAGAGCTATGTGCTTTATTTCCTATTTCATAACATATTATTGGATCTTTTCTTTCAGATTTGGATTGTTAGTGCTCTCGTTTTATTAAAAAAAAAAAAAAGGTTCCAAGTTCATTTGAAAAGTAACATATAAAGAGCAATATAAAGTAGAAATGAGTCACTAATGACAGGCAAACCACCTTTAAACACTCTCTTTGTTTTCTTCTATGTCCTTCTGTTTTTTAGAGCTATGTGCTTTATTTCCTATTTCATAACATATTATTGGATCTTTTCTTGCAGATTTGGATTGTTAGTGCTCTCGTTTTATAAAAAAAAATGTTCCAAGTTCATTTGAAAAGTAACATATAAAGAGCAATATGAAGTAGAAACAAGTCACTAATGAGAAGCAAACCACCTTTAAACACTCTCTTTGTGAGATCATCAGCCAATGAGTTGATTCTATTAGTTTTAACAAAAGCTATCAACATTTTTCCTCCTTTACACTCAGTCTAGCATATGGTTGAAATAGCTTCTAAGGATTCTTTGATTTTTTTTTTCCTTGGGCTGGCTTTCAAAAGATGGAATCATAATCCATTTCTATTTTTTTTGGGGTTGAATATATATCCATTCATATTCTATTTTCGTTTCCGAACATTGATCAGAAGAGTTCAGAATTGATTACCTAAGCAGCTTGATGTGGTTTTGCTGGGGCCTACTGTACTGATATAATTGAAGAGGTCTCTCCTTGAGTACTTCTAATGTTTAATTAGATTTATGATATGTGATGATTGCGTTTGGATAATGTGGTTAGACCATTATGATAGTACTAGGGAGATCTGTTAAGATTCTGATGTAAATAAGAGTCTGGCCAGATTGTTTCAGACCAATATGATCCTAAACTGGAAACTCCTAATTATAAGGAATGTCATTTGATACGGGTTGGGAAGGAGCAATGAAGATAAAAAAGAGAGTAAGAGATAACTAGTCTACAATGTACTAAAGGGTTACAAGTTAAAGGAAGCAGCAGGAGCAGAGTGGTAGAGACCCTAAGTCAAGCGTTAGGGAAAGAATATGATAATAGACTGGAGTTGCAGTAAACATGGTTTTCGATGAAGTCATGTGGAAAAGTAGTTCTGGAGATGTTGACCTAGATGGTTGGGATAAGACTACATTGACAGTATATTGATGATATGCAGGTGAATTGACGAGCCTGAGGCTTAGAAAGGAGATCTTTTATCATTTTGTAGTGTATAGGGATGCGTGTTTTAGGAAATTAAAAATTCAGTTTGGAATTTCACCTTTATGGATTTCTGTTCTGCTTGCTTTCTTCGTCTCAATTTCACCAAAATTTCATGATGGGTTCTTTCACACACAATCTGACTGACTTAATACAAATATACAATTTTATGAAAAGGAATAACCCTGATTGATTTGATGTAAGTAGTTACTATAGAGCATAATTCATAGGTATTTAAATTCTATGCTAACTACTAACATAACGAAAGTTTTCTGTTTATGAATGGCTAGCAATAATTAAACATTTGAAACAAGATTATTTAAATTAATGCCATCTTTTGAAGTTTATACTCACACATGATTCTCTTGGAGATGGATTGCAAGACAAATTTGTATTGTAAGTTGTAACATATACAATTATGCACTTCAGTTATTTTACTTTGTCTATCTCAAGTTTTATGCACCCATTAAATTACATATTGATGACATTACTTACTTCCTTTGCAGAACGTGTATATAGTTGGAGGGCATATAAGCGATAACAAAGGAAAAGGGAATCTTTTCACTATTCCTTCGAACAAGTATGCCGAATTCAACATGTTTCTTGATCCTTTAGCTGCAAAGAGAGTAATAGACTCAGAAGTCAATATCACACTCATTCCTCTCAGTACCCAACAGAAAGTTGCTTCTTTTCCTGCCATTTTGAAGGCGTTACAGCAACCAAAAAAGACACCAGAAGCAGTGCTTACCCGTCGCTTGCTTTCGAGGTTGTACCATTTACAACAAAAGCATGAAAGATACCATCACATGGTAAAGTATTTCTGTAATGATTCTTTCTAATGGACCTACTTTTCATGCCAGCATTTCATGAAATGCCACGTGCAATGTTCTCTGCCACTTCACAATTATTTGTTTTCTTATTGTTTTGAAGATCTCTCCTTACAACAGTTCAAAAGAACTAATCAACTTGGAAACTCACTTAATTGCATAATTGCATTGACTCATAGTTCAGCTAAATCTCAGATTCAACTCAGATTTACCCACAAGTTTAACGACTTTATATTAAAAAAAATTGACCCCCAATCCAAAAGTCCAGTCCATTCGGCAGGTGCAAACTCCCCGGTCTGGTGACTATCAAGGGGAGTCCCATATGCACAGGTTTGATGGATCGTAAGGTGGGCCCACTGGAAGTTCTCACTTTAAGGATGCATTGTAAGAATGTAAAGGAACAGTACCCTATATGTATCAGCATTATCAAATCTTTAGAGTGTACTAAAACTCAACAAAAAAGAGAAATAATATTTTTTACAAAATCAAAGGGAAAACTAAAGTAGCTAACAAAGAAGAAAATATATTTTCTTCCTTACAAGCCTGTCAAGTAACTCAGTCGAGTTTCTAATTGAACTTGTCAATGGTTACTAGTCCGGCCAGAATTCCAAGCAATTATTTGCATGCAAGCTCAACATGAAGTCTGATCGATTAAACTTGACTTGGCTGAGTCTCAAGTTATTACTGCGTTTTTTGGATGATGACGTCTTTAGTTATTCTCACTTATATTATTTATCCTTTGCAGAGTATATTTTTGGGTGAAATCCTTGGCGCAGTGATCTTGGCCAATGATCATCTTTTAAATCCAACAATGCAAGTCAAACCTGTCACTGTCCTGGCTACTGGGGATGTATCTGAAGATGGGCAGATTGTGATTGATTGGAATCATGGAAAACTAGTGAATATATTGGAAAATTTAGATCTTGAAGCATATTATGATCACTATAGCAACTTGTTAGGTAGTAAAACACAATCTGCCGTTATTGGTAGCTTCTATGATCAGAAAAGAATTTGGAGTAGACCAAATAAGACTGAGTCAGGTCATGTCAAAGCCCTCTGAAGATAATGTTCTTCCATAATATAATTGATTTTTTTTTGTTCTATTTGTCAATATCCATTGAGCTGTGGAAGATTCATTTGCATCAGAGATTAGTTTTGAACAAAGAATCTTGGATAGCCCAAGGTCATCAAAAGGTATGTTTTTATCATTTTGAATGGATAGTTTCTGTATTGGTAGTCTTCGTAGAAATATTGAAATCAATGAACAAGAATGAAAAAGAAAAGCAGAAAAAAACTGAAGTTTGAATTTCTCACATCCTCCCTCATTTTTCTCAATGGATCCATGCCAGATACTCTAGGAACTTGTATTGTGCAGTGATGATACTGATACTGGTGCTGTATACTTCATGGATTATTGTAACTCAATTGCTTTAACAGTCTCCTATTGTGATGATACTGATACTGGTGCTGGATACTAGAATTTTTTTTTATATCAATAAATTCTCTCTCAAGAAAGCATCATTTGTTTAGTCTATTTTCGGAAACAAGGTGTCCATCTCACTCCTGCATACATATTTGCTATATGAATAAATGATGTTAGATGTTTTCTTGATATTTTCCTTAATGTAGATCTTTGATCTTCAAAAATTAACAAAGACTCTGTTCAAAACTAGAGATGAAAGTATAGTTTGTTCTCGTATTGTTTTGTGTTCGGTAAAAGAATACCAGTTACAATTTATTGGTTTTGGCTATCTGAAATTCCCTCTGCAAATCCATTGGCAAATTAATTATAACATCAGCTTGAAGTAGGCTGAACTGTCTTCAACAGCCCCACAACAATGTCAATTCTGCTTTTTGCTCATTTCCATTTTGGTTTCTTCAATTATAATGATTCAAGTCTTGAGGAGTTAACGTGGCCTGTTTCTTTATTGGGGGTTTTTGGACATGATGTGAAAACTTGTACATTAGCATTTGAAATGCCAATTTTTTTTTTTTTCTAGAATTCTGAATTCTATCCACCTAAAAAATCGCAAATGAATTCCAATCTCTTAACGTTTTGTTGGAATTTTAAATGTTCAACCAAGAAGAGGATTTTGGAATTCCACCCCAAGAGACAGCTTTTGGAGAATTTGAATTTCTCCGGACATGGATTATTGGAATTTTAGCCAAGAAACAGGCCCGGGTTGGTTTTCTTCCATATATGTACTTCTCATGTTTCCCCTAATATGTCCAAAATAATATAATATATTGGCTATGAAGTTCAATGCTTAGGTGTTTATGGGCTAGGTCGTGGCGGCTAAGCTATTTATAGGCCCAGCCCAGCTTTGGAAATACAGGTACCTTTGCCACAGCCCGTCAAGGGTCATTAGTGCCTGGCTTGATTCCAGTCTGCCTAAGAAATGTCAGGACCGATATCAGGACCCAGCCCACCTATTTTGTCAATCGGGTCAGGCTGGGGCAGAGTTTTCTATGACTTGTTTGTGCTTTCTATCTCTTGTTGGGCTTGCTATAACTAGTCGGGCAAATCAGTCACTAAATTACAAGCACAACGTGTTCAGGCTGGGCTTGCATCTTTCTATCACTCAATTCAAGCATCGCCCAAATATTAGATCCAGGCCTGACCCGAGTACTAAAACCTATGGTCCCAACTTGGCCCAATGTGGCCTAGGCCCACATTGCTCTTGGGCCCGGCCTTTGAGCATCCCTATGAACACTGAATATATACTTTTCTGTGCCTCAGTAACATTGATTTGATGGTCGCCACTGTGTGTGGAGGGTGACTTAAAATTCTCATTGTTCAGAAGATGGTAATTCCTCTGGCTAGTATCTCTATAGTTGCATGAATTTTTTTTGTTGGTAAAATCTATAGTTGCATGATTAGAAGCATGCAAAGGAGGTCAAGTGTTCAAGTATCGGTATACCCTCTTCACCAAAATTCCCCAAACTTCTTTCAGATGGGAAGATTAACTTCTTCAATTATTTGACTACAATTTTACAAAAGCAAAAAAAAAAAAAAAAAAGAAAAAGAAAAGAGGCCTACAACTCCTAATTTACAACTCCTAATTGTTCTTTGATTCATTGCCTTGGGGATTTGAAGCTGCCTGTGAGTTAGCCAGTGGAAAACTTGATCAAGGGGCAAGTCCCATGAGATAATGACTTCAACTTGTATATTTGCATTAGCAATTAATCCTATTGCTTTGATTTAAACCCATTTTAAGACTATTAGATTTTATAGGTTTTTTTTGGGGTTAGAAAGTTATATTTTCAACCGAATGGTTTATATCAAACGGGCCAAACTTATTAAGGTTCCAGGGATTCTCCTGCTAAATGGTGGAACCACAAGTTCTATAAGATTCCATCATTGAAAGGTTGGCCCCACCATATTTCCAACATACACGTGAAGAATGAGAAGTGTCGAAAGGTTGACCACTTCATCGGTCGAGTCTAATGCAATAATTGTGTGAGCGAGATTCACCATGATTTCATCATTTTATTTGAGTTTAGCACTCTTACTTACCAACTTTGTCTCTAATCAGCCTACAACCAAAGACAACCCCATTGTGACTCGACAGTTAACATGGTAATGACCATCATGATCTACCTAATGATCGTGGTCATCTTGGATAGGGAGATAGAAAGCGAATGTACGTTTTCTAATACAAAAAATGAAATGAAGAGAGCTCCCTATTGAGCAGAGAGGAAGAAAAAAAATTCTCCTCTTCCGTCCATCAAGCTAAAGAGAAGCGAAGGGAATTCATCTGATGGGTAACATCAGCTCCATTTGGTTAGTTTACACTTTGTTTCTATGAATTTGGCTTCTGTTTGCATGTTGTATCTCATTATCTTGTAGCTGTTATCGACTCCACAGTCAATGCTCATCCATGTTGAGGTTTCGTAAACCGGGTCAATACAAACTTGTATACACTTAAATGAAGGTACCACCCAAGTAACTCTAACCAAGTACAAGTAATCCGAGTTTCTAACAAACAGAGTACAAGGCAACTAAATTCTAAGGATCCAAACAGAACCAAAAGGAGCCGACTGCAAAAACCGTATTACTACGAAGAGAAAGAAGCTTAACAAAGAAATCCAATCAGAGAGATGATTTCAATCAACCAAGCTATCTAACTCAGTCAGATTGTGAAGCAATCAACTCAATCACCCATCACCTGGCAACACAGGACATAGGACACGAATACAGTAATACTGCAGTAAAAAGTGCACGTTTCAAATGACGGCCATTGTCAACAGACTATATGTATCTGGGTTGCATCCATTTTATTTCATGGAAGTACAAGTTAATCTGAGATTGAGGTTGATGTAGAAGGGGAAATATAGCTCGGGTGAAAAAGCAACATAGGCCGCCGTATTGCAACTGAAAATAAATTCCAAACTTTCGATTATCCATATTTGGCAAAATTTCAAGTTCTTATTATTAATTTTTAGGGAAATTTTCAAATGTGGCATTAAGTTTTTACCTTATTTAAAAAAAAAAAAAAAACATAAGTTTTGAAACTTTTCAAATTAGTCCCTAAGCTTTATAATAAATTTTCAATTAAGGACATCCAGCCATTCAAAAGTATTTTCTGGTGACTTTTTCTTTTAATATTTTTAAAATACCCAAATTACCTTTCATTTAAAGTCATGACATGATTTTGACAACCACTACATGCAGCCAATCACCGTTGGAATACTGGGTGTGCTTGATGACCGTAAGGACACCGGCGAAGAAAATGAGGAGAATATAGAGGAAGTGAATGAGAGTTTTATAATAATGAAGGGTATTTTGGGTATTTAAAAAAAAAGAAACAAAGCTTCCGAAAAAAAACTTTAAATAGATGGATGTCCTTAATTGAAAACTTCCTTAAAAACTTAGGGACTAATTTGAAAAGTTCTGAAACTTATATATTTTTTTTGAAATAAGGCCGAAACTTAAAAGACTTTTTTTGAAACTCTCCCTAATTTTTATGCAGATCTTGCGTCCTGTCTGTGAGTTGGAATGACAAGATATGGTCAAAGTTTGGTGATCAAAACGGTCTGTTTCATACAGAATTTTCCACGGCACATTAATTTGTCCCACTCTCTTCTCCGATCTAGAACAATCAATTCAATGACGATTCACGACACACCCACGAGTTTCTATGAGGGCTATAACAGGGTCCAAAAGACTTTGAAAAAATGAGGTCAATTTGGTATCCTCCAGATATCCAATTTTCCTTTTTTATTTTTAAAAAAAGACTTGTTATGGAAAAGTAATTTAAACTTGAAAAAAATGATGGGACGGCCCAAACACTTAATAACGACTTTAGAGGGGCTCTAATCCAATATATCATGAAATAATCCAACATTATGTAATAATCATGGAATAATTTGGCATGCAAATTTTCCAAAAAAGAAAAAAAGCAGAGGACAATCCACAATATCACAAATTAACTCGACTTTTAATGATAATTGTGGAATTGGGCAAGTTTTTTTTTAAGCAAAAAAAAAAAGTGGGGGGGTTTTTTTTTTTAAGGGGGGGCGGGGGGGGCGCTTTTTTATAAATTTCTTGGGCTTTCTGTTGTTTTTCTTTAAAAAGAAAGGGTTGTTTTGTTTCTGTAGAAATTATATATACATATATAAACTAAGCAATTCATTTCCTAAGATTTGATCAATGTTTGATAAATCTCAATATAGAGTTTACCCAACAAACTCTGCTAAAGTATTGATCGACACTTATATGTTCAACATTTAACCGCAAGACTACGGTGTCGTCAAGTATTAAATGATCAAAGAGTCTAGATCATCGATATCATGGAGAGAGAATTGAATAAGCAATGAATCCAATTAAAGTAGAATTGAAATAAGATATAGCTAATATAGATAATTGAAGCGAACAATTAAAACCTAAAAACTATGTGTGAAAAATGGAACTAAACTAAATAAAATGTAGAATAAAACTAAAATAGCTATTAGACTACTCTAATTAACAATCTAAAGTATGAAATTAACAAGATTTAAGCTAATCTAACAAACTACACTAAACTAGTTGATGAATGGTGGTGGAAATGGAAGATTTAAGGTGAAGATGTGTTGTGAAATATGTTGGATTTTAAAATAAGTAATGTGAAATGTAGATCTAACAATCTAGAAGTGAAAATAACAAATAAAATAACGATTAAAATTAACAACAATAAAATAAGAGATTAGGCAATCCAAAATCCACTAAGTATATAATTAATCCAACCAATGCATATTCTAATTCAACTCTCAAATCAACAATCGAATTAGCAATCTCTTAACTAATTGGATTGGATGATATAACAATAAAGATTAAAGTAAAGAAAATCAAAGGCTAAGATCCTAGACCATCATCTAGCTACCCTAATAAGTAATTCGTCAAAATCAAGCTACAAAATATCAAAGAAAAGGGCTCTAGAGCATGCTATATGAGAGAACTTAATCAAACTACAAAGCATCAAGTGTAGAGATAGAGCATGAGAAATAAAAGATATTAACATAATTAGATCTAAAATCTACTAATCAATCAAGACACAAGTAGGAAATTTAAGCTAAAACATGCATGTAATTGAACTAATCACATTACTTTGCTTCAAAATAAGAGCCTAATCCAAGAGTTTTAGCCACTAAATATCAAGAAAGAACTCCAAATCTTCATTAATGATCTTCAATTACACATTCTCTAAATTAGATGCACTCAGGCTCCTAATTACAATCTAAAAGCATAGATAAGGTAAAATAAAATTGCTAAAAGACTAACTTGCCAAAAGATATTTTTTCTCTTTACAAATACATTCCAATTTATAGATACATTGAGGACATTTAATTGACCCATTTCCTTTCACATGGATTGCTTCAATTTGATTGGTTGCAACTTGAAGGCTTTTGATTGGCTCATTCACTTTCATATGGATTGCTTCAATTTGATTTAGAGGCTTTTCATTTGCTTATTTTGCTTTCACAGGGATTGCTTTAATTTGATTGGTTGCAACAAACTTTCCTCCCAAAAGCTAAAAGCATATGTGCTCTTTGTTTTTCGTGGTCCTTCAATTTGGAGGCTTTTGATTGGCTCATATACTTTCACATAGATTTGTGCCATGGCAAGCTTTGATTGGCAGAGAGGTTAGAGTTAGATGGAATATTTTCTATGCAAAAAAAAAAAAAAAAAAAAGAAGCAATTGTTGGAATTTTGAACCCATAACCTATCTCATACCCACCAAACTCTAACCAATATACTAACCACTCATTTGTGTTAAAAAATGACTTCTTTTTATCCTGAAAGTCTTCTCATCTTATTTTGGAATTCTTCATCTCTTCTAATGATTTCTTTACCAAGATTTCTTCATGTAACTTTTTTTTATTGAAATTTCTTCTTGATGCCTGTGGACACTAGCTGAAAGGTTAGGGTAGTCGCGGGGTCCACATAAATAAGAGAAATTACATACAAATGCGCTATAAATAATCAGATTTATGCATAGTAATCCAATAATCCATTAATGTGATAGAAGGATAAAATATTTGTGTGAAGCAAATAATATGCATATGAGATGCTGATAAAACTCAGACTAATGAGGGGTAAAAGATGCAAAATTTAACACTCATCAAGTATCCTCTGTAAACTGGCACCTATTGTTAGCTCCCTATACTCCCCTTTTAGCCATTATTCAAGGAGGAACCTTTAAAAAAAAAAAAAAACACTTTTATAAGTAACGATATCATCACCCTTTTTTAACAAATGGACCCCAGAATTTTAGATGAGTTGTAACGTGCCTATTTATTAAATCTCATATAGAGATTAGCTTGAAACCCTTTTAAATTGGAATTGAAATACTAATTAACCCTTAGTTAACATTTTCGTTTTCAGCCTTTCTTTTTTTACGGCCCTTTGATTTCTTTGTTTTAATCGTTTTTAGCCATTAAGATGTTAAGTAGTTGTTTGTATAGTTTCCTATCACCAGTTGGATTTGATATTACTTTCTAGCAACTCTGTCATGGTATCAAAGCCAACATGTCCCGAGTTCGAAAACACACAAAGCAAAAATGCCCATTTCGTGATGTGTGTAGGGCAAGAATGCCCCATGTCGCGTTGTTGTCTGCCTCACTTAAGTGGAAATCGCAAGTCCGCTATTGCACTGTGTATAACATAATCCTGAAACTCCATTGTGGGGCCCATATAGACATAATTCGAACAGTTCAAGATGAATCTCATCCCCTCCACTTGTATGTGTTCGGTTCATCCCCCTCCACTTATATATGTTCAAGTCTTGGTTCAAAACGACGTCCAATTGACAACCATGATAGAAACATAAATGCCCAGATTATGTCTATGTTGTCTGCCTCACTTAAATGAAAATTGTAAGTCCGTCATTGCATTGAATTGGATAACATAATCCTGAAACTCCATTGTGGGGCCCATATAGGCATAATTCGGATAGTTTAACATCCCCTCCACTTATTTATGTTCAAGTTTTGGTTCAAAAGGACGTCTAATTGACAGCCATGATAGAACATAAATGCCCAGATTATGTCTATGTGGCCACACAATAGAGTTTTAAGAAATGTATTACACGGCTTTAGTGTTCGGCTTCTAGTTTTTAAACTAGACGACCCATTTGTCATTTCCCACCTTTTTTGGTCTAGTCACTAGGGCTATTAATACAACCCTTTGACGAGGGGGCCTGACCCAGCTCGGCCTGCAAAAGCCCTAAAAGCAAGGGCTTCTTTTTGTCCTAAAGCCCGAGGGTAGGGTAGGGCCCTATTATGAAAAACCCGCAATCTTGAGGGCCGATCTAGGGCTTGACTTATTCGGCCCGAGGGGGCCCGGCCCGGCCCAACCCTCAATTTATTAAATATGAAAAATTTTGAAGAGTTTTTATAAAGCTACTTTCAAATTTTCAAGAAGTAAGTACCTATATATTCATTTATTTTTACCTATAGTGAATAAAATACATCGTTTATTGGCACAAAAGCTAGACAGTGTAAATATCTTTTGTATAAATATGACTTGAAAAATTAAGGAAAATCTTGATAGATATTGAGAGCAATATAATAAAATATTTGAAATGGCAATACTAAGATTATTGTGTGATTTATGATACGCTTACCACGACATTGTCAAATGTGGATAAAGTTAGTTTAGTAAAAAAAAGTTACTAAGTTCCAAGATGAGTTTTTAAAGTTTGAGGAGCAAATGCACCAGACAACTATTTTAGATTAAAACTTTAAATTAGATTGTTATTTGGAGGAGCAAAGGGATAAACCTATAGATTTTAATAAATTGGACTAGTGAAAGGTTAAGTTAGCAAAATATCCGGTTATTTCAAGAATGGCTCGTGACATTTTAGCAATTTCAATTTCTACAATTGCTTCTGAATCGACATTTAGTATAAGAGGAAGAGTACTTGACCAGTATAGGAGTTATTTAAAATATGAGATTATAGAAGTCTTAATTTGTGCACAAGACTAGATACATTCACAACAACACAATGATAATAATGCAGTAATTGATCTTTTAGATATTCTAAAAGTAGATTGAATAATTAAATAAAGAACTATTGTTATTTATTTTATATCTATTATATCATTTATAGAACTATTGTTATATGCTTTATGTTTTACAATATATAAATTATTTTATCCCATCACTAGCCTTCTAATAAAAAAGAGATTTTAACTCCACCATGTTTTCATTTGCATTGCATTGCCGGTCCCTAGTTCGAACAAACGAGGAGGGTTAGCATTAAGTTGGAAGTTGGTGGTGGCATATGAGATATTTATTTAGTTTAAAGAAAAAGAATCTTCCTTTCTTTGGCCCTGGCCAAACCCTAGCCTGGCTTTGGCCCTTGAGGGTAGGGAAAGGGCCTAAAAATTATAGGCCCCCTTGTAAAAGTCGAGGGCTTTTGCATGTTTAGGCTTGGCCCGCAAGTGTGAGTGTAGAATAAGGGCTTACCTCAGTCTTGCCTGGGCCCGGCTCTTTGACATCTTCATGGTTAACAAAATTGACCTCTACCAGTTCATATCGGCCTATATCGGCATAATTTTTTGCCCGAATACCAGTATCAGTATTGCAGGCCAAAAAATCCTCAAAATATCGGTTCATCTAGGTTGAGATAACTAAAATATCGGTATTATCAATATCTCGGCCGATATTTTGAAAATATCGGCCGAGATGGTGTATGGGTAAAAAACCCTAGTTTTTTTTTTTTTTTACTTTTTGCCTATTCTCCATCTTCTTCTCCTCTCCCCTCATCTCCTTGAAGCAGCCATATCTCCATAGCTCATTCCTCTTGCAAATTTCCAAATTCCAACACTATTTCATGAAAAAAAATATTTTATTTGGTAAAAGAAAATCAACTTAACTCCCTTATTATATGTTTTTTATCTTTTATTTTTAGATAAAGCATAGAAATGAATGAAAAGATCATTGGGTTTGTCACTTATGTTGTGTTCTTCACCTAGAAGTTAGATATACACACTTTCATGCTAAATCTACTCATATTTATGATTTTGGGTGTAGAAAAATGATTTTTTTTAAACCTTCTACTTAAAAAAAATATTGTTGGAATATTTTTTATACTATTTTTTTTTTATCATGACCCAAAATAATAATTACATTATATGAAATACTGGAAAACACAGCGAATTGCGACACAAATAGGACTCATAGCATAAGGTAGCCGATATTTTGATTTATTGTTGTCACTAATGGAAAAAAATATTTTTTCCAACATTTTCTAATATCCTGAAATTTTTTAGATATTTTTGAAAAAATTTTTGGATTAAAAAAAATTCACACCGTGACGGACCGATAACTGCGACCGATACCGATATCATATCAGTTTTTCGGCCTGGCCGATACCTCGACCGAAACCGTGATTTTAAACCATGCTATAAAGGCACGTTTGGTAACCTGAGAGGAATCTGTAGGATTTATGATTCCTCTCTTCTAAGGAAGAAGTAATATTCTTACCAAGGATTTGCATAACTAATGATTCCTTGCATTCCACGTTTGGTTGTAAGTGTGGAGACACCAAGGATTTCATCAATCCATGTTTAGTGTTGAACACTAAAATCCGTGGATAATAAACAACCCACCTATTTATTTCAACCTTATAATCAATCTTTTTTAAAGTTATTTTAACAATAACAGCAATATGTCTTTCTTCAGGGTGTCTACTCATAGGTCTTTTCCTTTTTGGGTTTTTTTCAACTTGTGAATTTTTAAGTGCTATAAAGTGTGTTGTTTATAACTTACATAGCTTAAAATCATTTCAAGCCGGAATCCTGATATTAAATTCTAATAAATTTTGAGAATTTTCAACTTATCTTTTAATGTTTACTTTGATCCATTTATCTCTCCAAACATCTAATCTACCAATATGGCAATATATGAGCTTGTTGGAGAGGTCGAGACGGTAGGAAGTGGGGGTGAGATTTTGGCTTTTATATCCACTCCTTTTGCATACAGGATGTGCATATCCAATGGGGGGAGATCGGATCCCAAAATCATATCAATTGCAGATTTTAGGCGCAAAAAATCAGCAATAATTTGTGGCTGCCAAACTTAGATATATCATACAATAGTAGAAAGTGAAAATCTTTTCACCACCAATTTTATTACCAAACGTGCCCTAAATGATGCTTGAGCAGATTTTGATTTCTAGTGAGAAGAGAGAAATAAACCAATCATTTCCACCACACCAATCCAAAACCAATGGCGTGGCAAAGTTTCAATAGTCAAACTTCAGTCACCCACATTCCACACTAAAGAAATCTCCTCCAAATTTCCTACAAGCCGTCATCGCTAATCTTCGTGGCAGTAAACTTTGCCAAGGGTGGGACCCACTTATTAAAGAAAATCTCAGCTGCTCAAAAATTTGCATATGGGATGTGTCACGTGTTTGACATCGTGGGACAAACTCTTTGATGGGCGAAAATCTCATCATATCTGTCAATTTTTTTTTAATCCCGATCCTCTCAGGCTAATTTAATCCAAGAAATCTCGGCTTTTTCATTTGAATACCTTTCATGTCCCCAAATGGGTAATCAACGTAAGATTTGTGTTAAACATTTATAAAAATGACAGTTTGCCCTTATATCCATTAAACAAAAATGAGTATATTATTATTTACAAAATACCATTATTTTATCCCGATATCCAACAGTCTCTACCAATAACTTTTTAATACGTATGAATCTTAGTTATGTATTTTGAAACTTTCATCAATCCAACAGTGAGTTGTGCATTGATTGGATCAATTATAAGCACATGAGTTGATTGTCACTATAATCGATATGTATTTAATGAAATAGGCCATGTATTGGTAAAAATAGATTTACATACAATTATTCTCTCCCATTTAATGTAATTACTAATGTTACAAGCTTTAGATAGAAAACAAGTTCAACCTTTTGAACTTAGGTATACAAGGATAAAGATATGGGCAAAAGTGTCACTCCACTCTAAAAGCTTTCGGTAGTTAGAAAGGCTATTAATTTTGGGACGTGAAAGGTGTTAAAATGAAAAAGAAGATGCTTATTTCCAAATATTAAAAATATAGGATCCTATTTACATATTCTAAAAATCTTACAAGGGTACATGCAAAAAGCTCATATATAAAAAAGATGTGAGGATATCCTAAAAGACGATTGACATCCACTCTTTCTGTGTCAGGATTTCGAGCCATCTAATCTAGCCTTCCCTTTTTTTAGGAAAAAGAATCTTCCCAAGGATCTCGGCTTCTTGTGCAGAAAATCTTTCCGCAAGGGGCCCACATTAGAGTTCTTGGGCATTTATTCCTCGCGCTTCTTCTGCGTCCGAACCTCCTAGACGACCCTGACATCCTCTGATTTTTCCTTCCTTTCCTTGTCACTCTTTCATTCGTTCACACTCTCTGCGCACATACATCGAATGTTAGTCTACTCTCTCTCCCTCTCCCTCTCCCTCTCTTATTCCTCTACAACCGTTTACAATCCAATCGAACATGATAGATTGAGAGTCTTTCATCATGGTTTCCACACACTCATTGAGATTTACTCTCTTTTTCCTCTAACTCCACTGTGACTATTGCTCACAGACAGCAAATAAACAGAATAAGATAGAAAGCCGCTTCCACTTTATTTTCGGATTCTCTGTTCCTTTTCTCTTTCTGGAACTAAAAGATACTGAACATATTTGTCTCTCTCTATATATGTATACTGAGGTTTTGAGATTAATATGGTTTGCAGATTGAGATTTATGGGGCTTGTGAGCTGGGTGGAAGAGTTGTGAGGTTTGGTTTTTTTGGATCTGTCGTAGAGTTGTTGCAGAGGAATGCGGATGGGTAGAGTGGTTTGGCTGCTGGTTCTTGTTTGCTGCCTCAAGGCGGGGATTGGAGCTGCATGGGATGGTCGGCGGCTCCCGCATCAGATTCTTTTGGATACGGATGTTGATACCGATGATATCTTTGCTCTGCTGTACCTTTTGAAGCTCAATAGATCGGAATTCAATCTGAAGGTTTGATTTCTTATTGATAAATGTTGGCTCTGCTGTTAGTTCAGTTGCAATTATGATTCTGAATGCCACTGCCTCTACTAAAGCATCGAGGTTGGGTAGGATTAGTTAGTCGAGAAAATTTAATATCGCATCTGGGCTCACTCATTGCCAGGGAATTTCTCTAAAGGAGGAATTCGAGAAATAATTTAAGAAATAATTTTTTTGTTGATAAAAATAAGAGAATTTTAGAGGAAAATTTTTGAAATTTGGCTTATTTCTCGCAAAAGGTCCTTGTAAATTATGCTGCACAAAATCAGCCATCCCACCAATTTTACCCTTCTTTTTAGGGGTTTTTTTTATACCGATGATACTATCTCCTATAAAAATCTGGACGATGCTATCGTTGCTCTCCGTAAATCATATTCGCTAAATACGGGGGCTAGTGACGGATCAGACCGTAAACTTCCCCGGCGGTCACTGGTGGGTCCCGCCTATGAAAATTTCATACCATTCAAAATAAATGATCTCATTTTTTTGAGTCATCAATTGATTTTGGTTAAATATGAGTTGGGCCTATTCTTAGATTGAACAATATTGATGCCTCATATCTAATTAAATGCTCCAAGAAAAGTGGGAGGGACGCGAGTTCTCTTCTTCCATCTTATATATATTCCATCCACTTTAAAAAAATCACTAGAATATTGGTGCACATGAATGAAGGTTGAACGACTCTTTCTCTCTTGCATTTATTAGAAGCCAAATGAATGCTTTTAATTTGATATTAGATCGAGGTAGAAATACCCCTTTTTGAGAGGGGCATTCCGTAGAATTTCTCTTAGATGATATGACATAAAAAGCAGCCTCTAGCCTCACCGCAACGAGATGAAGGGTGGATCTTTGTTCGGGTACTCAGATGGCCTGGATAATTCTCGGCAATTTCACTTCTATTCCTTCCTTACACACTGGTAAATAGGCAACTGAATGATTCCCTAAACAATCGTGGAACTTTCT
This sequence comes from Persea americana, assembly GCA_029852735.1. NCBI lineage: Eukaryota > Viridiplantae > Streptophyta > Magnoliopsida > Laurales > Lauraceae > Persea > Persea americana. The sequence continues at coordinate 33,839,722 of CM056818.1, forward strand.
TATTTCAAATTTGAAACTATGCATCATTTGGGTTCCTTATTACAAGTATCCTAATTGTAAGAAACCTAAACTGGCAAAGCCTTATCTATCCTATAGGATTCTGGATCCCTGTTTCAGCAAAACATGGAGATACAGTTTCGCCCCATCAAACCATGCCAACTGTATAAAATCTCATGTCAACTAATGCACCGTCCTTAGATGAAAAAAAAGAAAGGAAAAATACTTTATTCAGTTGGTATGATTTGATAGGATGAAACAATATCTCCATGTTTCCCTGAAACAGGGGATCTGGATGAGTCCTAAAGTAATGAAAATACATTGGTTTTTTGGGACCGCCATATGTGATATCCACATTTTATTTGAAACTGGAAGCATGATTGCCACTAGCAAAACATGCACTTGCTTAGCAGGAGCAATGTAATTCATATTATTAAAAATGTGCAAAAAATAAAACCTTATACAAAAATGTGAAATATAATATTTTTATATAAGTTATATTTAAATGGAAAGAAGTTATAAGAAATTTAAAATGTGACATTTTCCTCTTAGGGTATGGTTTGGTAATGAGTTGGTCGGGTTCAATGTGGGTCTAGGTATTGGTATGAATTTTACTGAGTTACATAAACAGTTACAATAAAATAACATGATGGGAAAAATTGATTTCATGGTTTAAGGCTGTTATGAGTTTTTGGACTTTGATCGATTTAGGTCTATGGCTGCAGGTTTAGGCTTTGGGTTTGCCCTAGCCCCATTTACCTTTAACTTATATATTAGGGACATTTACCACAAAAGTCCCCTTAAATAAAGTAACCACAGTTGATGACCCTAAACTTTTATAATAATGGTCAAGGACCTCCAGCCCAAATCATTTTTTTTTTTTTTTTACATCAACATAATCAGTTCCCTATTCTATCATGAGTAATATTCATTGACATCAACATAAAATTGTGTTGACATCAATAAAAATGCTCATTTATTACAATCAGTGACCCTATGAATTTGTTGACGTCGATAGAAGATTCGTCGATATCAACATAACATTGTCTTGACGTCAACAAAAATGCATAGTTAACAGCATGAGCGACCTTGTGAATTTGTTGACGTCAACAGAAGATTCGTCGACATCAACATAAAATTGTGTTGACGTCAACAAAAACGCCTGGTTAGTGTTAACAAAAATTGAGTTTTCCGTTGTTTAGGGTTTTGTTGACATCAAGCAATCTCTCTTTCACTGTGATTGAGAAAAAAGGGGTAGGGCGTTGATCTCCTTCTTCTCCTTCCTCTCTTTCTTCTATTCTACCGTTGCTATTGATTTGGGGTTGAAGAACCTTTTTTTTTTTTAGGGATATGTTGACATCAATTAACCAAAGCCAAAAACGGAATGAAATATTGAATTTTAGGCTGGAAGTCCTTGGCCATCATTATAAAAATTTAGAGTTAGAGTCCTCAGTTGTAACTACCCTAATGGGATTTTTGAAGTAAATGTCCCTATAGATTACTTAGTAAAACTTTCAATGTGAAGTTATGGTAGTGTAATTGGCAATGGGCAACACATACTATTCTTAGGTAATGGGCCCAATTACTATCCACCACGAATATTTTTTATTTAAAATGAATAGAAATTCTTCCATTAGGGCACTTGGCTTGACCATACCAGTCGCGGGTCGGGTAAAGAGCAGGGAAACTGCCATTCAGATCGGCCTAAACATGAACCCCACAACTCGTCGTCATCTAATCAAAAAGAATATTCACAACCTGGAAGTTACAGTACGTAACATCAGTTGGCAACACAGTGTGATGATGAGAATCCCACACACACACACAAAAAAAATCAAAAAAAATCTAAACAACCCAGAAAGTTTATAATTCACCAAAGGGACACACTTCTTCAACAAGCAAATTATATGCGCCACAACCTTTCCAATCGAACTTCTAAGACTATGCCCATGGTTCAAGTAATGCAAAACTGGATTTGTCATAATCCAATTAATTACCAATCATTAAAAAGATACAAATTATTTAGGAATTTTTACGGAAAAATTTAAAGAAACTCACTTATTGCCAATTAATGATAGGTATTTCAACTTTTTCCAAAGGAAAGCTGCTAAATTTCAGGAATCTAAGTCACATAGGGTGGGAGAGGGAGGGAGAGAGAGAAAGAGAGAGGAAAAGGGGGCAGCGAGCGGGGGCAGAGACAGGGAGGGAGGACGGGTGGGCTGCGGGCAGAGAGATGGAGAGAGAAAGGGAGAGAGGGGGAGCATAGAGAGATGTTTTTTTTTTTTTTTTTTTTTGGGTAACCCAGACACGCAGAAAGACCAAATAAGTGGGAAGGAGTCAGCATACACGGGAAGAGGTGGTGTGCCCAAGGTTCAAACCCTGGGCAACCGAATGAGACCTGCCACTTCTTACCACTAGGGTAAGGAGCCATTCTCAAACGTAGAGATAAATTGAGATAGGCTAGCTTAATAAAAAGGAGGTGTGTAAAGAGTAATTTTAGTAATATGTAGTGGGTGTACAGAGCACAGCATGTGGAGAGCAGAAATCAAAAAGTGACAACCCTAGTACCCAAGAATTTATTTTTTTTTCAAAATTGCCTATAGGTAGATGTAAACACAATCCCAACCTTTGTTTTCCCCCTCAGATTAAGCATTGTCTCTTCATCTGTCTCCCTCGTCAAACTCGGAAGTGGATCCCCTGTTTGGACCAAACTGGGAAACCCTGTTTGGTCCAATGAGGGGGTGCCACATGGGAAGAAAAAAAAAGAAAAAATCTCATTGGTGAGATGGGATGTGTTGATGGGATATTTTTCCCCCCATGTGCCACCCCCTAATTGGACCAAACAGGATTTCCCTGTTTGGTCCAAACAGGGGATCCACTTCCGTCAAACTCTGTCTCTTCCTATGCAGCGCAGGTCTGGTTCCTCTTGATTGCATGTCTGACACTTGAGATCATTCTAAGAGCCCATTGCAGTAATCCACATGTGGATCTCCCCAACTAATACAAAAAGAAAATACAATGTATCAAATTCGACAGTAATTAATTGTTGTTTAGTCATATACAATGGGCATCACTCCTATTAGAGTGAAACCTTGTGTTAGACTAGACATGATCAATTTGATTTTTTTTTTTTTTTTTTTAAATTTTGGTACAAGATCAATTTGATGTTGGAGCCACCTATGACTGTAATCAAATTTTTTTAAGAATTAAAGGGTGGGAGAGTGATTTAGAGAGGCTTGAATTTTAAAGGTAGGTCCAGATAATCAAGTTTTTTGAGTCTTGCCTCCAAGAGATCCGGACTCATAGTGCAAAAGAGCAAAGAAATCTGGTTTCTAGTTGTTAATGTGCATAATGTTTATATTTGTTCATATACAAGTCAGTGATACTAATGCTATATATATATATATATATATATATTCATTAGTGGGGCCCAGTTTTGAAATCTAGGCTACTAAAGACCATTGGCCCACCTTGTTTAGCCCCAGGGACAATTTTATGCCAGCAGAAGTTAAGCTCACAGGGATATTGAATGAATATAAAACACAAGATTAAAGTAAGGAAAATAACAAATAAATAATATGCTTTAATGTGATTGATTGATGCTAGGCCCACCTTTGATTGGTGAAACAGTTTTTGTGATGCTGGTCCACACCTTTGATTCGTGCAAAATTTTATCGTCACCTTTTAGGATCTGAAATATTCATTATACCCAAATAATCTCTGACCCTATTGTTGTAAATTATTAGTGGAGCTCGAGCTCACCAAAAAAATCAAAACCTCTGCATTTTCCTTTCTTGGAGAAAAACAAAGAGAGCTTTGTTCATTCCATTACTTAATATTGAGGTAAAAACCGTGGGCCGGTTTAGTAGGGTATTTGATGACAATTAAACGATTTAATTTGAACGGAAGACCGTCTCCATTTCTCTACAATGAAAACCATGAGCTCAAATTACTTAATATTAACAATTGAATTATCTAATACTTAGTTAAAAACCATAAGCTTTCATGTATAAGAATAATAAGTGGAGAACAAAAACGGAAGGAGATGGGTGTTAGGGATCGAAAGACACGCACGATCTACGAGACAATCAATCAATCACACAATCAATCCACATGATACAGATTTACGTGGTTCGGCAAGATTGCCTACGGGAGATTCACGCCGTTCACTATTATTAGAGATTTCCACAAGAGTACAAGCACTCATTGTCTCTCTTGCTTTCTCTCAATCTGACCATAAGTGCAATGCTCTTACCACTCAGTACAAATACATGAAGCCCTAAACCTTTAGACACCAACAACTGTCGGATCTGGCTTTATAACAGATGGTCCAGATTAAACTGACACATTACAGATAAACCTCTGTAATTAAATAAAGTCTAGATCAGGCTTCACCAACCCGTCAATGGGCAGATGAAGTGGAGAGGAATTATGGTGCAAAAATGAAAGGGAGTAACAGATGGTCAAAATAAATTGGATGCGATCATTTAATTTCTCAATTAGAATCAATCACTTTCATATTTTATATATATATATATATATATTTAATTAGCATATGAGGAAACAAATCCAAACTCCGAAGCATGAATCAGGCAGGACACCGGACAAAAAAATAAAAATAAAAATTGCAGATTGCCTTTTTCCAATGACCATTTTTGATACCCTCCTCTGTATTACATCATGTTTAATCAAACGTGTATAAGAGTAAACTGCCCCATGGCTACATCCTACATGACTATTTTCATTAAAATTGAGTTGTTTACTGCATGCTACTGTAATTGCATTGTTTCAAGCAGGCCGACCAACGTATTAGGAAATGGATGCGGCCGCCCCACCCAGATCTAAAAAATGCCATTCAGATGGGCCATGCACCCATGAAACCAAACCAGTCGCCCCACCCACCTCAACCCAAATGGAAACCACTACCTCTCTCTCTAAATTTCCCTAGATGGGCAAATTCCTCTCTCTTTCTTTCGAGCTCTCTCTCTCTCTCTCCATGTCTCTGTTCTGAAAAGCAAATTGCAATGAGTAGAGGTCAGGGATCTATGAAAAAAGATGACTCGAGTGTTGGATGGCAATCCAAATTGGATTTGTTCAATAGACATGGGGGCAAACATTGTGACAACTACTATCACCTGATACTTACAAATCCTTAATTACATGAAATCAGAGAGAGAGAGAGAGAGAGAGAGAGAGAGAGATTAATAACAGAAAAACTAAAAATATTGTTATCTATTAGATAGCACATCGCGCTTCCTTTAAGGTAAAACTTTAATCTATATAATTGTCTATGTTTTCTTTTGGGGTGTCGCATGATAATATAATATCAAAGAACTTACTAGATATATGTGTTGGCAGCTAGATATATGTGTAGTGTAGGTTTGAGAGGTGATAATATGGCTGAGTAGTTTATATACTTTTATATAACTCTCTTCTATCTTGTGCTTCTATCAAGTTCATATAATATCAAATCTTGTAAAGAGTAGTGATTTCTTGATTGTCTAGCTACACAAGTAGTGACATCTCTTCAAGAGCCTCTTTGCAAAACTAAGTCTGTCCTTCAGAACTCTATTTGCTTATGGTTGTTTTTGTGATCGTGATCTTCCACTTGACCCTACTCAACTTAGTTGCAACTTGCATCATATAATGATGTGTTTGTGCAGTGCTTTACCCAAGGTCTTGATTGGTTTTTCTCTTCTCCTATTTGAACGTGATATGGAAAATTAAATATTTTGTATCTATTTAAATGCAATATATTTTCTCTTTTGCCATTGCTAATGTTAAGAAATTAAATCAAATTTATTGACCATCATCCGCCCCACTTAAACAAAAATCCCGGCTCCGCCATTGGCCAGCTGCTTGCAGTATATGCCATTTGAAGCTCAACATGAAGTGCCTGATTTTTTTGTTTATATTGTCTCATAAGGTGTATATTTGATTCATTTTCATTTGTAATTGGAAAGGTTGTACATTTTATTCAGTGTTGTAGTAATATCAAAAGGTTTCGTCCATGTTCTGTTATTCTTTTCTAATATGAACATACTGCAGGCAGTTACCATAAATGCAAATTCCTGGACCAATGCTGGTCATTCTGTGAACCATGTATATGACATACTTTACATGATGGATCGTGATGATATTCCAGTTGGAGTAGGTGGTGAAGGAGGAATATTACCAGATGGCACCATACTCCCAAATGTGGGTGGATATCTTCCTATAATTGAACAGGTACATGAAAAATCCAGGTCTTTGTTCCCAAAGTCTTCAAAGCATGGCACATCTTCCTCAAATGTTTTTGAATGCTTTCTCCATTAGTAACTTGGAGTGTCATGCTAATGTCTTTTCATTGGAGACAATAGAAGGATGTTATATTTACTCCATAAATGAATACAGTTGTTTTTATCTACTCTGGGTAACATTTTGATATCAAAACAGGGTAATTCGACAGCAGGTGGTTGTCGTTACAGACAATTTATTCCTCTTGGACAAGGAGGACGGTTAGATAGAGATACTAATTATGGCATACGAAGAGGTTTCCTTCCACAGGTATGAAATTCTTGGCTCCGAACATTAGATACGTGGTTGGCTCTTTAGGCTTGGCTGGTTTCTGTTGAGCATGTTATTTGTACCCATAGAGTTCCCAATTACTCCTAGAGATGCCTTGAGGAGTTCCATCTGTCATGCAATATTGCAATGCTCATCTGTTAGCTGATGCCTATTGAAACTTGGAAGTCTAGTCGTACTCATCATGTCAGAGAACATTTGAATACTGGAAAATTCCTAAATCTATTTATGCTGTTTCACTTTGTTGATTCATATATCGGATAGAATGTAGCTTAACTTGTGCTCTACGTACTTTACAAAGAATTGGCACCCACCTATCTTGTGATGATTTTCGGGGTTGCTTTGAGTGACCTCTTTTAGAATGTTACCACTTTGCCTTCTTCCAGTGATTTCTTTACCCCTCATTGTAAAATATTTCCTATAGAATGTCATGACTTCGCCTTCGTTCAACACTTTCTACCCCCCATTGCCACTAGGCCCTTACACACTCATTCACAGAACAACATACTCATATATAAAGGGGAATGTTCCCTGTACATCCTTACCGCGAGAACTTCCAGCGGGCCCACTTTATGATCCATCTCAAACCGTTCACACACACGGGATCCTCCCAATAGATGACATCTTAAGTCAATAAAACTCTTCACACCAACCCCATATTTCTGGGAGAAGGCTTAGATGATGATGACGGTGTTTATCTCAAACTTCTCATGAACGTGTGGATATTTTCACTTTATGAAGAAATTAAGAATCTTGTTCTAGTTAGTTTGGTTCCGTAGGAAGGTGTCAATATAGGAAGTGCATCTTATGGTTTGAGTTTCCTTGTAATGATGGAATTCATCATCATCATTATCATTATCATCATAATAATAATGATGATGATGGTGGAGAAACCTCTGCTGAGCACTAGTGCTCACAATAAGTTGAGCACCGCATGCCTAAATACCTAGTGAGGCTCATCTGAATGGACTGGACAGTTGGATTGATTGTGTACTTATTTTGGACGGTCAAAACTTGTCAGCTATTGATCAAGTGGTTAGGATGATGACTCGAGAGTCCATTACCATACAATGGTATGTTGGGGGGTGGGGGGTGGGTGGGGGGTTTGAGATGTATTGATCCCCTCCCAGTCCCATCCTGTGGGCCCCACAAGAAAGTATGCTCACCTTATTGAGAGCACTGATGTTCAGGGGGGTGTGGATGGGCGGGCGGGGCTGATTCACATGTTGATGCTGATTTTTGGAACTTGATAGGCCCGAACATTCCTGTCTGAACACTATTACCCACTTTCCTCCGTAAGAACCTGCCCACAACTGTTATTTTACCCTGCTTTTTCTCATACATCCATCATTCTGCTGCCATATAGTTGAACTTAAGACTACACAATATGTTATAGAGAAATCATCTTATACTGTTAGGTATGGTGCAGATGGCAGTGGTCGCCTGATTTAACTCCAACTCTTTGTGTAGGCCCACCTTTTGTTGATCAAAGTTTCTCATATCATAAACCACCTTTTGCCAATAAATTTTGCATGATTTCATTCCAACCAGAGCGATAAGCACTATTGGGTTGATTATTTGTAGAAAATTTAACTACATCTTTCACCCATAATCAATCCAATGGTGTGCATTCTCCAATTAAAATGAAATTTGTGCAATTGCCTAAACATATTGAGGCATGCCATTTGAGTGAGCTGGATCACACAATGATCCATTCGAGTTAAATCTGCGTAAGTTGTCGTCTGCACCTTACTGACAACAGTCAACGGTATAAAATTGAATAGGTATCACCGAAAACTTACCTTATCAAATAATAAAATGAAGGGACAGAATATCTGATGTTGAAAAGGTTTCCAGCAGTTCAATCAAGTGGTGAGTGTAACTCCAAGTGGGATGAAATTGGTGTGAATTGTATGAGAAGTTCTCACATGACATGTCGTAGTCATAATGTCTCCGATAGTGCTAAAGGAAAAAAAAAATTTAGCCTCAACATTAATTGGTGTGTATATGAATACTTCAACAGACTCTTTGAGATGAACCTGGTAACCTTAAGATATGATCTTTTGTTGTTTTGCCCATACGCTGTGATTGCCCTTATGACTCTCTTATGGAAGCTTCTAATTCAAATCCATGTGTTTGGTCATTAAAGCAGGGACATAGGAACTATTCTCCACTCAGGCAACCTACTTCACAGCAAGTTATGGTTGATGCAATATCTGCTGGTCCTATTACTGTGTTTCTTATTGGTGTACATACAAACTTTGCCATTTTTCTTATGAAAAATCCTCATTTGAAGAAAAATATTGAGCATATTTATATTATGGGTGGTGGTGTGGGGTCAAGAAATCAGACTGGTTGTTGTGAAAAGAATGCTAGTTCCTCTTGCAATCCTCCACAGTCTGGTGATCCTGGTAATTTGTTTACAGGCTACAAAAGTAACCCATATGCAGAATTCAATATATTTGAAGACCCTTTTGCTGCATACCAGGTGAGGAATAGGATCCCAATGTATTAGTAAATGGCCATTGTAAAAGGACACCTCATTTTTTCTTCACACCAGAAAAAGAAATATGCCTCATTTGTTCTTAGTCCATGTAATATTTGTCCAATGATAAGAATTTTCTAATGTAGGAAATTTCTTGTTTTCACTAACCCTTCTGGTATTAAACCTAATGGTAGTATTATCTAAATTTGCAATGGTTCATCTAGTTGAGAAGTAGATAAATTGGCAAAGCAAGTGGTTGAAAGACCCGATATGATTTTGCATTAGGGAAGTTGCTTGGTTTCTAGCCTCTGGGATTTTGTTTTGATGTTTTTGTTGCTTGGTTTCTAGCCTATGGGTTTTTGTTTTAAAGTATGGATGGATCTCTTATACTATTTGAACTACTCAGTTTTGCATTTAAGCTATTCTCCTTGTCAATAAATTTATGTTTCCAATAAAATAATCTATTTAAATGGACTTAACAACTAGGCTTTGGAAGGCACTGCAGTGTGAGCATAAGTGATCAGTTGTGTTCTATCTAATAATCCATTGGTTTTGTATTGGTAGCCAAACCAGTGGATGTTCCCTGTATATTTAATTATGATGGTCAATTTGGGTCTGATCTGACAGTTTCTATATGTTTCTGTTTGTTTTGGCCATTAGGTTCAAGATGATATGATCTTACACACACTCCATAGATCTGCACGGGCTTGTGAGTTATTATAAAATTGCTCAGTTGGAGTTGATAAGTGATTACGATGAATTATCATTAAATTTAATTTTGATAGATGTCAACTAAGAGTTTTGGCGTTGTTCCAAAAATCAAAATTGTATAACAAAATCAAATTGTATCATGAGTTTGTGTAATTGAATTTTAGTTTTTTTTTTTTATAATAAATAAGAAAAATTTACTCCATCCATCTAGTTTCCATCTATGATTCAATCATATGCAAAACTTCTTTGACTATTTTTTGGTTAAGCCATTGCCTTATCTCAATATATCATACATGATAGATGCTTGAATAGTTAAATATATTTAATATATCAGTATTACTGGGAAAAACAAACTAGTTGCATTTTTTTTTAAATAAAATATAAAATAAATCCAAATCATCAACATTACATAGTTAGGACATGAACACTTTAGCAACAATTAACTAGAAAAATGAGGAAAAACTAAAAAATTGAAAGAATGTGGAACGAAACCCACACTACTAGCGCACACTCTAGTCACGTACCTATTCTTTACTTACGTCTAAATCTCCCCAAAATCCGACAATTCTTAGGACTTTTGTTAGTCAACACTCAATAGATAACCTTTTAACAATAGAAAGCCTAAAAATAATGAATAAGCAGCAAGTTATAACATTAGCTAATTTGCATGTGATCGCTATTTCCAACCCAACAAATTGCCTAAATATTAAGATTCATCAAAAGCAAGTATCAAATCCTCAAGATACTAATCTTTTTCCTTAGGATTCCATATGGATCATCGCATTGGGATACGAATCCTAGGTTTTTCACAATGCATTTGAGTGGACTAAATTATTAGAGAGTAGACTGAATTATTAGAGAGTTATGTGTTTGTATGGTTTCTTTTTGGATTGAATTAATCAAAGCATATCGTGGATGAGAATGCCTACAACCTTCAAACCTTCGTTCATCCTTGAACTTCTTGTAAATCTTGCTGATTCTGAGTGGGATACTATAGATATTCCTTACACTTCTGGCTGTTCTAGCCCTTGTTTCTAAGTGTCTTCATAAGCATTTTAGGAACAAGCATTTTCTATCCAATGAAGGGGTTGAAAATGTCGTTTATTCTTAGGAAAGGCGATTCTTCTTTTCCTTTAATTTTTTTAATGTTTATTTGATCCTTTATAGAATAGAAACATGATTTCTTTTCTTAATGTAAAAACAAAGCACCCATTGAATGAAGTCTCAGTTCTAACCATGGAAATGTATCAAATTTTTTATTTACCCACCTTTACAATTTCCTAATATGCATATTCATTTGATTCAATCTTTGGGTTGCAAAGAGAGAACAGTTAATGATTATAAGTTATAACACAATAAAGGTCCACTATGCTCCTTCAAAGGATCTCCATTTTCTAACACCGGTTATCATTTCCGTCAATATAAAACATTTCATGCTTTTAAGATGGAAAAACATGTGTTATAGTATGTGCTGCAAGAATTTGAGGTAGGAAGTTCTGTTTCAACTTTCTTGTTAAAGTTTTAAGTTACACTTGCAAGGCAGGTAATGTGGGATTGCCTTCTTGTTGTATGAACTCCCAAAAAAGGAAATGTTTCCCCTAATACTATCTATCATAGAAGTTCCTTTAGTACATGACATTTTGGATGGCCATGATAAGCATTCATGGATGTAAAAGGCATTATCTATTTTGTTGCAGGTGCTACATTCTGGAATTCCAATTACCCTAGTTCCACTTGAAGCAACAAACACTATCCCCATAACCAAGGAGTTTTTTACAGCATTTGGAAATAGTCAGGCTACCTATGAGGCTCAATACTGCTTCCAATCCTTAAAAATGATTCGTGACACCATGTTTGATAACCATTTTTATACGGTAATTTTTTTTATTAATCTGCTAAATAATTGAAATCTTCTGATGGTGTAGGATAAAGTGAACTCACATCTTAATCTTGACTATTTTGATTAGTCTTGTTAGTTTGATGATTCAAATTTTGTAATGACTACTTGACATGAACTTCTTGCAGAACTATTTCATGTGGGATTCATTTGCAGCAGGTGTGGCTGTGTCAATCATGCGTAATAAATACAACCCTCTTGGAGAAAATAATGAATTTGCTGGGATGGAATATCAGAATGTAACAGTAATAACTTCAAATAAGCCGTATGGCATATCTGATGGGTCAAATCCTTTCTTTGATAATCACGCGACTCCGAAGTTCAATCTACAGAAAGGTGGAGTTCATAGTGGTCATGTTCAGGTGGGCCTTCAAGATCCATTTTGCCTTGTGGAGAATGGAAAAGGGAAATGTGAGGTATTAATTTACAAGTGAAAGGAGCTAAGAGCTTTTCTATTTCATATTCCTGTTTGTTTTTGGGTGATAGTTTCTTCTTATTAAACTAGTCTTATTATATCTTAATTTTCATCTTGCTTTGTTTTCTTTTATTTATGAAAGAAACATAAGATAATTCATCCATGATCTTGCTTTAGCAACAACTATTTTATTCATTTAACTTTATCAGTAGGAATTATGCTCGTCTTTGGCCTCTGCTTTTGGAAGTCTCAAACTGTGCACATCTTGAGATGTTGAATTCAAACTCTGCTATACATCTTTTGTCTTTACCCAGAGTTTGTTTTGTCATGTTTATGAGTACATTAGTTCTTTAGTTGAAAGTTAGAATATATGTTTTGATCACATCTTGTTGTGCTAATTTAAGTTTATACAATAGGATGGGTATACAAAAGAGGTCAGTGGTCCAGATTCAGTTCGTGTATTAGTTGCGAAGAGAGCAAAACCAAACAGAGATAATGGCAGCCCACTTGACAGAGAATTTTTCAGGAGTTTTCTGGATGTAAGTTCTTCTGTAATGCTTTAACAAATTGATTAATTACTGGGTGTATTTTTAGTTCATGAGATTTCATTTTTTTTTTTTTATTAGTAACATGCCTTGAACCCACAACCTCAAGGTTGCAAAGTAAGCGCCTTCCAATGCCACGGGCTGTTCATGAGATATCTCCATTTATCTCCATTTAATGGTTATTGTATCCTAGCAGGGCCGTTGTTCAAAGAAGAGGATTTTTCAGCTCTAACATATTTCTTATTTCACTTAGAAATCCCTATATTGCTTGGACATCTTTGTGGGATCCCATGCCTGATAAGTGCACTTTAAGTTTTAGATATTTGTATAACTTGAGCCAAGATATAAGTTTTCAATTTTTGTAGATTGTTGTGCATATTTATTTGATTTTCTATTGTTTTTCTTTGGCCTTTACTTACTCTTGTGACATGCAGGTTCTAAACCTCCCTCAGCAAACTGGACGGTTTAATTTCACCACACAATTTCCTTACTACAAAGAAATTCTTTTTCGGACAGATTTTTCAACAGAGAAGTTTGGGATACCTGTTGTCTTTGACATGGATATGAGTGCAGGAGACTTTTTAGCTCTTATATACCTCTTAAAAGTGCCAGTTAAACTGATTGATCTTAAGGTAGCCGAACAATTTTTACTTCTGGTTTGGCTGGTTATATTTTCCTAATATTAATGTATGGATTCTTTCATTTGAGAGTGGCTTCAATGACATCGAATTCTCATTTAATTATGCTTGGTTTAAGAAATCAGTACATGTTGTCTCATACTTCCTGTATTATCTTTTCAAGTAATGTGTTATTTGCTCTATGCCAACAAGAAGTAACATTTTATTGCCAAATGCCAACCCACTGTTGGGGCAGTTGTAAGGCATTCCCTCGCAACGCCCTGTCATGGAGTAGACTAGGGTGTGAACCCTGGTGTTATGTTAAAAATTGAAAATGCTTTCCAGTGAGGCAAGTGTAGAGAGAGAGAGAGAGAGAGAGAGAGAGAGAGAGAGAGAGAGAGAGAGAGAGAGAGAGAGAGAGAGAGTGTAGCATGTTATCAGCTCTGGTGCTTATTTTCTTATCATATATATATATATATTTTTTTTTCTCTTGCCTATAGGCCATATTAGTCAGTGGCAATGGTTGGGCGAATGCTGCAACAATAGACATTATCTATGATATACTGCATATGATGGGTCGGGATGACATTCCAGTTGGTCTAGGAAGTTTGTTTGCGTTCGATCAACCAGATCCTTCTTTCTCTACTGTTGGTGACTGCAAGTACATCAAGGCTATCCCACATGGCAATGGAGGATTTCTTGACTCTGATACACTTTTTGGACTCTCTCGTAGTTTGCCTCGAAGTCCTAGAAGGTAGAAACTGCAATGTATCCAGTAATGTCATTTATAGATTCATTTTATATACTTAATCTAATTGGTGATGTTCCAGTCAATTTGTCATGGTCAGCTGAAAATTTTCAATTTGAACAGAAAAGAAAATTCTGAATGATATGATGTACTTTTGGTATTATGCTGACTAGCAACTTTGTTTCTCATGTTAGATAGCATGGATGCATTCACTATCAATATCATATTGCTTGAACTTCCTAAGTTTTCCAAACAAATGCAAATAATTTTGTAAGGTTCATGTCAGAAAATTCTTCAGAATTTGGAGCTATTGACTTTTTATTTATAGTAGTATATTTTCAAATTAATCGAAGGACTTTGCATGGGAGTTTTTAAAATTATGATGTAATCATGTTATCTTTCAAACTGCTCGAAGAGACTCCAATAATTTAGCCATTGCTGTCAATATAACAATAAAGACATGTCCTGGTAATCAAATAACTGCATATACATGCTTTAGTTCTTTCACAAGTGCCGGTCATTTAAGATTTCTTCATAATATGATGTTCTCCTGTCTTCTTAACCAATTCTTAACTTATCATCCTAATATGCAATTCAATTCTTATGATTTTTTAATTGGGATTGTATTTCAGGTATACAGCAGAAAATTCTGTCGACTTTGGAGCTCCCAAAACTACTGATCACCCAGAACTTAGACAACCATTAGCATTAGAAGTTTGGCATTCCATTGCAAAAGCAGTGGAACCAGGCCAAAAAATTACTATATTGACCAATGGGCCACTCACTAATTTAGCTACCATTCTTTCTGATAAGAACTCAAGCTTGTTGATTCAGGTTAGTTTCCTTTTTGCCCTCACAGTTGCAGGGTTTTTTTTTTTTTTTTTTTTAATCCTAAATTTTATTTCACCAGAAAAAAACAAGAAAATAGACTAAGCAGAGAAAGCTTAATCCAAATCGGATCTCAGAAAAAACAAAAGAAGGGACACAAAATTATAAAGTAATAGGAAGAGAATCTGCCATGAAATTAGCCTTCCTATGAATGTGGTGACATAAGGCTCCAGGCTAATTAGAAATATCCTGCACTTCCTCCACTGAATCGGCCAATTTCTAAGGATTACAAGCCTTCCCAGTGCCCCACTGAATAGTTGACAAAGAATCACCTTGAAGAATTGCATTATAATCATCCAATCGAAGCAGCTCAAGACATCCAATTAACAGAGCAAAGACTTCGACTTCATTGGCATTCAAAGAATCCGCAGGCCTAGAATATTTTCTAATTGCCGTACCATCATAATCTTGAATTTCTCCACCAATACCGCCTCAACGAAGAGCATGGAAATAACTACCATCAAAATTTAGCTTAAGAATACCAGAAGGGGGTTTAATCCATAGAGCTTTATCACACCACCTTCCCTTAAAGAAAGAAGCCCAGGATCTATTAAGAGCATCCAAAGAAACACCAACAAACTCCTTTCGCTTACTAACCCACATAGACACTGTCCAAACAATGGATTGAGCAATCTTCATCACTAGTTTACTTAGATTTCTAGAAACTCTGTTATTCCTTTTCCTCCAAAGCTTCTGACAAGTAGAATAGAGAACTAGCTTCCATTATTATTATTATTATTTTTTGATAACCAGCTTCCATTAAATTTTTCCAAGAATAAACTTACAACCTAGATGCGATTGAAGAAAAAGTGCTTCTACAGTCTTTGGCATTACCAAATTCACATCAAATAGATTAATAATAACAATCCAAACTTATTATAGGTTATGGATAAAACTAAATTGAGACCGAATGAGGTTGAAGGAAATGGTGAAATATGTACTCTTCATTCAACCATCGATTGAACTAAATTGGATATATATATGTCCCTTTCTTCTATTTCCTTCTGTTGATTAGAGCTTTGTGCTTTATTTCCTATTTCATAACATATTGTTGGATCTTTTCTTGCAGATTTGGATTGTTAGTGCTCTTGTTTTATAAAAAAAAAGGATCCAAGTTCATTTGAAAAGTAACATATAAAGTAGAAATGAGTCACTAATGACAAGCAAACCACCTTTAAACACTCTCTTTGTGAGACTCTTAGCCAATGAGTTGATTCCATTAGTTTTTACGAAAGCTATCTACAGTTTTCCTCTGTTACACTGAGTCTGGCATATGGTAGAAATAGCTTCAAAGGATGCTTTGATTTTTTTTCCTTGGGTTGGCTTTCAAAAGATGGTATCATAATCCATTTATTTTTTTCTGGTTTTTTTTTTTTTTTTGGATGAATAATTATCCATTCATAATCTATTTTCGTTTCCAAGCATTGCTCGGTAGAGATCAAAACTGATTACCTCAAGCAGCTTGATGCAGTTTTGCTGGGGCCTACTGTACTGATATAATTGAAGAGTTCTCTCCTTGAGTACTTCTAATGTTTCATTAGAATTATGATATGGGATGACTGCGTTTGGAAAATCTGGTGAGGCCATTATGATAGTACTAGGGAGATGTGTTGAGATTCTGATGTAAGGAAGAGAGTCTGGCCAGATTGTTTTAGACCAATGTGATCCTAAACTCAAAACTCCTAATCATATGGAATATCATTTGATATGGTTTTGGAATGTGCACTGAAGATAAAATGTACTAAAGGGTTACAAGTAAACGGAAGCAGTAGAAGGAGCAGAGTGGTGTTAGGGAAAGAAAATGATAATAGACTGGAGTTGCAATAAACATGGTTTTCGTCAAAGTCATGTGGAAAATTAGTTCTTAGAATGTTGACCTAGATGGTTGGGATAAGACTACATTGACAGTGATATTGATGATATGTAGATGAATTGACAAGCTTGAGGCTTAGGAAGGTGCTCTTTTATCATTTAGTGTAAACGGATGCATATTTTAGGAAACTGAAAGGTCATCATGGAATTTTACCTTGATGCCTTCCCCTTCTTCTTACATTCCTCTACTCAATGCCACCAAAATTTCATGATGGGTTCTTCCACATACACGCAGGCTGGTTTAATACAAATGCACAATTTTACAAAAAGGAATACTCCTGATTGATCTGCTGTAAGTAGTTACTATAGAGCATAATGCATAGATATTTAAATTCTATGTTAAATATTAACATAATGACAGTTTTCTGTTTATGTATGGATAACAATAATTGTACATTTGAAACATTTTTATTAAAATGAATATAAACTTGTGAAGTTTATACTCACACATGAGTCTCTTGGAGATGGATTGCAAAACCAATTTGTATTGTAAGTTGTAACATATACAATTATGCACTTCAGTTCTTTTACTTTGTCGATCTCAAGTTTTATGTGCCCATTGAATTACATATCGATGGAATTACTTACATCCTTTGCAGAATGTGTATATAGTTGGAGGGCATATAAGCGATAACAAAGAAAAAGGGAATCTTTTTACTATTCCTTCGAACAAGTATGCTGAATTCAACATGTTTCTTGATCCTTTAGCTGCAAAGACAGTACTAGACTCGGATGTAAATATCACACTCATTCCTCTCAGTACCCAACAGAAAGTTACTTCTTTCTCTGCTATTTTGAAGGCACTACAGCAAACAAACAAGACACCAGAAGCAGTGCTTACCCGTCGCTTGCTTTCGAGGTTGTACCATTTACAACAAAAGGATGAAAGATACCGTCACATGGTAAAGTATTTCTGGAATGATTCTTTCTAATGGACCTACTTTTCATGCCAGCATTGTATGAAATGCCACAAGCAACGTTCTCTGCTGCTTCACAATTATTTGTTTTCTAATTGTTTTGAAGATCTCCTGTTACATGAGTTCAAAAGAACTAATCAACTTGGAAACGAACTTAGGTGCATTGACTGAAAGTTTAGCTCAGATTTGCCTGCATGTTTAATGACTTTATATTAAAGAAATATTGACCCTCAATCCAATGGTCCAGTTCATTCGATGGGTGCACACTTTCGGGTCTGGTGACTATCAAGGGTGGTCCCATATGTGTGAATGGTTCTAATGGATCATAAAGTGAATTTACAAGAACATTTCCAGCATTATAAAATATTTAAATACACTAAAATTCAGCAAAAAAGAGAAATAATAATTTATACAAAATCAGAGGAAAAAGAAAAGTAGCTACAAAGAAGAAAATGTTTTGTCTTCCTTACAAGCCTGTCAAGTTAACTCAGTCGAGTTTCTAATTGAACTCATCAAAGGTTCCTAGTCTTGGTGAATTATTATTTGCTTGCATGGTCAACATGAAGTCTGATCAAGTAAACTTGACTTGGGTGAGTCTTAAATTGTAACTGAGTTATTGGATGATGACCTGTTTAGTGGTTCTGACTTATATTATTTATCCTTGGCAGAGTATATTTTTGGGCGAAATCCTTGGTGCAGTGATCTTGGCCAATGATCATCTTTTAAATCCAACAATTCAAGTCAAACCTATCACTCTCTTGGCTACTGGGGATGTATCCGAAGATGGGCAGATTGTGATTGATCGGAATCATGGAAAACTAGTGAACATATTGGACAATTTAGACCCTGAAGCATATTATGATCACTTTAGCAACTTGTTAGGCAGTAAAACACAATCTGCTGTTATTGGTAGCTTCTATGATCAGAAAAGAGTATGGAGTAGACTGAATAAGACTGAGTAAGGCCTTCTCAGACCCTTTGAAGATAACGTTCTTCCATAATATAATTGATTTTTTTTTTCTATTTGTAAATATCCATAGAGCTGTGGAAGATTCATTTTCATCAGAGATTAGCTTTGAACGGAGAATTTTGGATAGCCCAAGGTTATCAAGAGGTATGTTTTTATCATTTTAAATGGATAGTTTCTGTATTGGTAGTCTTTGTAGAAATATTGAAATGAATAAACAAGAAAGGGGAAAAAACTAAAGATCAAATTTCTCTCATCCTTCCTCATTTTTCTCAATGGGTCCATGCCAGATACTGATACTAATACTCTAGGAACTTGTATTGTGCAGTGATGATACTGATACTGGTGCTGTATCCTTCATTGATTATTGTGACTCAACTGTTTTAATAGTCTCCTGTTGTGATGATACTGATACTTATACTGGCCAGCTGTATGCTAGAAGATTTTCATACCAATAAATTCTCTCTCAAGAAAGCATTATTGTTAGTCAATTTTCAGAAACAAGGAGTCCATCTCACTCCTGCATATGTATCTGTCACATGAATAAATGATGTTAGATGTTTTCGTGATATATATTTTCCTCAATGTAGCCCTTTGATCTTCAAGATTTAACATAGAATGTGAAACTGTGTCAGAAAACTAAAGATGAAAGTATAGTTTATCCTTTTGGTTTGTGTTTTGGGGAAAAACACCAATTACAATTTTAATTGTTTTGGCTATCTGAAATTCCCTCTGCAAATCCATCAGCAAATTAATAATGACATCAGCTTGAAGTAGGGTGAAATCTCGTCAGCAGTCCCACAACAATGTCACTTCTGCTTTTTGCTCATTACATTTTGGGTTCATCAATTATAATGATTCATTTATCGAGGAGTTAACATGGCTTGTTTATTTACTAGAATTTATGACCAGAATTTGGTGTATTGGATTTTTCTTTAGACATAATGCGATGGCTTGCCCACGGCATTTGGCATTTGAAATGCCATGTTTTTTTTTACTAGAATTCCAAATGCCAACCACCTAAAAGGTCGCAAATGACCTTCTGAAATTCTTGAAATTCCAATTTCTTTACTTTTTGTTGGGATTTCAAATGCTCCACCCAGATGAGGGTTTTGGAATTCCACCTTGAGGACGACATGTGGAGAATTTGAAATTGTTCAAACATGGATTCTTGGGATTCTAGTAAGGAAACCGACCCAAGTTAGTTTTCTTCTGTATATGCACTTCTCATGTTTCCCATACTTGAAATATGTCCATGATAATATAATTTATCGGCGATAAAGTCCAACTTTTAGGTGCTCATGGGCTAGGTCGGACCGGCTAAGACATTTCTAGGCCCAGCCCAACTTTAGAAATACAGACCTGTACCTGGCCTGAGCTTGAAAAGGGTCATAAGTGCCTGGTTTGATTCCAGCCTAACTAAGAAACTTCTGAACCGAGCCCACCTATTTAATGAATCAGGTTCGGCCAGCAGAATTTTCAATGACTTGTGTTCTTTCTATCGCTTGTTGGGCTTTCCATCACTTATAAGGCAAATCAGCCGCTAAATTACAAGCACTAGTTGGTTGAGCTGGGCTTGTGGCTCTCTATCACTCAATTCAATCTTGTCCCAAATATTAGATCCTAGCCCGACCCGAGTACAGAAACCCAAGGTCCAAACTTGGCCCAAAGCGGCCTGGGTCCAGGTTGCGCTTGGGCCTGGCCTATGAGCATCTCTATAAAAACTGAATATACGGTTTTCTGTGCTTGGTAACATTGATTTGATGGTCACAACAGTGTATGGAGGATGACTGAAAATTCTCATTGATCAGAAGATGGTAATTCCCAGAACTTCGCCAATCTGCCTTGTATCTCTATAGTTACATGATTAGAAGCATGCAAAGGAGGTCTAGTGTTCAAGGATTAGTATACCCTCTTCACGAAAATTCCCCAAACTTCTTTCAGATAGGAAGATTAACTTCTTCAATTATTTGCCTACAAAGTTACAAAAGCCAAAAAAACGAAAAGAAAAAGGGCCTACCAATAGAAAAAGTCTTGGATGGATTCCTGATTGTTCTGTGAATGTGGTTGATGTCATGCAGCTATTGAGTGAGCCAATGGGGTAAATATGATGCAGGCATGCAGCTCATGTGCTGTATTGGGCAGGTTAATATTCATAGACCAGACCTATCCACTGTTGGAATGGGGATCCAATTTTCTTTTTCTTTTTCTTTTTTTTGTTCTTGGTACATTAAGATTCATTGCCAGACAAACCAACAACTCAAACACCACTAGCACATGATAGCATCTAGCATCTAGAGAGAAGCGCCCTCGTTTGGGCCTCTTTCTAGCGAATGTGACTCTCGATCCTTTAAAAGCCCCTGCAGCCACAAGCGACCCGTTAAAAAACAAGGCCAAACCAAAAGGATCCAATTTCTTGACTCAAGCACTGCCTGTTTGAGCACGAGCCGGACCAATCCCATGAGATAATGACTTCAACTTCTATATTTTCATTAGCAATTAATCTTACTGCTTTGATTTCAATCTATTTTTAAGATTATTATATCGAGAGCTACGATTGCGTTTAGTTATTATTGAACAAAGTATTTAGAAGGTGCTCATGGAGTGGATGCTCAGTTTCTGGAGAAACAAAACTTTCAAGTGTTAACTATGGGGAAATGGGGGGCTTCTAGGAGAGGCTGAGGTTAGCCTTGAATCTGATATGGTTAGAAACCGACTTGGGTGAGATTCATCCCTAATATAAGGGCAGTTCCCATATGATTGAGCAGCAGTTTGGGTCATAGCAGTACAACAGTACAATATAGTAAATTTCCTCCAAACCTTGAGGCATTAGTAGAGGTAGCAAATTGGTTTGAATTAGAATTAGAATTAGAATTAGGTTGAATTAGAATTTGATAAATTTGAATTAGATTACAATAAGATCAACTTTATTTTTTATCTTATTCACTCTCCTATTGATAGGGATACTTCCATTAATATAATATGGTCGGTTTATGATAAGAACCAGCTTGGATCTGACAAGAACCCAACCAGTTTATATCCCTAGTTTATCCTTGTATGTGGCTTTGGGTCCAAACTTGAATGTTCTGAAGATGGTTTTATTTTTCATTTCTATTCCTTATATCTGTTTTTAGGGATTGAAATTATAATGTTTTCAATAAACAATACGTTATTCATTGTAGGACAAATTCTTGACCATGCACAACCACTGAGCTCTCTCTCTCTCTCTCTCTCTGATTTTGAGCTAAAGTAAGGGAGTTATGGATGAAGACTGGTAATCTTCAGCCCATAATTACCAGTTCACAATTCAATCAAGTCATAAAGTTTCATTTAGTTCATTTGTTTGTTCTTTGGAGTAGTTTCATTCAATTCATTTATGAAGTCGCAATATTTGTAGTTTGAGTTAGACAAGTAAATTAAGTAATTTCAATCTATAGTTTGATATAGTATAGTACATATTCATGAAACCCAGCTCCATATAAATTATTTGGAGAGTCAGTCCCGCACTAGACTTTTTCGCAGCTTGCGATGAATTTAAGAACTCTTTTACTGATATGAAATAGTCCAATTGAGCCCAACAAATTTGTTTGATTCAAACTGCAAATTGTTTGAAAGAACTTCCAGACCACCCATTTAGGGTTGTGAAAACATGGGCATTCTTTGCAAAGCCCTTGGAAAGTGTTTCACACAAAAATACCTTAATGTGAAGAGGGAAAAGCGGCATTTAGAATATATTTTCTCGTGTAGGTTCTCCACTATTTGGGCATATGAATGCAGGCCCTTGTCCAGAGATAATCCACTATGAGACCCAATTGGATTTGAACACCAATTGTGGGTCTCTACTCTCTAGTTATAAAGGACATCCGGAATCCATCATCAGGTCCATCTACTCATGGGACTCATTGGGTTTGAATCAGCCACTGTTGATGGGCACAGGCCCATTCGGTCTGTTTGCGGGTTGACTGTTGTGTCTCATGCACTAAGCAAGGGTTTAATTTTTTACCAACTACTAAATGGACTATAGGCTAAATCAAAATTGACATTAATGAAATGAATTATTTTATGATGGGTTATGTCAGGGCTTTACTTTAGGCTAATGGAGTGTATGCCTGGATGTGGGCGTGAAGTAGGCCCAGAACTAGGCAGGCTTTGGACTGTCCATGTACAGTCAAACCAACTGTAAACGTATCTAATTACGACTATAAACACACCCATTTATTCTGGATTAACCACTATGATACTCAGTTAAAAAGACCAAGATACAGGGTACCCATCTCTTTCAAACAATTCGTTTTGGGGCCATTTTAGGACATCCACTATTGGGTCCATCAAATCCGTACAATCCTCCATGGTCCATTAGGTCTTGTATAATGATCGTCCTTTGGATCCAAATAACTAGCCCCTTGGATAGCCCATCTAATGAGCCCATTCTAAATTAAACCCTGTTTAATTTAAACCATCTATCGTGCATCCACTTAGAACGGATCCTTCTTTGGGGGCCCAATTCAATTAGGACCATCCACCATCTATTGGAGGCCATCTAGTTAGTAGAACCATGCATCAGCTGCTCCCTCTACTAAGAAAGTTCATCCACCATGAGACCATCTGTTGAGGACCATTCAGCATGAAGAGAGAAAGGGAGAGAGAGTCACATAAAAATCCATATTTCAATACAAAATAATTCAGAATGTGCCCAACAGTCATTCAAGATATGTGAGGAAGGGCCATGCATTTCAACAAAACCTATTAACCATTTTTACACCATCTATCCACCTCCACTTGACTCTGCAAGCAGTAAACTGGCCTTATCTTGATAGAAATTGCAATCTAGCAGTTGTTAAAGCTATAACATGGGCACAGACCCACCTGCTGCCAGAATTTGCTGCTCCAGCTGCAGTAACAGAGAGCCAAAACCAAAAAAAAAAAAAAAAAAAGAAAAGAAATTTAGAAAGATATCTTGGTCATCACAAAGATAATCTAAGTTTGTGGCCTAGAGTCATTGCAAGTACTATTTGATGAGGCATCTATTTTCTCTGTGGGACCCATGACGTCTCCATCAAAAGAAGAGACACAAAAAAATAAAAATAAAAAATAAAAAAACAGATAAGTATATGTTTGCAACAATTGAATCTTGAATTGAAGATTTCTCTGATTATAATCAGTCTTCCAACCAGAATCCACAGGCCTTAGAAATCAGGGGATTGTCTGAACAAGGAAAATGTGCACTGTCGGAAATCTCTCCATCTTTGATGCTGAAATATACAATATATTGGAGACTCTAGACTATCCACAAATGGAGTCTCCACGCATCTAATACAATTGAGATACATGAATCATGCCATAGTTAATCATCATCACTTAAAGCATGAATCATGCACCGATTAAGGTGCATAATTTATGGATGCCACAATTGAAGAGCATGGACCATGTCCAGATTTGTAGTTAGGCAATATTTTCAGATTTTGGTTACCTTTTGTTTTGAGAAATTTCTGTTGAGAGGAAAATCCTCAATTTGTATAAATTATCCTCATTATTTTTACTAGAGATATGATGATTCTCGCTCTTTTGAAATTACAAAAGCAATATAGAATTTGAACTTGAAATTTTGTTAGGATCTCTAATTGTATTGAGCCCCCTGTCTACGGTTGTTCAAAATCAGCGACACATGATCTTGGGAGGAATTATTGGCACATTCAAACTCAATCCAAAGTAGGCCAATGTAGCTTTAGCCCTGGTTTGGTATACCAATTGAACCCAAGGGTGTTCTTTCGTTCTCAAACATCCTACTTGGTTTGCAACTTACAAGGCACATAATGACATGTATGAATTGGTTCTGAGTCACTTCTATGATCGTGGTGATTTGTCGATAGGTTTTTAAAATAAAACTCAAGTCTTATGTTTCTGAATGACAAGATAGGTTTTTAAAATAAAAACTCAAGTCTTATGTTTCTAAATGACAAAATAAAAGTGGCTATTGATTTGTTTTTCATAAACATTAGTCTAGTTATTTATGGGGGAAAATTTGAACAATCTTAACTGTAACTACTGTTAGTGGATGTCCTGTTAAGGCAACTTCGGAGGATTCAAACAATCTTAGATGCTATCTTTCAAGGAACGCTATCCTGATTGTATGTTCTATGGAAGCATAGTGTGTGCACTTCAGTATCTTACAATGACAAGGCTAGGCATCTCCTTTGCGGTCAACAGTCTTTAGTATAAGCTAGCTAATAGCAACCTAGATCTGACTTTTTAGATGCCAATTGAACTGATTGTTCGACAACTAAACATTCCCCAGCTGGTTTATGTACCTTATCAGTGCCGATTGCTTGTCTTGGAGTGCCAAGAAACAATCTACTATAACCTAGTTTTGTGTTGAAGCAGAATATTTGGCCATGACTGGACCGCAGAAGAATTGGTTTGGCTCCAGTACAGTATACATGATATTGACATCTCTATGAAGAATTTGTTTTGCAACAACATATATGCTCATCACATGACAGTCGCAATCCAGTGCTACATTATTGTATAAAACACATTGAAATGGACTATCATTTTGTCCACGAAAGCTGTTCCTTCAGTCGTTGGTTACTCATCATATTCCATCCTGGCCATAATTTCACCAATTATTGCCTCTTGGCTATTACTCAGCAGTATCTACGGATCAAACTAGGTTGTGGAATGCACCATTTTCTAGCTGGAGTAATAGAGACTCTGGTCCATCCACAATAATTGAGTAGCAGAACTTAGCAGGAATCAATGGCATGAATCATGCCATTGATTGATACTTACTGATCCATGCCCTCAAATATGGCGTCATTCATGCTCCTCAAAAAAAAAAAATTTTTTTTGGTAAAACATGCTCCTCTATTGCTGTGAATGAACTAGAATCTAAATTAAGAAACACTTGTTCTTTTAGGATGATGAGATCCCAAAATTATATGTTTTGTTGACTTTGAGATTTCCTAACAGATTTCTCTCTCCCAAGAGAAATCCATAGATGGAACAGGAAGAGAAATCCATAGATAGAACAGGCCTATAAGGCTACAACTACTTTTCTTAGCTTTCTATCTGTAGATCGTGGATCATAAATCAAGGATAGTCCAGTCCGGAATTTTCTGTTCTTCCCTATCCATTGTGGGTCCCATCAGAATGACCATCAGTTGACATGGATCCCGCATGTGACATGTAAGCCTTGATTTACCAACTCTACATCCATCCTTTCAAAGCCTAACAATTCTTCACTGAAAATTGGATTTAAAGAAAGAGTTGAACTCACCCTGAATAAGGATTCAAGCTTGTTCTTAACCAGAGAGCACTCATGTTTCACTTGCTGAAGACATCTCAAACATCTGAAACAAACAGAAAGGCGAAGTTGATTCAGTAAAGAGCATAGAGAAAGATTGCAATTAGTTCTACTTTTGATTTTGCAGCGACATGGTTGAGGAAATAATAGGAACTTATGGATCCCAATTCCAAACTCACCCTTCTCTATTATTCTGATCACAGCAATTCCGAAATGCGATGCAGACATTTTTAACTCTCTGTGCTCCAATGCTGTTAAAACCGAGTTCATTGTCAAATGATTTTAGCAGCACAACCCACAAACATCAAAAAGAAAAATTTTCCCTTCTTTAATCTGATCTTTTGGGCTGGAATTTAAATCTCAATTAATAAAGAAACTTGTGGTTCTTTCTCAAGTTTTGGAATGATTAATGGAAGATTATTTTCTGGATTCATATCAATGATAGATGGGTTTAATACCAATCTTCTGAGAAGATTGAAAAACACACACACCCACAGAGATTTTGGTTCTGCGAGAGAAATGAAAGAAGATCTATTGGATGGTATGAAATACCTGGAGCTGCTGCCTTTCAACTGGTGAACATGGGAATCAACCTTTATGAAATCTACAGTCTGCTGATCTCTTTAGCAAGAAGAAATAAAGATCCAAAAAGATAGGAACAATCAATTTTTTGTTCAAATATCATCTGAATAGACCATATACAAAACATAAGAAAGCTAGGAGAAAGTAAAATGAATTTGAAAGGAAGAGTGACTACTCACAGAGCCCTGGCCAAATCATTGAGAAGCTTCTCAGAATCATCAAAAAAGAGGGTCACAACTTCAAACACAAAATCTGGGTTGCTCTCATCTTGCAATTGCTGCAACTGTGCAAACTGCTCATCCAAAAATCCCTTCTCAATCCAAAAAAAAAAAAAAAAAAAAAAAAAAACATCATCAAAATCTACTCAACAATTACCAAAAAGGAAACACACACACAATAAATCATTAAAAATACCATCTGGGCCTTTTAACCTGACGTTTATATTTGCAATATGAACACTAACCTCATGAAAGAAAGATTTTATGAGTTCAAACCATGTCCTTTGCAACTGACCCACTTCCATGCTTTCTCCTTTCATCTCTCCCCACTTCCTGGCCTTAAATACCACAGAGTTGTTCTTCAATTTGCCGATTTTATATGACTATTTGGAAGAGCAAAAAAAACAAATAAATTTGGAATCATTACTGGAAAAAAAAAAAACCCAAAAACAGAAGGAGACTTATGAATTTGAAGTTCTGAATAGAACCCAGTAAACAAAAGTCCTACTTTCTGATTTTTGTGAAATGTATGAAGTCTCCTCCTTTTCTTCTCTGCTCTCTCTCACAACTCTTCCATCCCACCACTTATATTTTAGCAGCCAACTGCTTAAAAAGAGGAGCACATCTATTAAATGATGGCATGTAGCATTCAATTTCAACTTTCTATCTTTGCCTTTAAGAAAATTATTGCCATGCTACTCCCCTCTTATCACTCCCTCATATTTATTCCCATTCTCGTCTTTCTTTTCCTATTATAGTCCTGCAAGACTGTATTTTGACGCCATTGGTTTGGTTTTACAGATGGGTGACGTGGTAGTGACTTTAGACCATGTTACCCAACAAAACAAAGACATCTCTACTGCTCTCTCTCTCTCTCTCTCTCTCTCTCGATATAGAATGTATTTAACTCTCCCTTCTTTCTCCATTGACTATAGGATGAGGGGTCACCCATTCAGCTCTCTCTCTCTCTCTCTCTTATCCCTTCACATTTACACTTTCATTTTTTCCTTTTTCTTGGAGAGAATCTTCTTCATGCACGCCTGTTGTTGTTTCTTGGTATTGTTTTATGATGATGTTTGTTGGCTAATATTTTTCAACATTTGAGGATGGTTGGACCGTGAGCCTGGGGTTCAAAGATTGGCGTTGGACCCATATTGGTGGGGACAATATACCAAGATGTAGAGTAGCATCTTGTGATTTTGTTTTAATTTAGAAAGACTTAAATTTTCCTCAATTACATGTGAATGAGCTACATAAAACGCATATCGTCATATCAGAGATGCATGTGCAAATTTAGCATCACAAATGAATTAGTACATATTGCCCCATATGGTAGGGATGATCTCACCCTTCCAATCCCTTTATTCACAATGCATATTGATAAAAAATACATTTGAGTCCTTACTCATTGGACTAGTGCTAACCAAAACATGGATTCTATTCTCCAATCAGATAAATTTTCATTCACCCCCAAATTTCTTTTGTATTTTCTTTTGTTGCCCATTTGGTTTCTAGTAATTAAAGTAAAAGGCTAAGGTGTCATTTGACAAATCTACTTTTTATGTTTAATTAACTTAAAACTTATTCAAATAGACAAATTCTTACTTTAAATAGTTGAGAAAGTTTATTTAGATTTCACGCTAAGCCCATAAAATGGGTATGGATGATTGCCAAAACCTTTTGGGTAAAACAGCTCAATTTGGGAAAAATTTATACATATGAAGTTGATTTGATGGGTAAATGTAGATTGATCACGTTTCAAAAATCTCTGAATGTCAGCTCAATCTCTTGAGTCTATAGATAGATTATCATAATCATCATCAAAGCTTTATCTATGTAATACTTTGCTACTCATTCCTTTAAAAGGCTAGTAAAGTTCTCCCGGAACTCTCTATTTCCTTTGGTTCAAATCATAATTCCTCCCAAAAGAAACGGAAGGAGGAGAATACAAGGTCTGCGATTCAGCTATTACACACCTAACAAACATGTATGCTAATCTAAACCATCTAAAAAACATGTTCCTTGAGACAGTGCTAAATCATCCAATTTTGGCAGTTCAAGATTCTCAAGATGGACCTTTGATCAATTAAATTCGAGTATGTGACACAAATAGACCATATAGTGTACTACAAGTTTAAACATTTAAAGGCAACCATTGAAAGGACATACGGATAGCCAGTGGGGAAACCAGAAAATGTGCCTTGGGGTAAGGGGGGCCATCCGCCCCTAGGGATATCTCTGGCTGGTTAGGTATTCTAGCTGGTTGGGTATTCTGATTCTCATCCACCTGCCCAGAATTAGATCGTTGGATTCTAAATTTAAATGTGTTCTCTTCATATCTATGCAGGTGGTTTTCTCTCTATGGCCGGAGTAAATTAACTCATGCATCTCTTAAAGTTTCTGATGGGTCTGGAGACCCCTTAGCTGGTACCCAAATAATAATAATAAGACAACCACCAAATTCTCAGATTTATTTTCGTTTCTCTCAAGCTTTCAAGACATGGAAGGAAAAACTACCCAAACATGGAGGGAATATTTATTTATTTATGCACATTTTATTTAAATTTTATTTTACAAATATGTCTGAAAAATCTAGAAAACTTGTCCCAGTCATCTAAGAAAGAAACTGTGGTAAATGCAGAATATGACCCTTGCTGATGGAAGAAAGTTGATCATGTCTTTTCTCTCAGATGGGTGGGGTTGTATTCATTACATATCTTCTGAAATTTCTGGCTGTGGAAAGTAAGTGGAGATCTAAGGTCCTGGGACTGCACACTTGTTGGAAAGGCAGAGCTCGCACAAATGGACCTATTCTATTGCACTTAGGTGCCCTCTTGTTTTCAAAAGCAAAATCATAGCTTGGGAAACTGGCTGTGATTAGAAAAAGTAGACCCCAAATAAATCATTTTTTTTTTTATAAATGATCTTTCAACGGTGTTGGAACCCATTTGTTGGGTCTAATCAGTGACCACTTTGTGTTGTTGACTTAACCACACCTTAGATCCAAGCCGATCACTCAGTGGGTCCCACCTTAAATAGGCCTGAGACCAATAACATATACCCAGATTGGACAATCCTGAGGAGGGCTTGTGAGGCAAGTACATGGGTGGCTGAGGGCTGATACAGTGTGTGGGGACCACTAAGAGAATCTTGGTGGGGCCCACATGAGTAGCATGTATCTTTCTTGTGCGAGTATCAATTATTTCTCCTGTTGGCGTGGGGAAGTCATAAAAACCACAAAGTAGTAAATTCAGGCAGGAGTTTGATTGAATGTTGTGTGCCCAGAGAACCTCTACTTGAAAGACCCATTCCCACATGAATGTGCCCATTTCTTGAATGGACCTTTTGTTTGTAACTTTGCTGTGAATACAGGAGTCACATGCCATAGAGAAAGAAAAGCATCCGAAGAATCTCTTATGTATGTCCCACAAACTACTCGTGCCTTGCTACAGTACAGTATAGAGTAAATCGTGTGGCATACATGCTATGGATCTATATCGAGTAAAGCAGTTAGTATTTCAAATTCTTAGAATTCGCACGCTGTTCCTAGTGACTAGGAATATGGAAAGGCATAAAGATGCTCGGAGTAGAGCGGGCCTCACCTTCAAAATCTACACGAAGTTGAGGCACCTCCTGACATAAACAACAAGAGGGATCATCAATTGGGGCCATAATGCTGATTGTGAGGGGTTTGGGTGTGTGTGTGTGAGTGCTTATCTTAATAAAATGAGAATTCTTTAACTACTAACCCATTTAATTAACTCTCACAAAATGAGTTTTTAATCATTATAATCAAATACGACAAAACAAACAAGGCAGTTCTTTTTTTTATCAGTAACAAAAGCTTTCATGATTATCTATTACCTTCAAGTTTCTAATAGATAGTTTAGATTAGGCAATTCTTTATGAGGCGCACCTACTATTGGTGCTCTGTCCTCATTTAAATGTCTCACTAAGCATCGAATCTAATCCCTTCACAGACACCTAACCCCCTTTCAATGGATGCAATCCCTAGTTTGACCCTGGTTCACAGATTAGTCATTGTTGCAATTTATCGTAATAAATTTACATCATTTGTAACTATTAATTTTGGAGAAAAAAAATCCTGTGAGGGCGCACATCTTGACCATCACCAAAGATGGAACCCCCTTGATTTCATTAAAAATAGGTTTTAAGGGGAAACATACATGCGCCTTCTCGCATGACTTAAGAGATAAATGCATTTCTACATAGAAAAACAAAAAAGAGAGATGGAATGCCTAAGTCACGGATCATGCTTCACCAGATTGATGTTACAAATCAGGTTACTAGTACGTTTGGGTGTATGTCCTATGATGTTATGAAGAGTATATCTCTTCAGACAAGTGCCGAAGAGTGAGTATATCCTTTTGGAGAAGGTAAAGACAACAATAACTACCATGAAGGTTTTTCTAGGTAACCAACTACCATGGTGGTTAGTTACCTCAAACCTTCAAAGGCTATCTTGTTGAGAAGTAAACCGATCCAACCAAATTAGGAACTGGGTCAACTCGAGTTAAGGAACAAACAAACCTATCCTAGGGACTGGATCAACCCAAGCCGATCCAAATAAGCTGTGAAATAAAGGAATTTTAGTATTTAACCACTCATCGCCCGTATAACAGTTGGCATACTTTGGATGCTTGAACCATGACAATGGCGGATGAACCACTCGTACAATTTATTCGAAGGGCAGACCCACGCACCCGTCAAACTGCGGTGCACTTTCAAAACCTGGATGAGAATTTCGAGTCCGCTTCCAAAACCCTATAAAAATCCTCATTTCCCCTAAAAAAAATCAAACTCGGGCCCTAAAACGGGAATTTTGGGTCCACCACTAATGTGGAGAATGGAGTAGAAAAGAAGGCATTTAATCCCTGATATTAAGAAGTAGTTCCCCACTCTCCATGTGCTTTGTTTAAAAGGTTGGTCACGTGAACTAGGGACCGCTAGCTGGCATCGAAGCAGAGGCCAAACACTATAATTTATAATACAGAGGGCATCTGTGAGTCAAACTAGAAGTGGGTTAAACCAAAGAGCAAAGTATTATTTTAACCATTCATGTTATGGCTAGTGATCTGATGGTTAGAAATCCCAAAATCATCTGACTTCCTGATTCACAAATTTCTTCTCTTGTATGATTGTATCGTAGTATATTGAAGGGCACCTACAAATTTCACTTGTATTTTATCTTATCTTGAAAACAGGGTTCCAGTCCTCTTGGATCGAGTGCATAGTCTCCACAAAAATTTGCTTATTTCTAATATTGTCCAAGGATACATATCTTGTACGGCTTCCATAGCAGGGAGCTACCTGTACCATTTTAAATAGGAAGAGATAAAAAAAATTGCTCATGGTTTTCGTAGTTTTCAAAAACCTACATTGGAAAACTTCAATTTTTAAAATGGGGCTCCAAGTTTTCTACAGATCTTTCAATTAAGGGCATCCTGCAAGATTTTTAATTGGAATTACCTCGCTCTTTCCACTTCTTCCTTCCCTCTTTCCTCTTCTTCTTATCCTTTTTCTCCATCCATTTATAGGGGTGTTCCCGCTCAACTTTAGAGGTACGGGACAACGCCCAGACCAAGCCTCCGTAAAAGTTAGGTCTGAGCCCTCCCATTTAATCAATCAAGCTGAGCCGAAGCAGTCTTTTTCCAATTTTGTGGGCATTTGAGCAGTTGTTTGAAGTGATGGGTTGGTGAAGCCTGATTTAGACTTTATTTAATTACAGGGGTTTATCTATAATGTGTAGGTTTAATTTGGACCATCTGTTATGAGGCCAGATCTGACGGTTGTGGTTGTCCAGAGGTTTAGGGTTTCATGTATTTATACTGGGTGGTGAGAGCATTGTTATTATGGTGAAATTGAGAGAGAACAAGAGAGACAATGAGTGCTTGTACTCTTGTGGGAATCTCCAATAATAGTGAACGGCGTGAATCTCCCGTGGATGTAGGCAATCTTGCCGAACCACGTAAATCTGTGTCTCGTGGATTGACTGTGTGATTGATTGATTGTTTCTCGTAGATCGTGCGTAAGTCAAGATCCCTAACAACTAGTATCAGAGCCTAGGGTTTCGCGTGCGATCAGGATAAGATTGGGTTTAATCTCGGAGAAGAGATCATCTTGATCTCTTGATTCGCAGCACAGTAATCACAAAAAAAAAGGGGTTTGGGCACTGTTGCAAATCGACGATCAGAGGTTCTGATCAAACAAGTGGGCCACGTGCTTGTCGTTCCCACCTTCGCCATCCATCACCGCCCAGCATCGCCGGAGAAGAAGGAAGTCGCAGTCGCCGGAACCGGAAGGGATAGAACTGTTGTCACCGTCCCTTGTCGTCTCCACCGGAGAAGAAAAAAAAAAGGGGTTCTGCCGCTGCCCACATTGCCGTCGCAGCCGTTGCCGGACGTTGCTGTTCCATCGCCGTCGCCGCTGTTCTGTCGCCGAGCCGTCGCCGCCGCCTTGCAGTCCGGCTGCCCGCCCGTCGTCGCTGCTGAAGACGAAGAGGGAGACTGGGCTGCAGTCTTCGTTCTGAAACAGAGAATAGTGAGGAAGAAGACCCAGTTGGGCCCGTCCCAAGTCTTGGGTTGGTTCAGGTCAGGTCCGACCTGACCCACTCCAGAAGCCCAGCCGTTCTTGGGTCAGTTTCCAAGCCAGGTTCCAGTCCAGGTCAGGTCTGACCTGGCCCAGTTCGTGAAGGAGAAGCCCAGCAGCCAGATACTGACATCATCCTGACGCAGCAGTACGGTCAACAACCCAGTTTGACCGGATTCAAGGGCCAGAATTGTTTCTTGATTTCTGAAGCCATCCGGACTCAGAATTGTGCTCCGTTTTTTTTGTTGGATTCGTATCAACGAGATCTACAAGGTAGACGGAACAGATTGACAGTTTGACCAGCAGAATTTATATCAAGTAGATAGAGCTTGATTTGAGTGGGAGCAATGACGGACGACATGAAGCTCACGATTGAGAAGTTTAATGGCACAAACTTCGCATACTGGAAGATGCAGATTGAAGATCTCCTCTACCAGAAGAATTTCTACTTGCAGCTTGGAGGAAAAGCCAAGAACCTACAACAGTGTCAGATGCAGAGTGGGAGGTACTCGACAGGAAAGCCTTAGGTACTGTTCGTCTCTCTCTATCAAAGCCTGTTACATTCAATATATCAAAGGAGAAAACCACTAAAGATGTTATGGATGCCCTATCTCGAATGTATGAAAAACCTTCCGCCTCAAATAAAGTTTTCTTGATGAGAAAGTTGTTTAACATGAAGATGGTTGAAGGTGGGGTTGTTGCTGAACACCTGAACGAGTTTAACACGGTCATGAGCCAGTTATCCTCTGTTAACGTACAATTCGAAGATGAAATTTGGGCTTTGTTGGTCTTGTCTTCTTTACCAGACAGCTGGAATGGTATGGTTACATCACTGAGTAATTCTTCAGGATCAGCCAAACTGAAATTTGACGATGTTGTGAGTGCTATCCTCGATGAGGAAATTCGCAGGAAACCTTCAGGTGAATCATCAGGAAGTGTATTGAATGTGGGAAACAGAGGAAGGTGATCTGAGAGAGAGCAAAGTCATGGAAGATCAAAATCACGGAGCAAGTCAAGATCTTCAAAAGGCAAAATCGAGTGCTGGAATTGTGGCAAAAAGGGACATCTGAAAAAGGATTGCAGAACTCCACCAAAGAAGAATAAGCAAAAGAACGGTTATAAGGATAACGAAGCTTTCGCAAATGTTGCAGGTGATGCTGTTCAAGATGCCTTAATTCTTGCTTTTGATTATAAGTCTGAATCTTGGGTTATAGATTCGGGTGCGTCCTTTCACGCCACTGCACATAAAGAATATCTCAAAAATTATGTACAAGGTGATTTTGGAAAAGTCTATCTTGGTGATGATGAACCTTGTGACATAATTGGCAAGGGAGATGTTCAGATTAAATTGCCAAACGGCAGTATATGGCAATTAAATGATGTCAGGCATGTACCCAGCCTGAAGAGAAACCTCATATCAGTTGGTCAGCTTGCTAGCTCTGGTCACGTAACTGTTTTTGCAGATGATTTCTGGAAAGTTACAAAAGGGAGTATGGTTGTTGCTCGCGGTAAGAAAGAAGGAACTCTTTATTTGACCAACAGCTCTACAAGTTCCATTGCAGTTGCAGATAAAGGCATTGACTCAAACACATGGCACTATAGACTCGGACACATGAGTGAGAAAGGGATGAAGATTCTTCATTCTAAAGGTAAGCTAGAAGGACTCAAGTCCTTGGACTTAGAGTTCTGTGAAGACTGTGTTTTCGGAAAGCAGAAGAAAGTTACATTCTCTAAAGTAGGCAGGCCACCGAAGTCAGAAAGGTTGGAACTAGTATACACGGATGTGTGGGGACAAACTCAGGTACCTTCTCTTGGTGGATCTTCTTACTTTGTTATATTCATTGATGATGCTACCAGGAAATTATGGGTTTATCCCATGAAACACAAGTCTAACGTGTTTGATGTTTTCAAGAAGTGGAAAGCTTTGGTTGAAAACGAAACAGGTTTGAAACTGAAATGCCTAAGGTCTGATAATGGGGGAGAGTACTGCAGCAAAGAATTCGAAGAGTATTGCGCAAAAAATGGCATTAAGCGAGAAAAGACCATTCCCAATACACCACAGCAAAATGGTGTGGCTGAGTGCATGAACATGACAATTGTTGAGCGTGCCAGAAGTATGA
Organism: Persea americana; assembly: GCA_029852735.1. NCBI lineage: Eukaryota > Viridiplantae > Streptophyta > Magnoliopsida > Laurales > Lauraceae > Persea > Persea americana. The sequence goes on from CM056818.1 coordinate 33,875,177, forward strand.
GGCTACATGCTGGATTGCCCAAACAGTTTTGGGCGGAAGCAGTGAATGCTGCTGCCTACTTGATCAATCGAGGGCCTTCAGTACCTTTGGATGGTGGACTACCAGAGGAAGCTTGGACCGGAAAAGAGGTAAACCTTTCACACTTAAAAGTATTTTGTTGTATCTCTTATGTTCATGTTGATGCTGAAAAAAGAGACAAACTAGATTCTAAATCTAGGATATGCACTTTCATTGGATATAGTTCTGATGAGTTCGGTTACCGCTTCTGGGATAAAGAAAATAGAAAAATCATTAGAAGCAGAAATGTTATATTCAATGAGAAAGTGATGCACAAAAACAAGGACAAGGTGCATGAGGACAGCAATGAATATTTAGAACTGGATGACACTTCTGAAAATGATGTACCTGAAGTACATGGAAATGAAAACCCGCAGGTGGACCCTCAAACACCTGCCCCAGTAAGAAGGTCATCTAGGACTCCTAAGCCTACACAGCGCTATTCACCTTCTTTGTTTTACTTGTTGTTAACTGATGGTGGTGAGCCAGAATGTTATGAAGAAGCATTGCAGGTTGAAACTCGGGCAAGGTGGGAACAAGCCATGGAAGATGAGATGAAATCTTTATCATCAAACCAGACATGGGACTTAGTTCAGTTGCCTAAGGGAAAGAAAGCTTTGCACAACAAGTGGGTGTACAAATTGAAGGAAGAACATAACGATAACAAGCGATACAAAGCCAGATTAGTTGCAAAAGGCTTCCAGCAGAAGGCAGGTATTGATTACTCTGAGTTATTTTCTCCTGTGGTTAAATTGAACACAATCAGAAGTGTGTTGAGCATTGTGGCGGTAGAAAATTTACATCTTGCGCAATTAGATGTGAAAATTGCGTTTCTCCATGGTGACTTGGAAGAAGACATCTATATGCATCAGCCATAGGGATATGCTATGCCAGGGAAGGAGGAAATGGTGTGTAAGCTCAAAAAGAGTTTATACAGTTTGAAGCAAGCCCCAAGACAATGGTATATTAAATTTGACAGTTTTATGTACAACACAGGTTACAAACGATGTCATGCAGACCATTGTTGTTATTTCAAAAGTTTTGATGACTGTTACATTATTCTACTCTTGTACGTAGATGATATGCTCGTTGCAGGTTCAAATATGCATGCAATAAATACTTTGAAGAAACAGTTGTCACAGGAATTTGGAATGAAGGATTTGGGTGCTGCAAATCAGATTCTTGGTATGAGAATTAGTAGAGACATGAAAAATCGCACATTGAAGTTGTCTCAGGTAGAATATGTTGAAAAGGTTCTAAACAAGTTCAACATGCATGGTGCTAAGCCAGTTAGCACTCCGCTAGCCAGCCACTTCAAACTCTCAAAAGAGTTGTCTCCTAAGACAAAACAGGAGAAGGAGAACATGTCCAAGGTCCCATATGCTTCAGCTGTTGGTAGCTTGATGTATGCTATGGTTTGCACTAGACCAGATATTGCTCATGCAGTGGGAGTTGTAAGCAGATTTATGAGTAATCCGGGAAAAATGCATTGGGAAGCAGTTAAGTGGATTCTCAGATATCTGAGAGGCACCACAAAGGCAGCATTGCATTTTGGAGGATCAGAGATTAAATTGCATGGCTATGTTGATTCGGACTTGGCAGGAGATCTTGATAGAAGCAGAAGCACTACAGGATATGTCTTCACATTGGGTAGTGCAGCAGTCAGTTGGAAGTCTCAATTACAGGATGTCGTTGCACTTTCAACCACAGAAGCATAGTATGTTGCCGCTACAGAAGCTAGTAAGAAAATGATTTGGTTACAGGAGTTAATGGAAGAGTTGGGTAAGAAGCAAGAGTCTAGCAGACTTTACAGTGACAGTAAGAGTGCCATCCATCTTGCAAAGAATTCAGCCTTTCATCCAAAAACCAAACACATTCGGATCAGATATCACTTCATATGATGGCTTCTGGAAGAAAAAGTGTTGAAACTGGAGAAGATTTTATCAAGTGAGAATCCTGCAGATATGTTCACTAAGGTGGTAACTACAAGAGAAACTGAAGCTGTGCTCAGCTTCAGTTGGTCTTCAAGCATGAAGATGAGGTATCGAGATTCTTAGTCGTGTTCTGTTATTGTCAAAGCCATTCAGTATGATCAGTCTTCAAGTGGGAGATTGATGGGTTGGTGAAGCCTGATTTAGACTTTATTTAATTACAGGGGTTTATCTGTAATGTGTCGGTTTAATCTGGACCATCTGTTATGAGGCCAGATCCGACGGTTGTGGTTGTCTAGAGGTTTAGGGTTTCATGTATTTATACTAGGTGGTGAGAGCATTGTTATTAAGGTGAAATTGAGAGAGAACAAGAGAGACAGTGAGTGCTTGTACTCTTGTGGGAATCTCCAATAATAGCGAACGGCGTGAATCTCCCGTGGATGTAGGCAATCTTGCCGAACCACGTAAATCTGTGTCTCGTGGATTGACTGTGTGATTGATTGATTGTTTCTCGTAGATCGTGCGTAAGTCAAGATCCCTAACATGAAGTACTTAAATTAAATTACATGCATTCCTTAAACAAGTTAGGCAAGGCTTTGGGCTTTCTATTACTTAATCCGAGCCTGGACCAATTATTAAACGGGCCTGATTACTTATCTAAGCCCGACCCAAAGCGGGTTGGGCTCAGATCAAGCTCGGGCTAGCCCAATCCATGAACACCCCACCCCTACCCATTTACCCATTACCACCCATCACCACATAACGCCAACAACCACCGGTCAGTGTCTTATTCATGGGAAGTGATCGCCACCAAACCCAAACCACCCCCCCCCCCCCCCCCCCCCCCGTATTTCTCAAAAATATATCTATGAATTGATGTTGGTGAATAATGGCTGTACATGAGGGCTGAATGTGAAAACATGGGGTTGTACATGGCAGTGTGTATGGGACTGTATGTGGAAAGAGTTGGCTGCATATGGGGCTATAAATGGGAAATTTGGGCTGTATATGAAAATGTATATGGGGCAGGAATGAAGGGGAGGGGAGGAGAAAGGGGGAAAGTGAAGGAAGAGGGAGATTGGGGTTTTTTGAAAGCCATTTTTTCATTTTGTTTCCAAAAAAGTAAAAAAAGAGATCTCGCCAGATGTCATTAATTAGAAGATGTATTGGAAAACTTGGACCCTAATTTGAAAACCTAAGTTTTCTTCTGTCTTTTTATGAAAACTGTTAAAAACATAGAAACTTTTTTTAAAACTTTCCTCATAAGCCGTGCCCTAGCATATACATATAAAAGATACAGGTAACATTCACCCTTTTTATGGGACCAAATGAGTTGTAGGATAAAAAATGGCTTTCTTATCTACTCATCTAAATGTAAAAAACAATAATAACAATAACAACAGTCCCTTATTCAAAAAACTATCTCTTTCATTAGCTTAGATAGATCTGCCAGCTTCTTCTAAAAGCAACTGAGTGTTTCTCATAAAGGAAGCTATAGAGAATTGAGATCGTTGATAATTGGATAATAAGTACAAAGAAGATGGCTTCAGTGACAAAAGGTGAAAATGGTCCCAAAAATGTAAGCCCAAATTGAAAAATCTTTACCTGGATTCGATATTTGAACCTATTTTTAAGTGTTTTTCTTTTACCTCAACAGAGGGGGTTGGAATTCAAGAGAGAGACCGCGCACACACGGGAATGAAGCCCGCACATGTGTACAGACAACCCACACAAATAAGAAGGAAACCCACATATGCAGGAAGAGGTGAGGAGCCATTCTGTTATTTTTAAGTTAAGGTATGGGTTCAAGTCCATGGATTTCATATGTTGTGAACTAAATACTTGATGACAGCAATTTCATATAAAATATGTAAATGTAAGGTATTAGTACAAAACTATTTGCTCCAACATTATGGTTTGGGTTTGGGCCTTAAATTTAAATTTGGTTACGGTATGCGACCGAGTAATCTTGACCAGAATAATGTATGGGTTGAAGTATATCTCCATTGGTAATTCAAGTTCCAGTACATTAGTACCCATTTTAACATATTGAATGTTTAGACGTTTATTTTAGTATTCCAGCTAAGGGGCTCGGTCATGAGAGACTTAACATGTGAAGTAATAGGTACTCGCACATGTAAGGGTGGTCAACTCGCACATAATGCGGTTATAAGAACTCACACATGCAAGGAGGACTAACTTATACAAGCGGTGGTGGTCGGGTCAAAACCTGGTTACCCTAGTGAGGTCGCATCTTACCAGTAAAGTAAGACGCCATTCTCGAAGGCTTGGACGTTGCGAGCAAATGACTTCTCTTGATCAGTATTTATGTACTCGTAGGCCAAATACATTTCGTATCCTCTGCAATCACATGGGCCTTTCATCATGCAGTAAGTTCTCCTAGTAAGCCTAGGAGTTCCCTTATCAATCTTGACTTGGTTTCTCTGCACCTTTGACAAAGAAAAAAAGGGATAATGATCGTACAACTGCTCTTATTTCCGATAATTGCCCCAAAACAATTGAATATAACACTATTTCCGTAGAGTTGTTCGTACTAGAAAGGATGCTTTGAAAGTTATGGTTTTACCCTTAATTTTATATGATTTCTTAGGTCTGTAGGATATCGGATAATGAAATATCCTATGGTTTTAGGATATCTCACAGATTCAGAAATTTTTCACTCTCTTCATTTTTTCCTTCCTACCAAAGAGTCTGTTACTTTCCGATAAATAGAGAAAAACAACTGCGTTAAAAAATCTTTTCGTTGAGATTTATCCTCTTTTATTCTCTAATGTTTTCCCCTCCTTTTTCATCTTACCATCTTGCTTTTAATATAACAAGAAGACATGCTTCCAGTCCATTCTCCTTCTTCATTGTTTGCAACTTCTTTTACAGAGAAGCTAGTGATATTCAATGATCTTCAGTGGCTTAGGTTTATAAAAAATGATAGGGCCCACATGCCTCTTGTGATGACCGAAATGGATGAACTCTAGATGATAGAAAAGTATAGTACGCATTAGAAAAGATGAAGATAAAATAGAGTTCTAAATTTGTGGTGAATATATGCTTTGGGTTTGGGCAGGAAGGGAAAATTGTGCTATATCCTATAGATGCAAGATATCACATGGTTCGATAGCAAGGGCTGGCTCAAGACCATTTGAGCCCTAAAGCGACAATCCAAAATGAGGTCTCAAATTATCCATTCTTCTCTCTCTCTATCACTCTTTAAAGTTTTGGGTACCCGGATTCATATTTTCTAATAGACATATTTATCATGTATAAATTATAATTAATAATATTTACAAATAAAACGAACACTAACTATAATAAACATACAATACGAGCTTGGAATTAAAAAATCTTAAAAGCATAAAACAATATAACCTAATTTAGTGATTTATCATTGTTGGCCACAAAGATTGTAGATGTACACAAATTTTGAATTTGATGCAACCTTTTCAATATGAAAAACAAAAACATATTATATTTGAGTTAGTGAGTTATGATTAACATATATTATCAAAAATTTATTATAAAAAATTCTCACATATATTATCAAAATATACCCACATATATTATTTAAAAAAAAAAAACTAGATCAATAAATCCTTAAAGAAGATTGCTTTAAAAAAAATAATTAAAAAGTAGTTACAAAAAAAAGGCAACCTATGAGAGAGAAACAGAGAGAGTGAGGGAGTTAAGAGTGCCTGAGATGAAAAAGCGTTGGTGGAGATTGAAAATTTGGCATAGACATTTTGCTGTAGCAAGAAAAACATTAATCTATAAGAGAAGCGTTCATTTGAAAAACCTCACTAGTAAGTGGTAGGAAGGTTAAGATTTAAAAGACATTCTATAGAGAAAAAGAAGATAACGGTTGCTTTAATGCATTTTTTTTAATGTGAAAATATGCTTTAGTGAATTGTGATACTAATTACTATTATGCTGCCTTATTTTTTGGGAGAGAAAACTATGGGAGTTACTTTAATGCTTTTTTAGAATGTAAAAAGATTACTTTAATAGTATGTGATACTAAGTGGCCTTATTTTTTTGGAGGGCCTAAAGCAAGGGCTTTTCTTGCCTTATAGTCGAGCCACCCATGTCGATATCTTATAGATTTAGGATATCGTACCATGACAGTTGCCGATACCCAATATAATAAATATTTGATCTATAAGATAGTAATCAGTAGTAATCTAAGATTAGCGGTTCGAATCTTATCTTCACATAGGAAAGTTTTAGAAAGATGGGGAACATGAGTTTCTCGGCGGAGAAATTTCTAGGAATCGTGACTCCTCAGGATGGTCTTAATGAGGGAGATGAGAGTCCTAAATCCTGCATTGTATAAAGATCCAAAAGTAGGAGATCTAACATGTATAGATCTCTTGCCGAGTGTCTCGAAGTCTTCCATGTCCCAATCCATCAAGGAGTTCCTAATTATCGCAGTCTTTTACAAGTAGTGCTCCATCAAACAATCAACATCACTTTGATTGCAGCCCAGAACACCCCCACCCGATGTGCACAAAGTGACAAGGGTTAGATGGATAATAAGTGGGACCTACCATCACAAAAGGAGAGACACTGCATGGTAGTTTCCTTGTAGCATCCAACCACCAATTTCAAAGTATTGCTGGATATCAAGCAAGAAGAGACTCCATGAAAAGCTTATTGCAACAAGTTTTTGTTGTATACTAAAAGCATGAGTGTGGACTGAAATATTGACTGCAGGAGACGAGAAATAAGGATATTGGTTCCTCTCATTTCTCCACCTTTTCTCCTAAACCAATCAAATCAAGAAGAAAAGTAGATCTCTTGCATTTGGAAAGGAAAATGAATTCCTCCAATAACCTTAGCCATACAACCAGGGCCATTGGTTTGGTGTTGAATGATGTTTGATTTGATAGCCCCAACAATTTATTACTAGTTAAAGGATCTCTCTTATAAGATATCTTAACTCTTTAATCCATGACCACACATAAATTGCAAAGAGAAAACATATCCACGACCAACATCCCGCTTCATTAATTAAGACACTTCTTGAAGTATGACCATTGATAGAGAGACCCATAGAAACAGTCCAGAGGCCATTGAATTTCCTCAGCCATTTATTTATAGAACTCAATGGACCTCTAATTATCTGGTTATCCAATTAGCTCAACTTGAAAATCTGGGTATGAACTCTTTTCATGACCTGATTGATAATTGGGTCGAACTATGATTCAAGTCACTGGCTTTGATACCATGTTAATAACCAGTAACACCAAAAGCTCGAGCTGTTAGTGAACGACATAACAATTTATATCAACAATACTCAGATTTTGAGTAAGGTGTATACTCAGAGTTCAAGTTCCAACAAGTTCAGGGAACTAATTCATTTGTATCCAAATATAAATACATCCATCAAGCCCACATCTAAATCCAAGCAACTTCAATTTATCTTTCTTCCTTTAATTTACTTTGGGCCAATTTTTCCTTAAATCACAGTTGGGCTAATCATTAGATTGATCATTTGTAAACATATAGTCGAAATAAAAACCAAAACATAATCCATATTTTACTAGCGATCAATTTAAAGTGGTCCCAACTTTGATTGGAGTTAGACATAGACTAGGGCTAACGCACTGGGTCTGGTGCTTTTGACCAGCTTAGATTTTTAGGTAAGCCCGACTGATGGATTTATAGAACCCAGCTTAGAGAAATCTACTATAGTAGTTCGCTATCAGTTTGTAAGTTAAACTGCGTATTATTCTCACAGTTGGAAGGCCTTATTAGCAAATTAGGTAACTATGGTTGGGTTGAGGTCCGCTACATAAACTTAATTGCGTTTTGATTTGGATCCAGCCCAGCATGCATCAAGGACCCAACCCGAACCTGACTGCTTTACATCCCAATTTTGATCACATGATTCTGATTAAAAGTACTGGAACATCAGAGGAATAGATATTTTGCATGTCTTTGGCAAATAAACACAAATTGTATTCACTGATTTTGGGAGATTACTGCATCCTAACTACCAAACATGATCAGCTGTCACAAGGCCCATTTGCCTATGTTTTCCACCTTGTGAAAAAGATTACAGAGGACTTTTATTAAAACTTGTCAGGACTTTTTCTCAAATGTCCAAAGCCAATGAAAGAATGATGCCTTAGGTGTCATGCAAAGAACTGGCTCTCTCATCCATTTATTTTAATCATCCAAACATATGGAATCTTTTGATCTGAAGGGAGAAAAGAATCAAATGAAAGCTGTCCTTTCCCTTAGCGGGAAACATGGGCTTAGTAAAATAACCCACAACACATGCTGTTATATGATTTGAATCTTATTAAGATCTAAAACAGATCACAGCTACAGGGCATATGATTTTCCCACATCCTTGCATTGATCCCAAAATCAGAAAAAGAATCATTTACAGGGCTTTATGTTTGTTTGCAAGGCTTTCTAGGCATCTTCATCATCAAATGGGGAACATATTTGGATGTGGACGTGATAGACCTCCCAAATTAATGGCTTAAACTATCAGCAAGGTGGAGCCATACCTGTATCATAGTCCGTGAAGTAAGAACATTGTTTCTAAAGATTCAACATCATAAAAAGCTTTTTAGGATTCTTCAATCATTTATCCATTAGGTGGGGTGGATTAGGACCCTCAATTGCTCAGTGACCCAAGCGTATATTTTGGATATTTTAGGCTATGCATCACTTTTTTTACTTTGTTAGTTTTGGACAATGTTCCTAGAGCCATGAATGGAGCATCCCATATATGGCTGCTAAGTTTGGTCAAGCTTTTGGGGTTTCTTTTGAGTGGTCTGATAATTTCCTGGATTAGTTGATGGCCCTTTAGTGATCTTTTGCTTCAATTTTTGCTGCAATGAGATTGTTTCATTTACCAAAAAAGAAAATTGCCCAGTTACCCTAAGGACTGTCTAAAATTCTGGTTATGGCCTGTTTTAAGGCCTAAGTGATAATCAGGTACAGGTCTGCACTGATGCTTTGTGTCAAGTCTATGCTTGAAGGACCACACGCTCATGCTCTCTGTGGACGTCTCTCATGGCTTGGTGAGGAAGAAAATTCAAAGTACTTGTCGGATCCACTTAGATGCTCAATCATAGGAGAATAGTTTGATGGAAAGGCCTCATTGTAGACATGGTTTTGGACAAATATGATGTCAATCAAATCATCACCCCCCATTGATTTAGGGGCCTTAAAACTCAATCCAACATTTAGTATAATTTGGATTGGTGTAAAATGAGGGTTGGTGCCAATTTATGGGGATTTAATGTGACGGGGTTGGATTGATCATGAAAGTAGTAAAAAGGTTGTGACCATTAAAAATAGTATGACCAAACTGCTGCAAGTTCCACGTCAGGTCAAGCTAGGCCATGGGCGACGGATGATCTCCAAACTGAGACTTAATTTGATAGAGATTTTATTAACCTTGCTACAAAAGTAAAAATGATACCTCCCGGTTTGGTAGGACGATGAATTCCACGAGGGATAGAGTTCTAGATGGCTGCGACTCTTGAGATGAAAGCTTTGATTCATTCACACAAAACAGTGCATTCACAGCGAGGATATGTAGGATCTACCTCACACAGTCGCACTGGAATGCATTGCACAGCCATATGGTGATTGAGTCCCCATCCTCAGAGGCTTTTCCCACGGTGAACGTGAGTATTAATCACGGTCAACCACGTCACCCCATGATGCCTGCCTACCCACACGAATAGCAAGTTTGAATCCTTTGAGGCTTTTCCCTACGGTGTCCTTTATTGGACCAATCATGGGTCCGCTACGGTGATGTGACAGATAGTGATTAGTCCACTCAAAATCACCGAGAATCAAAAGCCTCATAGGATCCCGATAGGTCCGTATCTATCCCATCTTGGGCTAGTAGTGACTCATGCAAGCCATAAGAGACGTCTTCAAAAAAGAATTTTAAATAAATTTTTTTTATCGGTAATAGTAAAATATATTCAATACTTAAGAAAGGTACCATAAAGAAGATGTAAAAAAAAAAAAAGGATTTCAAGTAATATAGAATGTATGACAGTGAGAATATAAGCTTAACCATGCAAAAGATGGTCTGATAGATCTTCTAATCCACTGTGATTGACGATTATCTCTTTTGCAACTCTCCCACCACTATATCTGACGCATTTTCACCATTAGACTGACGATACGACTCATGTCAGATCAATGCTTTGAGGCTTATCCGCCATTATTTTAATCCACATCGTTTCTTCAATTTTTTTTTCCTTTTTTGCTATAAGAGGGTTTTTAATCTTTTCAGTTGGACTAATCCCTCCGGGTCTTGAGGGAAGCCGGGTAATTCTCCTGTAGCTCCAGTGTGGTAGTACAGTTTCGAACCTATAACCTTCGTGTGCAAACTGTAGTCCTAAGCCAATTATGCTTTCTTTAATTGGATGAATGATCTACATGTTTGATTCATTGGATTGATTATATTAGAATTTTCCTCTGTTTTTAATTTGATAGATTTTTGAGGCTTGCCACCTATTAGATCTATGATCCATATATTTTTTGTTGTTTGGTCGATGCTGTGGCATAGCGGAAGTACCACACACACACACACACACACCAAGGAAGATGATCACCACCTTCAACCCAATAACAACACCATGACTCCACAAGGAAGAGATAGGGAAACCCAAACGAAACTGCAATTCGTATTATTATTTAAAAAGAAACATTGCATCGCTTTTATAGAGTCCTGGAACTCCAAATTACCGAGATAGTAAACTCATTCAAAATAGTAAAATATAAAAAATCACATCAAAGCCCCTAGACCATCCCTAAATAACTTTTTAAGACCTTCCACAAAGAATCAAATTCAAACGGACTAAAGAACCCGATAAAATGTGTAAAACGACAACTTATTAAAAATAATAAGTTTTGCACGAAAGCTGCTTTTTGACTTTTGAAATGGTTGTTTGCTACGTAGAGCTTGTCTATAGCTTTGAAATGCATGGATGTGAGTCCAATGGTGATACCTGGATCAAAAGTTATATCCGTTTGACGTCGACACTATAAATTTAACATTTAGGCTTTGACGTCCTGCGTTCCTCTTGTTTTAGAAATTCTTATGCGACTTGTTCTACATCAGATCGTTTCACTATTAGATTAATGATTCACACATTTGCTACTATTCGGTCAATTATGTAAGGTTTTCTACTATTAGATTGCTGATTATCTTATATGTTGTTCAATCAATGCTGTAAGATTTATCCTCTCTTTTTTATCAATGATTGAGGAAAATGTTCTTCTGCGAACAATGATTTGATCTACCTGCCTTCTTTTTTATCCTGTCTTCCAAATGATCACATCAATATTCATCCTCCGATCAATGATTTGATATATGTGGACAGACACATCAGTTAATTTGACTAGCTGGGTCAGTGAGATTTTGCACAGGAAAAGATTAATAAAAGGATTAGAGAAATGCCAACAGACCCTTCATTCAATATTCAGATATAAACCTACTTTTGGATTCGATAGAAATTGGAGTAAGGACTCTTTAACTCAAATATATACAGACACACACATCTAGGATTATATTTAGGGATCTGCAACAGGTCCGGTCAGGTTTGGATTTTGGACACCATGTATCAGACCTGACCTGTGACGGGTTTTAGAACCTGTGATACCAAACATGTCCCGTGACTAGGTCGGGTCAGGTCAAGCCCTCCCCTAGTTGGAGCGGCAAAGCGGGTCTTCATTTGAACTCTACTCATAGCCATCCCTAATTATATATCTAAAATGCAGCCATTAATCCCCCTTTTTAGGCTTGGGTTACAATCCTTCTTCAGGTCAAGATCAGTCTGCATCTTTGCTTCTCTTTAAGCCGGATCTGGGTTACACACATTGACCTGTCGGATCCTCACTTTGTCTGTACCATAATTTCTTCTTTGATGAACATCTTACCATGAAAAAGGAGCATAACAAAAGAAGAGCAAAATAACAGTGGCCCAACTCCTATATGGGCCCTGGAAAACAGATCTGAGCCCGCCCGGTAAGAGTTATAGGAAGCCTGAGTTCATTTGGCAAAGGCTCTAAACATGATATATTCGTGGCATTAATATAGACTAAGGGCCCGTTTGGTAACTATAAAAATAAGCACTTATTAAACAATTTAGAGCTTATTAAAAAATTTAGAGTGTTTGATAAAACTCTAATCATGATTTAAAATTAGAACTTATATTCAGAAGTAAGTGCTTTTAAGCTCTTAAACATGAGCTGCTTTGAGTAGCTTTTTTTCCGTAACTTCAAAGGTGGACCTTAATATTTGAGTCCCATAAAAGTTGGACCCCGGGATATTCTAAGTTAAACTCAATAAGGGTTAGACCTTAAACCTCGGCTCAAGTCCAGCCCATGGGCGCTATTAGATGGTTTGAATCCGGTGTTATTGTATTTGTCATGGATGGATCTGACCCCCACACAAGCCTGTCATGGTCCAGGTAAAAAGAGTAGGAAGTAGCTCCTTGGTTTTTTTTGGGCTCCCCAAAATAGAAAACCAAGCAAATAATGTAAACAGGATGAGCAATAGAAATTTGTCCCAAGTTGTAGCCCAGCTGGTGAAGGATGTAGGTGTAAGAGTAAGAGTGTATAAGTTTGAGTTGCAGCCTAGCAGAAAATAAAATGAATAAAGATCTATGGGAGGGAATGAAATCTCAATCACATGCTAAATCACAGCCACAGGCCGCTGGTGATTGTTTTATCCTGTTTTCTTCATGTGGTAAAACTTCAAAGTTGAGAGCAGATAACCACAACCAGATAATGGCAAAGTTTTTACAGTCACAAGATGGAAAAGGTACATTTATAAGAAGTGGAGACCACTTACCCTTGGTATTAGCCCCATTCTAAACTCAAACGATCTTCTTTTACCTCTAAATTCTCTGAATTTTTTTCCCTCACCCCACCCCCACCACTAGGGGTGCTCATGGGCCAGGCCAGTCTGAGCCTGATTCAGGCCCTACGCAGGGTGTAATTAGGGCCCATTTAATAATTGGGCCGGGCTTAGATTAAGTGATAGATATCCCAAAGCCCAGTCTGGACTGGCCCCAGTAAAAAAACGCATGTAATTTAATTTAATTAGTCCAAAGTATTGCTCGAATGCCCACAAGATTATAAAAAGCCCGGCCCATCCCGGCTCATTTGATTAAATGGGCAGGCTCGGACCTGACTTTTATGGCCCTTGTCCGGCTTGGACAGGGCGAACACCCCTACTCACCACCACGAGAATAAGAGCACAAAAAATTACTTTTTCTTCTTTTTTATTTCTTTTTTCCTTTTTGAGAAGTACACCCCCACACTCTAATTATTCATCTTATGTTTGTGTGGAAAAGATCTTCCTATCCTCCTTTAAAAAAACCAAAAAAAGAAAAGAAAATCCATTTAATTTCAGATCCCAAAAGAGAGTGGCTGATACTGCATCATGATTTTTAACAACAAAAAGTTTATATTCCTCTTTTGGAAGGAAATGCTTAAGGAGAGCAAATTCAGGTAAGATCCTTGCTTAAAGCTAGATTTTATCATACTGATTTTCCCATTGATTGCCACCTAGTCCTTTGCGGGCCTTATCCCTAGCGAACAGCATGTTGTTAAGCCCAATTGCTGATTTCTCAAACCATATTAGCCGTAAAGTCCCCCACTCCGTATGGGATAGGACATGAGATTTTTTATTTTTTATTTTTTTAAATAGCGGCCAGTCCTTTTGGGCCAGACTAATCCCTACGGCCCATGGGAGCTGGATAAATTCCCTCTGCCCAATGTGGTAGCATACTTTCGAAGCGTCAACATTCAGAAGCAAACCGTAGTCTTAGGCCAACTAAACTACCGCTCAGAGTTGGATAGAATATGAGATTCAGAGCAGATAGCCCTCCTCCTTTGTGATGCAGCTTTTCTTACCCAGAGCTTTTGTTGGCTCATCAGGGCAATCAGTTGGTTTTACTATTTTCTATAAGGATTCTTATGTGGGTGCAGGTCCTTTCAAGCAGCTGGCTCTCCTAAAGAGGATGAAGCAAGATCGGCCATCTTTACATTGAATGCTATTAAAAAGAGTAGAAGCTTGTACCGGGTGTTTTCCTTGGAGAGAAGGTCCATCCCTTGGTATCCACCTCCTTTTGGGGTTTTAAAGTTCAATGTGGATGGTGCTCTTAGGGGTAACCCAGGGCAAGCTAGACTTGGAGGCGTGTTGGGTAATTGTTAAGGTGAGGTGCTCCTTATCTTCTCTAAGAATGTGGGCATTTGTGACTCAAATGAATTGGAGGTCTTAGCTATTTTGGAAGGTCTTAAGTTGTTTGCTTGAGATATATCGATGCTCTTGTGGTGGAAAGTGATTCTTATAATGCGATAACTTAGGTATCTAACCGGAAAGGGTTCCCTTGGAAATTTTAATTCCATTTCAATGAAATTAGGGAGCTATCAGCCGCTCTAAATATTTCTTTTCGTCATGAAGTTAGATCAGCCAACTCAATCGGGGATACATTAGCCAAGCAAGGGGTTGAGAGGTTGTATCCATGGGTGAGTGTCATTATGTAATTGGGCTAGGGGTGGTATAACTCTTGTACCTTCTCCCTACCTTTTCTCTCTTTTACTCTTCTTTTTTTTTTTTATAATCCAAGGTATCCCCCACCTAGTCCAGCTTAGGAGTCTTTGGCCCTGAGCCCGAAGAACACTCGATTCTGGACAGCCAAGAACTAATTCCTACGAGCACATGCAAATCCTCCTCTCTTTTTACTTTTTGAGCTTTGTATTTGTTGTTTCTTTTTAATAAAGTTTTGTTAGAGAGAGAGAGAGAGAGAGAGAGAGAGAGAGAGAGAGAGAGAGCTCTAAAAATCATTGTGTCTAGATGCTTTGGAAGTGAATAGCCGTTTTAAGGGCATCTGTGACATGAAAAAATCATCTTCTGTTTGGTTGCTTGTTCTCTTTGCTGTTCCTGTTTTAATGAAATTCCTTTCTTCAACCAAAAAAAAAAAACAACACCACCACTAAGAGTCCATCCCACTATTGATTTGTATATAAACTTTCTCAATCAACCATCTCCATTACTATCAACCACACCTATAGATCATAGCAAAACAGCAACCCATCTTCGAAGGAGATTAAGAGAAATGATCAAGTCAAATCAGTTGAAATTCAATATCAGTGCAACCCTTTTCCGAGGCCTATCAACTTTGTTTAAGCATGGTAAAACGATTGCATAAGGACCTTATATAGAGTCATAGATTCATCAGCATCATCATTTTCTCATGCCAGTTTCCGGTGCTATGGAGTAGGTAAATTATTTCTACCTGGAAAAGATCCACATGTTAATTATAAGCTTTATATAGATTGTGGCCAACAGATATACATTCATGTGACGGTAGCCATCTCATGAGATGCCTCCAAAATTAACATCTAGAACAATTCATCTCAACCATTCATGTTGTCCACTTGATTAAGTGGATATAATGATAAAATAAAGTTCAAATTTAGGTCTTATACAATAATCATATATCCTCCTTATCAACCACCCACCATCATATCTTATTGACCGGATCCCACGAGGTGGGTTTAACTGATACTGTGGCCTGTAATGATGTTCCAAACCAAGTATTGGATCTCCACTTCCATTTTCTGGATTGGCCGCAAACTTCAATGACCCAGCAGCCCAAGAAGCCTAAAACTGAGCTAGGCCTAAGGCTCTAAACCATAGTATAAAAACTTGAGCTCACTTGCCAAAACTCTCCTAAATTATTCAGCTCAGGAAGTCGCCCAGTCAGCTGGACTCAACTAGTTTGACTGACTCTGTCCTGGTTCTAAAAAAAATACTTGCTTGAGTTACTCAGCTTAGTTACTCAGCTTTTCATGCAAGGATCATTTCCTAGTTTTTAAACCATGACCTGAACACAATAACCCAACTGCTCTACCCTACCCTCAGTTGGGAACTGGGAAGTGGGAGCTCACTGCACGCATGTTGAATAGTGATCGTGCTAAGATGTGGAGCTCACTGCGCGCATGTTGAATAGTGATCATACTAAGATGTGGATTCTAACTAGTTCGCGGTCCATTTGGAAAGCAAGAAATGACTCTCTTCAAAGGCATCCCTCTTAATCCTATCAACATTATACACTCAATTAATATAAATGATAGATGCAAGCATATCTTTCCGAATAGGGGAAAGTATCAGGATGAGATATTATGATCATGTGGATAGAGGGATCCCACGAGATAAGGTCATGTTAGTCTTCTTTGATGTAGTTTTGAGGGAAGTAGGTGTAAAAGCCTCTTATAGTTTTCTTGTGAAATCAAAAGAATTTATTTTGTATAAAGGTGCGTGTCTAGGTCTAAAGTTCTTCTCCTCAAGGAGGCTAAAGAGAGGGCAATCATCTCTGATCTTATGATTGCTTTAGCCAAGGACTTTTCCAAAGTTTGTGCTTTGTTGGATGCCAAGGAGGTGGTGGACGCTCTCAAATGTTGCTATGATTGAATTATCAACCCAATTATTTTGAATAATAAATTCCTAGTCCCATCTTTTGATCATGCCAGATTTACTTTTGTACCTAGTTCTAAGAATGGGGGTGCTCATATGATGGCGAAATTGAATTACTGCTTGAATCAAAACTTTATTTTGGATAGAGGTAGGGACCTAAGAGGGGATGAGCAAGTGGCTCTCTTTTGAGATGTTGTTTTGTTCTTTTTAGTATGTTGTATTGCCTTCGGGTTTCTTAATGGAATTTTCTTTACCTAAAAAACCACCTCTCTATGCGCATCAACTTCAGATCATCTAGCATAAGACAAGATATAGAACTAACCAACTCAAGGTTTTATTAATCTAACTAAAAGAGGCTAGTGGGCCATATAAAGCTGGGCCAGCCCTTCCATTCAGCAGGTTGATTTAACTTCAGCTCTACTTGCAAGACCAGTCAGAAGATAAATAAAACTGGGGCTCTTAGTTTTGATACTAGAAATCAAATAACGGGTGGATGGTTCCCCCCAGGTGCCCGATCTTGAACCCATAATCTGATGATTTCAACCAAAGGTCCAAACCATCAGGCTAGGATGGCGATCACCCAGTGGTGGATAGTTAAATGCTTAGAAAGGAAATCAAAATACAGAAATCCTCCCAACTGAATGGTTCAGACTTTTCAATCAAGTGATATGGCGAATAAATGGCTGACCATACCAAAAAAAAAAAAAGAGCGACCATACAGTTTCAAGTAATATGAATAGATAGACCCAAATATATATGCCAGAGATTCAACAGAAGTGAGAATAAATCGCAAGTATGACCCAGATTATCAATGGGAAAGAAGAGTTTTCGGGCTCAAACCTGTATATATATTCTGCCCAAACTGCTGGAAACCACTTCCTGCATAAAGAAATATGTTGTAGAATAAATACATGGGGTTCACCATTTTTTTAGACTTTCTTCACAAACATGCGTCACAGGCATATGATATATTCACATCCTATTATGTAATCCCTCATTGGACTACAACATATAAGAAGCTAAATACAGCTCTCAATTTTCTACGAGTTTAAAAAGATATTCCAGGGTTCTCAAGGTACAAGCTTAAGGGTGAGGATCTAGACCAAAACCATATTCTATAGATCTTGAAATAACCTGATTTCAATATTCATAGAGAAATATGAACAACAATACTTGGATGAATGTACTCAAAACTCCATAGCTAGCTGCCGATGTCGATTAAGATCATTCAAATACTTGGTTGAGTTGTACTCATCTAAATCAAGCAGCTCTTCTGAGTAGGTCCTTTGGATAGTTGGCATATGAGCTAATTTTGCGCACTCCGGACTGCCTTCACCTTTTAGAAGTTGCACAACCTGTACCATAAAAGCAGTCTAATCATAAAATCAATGCATGTAGCTTAAGCTTTGATTAAAAAAAAGGTAAAATGCACGTAGCTTAAGGCTGCAATATGTTTGCATAATGAAATGGAATACCTTCTCTTTGGGTTGAGTACCTTTTTACCAAAGAGGAGGTGACAAGTTTTAATTATGTCTCATCAGTATTTATATCATGGAAGTAGCCCTTAATTACAGTGGAATAGCTGTCTTGAGTAACTAAATTGCAACTTGGGAGCGAGTTCCTTGATAAGGACACCAAATATGGCAACTGGGATTTGACTCTGTCCACTTCATTGGACTAGGTTTCACAATTAAACTCAATAATGAATTCAGATGAGACCTAATATGTTGTAGGGCATCAATTGTTACAAGAAATGCCTATATTTCATGTATGATTGTAAATGTTTGGTATTTCAGATTTCAATCTTGCCTGACTTATTGGAGGCCGTAAAATAGATGATTGTTGAATGCACAAGGAAGCTGCCATCGCTACAAGGCTCATCTGTTGAGAATCATATGCATCACCAAGAGCAGGATCTGCAAGCTCCCTAATATCGCTCTTATCGAGCAAAGGCTTTGCCTAAAACAAGAAAAATGTGGGACAGTTTAAATATCATCACAGTGAACAACAACGTATGGGAAGCTGTAGTGGGGGGAAATGACATTAACATACCCACAAAAGAAGGCTCTGTTGAGAAGAATCCAATGCTTTACGGCCAGTGATGAGCTCTAATAATAGCACTCCAAAAGCAAAAACATCCGTTTTCTCGTCAACTATGCCATGCATGAAGTACTCAGGAGCAAGGTATCTGTTACGATAAGAGGAAGAGATAAGAAAAAATGCAGGGTTGCTAGCTCTTTGCTGTTAAGGAGTTTCAAAACTTCACTCCCAGTTTTGGACCTGGAATAATTCTACATGCTGTAGAATTTCCAAAAGTACGGAGAGAGAATTTCCGACTTCCAAAATTGGAAGGAGCCAAAGGCAGCATAAAAAGAGCCAAACAATGTAAATAAAACTGTTGGCAATTCTGATATTGTTAAAAGGAAGCTGACCCGAATGTGCCCTCAAATTTCGACACGGTGTGGTGAGTCCATTGATCAGGTAGCCACTTTGCAAGCCCAAAATCACAAATCTGGAATGTAAGTTATTGTTAGAAATGTTATGTCTATGGAGATTGATATTTAACTCCCAAACTGGGATAAACAGAGATAATGTCCGATTTTCACTTATACTTAATAAAACTGACCATCTTCACAAACAAATTGCAGAGCTGGTAGGCTTATTGAACCTAAAAGATATCATTGGTTTTAACAGGGAAAACAGGTTGTGTACAGTATAATACTTAGGCCCATTTGATTGTACGGAATTGAATTGATAGGAATTATAAGAAATTTATTCCCGAAGCAAATGTGAAGATCCATAGATGGCCATCAAAGAGTTTCTCCTTCAATGGAAAATGAAAGGCTAGATGCAAATGAGTACCCAGGCATCACCCAAGTAAATAAAGTCCTAGGATAGTTAGAGTCCCATCTACATCTCCACCTTATAACCTTTACCCTTACCTATTTAATATTCAGTTGTTGGAACCCATTTTACAACGAATTCCTATGAATTCACTTCCATGCAAAAGAAAGGGCCTTTACAGAAATAAAAATTAATAAAAAAAATCATCAACCATTTCTGCCATTCAAATTTAGCAACTGATAAGACTTGCACCTAGTTTCCATTTCTATTCAATTCATTTTGAAAATATTCTCAAACCAGATGGAATTACAAACACAGGTGGACAGTGTGAAGTAAAATTCAAAGCAACAGAAACAACAAAATTGAAGGTTTTGATTCCAATAATTTCCTCAAGCTAGGATAATTTGCCAAGATAACTACAATGCAAAAACTGAAGATTGAATAAAAAAAGTTATTAATTATCATAACATCTAAAAAGAGACAAGCTTCTCCATTAGAAAGGAAGGGTACCTGAGGTTCAAAGTCCTCAGTAAGCAAGATATTGGAGGCCTTAATGTCTCTATGAATGATGCGTCTCTGGCAATGCTCATGAAGATAATGAAGACCCTGAGCTGTACCTACAGCAACCTTATATCTAATACTCCAATTCAGTGCGTCCTTTGAGCCTGAAAATCAAAAAGGATTGAGAGGAAGAAATGCAAAAGGCCAGCAACCCATGGAAATTGAAACAAAAAACCAATAAATAAATAAATTGGCCATTCAGCTACCATGAAGAAGAGTAGCTAAGCTTCCATTTGGAGAGAGCTGAAGAACAAGGTGCATTCCACCTTCGACGCCAAATCCAACCAATTTGGCAGCATTAGGATGATTAACATGAACTATAATCCCAAGCTCAGATAGAAAATCACTGATCCTCTCCTCTGCTGAGCCTCTTGTGAGCCGTTTAATTGCTACAAGCTGCCCATCTTGAAGACACCCCTTGTACACTTCGCCATAACCACCCTTTCCAATCACATTATCTGCAATAAAAAAAAAGTCGCGTGATTTCAACTTCATCAAATGGAAAATTTTGATGTAATTTAATCAGGATTAGATCTCAAAACAGAGTATTTACCAGAGCTAAAGTTGTTTGTGGAAGTTTTAAGCTCCGCAAATGTGAAGTTCTTCCAAGAAGGTTTTAAGCAGCAGAGGTCAGCATCATCGAGCAGATGCCTTGTCTCATCAATGTTCACTCTCGTGCTTCGGTTGCCTTTCTTTGTGAGCTTAGGAACGATGAAGGGAGGGAAGGTGTACAAGTTCTTGATTGATCTTTGTTTCCATTGGCGTAGAAATCCACGCCATTGAGCAACACATGGAATCGCTGCAGCCTCTGAATAGGAGGTGCTAGCGTTAGCAGAGCACACTTCGGATTCGGCACTCCTGATGCAATCCTCAAGAACTCCTGTTGGAGAGCATTCGTCCATTGCTTCCCCTGTCTCTTCCTCTATGTCCGAAGATCTCAACTCTAAGAAGATAATAGGGAAATCCTTGCACAAACACATTAGAAAATGATATGCCGACATCAAATGTTCTGAGTATGGAAAGAGATTAAATGAAAAGGTTACCTTCAACAGAAGCAGAGATCAAAGACAGAAGGCCTGAATTTTCAACTTCGACGGTATCATCCTTTCTTTCATCAAGGATTTCTATGGCATCCATTTCGGAATTGCTAATGGATTCACTGGTTACAAAACAAAAATGAAAGCAAATTAAAAGGTGACAAATGAATAAGGATAAACTTAGAATTGAAAAAATAACACCAATCCAAAACAAAGAAAAATAAAAATCCTAGGTGAAGCACAAGAATTCAACAAACTCACAAGAGATTGGTGGAAATTTAGAGAAATGGATGAGAAGAAACTTAGAAAAGAAACAGAAAAATAAAGGCAAAAGAAACTGCAACAATAAATAAATAAATAAATAACTAAATAAGAGATGCTATAGAATAATACAAAATGGAGCAAAATCAGAGTTATCACCAAAATCCAAGAGAGAAAAACAGATATGCTTTGTAATGAAAGCATGAAATTTCAAACGTTTTGGATTGGGAAAGTTGCAATATCAGAGAAACTAAGACATAAAAATGTTGCGCAAATAGAAATTCAAAGGAAAAATTACCCATGAAAAACCTATCAAGAAATTCCTTCATGGAAAAACATAAATTAATATAAACAGAACTGCGAATCCCAGAGTAGATAAACAACCAAAACAAACAAAATCGCAAAGATACCAGGAATCTCCTTGTGGAAAAAAAAAAAAAAACATTTTTTTTAAATCACAAATACAATAAACCCCACATAAGCAAAAGCAACTCCATAAGATACCAACAAAACTACCAATATCCAATCAAACGAAAGTGTAGACCCCAAAGCATAAAGCAAACTAAAATAAAATAGAATCACCAAACCAACAACAGTTACCAAAACTGATAAAAATCCATATGACAAATAATAAAGAAAAAAAAAAAGAAGAAGCAAACCAACCAACCCAGTTTCCAGAATTTCAATATAGAACCAACAAGCAATAAAGAACCATTATAATAGAAGGAAAGATTTTATACGGTCACAACTAAAAAAAAACCCAGTTGAGTAAAATCAATATTCTCCCATATTAGAACACCAAAACGCCAAGAATCCATCCTACAAAAGCAGAAACCAGGAACGAAAAAGAGATTAAAACAAACCAAAACAACCAAGACAATAAGAGATCAGCTGCCAAGAAGAAAAACCCATTTGACAAAATCAAGAAAGAAAACCAACCAAAACCAGTTACAAGAACTTCCATATGAACTAACACCGTCAATAAAGAACAATAATCAAAAGAGCTCGGAAATAAAAAAAGATTCAAACTTTTTGTTATAATTACAAATTTAATAAAACCCACAAAAGCAAAAGAGACATTCATTCTCCCATATGAGAATCCCAAAACAGCCAACAACCCATCATACAAAAGCAGAAACCCAGAACACAAAACAAGCTAAAAACCAAACAAAACCACCAAAACAACAGCAGATAAGGTGAAAGGAAGAACAGCCCATTTCAGCAAATCAAAAAACAAGAAAGCTAAACAAAACCCACTTCCCAGAACTTCAAAAACAAGACCCAGAAGAAAATGAGAACAAGAGGACAAGAAGAGAATACCAGGCAGCTGATTCCGGTTGCTTCTGGGCCTCCGCCATTGATTTTCAGACCAAGAAAAGAAGAAACAAGAGAAGGCAAAGACGAGAACTTGAAACAGGATAAGAACAGGGCAGAGAATCAGAGATGGATATAGGGGACGTCAAGGAAATCCGCAATGTAATTCGTTTGAGAAGTCGAGCTAATTTCACTGCCCCAAAACCGGTCCTTTCTTGCCTTTTTAACGGCGTGCATTTGCAGTTCTCTCTTTCTTTGTTTTTATAATTACTACTAGAAGAATACAAAAAGCAAATCGTTGGATTTGTCGCAACTGAAGAATGGCTGCCGTGGGATTCTCCGATCCGCATGTTAGTGCGCCATGATCGGGGAGATAGTCTGGATGGTTGCCACGTGGCTAAATGGAGATGATGCGAGGGTGGCTGGGGATTCTGCAAATTTTCCTCCCAAGCGCAGAACACTCAACCGGGGAGGAGCAGCAGAGGATTAGCATTCATTTCAAATACTAGTGTCCTTTTGACCCACGATGCATGGGATTTCTTTTAATGGGTCCCACATGGGGTGGTGGGCCATGGCATTCATGATGGGCCACTGGGTCATCTGTTTGGATCGAAAAATGTGGGACCCACATGTGCAGTTTTATGGTGTGAGGGTATTGATGATGATAGGCCCCACTTGTACATTTGGCCATTGGAATGGCGTGAAGATGGTAACTTCAATCTAGCACCTTGGCTATCACTGTCCAATCTAAATCCACATGTCATGGTTTCAATCTAAAGTAGTAAGAAATATGGGCTCTGCAGTTTATATTATACACATGCACAAATTTCATATTCTGAAAAGAAAACCCTTATAAAAAGGGTTTAAATAAACCACATCAGTATTTCCCACAATTGAGAACCGATCTAATACACAGAAATTCATAATCAAATAAGCTCCAGTAAAAAATTATTAAACAAGTAGAGCATGATCGACATGAGTCAAAGGGTGATGCCGGCAAGAATATGAAGTGCCACAGTAAAGCAATATGGACTTCTCTAGGGGTTGAATTACTTGGGCGACCACTGAATATTCTTTTTTCATCATCCCTTAATAGTCATTTTTGTACATTTACCCTTGATCTTAGCTTTTAACTACTTTTTTTATGAATTTCTAATGTAATTAATTTGTATGTATTATATGCAAAGAGTAATGATCACTGTATTACATCCGAATACAAATGCACTTATATAACTCCTTAGCTTCCATTTAGATTATTGTGTCAAAGATAATTGCCCATAACTACACATGCATTAATAACTACACAATTCAAACTCCTACAAGAATAAATTTCTTAGTTCTCAAATTAAATGTTTTCATTCTATTAAAATTACTTTCATTGCAATATAGTTGATTTCTACTAAAAGACTGTAAAAATTAAGCCCCTGCAATGTTATTTTGGGACAATAACTAAAGTAATATCTCAAACGGTTGTTCCCCATTTTAAAATGAAGAGCTATTCGGCAGAGTCACATGATGCATGCGTTCTTGAAGGCAATGTTAAAAATTTCCTTGGGGAAACCACTCTTCCTCCCTCAACACCCATACCTAAGTAGGGGAAAAAAAGGGATTATATAAAAAATCTGCCTTTAGTTATTGTACGTTAACAAGTATGAATTTATTCTACATAGCGAAACTACGGAAGAATCAGCGGTAAAGGCATCTCCCTTTCCATAGTAATCTGGGGGGCTAAGGGTGGCCATGGCCCCGAGAATTTTTGAGAAATCCCTTTATGTATGTGGGAAATTTATATTTTCTTACAATGCAACATATTTAAACATTCATTCAAAAAAACCAAAAAGCACATTCCCACCCCCCCCCCAAGAAGTTTTCAATTTTACAATAGCCCCCAAGGCAAAATTGTTGGTGCCAACCATGCTTGCCCTGAAGATTCTTAATTCAAAATGGTGGCCCCACAATTTTTTCCTTCCCCTACTGAAAGTGAGCTTACTGAAAATTCCTATATTATTCAAGCAAGATTGAACTGATCTCTCCTCAAAACTAATCAAAGAATCAACCTGGAGTAACAAAATGAAGAAATCCAAATGCATTTTGCCTTCTTCATCTTAGGGTTTGGACCACTTGAAATTAATGAATTCCGGTACGGGCGTCGACACGGGAAACATACGTGAGAAGGTGAGGCATCTGTTGGTCATAAATTTGGACCACTTGGTGATTGAAATTGATTATCCAATGGCTACTTGAATGCATGACCACAGGGAAAACAGGATGGGCTGTTTGTTTTAGTCGTCGAAGAATTCTAGCAAGATTAATGTCTAATATAAAACCTCTAATTTTTAAGTATTAATTTATAATTGATCTTTTCGGTAAAATTATGAAAAAAGTTTTTATTTTATGAGATACTTGAGCCTCACCTTTAAAAATTGTAGTAATTGAGGCACATCTTCATTTTATTTTTTTTCTTTTAGGGTACCCAAACGTAATGGTTAGGATCCAAAAAGGCCACATAATTGGAAAGAAAGCCTACAAATATGAAAAGAGTGACATGCCTAAAGATACACAGGATTGCCAACTAATTGAGGAGCCACCATTTGCATTACTTAGAGAATATTACTTATTTTAAGAGTTTTTTGCTTTACCTAAAAGAGCTCTCAAAAGAGATACGCCATGTCAGATTCTTTTTTTTTCGTACTTCAGCAAAGAGGTTTGGGATCAAGAGAGAGCCCGCACGCATGGAAGGCAAAAAAAAAGTCTACCCGCACACAAAAAGAGGTGACGTACCTAGGGTTCAAACTCTAGAGAACCAAGTGAGAACTATGGCTCCTTGTGACCTTGTTAAGAAGTTGTTTTTCTCCGCTTATTTTTTAAGAGCAAAAAACTCTGAAGTTATAAGTAATCTTTAAAAATAAATAATATAATTAGAGATTTACCTAACATTATAGTGTGTTTTGTGTGTGCGTGTCTATATATATATATATATAAATAAGGGGGACATTTATGTGCATCTATCCATCACCATAGGGTGAGGACATTTTTTCTTTTTGCACATGAATCTCCCTTTTGTACTTCATCCTATGTATTTAAAATCCCCTTTTTATACTTAAAAATTTCCATTTATAAAAACATCCCTCACCCTATTGTGAGGGATAGATGCACTTAAATACTTTTCTATAAAGTAAGCTCTAAATAATAAATTAAGAACTTATTTTTAGAGTTGCCAAAAGCCCACTCTTAATCCAGTCATTGTAGACCCATGGTCGGTCAGGTATGAGCGAGTCTCCATTGAGGATTTTAGATACGACCCCTTTCATAACAGTATAAGACCCCAGCAATCACTGGAAATGGGCCCACACGTGTGGACACTTGGTGGGGGAGGTTCATCAATTTCAATGCTATGGTGGATCACCTTTTCATTCTCTTTTCCAAAGCTAACGCCGCCCGCCATGGTCGTCGTTTTGGAGATTTCTTTCAAATCAGTCAAAATACAAGTCAATTTTCACCTCCCCTATAAAGACAACATTCCGTTTTTGAAGGTGGAAAAACGTGAATCCTTTTGTTTGTTACTCCTTCATTTTCTATGATTTCCCATGGAAAACGTGAATTCTCTCTCATAAACCTCCATGGATCATGAAATTTTGTACGGAGCTGCTTTTGGCATACAAGTTTTCTCCCTTCAATAGTACATTTTTTTAAAAATTCCTGTAAAATTACTGTTTTGCCCACTCTCTCCCTTTCTCTCTCCACACTCCCCATTTCACCTCTGACTCCGACCAGGATCGGTGCCAGCCAAGATCCCTCTTCTCCCCTCCTCTCTCTCCCTCTCGTCCCTCCCCACTGTTTTCTCTCTCTCCTCCCCTCTCTCCCTTCCTCCCTCTCCCTCCCCACTTTTTGTCTCTTTCCTCTCTCCCTTCCTCCCTGGTGCAAGGGGAGGCGTTGCGTGTGGCAGAGGAGGGAGATGAAGGCGCTGCGGGCGTCTCGGGGGCTGCTGCGTGCGATGGTGATGAGTGGAGGGTGCGTGGGATTGGTTGCAGGGAGAGGGAGAGGTGAGATGGGTTGAAGGGAGAGAGAAGATGATGGTGGTGCGAGATGGATCCGGGCTGGAGGGAGTGGCCGCTACGTGTAAAGGGGGGATATGGAGAGAGATGGGTTTGGGGCGGAAGCTCTGATGGAGATGAAGAGGTTGGATGGGGAGGTGAGCGTAGGGATGGATGGGAAAGATGGAGGAGGGGAGATGTGAGATGGGTTGGATCTCACAACCGACGTGCGATCGCCAGGTTGCCCTATCTGCCGCCGACCGGGGAAAGGAAGGGAGAGGGAGAGACGGGGAGAAAGGAAAGAAAGAAGGAGAGGGACAGAGATGGGGAGGGAGATACAGTCGGGAGAGAGAGGGAGAGGGTGGGGGGAGAGAAAGGGAGGAGGAGAGAAAACAGTGGGAGGGCTGGCGCCTGTCATGGCCGGAGCCAGAGGTGAGGGGAGAGAGAAAGGGAGCAGGTGGGCAAAAAGCTAAATTCGCAAGGTTTTTTATTTTTTATTTTTTTAAATGTGTGTGGGGGAAGGGAGGAAATCTGTGTGTCAATAGCAGCACCCAATTTTGTAGTGTAAACTCTTATCTTATTGTGGATTGATCTCATCATGATCGGATGAGATTTGTCTAAAGGATTATAAAAATGAAGATTAATCCATTAGGTCACAAAGACAAAAATAGTTTTTTTTTTTGTTTTGCTTAAAAGATAAAAATACTTAAATCTGATCAAAGTTACTACCCTAAAATGATTGTAAACATCTAACAAAGGTGAGCAATGCAAAAAATAACAAAGGGTGGTATGTTTGCATGAAAATTAAATCCTAATGATTTTTTAAGAAATGAATTTCCTAAATGTGGCTAACAACGAAGAATTTCCTAAATATGCAACCATCATCTTAATAAATCAGATTGTAGAAATGTTGGGGTACCATTTACATTATATCTCATGTCCTTCGCATTTAGCTCTTTAATAATCTTTCATTGGGACTCATTCTATCATAAATTCAAGAAATGGTGCATTTGTGCAGTTGAAAACTCCTTCGTAGAGAGGAGACTTATTTTGGTTTTTATTGTTATGTATGATGATACATTTTTTAAAGGAAGAGTAAAAATAAGCTAATTTTCTTTAATAGAAATGATCTAGTTTTGGAATTTTGACCGTACCAACATTTACATTAGAACAGTCGAAGTTTAATTATTTTTAGCATAATTATTCGTACAATAATAATGCAATATCACATGACCCTAAAATATCGCACAATGCAATATGTACTATATCGCATGGCCTTAGGATATCATACAATAAAATATGTGCGATATATCACACAAACAACTCTGCGATAAATACTTAAACTTCTACCCTCTAGGGGCAAAGTTAGTTCTAAGGGCAATTGAATGTACAATATCCCTTACTTCTATCTCAAATTTTAAGAAAGGGTGAATTTGTATCGTGAGAAAATTTCATCGTGAAAGGAAACTTATTATGATTTTTATTGTTACATACGACACATTTTTTAGGGAAGAGTAAAAATAAGCTAATTTTCTTCATTAAGTTGGATTTTGATTTTGATTTTGATTTTTTTTTTATGAGAGGAGAAGAAATGTAGGATGATGATTTTGATGATGATAAGAAGAAATGTCGGATTCCTTACACATGAACACTAATCACAAAATTCTCTGGTTATACAAATAACTTATAAAGTGTAAAATACTACTTGCTTTATTATGTTTCAAATTTGAATCGAGACAATTTCATACGATAAAGTAAAACCAACCTCCTCACAGCCCATTTTTCAAAGTATGAAACCAACAGGAGAATCAAGTAGGACGGACCGGAAAACAGGAGTGGCTCATCTGACATTGCTTTTTGCTAGAATAATTGACCCTTTTGGTCTCTTAACCTGCCGCTGGATCACCTGTACTGGGGTTCACTTTTGTAAGTACAGTTTGAGGGGAAAGCTCCAATCATCGTCCCCTCTGTGTCACACTCATTTGAGGAATTAACCATCATTAGCCTAATGTCACTGGTGGTTAACTTCAGTATATTCATTGTTCTCTTGTCAATGTCAAATGACATTAAATATCCACCAAATGGACATGGGAGAGTCATGATTCATATTACTCCGAACATCGGCAGTATTTTGAAAAAAACCTACATATATTTTTTTTGCTAGGAGAAAATATATTTATCCAATTTAGATAGATTGGTATGTTGCAATTGAAATTGGAATTTTTACCAAACGGGATATAAAAGATTATGAATTTATCAAAATTGTGTTGGCCAAAACTATATCCTAAATGTGGGTATTATACATGGGACCCCAAACTCTTTTTTCCATTCTACCTATTTTGTGCGATATCGTATAATCTATATGATATTACACAAACTGTTCGATCTCCCTCATATATTTTCGTTTGTTTCCATCTCCTTAAGCATTAAACTTTCTTGAGATTTTGACCATACATGATACAAAAGACAATGAATTCCTCAAAATGGTGTTGACCAAAACTATCTCCGAAGTGTGGTTATTGTACATAAGCTCCAAATTCCTTTTCCAATTCTACCCATATTGTGCGATATTGCACAATCTGTGCGATATCGCATAAACTGAAGGTGATAGATTTTGCGATATCACACAGAATGGGTAGAATTGGAAAAAGAATTTGGGGTCCCATGTATAGTACCAACATTTGGGATATGGTTTTAGTCAACACCATATTGAGAAATTCATGATTTTTTATATCCTGTATGGTAAAAACCCTAACTTTTTTTTTCCCACGACCTTCCCATTACTGCTACTTTCTCGATCGATAAAAAATGTTCTAAAAAAGAATAGTCTTTCATTCTCTTCACATAGAGATGATTCATGAGAAGCAGTTCTCAAAAAGCGTACATAGACCATGAAATTTTACAAGGCAGTGATATTGTGGATCCATTCCTTGTCCTCTGGGCAAAGTTATCACAACAGGATAATAACCAAATGGAAAAGGAAAAGGAAGAAGAGTTGTGGAGAAACCTTGCGATCATTTTAGATAAATGGAAAAGCAACGAAGAAACCCTATCGATAACATTTTTTAACAATGGAGAAAGTAGTAGGAACGAAGAAAGTCACAAAAAGAAATAGAGGTTTAGTGCTTTAGGAGATGGAAACGGAAGAAAATATAAAAGGAAAATCGATTAGTTTCACCTTCAGTTTGTGCAATATCGCACAGATTGTGCGATATCGCATAATATGGTTAGAATTGGAAAAAGAATTTGGAGCTTCGTGTACAATAACCATATTTGAGATATAGTTTCGATTAATACCATTTTGAGGAATTCATGATCTTTTATACCCCGTATGGTCAAAATCCCATTAAAATTCAAACAGCCCTAGATCGGAAGTGGGTTTCTTGCTAAAATCATTGTGTAGAATGGTTGTGGGGCTCACCTAGGGCCCATCAGTTATTAGAGAAGTGGGAATGAAAAGATCTGAATGTGACCCACTTCTGTGGAAAGTCTTAAATCCATCCCATCATCTTTATTATTTGATCGTGGCCCCCAAGTTTAAATATTTGGATATTTTCAACATATAAAAAGCTAAACATACGTGGAGAAAATCATGATATGATTGGCAAAATTTATCAAAGTTATATAAAATAAGTTTTTGATAATGGTAATAATACTAAACCATTTCTTTTATTCTGAATTATTAAAATTATATTACTTTTGCATGTTTCTGAAATTAAATCTCAAAACCTCTAAATTTGGGAACATCCCAATATCTTTCAAAATGGTGATTTCTTGATAATGATATTTGTGACACTGCATGGAGCCACAAGATGTATCCTCGTGTGGGGTCATTTGACAATAAATTCTTAGAGGCTCAATTCCCGGTAATTAAACGGGCCCAAAGAATTCCTTTTCCCCACTCTTTTCTCAAAGGAAAAATAAAGTGGAATTCAAATACACCCTATTCCATTCAAAGATTCAAGGGTCACTGCAATGTAAATGAATCCTGAATTCTTAAGTAAGAAAAGTTCATTCCTCATCAAAGCAATGATTAGAGATTCAAAACCTTTTTTTTATTAAATAATCTAAGCATCGTTGGACACTCGTGGCATCTAGATTGGGTCCACTAGTAGTACCATGGATGGCCATAGGATTAGGGTGTACCAAACTCAACTCAAATGGAGATTCTCAGCCATCCAATTTAAATTGATAAAATTAATGAAAGTCACTTAAAAAGAAATGAAACCATTTTGGTAAGGAGAATAGGGAGCCAATACATTAAAGAAAAAGAAAACTGAGGGACCAAGGATGCATTAGTGTAGTGAGGCGATTTTGCGCTCTATGAATTTTTATTTCCATGAGAGTGGGGAATCCTGTATTCTTACAATCTTATCCCTAACGTAAGAAATTGAAATATCCTCCATTGAAAAAAAAAAGTTCTTTTTTTTTATTTTTTATGTGAGAAAAATGCCTCGCACTAAATAGCCAAAATTGTTGGGGAATTTCTACAAATAGTTAGTAGGGAATATGATTTTCGAATACCAATCACAAGCTAAATGCCATGGAATGCAACTAAGACAAACGTACATCCAACCACCATTATAGAGAGAAATTAAACAAGACAAAAAACATACAAGACACAAGATTTACCTTATTCTGTCACAATGTGTAACCTATATCCACAGGAGAATAATTCAAGGTTTCTTATTTTTCTTTACCTTTAATCGAGATCACAAGCAACAACCAAGTGAATATCTAAAAACTCACATACAAGTTACAAGCTTCCAAAGCTTTTTTTCCCTCTTTTTTCTCGTGGTCTTCTTGGATTGACTCTTTTCTTTGCCTATTCTCACAATCTCTACCCTCTCTCTAGAACGAATTCGAAGGAATACAATAGAATATAATTCTCTTTTTACTCTTTTCTCTTAGGGATTTTCAAAAAGAAAGAAGCTCTACCGTATAAGAAGGGAAAAATAAATAATGAAGATTTACTTTACACATGTTGCACACACGCAACACATATGCAGCAGAAACATGGTTACACATAAAATTCGAACAAATTTTTATATCTTTGTGGGTGGTCCAAACAGAATGATATATCACCAGGCATTTTCATCTTCTCTCAAAGCCCAGGCTGATAGTTCCAAACGAGCCCATGGCTTCCCAGCAAGATAGCAATTTATTGCTCAGATATTTCATTACTTTTTTTTGTCCTTTCGGGTGTTACTTTCCCAGTGCAGTGTGAGAAAACACCAAAACCGCTTTGTATCCTGTTTGGAAATAGTTTTGACCAGTTACTGTTAGTGTCCGACTGACATAAATTAACTCGGATCTACCAACAATGGGATAAATTTAAATAACACGATATAGATCTAAAATTAAAATGTGTACATGATTGGCCGACTCCATCGCATTCTCCTGATTTCATCTGAATAGCTATATTTAATTGGGGATTTACTACACTCCTTCACTAATTAAGACTGCATGATCTTGACGAGACAAATGACAGTTCAACTAATCTATTAGTGTGGAGAGGAGCTGTAACCCTCAAATTTGTTTTTCCGAGACAACTCCCTTCCCATGATGGAGTCCTGATTAAATTAAGATTCAGATTCCTCGCAGTACAAAAAACTCTTTTAAGTTAGTAGCTTTTATTAGATGCCGAAAATATCTCCATAAAGAGACTTATCAATATAGGAGTCCTTATGTGGAATAGTTATATAAAATGAAAGACCCACATGAGAGTGGGGACATTGGGCCACAACTAAACCCAATAACTCTAACAATAACAATATATTAATAGATTTTAGCCTTAATCCAACTTCTAATATGGAGTTTCTGAAGATTATAGTTTCTTGTGTAAATTATAATTTTATAGTATACATTCACTAGGCATATATGACCATGGAAGGTAGTCAATACCGTCATGGGTCATATCAATATGGAACCCACAGAGGCCAAGCAAGAATTAGTATGTACATTAACGCCGCCAAAGCAGATCAGCAACAACACCAATGAGGATTTTTTTTTTTTTTTTTTCCTTTCATACAGCTCTATGGGCCATAAAGGAGAAGTGATAAGTCGAAGAAGGCTTATATAGAAATAGTAATAAAAGATCTAAGTACAACCTACTTGAGGTTTTGGCTCATGATACATTAGAACGGAGAAACAAAACCTACGTATAGAAACACAACATAGTTACGGGAAGGCTTAGGTGATGAAGGCAATGATTAAAACATCCATTTTATCATGGGAAAACCTCTGTTGAGCAACTGCAATGTATACGCAAACAATTAGTGGGGCCCACCCTATGATCCATACAAGTGGACAATAAAACGTGGATCCCCTTAATAGTCGTCTACATCTGAATGAACTGAAGTGTTGAATGTTGAAAATTTATGGGCTGTTGAATAAGTGGCTAGGACGATGATCCACAGCTCTGTCATTATGAGTACAGGTAGGCTGGGGAGGAGAACTTGAAAAACTGAATACAAATTGATCCATATGAAATTTAAAACAAATCATTATCACCGGTAGAGTACGGAGTGTGGTGTGGTCCAAATAAACGTATCTTCTTGTGCTTTGTGGTGACAAAAACGTAGACATCTACAGAATCGTGGAGACATATTTTTCTTGTAGACATGGGAATGTTGCCATCCACCATCAATTTTCATTATGTAAGCATGAATTACGTTGAATATGAAACGTAGAGAAGAAAACGGAAAGAACAGCTTTCCTCTAAAAGTTATCTTGGGTCGACTACGGTCACCCAACTCAAACGCTACTGAATATATTATATACTGCACCAAAATTAGGAGAGAGAGAGATGTTGATGGGTCTTTGGAATCAACGTACCTTATGCTTCTCAAGACAAGCACATGCATCGCCAGAAAAACACAGCATGTTGCCCCACCTACGTATTGTTGAAGGCTGTGTTTGTGTTGCCGCCTGTTTTCTCCAGTACTTGTCTCCACATGTTTCCTTCACATTCAAATGATCCTTCGGTCATGTTTTGTCAACCAAAATTTCAAGTGGAAGGTCTGACCCTCTCCCCCATTAGATGTGTAATTAATCCTTGGGTAATGGATTGATTCTTAAAAGCAAACATATGTATTTAAGAACCATATAAATTCTGAATCAAGCATTAGATAACATGGGGTTGGATTTTTTGCCAAATCATTATTTTTCTTTCATGATTTCATTTTCTTGCCCCCCTGTGGCCCAATTATCTTTCTCCTCATACCTTTGATCAAATACCAAAATTTTGGAAACTCTAAGGTTAATCAACTTATTTAAAACAGCCAGAGGATTGTCCTCACTCCTGATTCTTTAGTGAAAGAGACTCTTGGCTGTAGAAATTATTCAGCTATGAAACTATTCAGCTACAAGAGCTATGCATGATTTCATTTTCTTTCCCCCCGCAAGAGCTATGAAGCTATTCAGCTACATCCAAGGTTAATCCTTAGAAGTCCAACTTCCGTGGCATTTGCAAATCCTCCATAAAAGAGGAATTCTAGAATTCCGCATCCGGGAACAACTTCTGGAAAATTCACAAATTTTGTAGACATGAGTTCCTTGAATTATGCTATTAAAGAAACAGGCTTGGGATTTTGAGGGGTTTAATTGATTGCCCTTCCAAGAGGCAGTTATTTCTTGTCCAAAAGGCTTATTGCCATAATACTTAGATGCAAGCCCCAATACAATAATCAAAATGCAGAGAATCCGAACCATAATCCTTCAGATTCTTCCACCAATCTAAAATCCAGCAAGGGGGTTGGCATGAGAACAAAAGCCTAAACTAGAGCCAAACCAGACCGCTCTATCATGGGGCTTTCATTTAAAATGTGCCACATCAACTAAGCCTCTTTTTTTTTTTTTTTTTTTTTCTGGATACACAGCCTGAACAAATTCTGACTCATGTGCATGTGTGTAAAACACTGGGTCCTGGACCAAAGAACTCAAGCTGCAGGTTCCACCTGGTTCCAATAAATAATCCAGACCATTCACACACAATATCATTAGGTGAATTAACACCCTCTCAAATATGGTACTTATCCAAGTTTAGTTCTGCCTTTGATTGATACAAAGACCAAATTATCCTCAAAACCCTGAGCCTCGATCCTAACTAATCCAAAAGGACCGAAGCAGCTAAACCGGAATACAAGACATATCCCAACAGTATTCACTTTTCAATTGAATCATGTTAGGAGTCGTGAATCATCTCCCCCAGAGAATGGCCCCAGGTCGCTTGTATCCCATGTATCATCCTTACCTGTACATGTCACATGTCGCATGTGTCATAATTCTAGGCCAAATAGCCACTTCCATATTATTGTTTAAAGTCAATAAAGCCATAGATTTATGAAGACGTATGCCCTCAACCATCTATAGATAACCATTATTAATGAATGGTTTGGAGGCAAGTAACATCTCCCAGACACCTTTTTTCAGGACTTCTTCCTGATTGAAGCATGGGCACGTTGATAGCTCACTCTAAGCTTTCCCATATTTATTTATCATTATCAAGTACAAGGACACCGTTCATGAGAAGGTGACTTACATGTTACATGACAAACTCACATTTTTTTCCCATGAAAAAGTAACTGTTGCTTGTAATTGCATATTACTTAAATGGCCCTACAAGGACTGCTCTTTTTTCAGTAAAATTAAAGCCTCTCAAATAGCTTTGATGAGAAATGAAGCCATAATACATGCATGATATCAAGGGCATGGAATCCTCAATTTAATACAAAGATTTTTCTTCTTGTTAAAGAGGAGTATTTAGTTAACCCAAAGGGGCAGCTCAGTTGGTCTAGGACTACGGTTTACACCCGGAGGTTATAAGTTCAAAACTGCACTACCACACTGAGGCTAGATGGGAGTTTACTCGGCTTTCCTCTGGGCCCGGAGGGATTAGTCCAGCCCAAAGGGTTGAGAACCCTCCGATAGCAAAAAAAAAACAAAGAAAAAAAGAAAAAAAAAAGAGGAGTATTTAGTTGAAAACCATCCAACTTGTATGTGGAAGAGATCTTCAGCTAACTCATCCATATTGGATTTGAGTATATAATTGGAAATTCTAATCATCAAGATGGGAATGGAATTGGCTTGAAAGATTACTTCTAATGATCAGATGATCAAGTAAATGGATGGTTAGGAGGAAAATGGTGTGCAATTTGAATCCAAGAGGGAAATCAGATGGTTGTTATCTTCATACTGCAGTGATTATTATGTGTAGTTTATCAATTAAGTATAGTGCTTTGGATTTGGACAATCTAAATTGACATGTGTGTTTGTATGAGGATGGTTTAGGAACCTTGTCTACCTGTTGGCCCATATGCTTTAACCAGACCTGGTTGGTGGCCTGGTAACTCGAAAGGCGAATTTGGACCTCTGTTTTTTTTTTTTTTTTTTTTTTTTTTTTTTTCAATGGGTAGATGGAAATTATTTCAAGGAAAAGGGAACACAAACAATGAAAATTAAAACAGCACCAAACTGGATCAGTGCAATCAGTGGACCTCATTCATGCGGATATGATGATCTACACTTGGCTCGGTGAGGTGGATTTTGGGCTGAGTAAAAATTATGGGCCTTAAGAAGTCAGACATGAGTCAAGCCTTTACCTATAGCGGGCCAACCTTCTCCAGTGCAGCTGTGGCTGTAAATCGGTCCGGTCCATGGTGTTCCTGGAGCCAAACCAAATTATGAACTTGTTCTGCATATGGACCCGAATCTGTACACAATGGACCCCTTTGCACCCTGACCAGAACTCTTTATTGTTGCTAAATGTATTGACAAATGTGTGTGTGTGTGAGAGAGAGAGAGAGAGATTTACTACCATTTAATAGGATAGAAATTATGGACATAGCTTGTTCGCAGTGTTGATAATAGACTTTGATGATGATAATGAGCATAATAATTAGGGTAAATTATTCGTCAATGGACAAATGTAGACTAGATCTAACTATTAACAGATCCAAAATTGTAGGCTTAGATGATGGAAAGGATGGATCTAATTGAGTTGGCTGTTATGAACATGATCAAGATTGTGTTGGTTTAGATCAAACCCTAGATGCGAAAATCCATGACCGTTTATAAGAGATAGGCCACGTGTAGTTCACTCTTCGCGATTCGAGGGTAAAAATGGACACCTTGAAAGAAAAACAGATGATGGACCGATAATAACCAGAAATAAAGTCACTTACCTCTTGGGTAGTTAATGAGACACATTTTTTAATGAGACTTTAGTTCTAGTTAATAACTACCACAAGAAGCTACGGAGTCTGGTCAGGTGTTTGGTTATCGTCTAGTGTTGTCAGATAAGGTGGTGGGCCATGGTCTGCCGGTTGGTCATCTTACACTGGCCATAGCCCAAGTAATTGGAGCTTTTACACTTCCTCTATCTACAATTCTACATCCAAGGGGCTGGTATTAATTCAATCACCTTTCCATCAATCACTCTCTTCATCACAGTTACTGGTCATCAAGGTCTCAACTACTTGTCAATGAATACGATGGACAGAGTCTAGTACAAGAACCCTACAAAGGGAGGCTTATTGACATGACATACACATATGCATGGTCTGGATCATACAGGTAGAATTGTCCAATAAGAAGGCTTTTTTGTAAGAGTGACCCACCCCCATGTGACTCCACACGTTTAATGGTCTGAAACACTGAACTATTTGTATGCACTATTATTGTGAAAAAAAGGTGACTGCAAAGCAAGAAGACCCTGTGCTCTACCTATATCAGGGCATAAGAACATGTATGTGATTGTACTAGGATGGAGTACATGTATCTAGGAAAGGTAATTTGCAGCATATTTGATTGCTTACTAACTACTTCTTACTTAGTCATTATATAAAGAATCCGATTAATCTGAGGGATTATTCTAGGCATGATCAGTCCACTAGGGAGGCTCATCAATTCAACCCCATCACACTCTCACTAAACCCCGCCCCACTTCCCCCTCCCCAGCCCCCACTATGAGTTGGCCCTAACCCTAATTTGACACCTGCAAATTTTTTTACTCACCATTGAATTAGATTAAAAAGAGGAAAAATAATAATAACTTGAGGCTTATAATAATTAAGGTTGGTACCATCCATTAGTGTGATTTTTATTGTTGAAATCTCATCCGCCTTAAGACTTTTTGATCACTGTGTCCCTCATGATTGACATACATCCAGGGGACTAAAATAGTTTTCTTTGAAGGTTCAGAAGAACATACTCTAAGAAATCTGGATGTTAGATAAAACTGCCATATGAATCCTTGGTAGAATGGGGAAAGAGCTTTTATAATTATTGCTCATATAATGACTGCGGATGAATGGCTAGAAATATATAATTGGTTTCATTTTTAGTAAATTGCTAATCTAAATATCTTTCATGCAGTAGGAGGCCAATGAACTTTTCAATAGTGCATGTCTTCTATCTTGTAACATGAATCATGAATACTTGTGTTGTTGCTAATAGAGAATATTTTAAAGGACGTTTGGATATGCTATGATAAAGATGAGCTTTTATAATTATTGCTCATATTAGACTAACAATATTGCTAACAGCGTATCTTTAAATGAGAGGACGTTTTCAATGTGTTCAAAGAGGTTTCAAAAGGCTCCCACTTA
Organism: Persea americana; assembly: GCA_029852735.1. Classification (NCBI taxonomy): domain Eukaryota; kingdom Viridiplantae; phylum Streptophyta; class Magnoliopsida; order Laurales; family Lauraceae; genus Persea; species Persea americana. The sequence continues at coordinate 33,913,310 of CM056818.1, forward strand.
CCTCACTTATCAGTAACGGTAGTTCTCATCTGACTGTCCAGAGTTTTAACTTTGGGTGCATCATCTCTTCCCACATATGTGAGTGATGAGAGCCTAAAATTTACATTTTAGGCCCCTCAATAAGAACTTTATTATACTTTGCGATGAGAATAATTAGCTTAATCATGTTATTTTTCATGTTTACATGAGATTTAGGTGCATTGAGAAGAAATTAGCACAAGATAGGAGAAAGTGGCGAAAAGTCCAGAAAAATCCAAATGACTCGAAGGTTCTGCATGCCTCCGGGTGTCAGGATGCCTGGCCACAAAAAACTCCAGGAAGACACTGCTTCCTGGCATCCACTGGCGTTCGGACGCCCGGATCGGGTAGAGTCCACCTCGTGTGCGTTTTGAAGAGATTTTCGAGAACCAAAACCTATAAATATGGTTCCAAACTCATTTTAGAGGGGATTTACATCTTGGGAGAAGATCAGGAGCAAGGTTTTGGAGCTTTGGAAGAACATCAATGGGGATTTCGTCAGAGATTCTTCAACAATCGTCGTCCATGAGTAATTAAACATTTATCTTAGAGTTGTGATGAAGCCCTAATCTTGTGTTTATGGTGATGTATAGGCTTTAGGGTTTTCTATAAACGCTTTTTGGTTATATGGCATGTTGGATTTTGTTTCTTTAATACAATATCTTTTTTCTTTTTTTTGTTTTTTAATCTTGTAGATTTGAATGCTAATCATATAACGTTGCTTGAATGTATGTGATGTTAGATATCAGATAGTTTATACCTTAGAGATAGGTTATGTCTTGATCTATATCCACATCCTTTATTTGTTAACTCCGTTTAGGTTTGTAACCAGAACGAGTTTGTTTAGTGTTGATAGTGAACCCTTAGGTCTATACTTGCCATTGTACGAGGTTAGAGTGGATTCGTATCCTGAAATATTTGCTCCGATTGAATCAAAACCTTATTTTTCAACTTGTTAATTTAGCAATCAAAACCCTTGTCTTTTATTTGGTTAATTTAAGAATCAAACCAATACTTCGTTTTCTAATAGGATTAGTTTAGAAATCAATATTTTGTTTTCAATTAGGATTAGAATATGAATTAAGGAACCAACACAACTTAGCCTTTTTGTCCCAGTGGATACGATACTCGGTTAATATATTTGCTTTCGCAAGTAGAGATAATAGCAGGGATAATTTATTTTTGCAAATCTTGTTTTAGGATGGATCATTGAACTTTCTTCCCACTTGTGCAGGCTCCTTTCCACTTGTGTGGATTGTCTTCCGTATGTGTGCAGACTTTCTTTTGAGTCCTAGCCCCCTTGGCCGGGTATCGGGAAAAAAAGGAATCCTAGAAGTCCCAAAGTGTAGATCAGCTGAAAGGGATATGGGTGTGTGAGTTTGAGTCTCTCTCTAAAAAAGCACACCAAGAAAATAGCCGCTCAAGACTATATAAGGATGAGGGATGTGTTCGTGTGCTCAATTGTTCCATCTTTCCTATTATGCCAGCGTGCCACATTTTTTGGATTGTTCTTGAGAATTTTTTTTGAAGTGGTACACAAAAGTTATCCAAACTTGTTCCAGCATTTTCTATCACGTGGGAATACTAAAACAACCCATTGGAACAATAACAAACAGGCACTTAGCGTTACACACATGCCCAAGGATAGATCTTGGGATTTTAACTTAAGTATCACTCATCAATCAACATCCACCACCATCATGATAGCCCTGAGTCAACTATTTTGGGTTAGCTACATGAATTTTACTATTTTGATATATTCCGAGCCAAATCCTCATTTAAGTTGCACTTCTTTAGATTTATTTTTGCTACTTACATTTACATCTTCTCCGGCTATCCCTTCCTCTTGGTGGGATATAAACCTGCATAAATCTTTTTTTTTTTCAATACAATAAAAAAAGGATTCCTAATTCTTTTAGAGAAAAACATGAAGATCCTTCCACTTTATTGCCTTTGATGGCTCTCAATGCCTGCTTCTATTTTGACCATCTTGGATTTTCTCAAATCAACTCAATTCTATTTACGCCCCTTTCCCATTGCTCATTCACCTTTGACCATCCAACTCTTTATCTTGTATAATGAATTGGCACCGGTTCTAGTTTGACACAAATATATGCTTCTAAAAAAAATTTAAAATTAAAAGTAGAATTTTCAGATAAATCCAAGTAATATTTTACCCAACCCTAATTACAAACTACTTCAATCAATCCATGCATTTTGGAGTGGGCCCACAAATGAAGATGGAGACCGCCACCGCCATGTGTCGGTAAAGGCTCTCTTTCTCTCTGCTGTCGGTCAGTCGTCAACCCCCTCAGCTGGACCAAGTAACTTCGCAACTAATTAAAACTTAATAGGAGACTCCTGGCCCCACTTAACTTTTTTTTTTTCCTTTTTGTTGTGTGTTTTTTTTTTTTGGTGTTAAATTGGGTCAGTGGTACAGTATATGTGGAGTCCGGATTCTTTATCATGGATCTTTAGAAGTCTACTGTGGGGCATACATAATGATAATTCTAACTGTTAAAAAATAAATGTCATCACCTATAGTGGTATATACATACTCGAATTTCATTTCAATAAGAGTATGTTTTACACGCCAATTGAGTACATGACGGAAACATGATTCATCCTGCATCAATAGCAATGCTACAAGATCATCAAATCACATTTTTATTCATGTGGTCGATATTTAAGGTGGGTGCAACTCCTATTAAAGTGAAATATTAGGATATGGCATCGGAAAGGATAGGGTTCGTCTTGAACTATTCGAATTATCTATACGTGGGGCCCCACTTGCATGTGTGCATTTTTTTCTTTTTGGTGCTTGGTGTTTGAACTCATGCATGCCCACTCACATGCATGTCCAATCAACCAACCCATTCACACAATCAAGAAGATCACATGATCCTCTTAAAATAGAATGGTCAACTCAAGATCAATCCAAATGAGTCGCACCAAGATCATGACAGATGGACATTCCAATTTACATTCCAATTTTGTATGATATGATTTGATGTAAATTCCTAAATATCTGCCAAATGACTGCACACTATGATCTATATTTGTTTATAAATATAACATACTCATTTCCTTCTACTCTTACATTGAGAGAGAAGGCAACATCTTATATTCATCAAAGGATTGTCTCATTTATGTAGCTTTGTTTATATTTCCCTTGTATGGACTGCACAATGAACTTTAATCCTTTTCTTGAAAACTAACCAATGAGGGCAAAAAATCTTTGCTTGGGTCTATTTGAATGGATGAAGAGAAGATGACATTAACAAAATAAGGGAAAAAAATTAGGAGTGGAGAATCCTCTCATGAAGAATCACCACATGATTTTCCACTATGTTAAATATGGGGGGAGAAGAAGATTGTGATGAAAAATATTTTTTAATAAATGTTAATTAGTCAATTGTTTTATGTCAATTTTATTAATAAAAAAATTGCTAGTGTAAAGGGTAGATGTATTTTACTAGGAAAAGTTTGTTAAAGAGAAAAATTACTTCTCTTAAAAAGTAGACCCAAATAGGGGCGATGTATTTTACTAGGTAAGTATTTTTTTCGTCCCTAATTTTCTTTGCAACCAAATGGGCCCTTTAGTGGTTCTCAATTTACAAGCCTAAACTCTCTACCTCGTGACCCCACATTGAATGGAGGCAATGAGAATATAAAGCTATCTATTTTGGATTAGGGCCATATTGTGATCAGACCCAGACCCAGACCAGACCCAAGACTGAATTACTAATGGGGACCCATATCAGTACTTGGACTCTGACTCTCATCTAATTTACATGATCTGCAGTCCAAGTTCGTCCATAACCAAAATACCCATGTATAGAGAATCAGGCCGGTCTTAATGCCTATATATTAGTCTCAACTGGATTTGGGCCAGGGTCCCAGTCCATCTGAACAAACACATTAATAGGCTCCAAATCTGGGTTCACTATGGACCTGACCCATATACATTCAATTCCTTCAAACCCCATTTCCATAAACTACTAATCCCAAACAATAGACTCCCCAAAACCATGTTTTCTCAATTACACATCCCAATCACTAACGTTAAAATCAGGTTAAATCAATAGGGAGTTGAAATACACACTCCATGACATAACTTTTTCTTTCCTTTTCTGGGCAATAAAGACTCCATAACTAACTTATCTTCTAGTTTAAGCCAAATCTATGCTAATCATAAAAAAAACCCAAGATTCTCATCTCACAAACATTTCTAAGTCATTATCACCATCTTTTGCTACGGTTCTATTGTTATTTTCATGATCAGTAGGAGATTATCCAACCCTTGAGGCAAGGATTCAACAGTGACAGGTACTCTGTTTCTTCTAGTGGCCATAATCACTTGGTAGGTAGATTATCACTCATTTGTAACATCCAATCATCATCTAAAAGCAAAAAATGAGATCTTTCATAGACTTAAACAAAGCATTATAGTGCGATAAGTGTCCCTTTCAGTAACTAATTTAATCAACAACAATGATTTCCTATTAGTTTAATTTAAAATGAATTTATGGTTGACTCTATATCTTGATTTAGTATACATATCTTGATTGAGTTTTAAAAATGTTACAGATATTATTATTTTATTAGCCTTCTTCCTTTGCTTCTTTGTGGGGCTGTGGATTGCACAGGCCATGGTTGTGTTACACTATTTTTTATTATTATTATTATTTACATTTAATCTACTTCCACATTACTTAGAAATGGTCATTTTCATAAATTCTAGTTTTCTGAGATTTTTTTCAAACAATAATCTTTAAAAAAAAAATAATGAAACAAATGGATATGACAGTTGGGGCTTACATTTTGGATGGTCTTACCAAAAAAAAATAAAAATTGTTGATGTTATGGGAACAAATGTTTTTGAGACATGAGCTGAGCCATGATTGATCCTAGACTTGGACTGCTTGGTCTTGATGCAGCCCAAGGGGAAGCAACTATGAAAGCTGAAATCCAAAACCTGGGCCCATTCCATCAGGCCCATGCTAGAAGCCAACCACAATTTATTTTTTGTATTGTTTTAATTGGCAAGATCCAATGCACCAAACTATTACTGGACAGCATGAAATCAGGTCAATTGGATGGGTTATTGAGTTAGCTTTCCAATGAACTCAGGTTTCTATAATTCGCACTTCATTGAAGACAGTTATAACCCATTTTATTGAGTTCTTATCTTATTTATTTGAATATAAGGGTTAGATCTCTTTGATTTGTCTTGAGCTGAGAATGGATGTGAAGGCCAGATAAAACAGAGTTCTTTTAAAGAATGCCATACAAACATAATAACAAGGCACTAAAGTGTAACTTTTTGTCTATAGATTTGAATTTGGGAAAATCACGTCTCAAGCCGAAATGAGGTAATATTTACCTTAGCTTGTTAAGTTTAAAGCTTGTTTGAAAGGTCTTGGAAGTTGGCCATTAGGAGATTTATCCTGTTTTAAAACCATGCTCAAGTCTTGCAATTATGTACAAATGCGGGAAGACTAATTCTACAACATTTTCAAGGTTTGATGATTTTCATGGCTAATCATCAAGTACGACAAACCATTCTCTTTCTCCTGCTTATATTGCTGCATTTTAATTAACATGACTGGAAAAGATTCAAGACAAAATGGAATTACCTCTAGCAACTGCAAAATGGGCAAAATGTGATGGAAGTTGCCACATAAATGAAAAATATCCCCATGCCTGAACATGTAAAAATAAAGCCCATGTCCCAGTTTCTCTTTGAGGTCATTGTTATCAATCATATGAACTCTGGAATGAGATAACTTTGTCACAGGGAAAAAATCCATTACTGCAGAAAAATGAAATGCTGCAGTAAGACGCTGTCCATGTACTGTCGTGCCTCTTATCTGGAAGTCAAACCACTTGGTAGTTATCTGTGATCAATTGTGTTCTTTGAGAAAATTTAGGAGGGGGTCCACCTCTAAGTGGCAAGATATTAACCACCTGCAGGCAGAAACATGCATCGGATTCAGACCATTCCCAGCACACCAAATGATACATACTAGGGGAAAAACTGACGTGCCGTACGAGAAGGTAGATCTTATCATACAGATTACAATGTAACAACTTAATTTTGATGTCAAAATCAATTAGGCTATTGTAAATTAGAAGAAATGAACAACGAAAAATATCATCTTTTGAAACAATTGTGTCACAACCTGAAAATTGAAGTAGACCAAACAACACTACAAGTCTACAATACATCTTCACAACCCATGATCACTTGAAAGTTGAAGTAAACCAAACAGCACTACAATACATCTTTTATCCATCATACAAGATATTAAAAAGAGTTTTCCTGATAAATCCAACACAGAGATGGGAAGATGTGCGTTGGCCCTATCATAAAGAGCAACTTCTAAGGCCTTTACCAAATATTTCTATTCACCCCATCAGAAGGTTAACATCCTATCCTATCACATCAAATGTTGACATCTTATCCTTCACATCATTTCCTAACTGGTGACGTTTTGAGCGGAGCACCTACAGGCCATTCTCACCACTTTGGCGCCAAGATGATATCCATCATATGGCCGATATAACTATAGGTTATATACAGCTAGATAAGATAATCTTTACTCAGCCTACCCAGGGTTGTCTTTTGCCGCAAAATTGCAAAATACTCCACTTTTCAATGTGTAAATAAGATCAAATTGCTAGGCAAAAATTATACTGCAAATCAGGTGATCCTAGCCATCATTATGATTGATGGTCAGAATCCCTCCATGGTACAGATCGCTTGATGGACTATAAGCAGTGGGCTGGAGTTGAAAACTACTGATACATGATACGGTGAATGGCATAACCACATGTTTCCGGCTGAAGTCCCTTCCTCTAAACTTCAGTCACTCCCATTAGAAAGAGAATGAATCTCTCTAAAAGGTTACCAAAAATGTAAAATAAGGCCCTTATTGTCAGGAACTGGATCTTCTTAAAATAGAACACGTGACAGATTTTACAGTGGCCACTTTTCTACCGGATACAAGAGGGCCATGTATCTGGAGATTCAAAAGATAAAAAAAAAAAAAAAAAAAGGTCCATTGGTGGTTGCCAGCTTTCTGATTTGATCTAAAGGACACGAAATGGACATCAAAATAGAAACTATGCTTACCAATCATTTCATGACCTTAGATCAAACAACTGGCAACATCGAGTAGACTTAGTTTTCTAAAGATGAATAGATATTAAGGCCTTCTAGCTTCTGGTAGGCCAGTGGGCCCCACACCGCCTTCCATGAGTCCTAATGCAGGAGAGAGCTTTTCGGAACTAGATCCGTTGTGTGTAAAAGAGGCAGTTATCAAATTTTGAGTGTGTAATGTAGAAGAAATTACAGGAGATGAGAATAAAACTAGAAACATCTAGACAACCCAAAATAAAATGAGAAGTCTATATGGAAGGGGCACTGTGACATGGCTTCTTTAGAAAAGAAAATAGAGACCTTTTCAACATCAGAAGTACAGCTTAAAATTTCAGCAAAAACATGAATCAGGCATGAAGTGCCATGCCTAATTCTCTAAAGTTATTAGAAGTGCTGTGCTGAGATATTGAAAGAAAAGGGAGAGTCCTCATGGTAGCAAATAAACTCATTGGAGTAAGTATCATAATGGTGAAGGAAGAAGACAATTATATACTATTGAAAAGGAGTATATCTTTACCAATTGAAATCTGAGGGCAGCCAAAAAAGTTAATTCAGATGCCAAGGTGAGATCCATAAGCATTGTTTCACTAGGATGGTTTCTCCCCTATTTCAGTGTCTCATTGCACATTGTATCCATTCTGTTTGAAAGACTGCTTATTATCCTCACATCGCACAATGGTCTTATAAGCAACTTTTGACACTGTGATAGAAAATGAGCCAGCTAAGTTCTATTACTTTGAGGCTATGCATGCCATAAGAAGTGAACAACCAGATTGATTCAAACTTAAAGAGGATGCATCATTACTGATTCAGGTGACAGATTGCTCAATTGGAGTGCCAATAAGACTAGGGCAACCCACTAAAGACAATCATCATACTATGTGGTTTTTCATAAAGTCTTTCAACTCAGAGCCTAATCTAGCCCAGCTGCAACAGTAAATAACATTAGGGCATCCAGACAACTGGAAGACATTAAATAAATAAATAAAAAATATTCATGACTTTAGCTCAACAATTAGAAATTTTTTGTTGAGTTGATAAATATTTTTTTTCTTAAAATCAACATAACACATCACAAAAATTAAACATTGGGCGAAAAGCAGTGAGGGATTTACCATCTTTCTGAATTGAACATAGGTTAGCAAATACTGAATAAAACTTTAAACAGAGTCATTATAAATCACTTGCTATAACAGAATGGTGAACTATGAACTAGTCAACCATAGGACGCCATCAGTATTCTCTGCTTCATTATCTTTAGGAGGGTTGAGATATGTAAGATCATAGCACGGACATAAAACATTTTGTTCAATGTTTATTAGCATTTACCTCCCAAAACATAAATGCTTATTAGCATGTCCAAATTCAGTAATATTCCATTTTCTTTCTAATGATTAGGAATGTGGATTATTTTTCCATCGAAACCTATCACCAAAATATATCCAATAGTCATCCATGTTTGCAATTTAACTAAAACCTTAACAATGACAGAACAGGAGCAGTTCAAGAATGAAAAAGATTGCTGTCCTGAACTGGAAAAATCAAATTACCAAATATGAAAAACCTGGTTTTCTTAATATGCCTCAGAACTGTGCATTGAACTTTTAACTATTATGAGAGCAAAGCCTAGCTATTACTTTGCAAAAGTATCAAAAGCTCAAAAAGACATGACAACAGCAATTCTATAACGTCCACGTTGGACAACCGCTAAGAAACAGTAAAAAAGGGTAAAAAAAAGGAAAAAGAAATTTACCAAAAACTGTCAAACTAAAATCTGAACTATACAAACCTTCATGTCGCTAAATGTCTTTGCAGCAGTAAATCTGACATTAATGGGGAAGAACACTGACAGATCTGCCGGGGGAACAACAAACTCCATTGAACCACTGCCAATTGTTTAACAACTGAAAATCAATGTTTGCTGGTGTTCTATCTTGAGAACTTTTAGGAACAAAAATTGCAAGAAATAAAATGTGCTTCACACTTTAAAATTATCTGACCTCCGGTTAGAATTATCAATAAGAAGAATGGACCACTCCAAAATAGAATTTCTTGGGTCATACCTGCAAAATAAAGCAAGTGATGACTGATGAATGACAAGCACTCTAATGGTGAAGCAAGAACCAGCTGCAAGTTAGATAATGTATTAGCAAAAGGCAGGTTCCATCAATTAAAAACCACTAAAAAGAGGTGGAAAAATGTAATGTTCCCATTCTTTTCATTATGCTTTTGTAGAACATATAATTATGCACATGCAGTCCCGAAACTGCATCATGCTATTATACTGGCGCCTGGACAAACTCATTTTATTAGTGCAATTGTTCAAGTCTTCTATTGGACGGCCAAGATGGATCCAAATAAATGTTCAAATCTTCAAAAATAACTGAGGGATCAAAAAAGCATGTTAATGGTCCTTTTGGACCATCTAATCAAGCCCAAATATGATGAACAGTTCAACAATGTTGAGCTGCACAGTGTCTAACTTGGGGCCTAGCCCAAACCAGATCCGTTCTACTCCAAGTCAGGCCCATATTGGATACCCAGATGTGGTCCATTCTCACACCCCTTTTAATGGCCCCACCAGCACAAAAAGTTTGAACCAGAAACCCCTTATTGAGGGACGTCCAATTAATTCCATTGCAAGCAAATATCATGAATGGAAATTTAAGCATACAAGTTCCTTGACCATGAAGAACCATTAAACCAAGAAATTTCCAATATAGTTGCTTGATTTGGAGAAATTTTCAAATATCATCTCCCAACTATATTAGACATCCAAGTCATGTGGGATTTACTCATGAAACTTTCTGTTTTTGTTCTCTTTTTCTTTTGAGTAAAGAGTTGTATAAGGACTTGAATAGTAAACATTCTTTATTAGCTAGATAAGATGAGTGGCTAGGATTTAAGATAGATTAGGGCTTTATTGTATGAGAAGAAACAATATTTATGAAACCTATATGGGACATCAACCCATATCTGGACCATCTTTCATTCTACTTAAATAAAATTGCTATGGAATGCAGTCAGGTTTCTTCTCCATTGGTTTGATACTTATTTTCTCCCAAGGACTGAAGACAATTTCAAGCAGTGGATTACATTTTGGGTAAGCTTTCTACTACTTATCCCTTCATGTTTAATTAAGTTTCTCTAGATTTGGGGTTAGGGAATTGATTTGGTTTCCCAATCAATTGTTCCCACCTTTTGGCTGTGTCAGTTATGCCCAAACAGATCAGAATAGCACGCACGCGCACGCGCGCGTGCGCACAAAGACAGATCTACAGAGTCACTTTTATCCATTGATTCAAATCATATCAATAAATAAACATTCAACAGAAAAACATTGGGGTTATAAAATTGAGTGGCTATATCCATGAGCAGATCGACTCAGACCAGAGTGACTCGGACCATATTCGATATGTTCAGGCAGATGAAGAGATATTGCACAAATTGACACTGAAAAACAAGGCATATACAAGATATATATATATTTATATCATAGTGGTCAATACCGTTCCGGCCGGAATTGGCCGGAATGTTCTAGAATTAGCCTTGGGCAGAACGGAATGGCCCCCTAAAAGTTTCCGGCCTCGATTCCGATCCGTTCCGGTCCCAGCCAAGGTTTCATACTTTCATTCATATGTAGTGAAAACTAGAAAATGGTCTATTGTATAGTGTAGTTTAATTTAACTGTTGTGTGTATTTTTAGTATTATCAAAATTTTCAATTTTAGGTATTCTTTTATATATATATATATCTATATATATATATATATATTTTCCTTTTCCAATCCTGTCTTTTCCGGAACGGAATACCGGAATTGACCGGAATGCTAAAGCGTTCCACTACGGTCAAACCGGAATGGAATTGACAACTATGATATATATATATATATATATATATATATATATGAACAACCCTGTTTCGGCAACAAAGACATCATGCAGATACCAGAGAACCAGAAAAGAAAAATCTTTTGAGAAACTTTTCTCTGCCATAAATAAACCCTCAACTTTTTGCAATATAGTTCAAACTCATATGCCAATGAGATCCAATTTATCTATATTTTTTTTAAAATAAAAAAAAAGCTTTACAATAAAATAGTATTCAGAAACAGGAGAGCCCAAATTGACTAAGAAGCACACCAGATTCAGGCAGCTTGAAGACTCGGTTAAGAATAGATTCAACTTGCAATACAATCCTGGTACTGAATAAGCGATATACAACTGATAGTATCACGATACCATCTATCATATCTATAGAATAACGGAACCTTTTAATGCCGTGGTATTCATTGGATTGGACCACATTGTTGGCTTTTATTAATTGTAATAATTAACAATCCTGCATAGGACGAGGTGCAATCCAACAATGAACACACTACACACTCCCGAGTGATATATCCAGAGGACTATGACCTGGCTATGATAGACAAGTTTGACATCCAATTGTTCATCAGAATGAGAAACTGGTCCCCAAGCATACAGATTTTACTTGACAGTATCTTGGTTATTGACGGATTACAACAATGACACTGTCAATGGTAAAAAAATGAATTCTCATTAATAAACATTTGTGAACAGAATTTTGATATAAATGAATATAATAAGTAGGAAAACACGCGATGATTGATTAAAAATAATAAAATTTCCAAAGAGGTTTCCTTAAAATCTATCAAGCTGACACAGAATTCCTTTAATTGAGTTGAATCAGCTAGTTCTAAAGAATTGTTCTAAACATATGGAACCACTCAATTTGAAATTCAGTCAAATCAACTCTTCAGCTTTCAAGTTAAGTCATTGATTTTTTGAGAAATATAAATAACAACAAAAAGAATGTAGTGAAGATGTCACCTCCATTCCCCATCAATCTGGTGGACATTTGGTGGCTCACGAAGGGCAGGAAGTGGTACAGTAATAACAACATTTTGCAGGTCAAAAACTGCTGAAGCTTCATATTCGATGCTGACATAAGTTTCACTTCCAGAAACAGAGGGCCAGCAGTTGACTACAAATAATAAATAGATTTATAAGAAGGCTAATCAATAATCTAATGTTTTTTATTAAAATAATTAAAAAATTGAGAGGGTAGTAGAAGGTTGAACTCAAAAGTCAACCCACTGGTCAATGGTACAACAGATTCATCCATGCTTTGCATTCTCCACTTCAGAAGACCAACGCCTGCTGCATCGCCAGTTTGACCGGTGGGGAAAGGCCTGTTAGGGTCCTTCAAGCCAAGAATATTTTCATTTGAAAATAACTCCTTGTTGATATTTGGGTGGGTTTTGAAGAGGACTCCAGGATTATCCCCAGTTTCAATCTAGAATTAAGCAACAAAAAACACTATTATATCAGTAAGGCAGGTATTCAATCTCAATCTAAGACACAAAAATACTGATATATCACTAAGCCAAGCATGAGACCTCTGTATTTTCTACATTATCAAGTTTATAAACAAAAGACTGACTCAACTACATACCATTTGCCAGAGCCATCCATCAATAATTAGATATTAATATTATTACCTATAAATAGAACACTTTAAATTGTATAACCAAATAATCACTTTCAATGGTTAGAAACCCATAGTTAAACATTGCATTGCATGCGTTATTACAAAAAATAAGTAGGGGGTAAAACATCTAAATTCCTCAAATGAGTTTCAGGTACTATTAGGATGAGCTACCCAGTGTCAGCATATGGTATGTGTTATGATACTCATGATCTCTTTAGATTGTAATAGATTATGAAAGCATCTTAAGATTACCTATAAAGGTCTCCTTGCTTATCTTGGTTAATTGTACTTTATATATACCCATGTACTTTTAATGCAAGATTTACAAGCCTTGTGAATTTTACTGTTTACTGCTATGGTATAAGAACCCTTAGCTTGATTCATCCCTGTTCTTTCAACTGTTCTGTCTGTTTCTACAAGAACCCATCTGGCCATTGGACCTAGATCCCTAGTGGCGCATACAGTGTTGATTGTTGCTCACTTAGAATGGGCGGCTTGGGTATTTTCTACCTCTTTACAGCTGCTCTCCCTCGCATTACTAGGCTTGTAATGAAGCTTCCACTTGTGCAAGGAGGCGCTAATCTGATGAGAGAGGACGTGTTGTGTTTTTCTTGCCCTTTTGTTTCCCTTCTCATATTTTGTATGTATATAGTCCATTTTGGTTGGTTTCCACTTCTGTAATGGATCTATTTTCATGTGAGAGAGAGAGAGAGAGAGAGAGAGAGAGAGAGAGAGAGAGAGAGAGAGATGTGTGTGTAAGTATTTTTTCTAGAACTTCTTTGGAGCCCAGAGGAAGATTATCTGAGCATTCTCCCTGTCACCCATTTCCTGGAGCCAGTTCTCATCTGAGCCATATTTTTTAGTGGATTATTATCCACATCTGAAGATTCTTAGGCTGGGTCTCTCTCTTTTTTTTTTTCCTAAAAATCATTTTATGATACAAGACCTGAGAAATAGATCACAAACATCCTAACATATTCCAAACAGTTTGCAACTGAATTCATCTCTAGTGTAACAGGTAAGAAGCATCAGGTATCTCACTGTCTCAAAATCAAATCTGTTTCCTTCAATGGATATTTGGCTTGATTACATGGACGCCATCATACGACAAAGGTTGATAATACCATGCTATGCCAAGCATACTCAAGGGAAATAAAAATTAGTCACATTCAGATTGGTCTCCTTGGACACTTTGAGGCCACTGAGGCCAGTTATAGCATCATGAAAAGCTGTAAGGGCATGTTTGTGGAACCGCTTTTCTGTGGAAACAGTAAGGAAAAGCGGGACATTTTTCTACAACAAAATTTTTCCATCATTTGGTGTGAATGCTATTTTGCGAGGAAAAACATCAAAATAAGTACAATTTTCTGAAAATCCGAGAAGCGTTTCCAATGGGGGTTAGGAAAGGCAGATATTCTGTGGAAAATCAGAATTCTGTGCACTTTACACAAACACGCCCTAAAGTAAATAATGAACAACTACTTGGCATGTATTCATAAGGAAAGTAAATGCTGGCATTTAATAAAACAAGCCAAAATATTCTTGCAAACTGACTTGTGTGCCCATAAGGGCTTCAAGACAACCAAAGAACACTAAACATCACAAAAAACATGTCTAATTCAACAAGCAAAGCATATTTGATTTCCATGGTAGTTGTATAGAATTCTTCAAAGGAATTTCAGGCGTCATCTCACTCGTAAGATGAGTATTAACAAGTAAACATTTTTCATATATTAAGTATACATTTCTAACAAAAGCAAAAAAAAAATGAGGATCAACAAGCAATTTTTAACACATCTGAAAAGGAGACTTCTGCTTGAGGACAAGATGATCAATTCAATTTATTCCTATTTATAAAGAATTATAAATATGAATTTTGGCCTATCAAGAAAGTAACATATGCATAAAATGAGTGTAGGCCAACAACGGCGCCATTAAGGAAAAACTTTTTCTATGTAGGTTGATGGTCCACCAAGGAGAAGGGGTAGGCAAAAGAAGATATGGATGGAATTAGTAAGGATAGGTCTGAAGAAGTGCAACATATCCGAGGATTTGACTTAGGATAGATTAGAATGGAGAAATAGAATTCATGTAGCCGACCCCAACATAGTAGGGACAGCTTTGATGATGATGATGAAATAATAAATATCAATTCAAGAACTATTTATTTGTACAACTAGTATTCATCTCATCAGAGATACTTATAGACATGGACAGACAAATAGGATTCAGAAATTAAAATACAATGTCATCTTCTATGGATATCCGTAGTCTTTTAAAAAATAACTTTGACTCTTCCAAGCTAGCAATCTTTTATCCTATAAGAAGTGTTCAGGAACAAGCGGAGAAATGGAAAAGACATGTACAATGGGACATGTTTATGCATTGCTGAAGATTCCTTGGTAGCGAAGAAAACCTTCAATTTTCCACACTTGCCATTTTTTTTTCTTTTTGTTTGGTGCAACACTTCTCCACATGGAAAGATGAAAATTTTGAATAGCTTTCCTTGAGCCCTATAGAAAACCATTTCCTCTAGGAGGGCAAGAATCACCTGAGGTGCCGTAGATTTAATCCATACTGTTAAATGACATCCTTCATCAAAATAAATTGTTAAAATGACTTTTGCATAGACAAATGAAAGCCTCAAACAATTAAGTAGAATATGGTTGACAATATTTTGTTAGCATCCTGTTGGGTTTATGTCTTGTAGTTCGGGTTAATTAGATTGGTCCATTGGGTTAGCCAAGGACCAGGCTTTGGGCAGCAGTATTTTGGTAACTGTACCAAGGCTTTCTTAGGGCTTAAGAAAGAGAGTGTTATATACATCATGTAACCTGTAACCCTAGACCTAACAGTGGAATAATAAAGAGGTAGTGAGTTCTCTTTGGCTATGGATGTAGGCACATTGCCAAACCACATAAATCTCTCGTGTTTCTCTTCTTGTGTGTGGCTTGATTGTTTCATCGTAGGTTTCACGCTTCCGCACGCGCACACACAACAATTTGTATCTTCTTCCTCACACCACCAAGCTCTCCACTTGGTTATCTTATCTTTTCCTTTCTTTCTCAACTCATTTGAAAGAAGGTACGAAGTGACATCTTCCGTATCAATCTTATCTTTTTTCATAAAGAAGAGTTGTAACCAGGTGTTCATTTGACAAATGATGGCTAGACAGCACGTCCTCTTAATTTCGACGAACTTCTTTTTTGTTATTCTAGTACTTCAGATAGTTGAGAACAAAATAATGCAAATGTAGTGTTTTTTAATGAGCATCTTAACACAAACAAGTTAAGTTACATATGTAAAAAAAAATGTGTGCGTGTACAAAAGAAAGGGAGAGAGGGAGCGAAAGAGAGGGGGTGGGGGTTGGAGGCAGCGGAGAGAACCTGAACTTGGATGAGTCCGTCTTCTTGGTTAAGAATTTGCAGCGAAAGAGTTCCTTGAACATCAAAGTTGCTAACCCCACCATCTCGCTTAAGAGTGACATTAAGTCTCTCCTCAGTGGTCAATGTAACAGGATCTGCCGGAGGAAGTGGAACAGATGGCCTTGAATGACCACCACTCGGCGGCACATCCTCGAGAATAACTTCACCTTCAGCTTTCAGAGATTCCAAGAATTGATTTGTCCTTTGATTTTTTCCAAGTTTCATACCAAGGCCTTTCGGAGGAGCAGTGGCAGCCATAGATGGACGACCTGATTAAATAAATAGTAATCTTAGAATCCAAACTAAAAAGGGAAATACACAGTTAAGCACTAAATGTCATTACTAAAACCATCATCTACTGGAAAACTTTATTGGAAAATTATATATCGAGAAAGTAGGTAAAGTTGGGTCAATGGGTTGGCTGACAATGCGTTAAGCCCAACAGATTAGTCATCTATGGGCTTGGCCCACTATGGGTTAGGATGGCGGACAGGCCCACCATGGGTTTAGGCCCGATGGGCTGGCTGTTTGTGGAACTCCTTTTGTAGCCCTTAAGGCCTATGATGCACTGGGGCTGCATCATTGGGGTTTTTCTTCAATAATTTCATCCATATTCTCTCCACATCATTCACATCACACAACTGAATAATAAGTTGTCTCCCCTGATTATTCACATAAACTAGAAAATGTATTTTAATTGGAAAAAAAAATATTAAATTGAAAAAAATAAAAGAACTTTAAACAAGACATCGATGAGATGCACCACGTTTGGCTAGGTATCTACGTTAGGACTTGGTTCTCATGACAAATTAGAGAGACGCCATCCACACAGCACCCACAACCCCCCAACCCCACCCCACCCACACACACACGCACCATTATTGCCTAAAACCAAGTAACACCACCCTCCACATTTATAAAATGTTTATTCATCAATTATAGTCAAGCATGCTCATACATAGAAAATAGAAAGAAAGCATATTGCATATAATGACATTATATTCTATAATTCATCATAGCTAAAACACTCTAACAAGCCCTAAATATTGAAGGCTTTCAACAATTTCAATTTCTAATATTTTTATAAAATAATATTGAAATACAAAAGAGCCATAATGATTAAATTAAATTACAGTTCAATTAAAAAAATGAAAAAATAAAATGGTTTAGGCCCATACATGAGCCATTATTTAACAGTTTTGACCCAAGCCACTAAGGGGTTCGACTTCAAAAACCATCTTTTTGAACCATGATGGTTATGCCGCCTATTTTTTGATAGGTATGTCATGCTACTTTTAAATCCAAGAGAACTAGAGTACTTGAAAATTTTCTCCACAAACTACACTTTTGTGGAATATGGGGATATGATGAGATACGAACCTTTTGGCTTGCTAGAAAAGGATTCCGCATCAACACCCAATCCATGACCAGAACTTCCAAACCCACCACCAGATATACTCATATCACTAAAGCTACTATCAATTCTCCCTGAGCCACCTGACTGAAGAGCCATAAACCCTCCTTTCTCACCTCTATTCTTATCAATCTGAACAAAGAAGAATAAATTAGGTAAACAAGAGGCCAATCAGGGGATAGTAAGTAAAAGAATGACAACTCTCTAGAAATGTTAAAGGGACTATAACACAACATGAAGAACCACCTTGCTTTTGTCAATCTCACTAGCTTTCCGCTTCATGACATCTTTGGTTTCATCGATCTTGCTCTGCATTACAAGCTTATGAATTTTTTCTTCATGACTCTCCATCTCACAATATTGCTTAACTTGTGCAACAGTTACACCTTCCTTGTGTCCAAGGGAGATGGCTTCATCAAAAGCAAAAATTAGCTCAAAAGCCATCTTGCAAATGCCCTCTTCATCCAGTGAAGGAGAATACTCGGGCACCTAAATAGGGTCAAGGTATTAAACTAAGTGAATGTAATAATTATCTTAGCAAATATGCTTATATCCTTTAAAGTTACAAGAATCAATGATTTACAGGGAACAGCAAGTAAGGAATCCTTAAATTGAAAAACAGTAATGACTGTGAGATGTGACGGATTTGATATCAGCCAGAGTTTCCAAGGCTCTGATCATTCTTTCATAATAAGCAAAAAGGAGAGAGATGTATACTTACTCCAAAACTACTAAATAACAAAAGCCTCTCATTATCAACACCCACAAAGTGTCCATCATAAGATTATTTGGCACAGTTATTTTATTTGAAAATACAAAATATTCATCACAATAGATCTTCAAAAATCTAAAAGGAACTAGACAATTTTTAGAATTTCTCAAAGAAAGCTTTCTTTTCTTTTTTTCTAAAATGTAGAAAGCTTTACACAATATGACTATATTTTTTATTTTTAGTCAATGTATAAAAGACCAATATCATTTAAGAAAAAGCATGCTAACTCCTCAAGCAACTTCATTTATGAGCAAAATTGAGACACAGGATACAAGTTTGGACAGAAGCCTCAGGGTCTCCAAATCCTCAAGAATGTTGCTCTGCTTGTTTGTTACAAGTAGCAAATACAGAGCTTCAATTGGCTGGTAGACATAGCGCACATTTTCAGTCTCAATGTACGTGTGTTGTTTTCCTGTGCCAACCAACTTTGGAAATGCTGCAAGCAATCCTTCTATCCTTATGCGAGACATATCCACAAACTGCCTCGAAACAAGTGCTGCAAAGAAGTCAAGGTACAATAAACATTTAATTGAAGGAAACACAATATCATTTGATACTTATAGTCTGCAATTCAGGTTAATCATCATCATCATTAGTCTTAATCCATCAAATCAAGGGCCGAATAAAAAGCTATATTAAAAACTTTAAACAGGCAAGTTGGATTAATTAATAAATAAATAAAACATCAAAAGCAAAGCAAAGATGACCAGTCTTTTAACTGATAAATAATATGTTTTACCTTCTCTTAAGACGATCCACTGAAGAAACTCAGTAAAAACAATAATGATAATATATTAATAATAAATAACAACAACAATATGAAAAGAACTATTAATATTAATAGGAACAACAGTCTTTCAGTGAGAGTACCAAATAATGTTATTCAAATACTAACAAAAGTTCAGGCACTGTAACGCGCAACTTCTTTTAACCAATCATTCTCTTTTTCAACCTCAGTATCAAGCCAACTACTTTTTTCTTCAAATGGATGAAATTCCAAGTAATTTTCTCTTCTGAAAGAAAAAATTCACAGCAGTTTTGTTTTCAAAAATTAGCTGAAGCATGACTTCAACAGTAGAGGAAAAAAATCATATAAATAACAGTAGAGAGAACAATCATATACATAATCATAGAGAAAGAACAATCATGTTAATAATGATCTACATTCAACAAAAGCAAATGCCCAACACACGATCAAACTTCTGCAGGCATTACACAGTTGAAGGGGTAAATCTGTCTACTGAATGTGAATTTAGAATGTAGATGAAAATAGAATATGCACAGCATGGCCAACGTCTAACATAAATCAATTTATATATGAAAAATGTAGAAAACCATGCTAATTCACTCTGTGAGACTAAACTCACCTTTACCAGATTTACTTATGATAGAAGCTGCAAGAACAACCTATTTAAAAGTTTAAAAAGAAAAAAGAAAGAAAGTCAGTATTATAGAGAGGTAAACATGAAATTTCTCGTAAACAATTCACATGAAGAAAAACTATGGATAAAAAAAACAAATCCAAGATGCAGAACATAACATAGTTTGCTTGTGGAATAGAACAAATACACCATAGCACATCAATGACTGAATCTAACAGGCTTGCTCTTCTTGAGGCAAAGTGAATTTTAATGATACCTAATTGATTTGGAGGGTTTTAGATAAAGGAGTGTTCCAAGAGGTTATATTGACAATTTGATATTTTTAAAGACATTTATACGGGAGCAGTAACAAGTGTGAGAACCACCTGTGGAGAGATAAGTGAGTTCCCAGTGACTATAAATTTGCATCAAAGTTCAGCTTTAAGCCCTAATCTTTTCATAAGTTAATTACTCATTTTCAAGAGGAGGTACCTCGGTGTATATTGTTTGTAGACAATATCGTATTGGTGGATGAATCGAGAGACAACATGAATGCAAAACTTTCTTTATGGGTAAAAGAGCATGAATGCAAAACTTAAAAGATGGTAGGAGGCTTTAAAATCCAAGGGGCCTTAAAATAAGTCATGCAAAGACAGAATATATGAATTGCAACTTCAATAGGGATGCACATAGAGATGAAATGCCGGTGAGAATTGTAGCTCAAGAGATAGTACAAAGATATTTGTTCCGATACCTTGGTTTGATAATTAGTAAGGATGGAGAGATTAAGGAAGATTTCGAAGATAAGAGCAGGATGGTTGAAGTTGAGACTTACTTCAGCAGTGCTTTATGATCAGCACGTGCCAACTAGATTGGAGGGGAAATTTTATAGGACAACAAAGAAACCACCTATGACTTATGGAGCAGAATATATATATATATATATATATTGGTTAAGTATGGAGCAGAATGTTAGCTAGTCAAGAAGCAACACATGCACAAAATCAGCATAGCAGAGATGAGAATGTTGAGATGGATGAGTGGTAAAACTAAAAAATATTGAATTAGAAATGAGTGCATTAGGGAGCATTTAGGGACAACATCAATCGGTGATAAATTAAGAGAGACTCGTTTGATACAGATTAGGCATGTCCAACATAGGCCAGCAACAGCACCAATGAGGAAAGTCTTTCTATGCAAGTTAAAGGCCTCCCAGGGAAAAGGGGTAGGCCAAAGAGGACATGGATGAAAATAGTAAGGTTAGATCCAAAGGAGTAAAACCTATTTGAGGATTTGGCTCGTGCTGGATCGGAATGGAGAAATATAATTCATATACCCGGCCCCAACATAGTTAGGACAAGGCTCTAATGATCAATGATGATGAGATTGTAAAAAACCATGTATCAACCCAAAAGCTTAAGCTGATAGGTGGAAGGCTCAAACAGGTATATGAAGACATGTCCAACTCAGGACTTAAGGCGACGTGCGATGTGGGACTTCCCAACACTCTCCCTCACATGCAGGCCCAACAACTTTCATGGACGGGCCTGCCACGTGAGCTACACAAGAATGACTTAGATCGAAACCTGCTCTGATACCATGTAAGAAACCATGTACCAACCCAAAAGCTTAAGATGATGGTGGAAGGCCCAAAAAGGTACATGAAGACAAGTCCAACTCAGGACTTAGGCAATGTGGGACTTCCCAACAGCACTTAACCCTAACTGCCATATCATGTAATAGGAAAGAAAAATGGAATATATCCTAAATAACAATATAATATTTTCAAAGTTACCACTTGATCCATTCAAAACATGAGAACGTAAGTGACCAGAAAAAGGTAAATAAGCTATGTAATTCCTTAGATACCAAGTAAATACCAAGTTAGAAATGCCATGTTAGAAATGGCAACCGCCGCTAATCATATCCCAGGAAAAAGGAAAACAAAAAAGAACAAATGATGTAGAAATTTTACCATGATGAGTGTTTTAAAGTGTCAACAATTGCTGAGTATTACAGGTAAAAGTTGCCCACCGTATCGGATATTCTGGAACAGCTTGCTTCTCAATCATGCAACAGATAGAAAACCAAGTAAGAAAGAGATACACAACAAATTCAGCTAACGAAGAACATATGGCAAGAAAAGCTTACAAAAGAATCAGGGTAGACAATAGAGGCAGTCAAAAAGTAATGACAGAAAATAAAAATAGGATTCCTCAAATTATAAGTCACCAATTATCATCCAAGTCACAAATGACAACCACCACCAAGTACAATTAAAGTTTTTTCCCTATATTATCAGCGTAAATCTCAATTACCAACTAAATAAATCTGCAAAATAAAATACACCACCCTAGGTTAACAAGTTTATGAATAATCAGACTACCAATTGTTTCACCAGCATTCTTCAGCATCGGCACATTATGAGTGCTAGACTCAGGAAACCAATGTTGGGAATGAGAGAGAAGCACTCAAGCAGATTGTTTATTAACCAACAGTAATTCTTTCTTACAAGCGGCACAAATAAAGGATTAATGGGAACCCCTGAGCTTACAGAACAACAATGCCCATATGAATAGTGTCCCATGACTCATCTACAACATCGAAGAAGAGCTCTCTTTCCAGATAAAATCCCAGAAGAACCTAATATGTCATTAAATTTATCAAAACAAAACTCAAATTCGTTCACAAAAAAACAATTAGCAATGTAGGAAAGCTCCTTCTATTCATAATGGCATACAATTTTACAGAACTTTCAAGTTTCAACCCAATAAGAATCTTGGCCATTATTGAACAATGCCATCACTGGTGGCCACAAAATACATGGTAGGAGTGTAATCTGAAGTCTGAACAGATCAAGGTCAAAGCAAACCAGAGTTAGTCAGGTCTCCCACTTGACCAGACCCGTTGACCGGCTGGCCTACATATAGCTTGCAGAACTTGAATTGTATTAGACCTAGAGTCTGACCATTTAGGTCAAGTTGTAAAAAGAGAAAACCAAAACCTTGCAGAACAAGACAAAGGGCCTCTTTGTTTGTAATCAAATACATGTGTATTACTTTAATACATATATATATATATATATTACATTACATATCCATTTGAAAGTATGAATTGAATCCACGTGTGAATTGATTTCAAGTGCTTGTTTGTTGTCACTAATTACATATCTAAATCCTATGTAATACAAATTACATTGTTTGTTTAAGCATTTAAACTCCAATGTAAATCTTTTTATATTTTTTATAATAATCAAATAAACATGAAAGTTAGCATGCATAGCCTTACCTAACAAAGTAATGATGAGTGGGGCCCACTTACCTCATTCTTAATTCCATGCCCCTAAATAGGATCTTTCATCCCAATGTCCTATGAGAAATCAACATATCTCACAATCATACCCACCAAGAAAAATAAGTCAAAATACCATCGAACCTATCCAAGTATTTCTCAGTGAATATTAGGGTAGAACTGAGGAACATTAAGATGCCAAAAAAGGTAAAAATGTGAACTCTGGTCATTGCCTTTATCCAATACTCAACCAAAACCCTCAATGCAATACCCTCAAAACCACACTCTTTATCCAAATGGATGCATTTCAAGAGAATAAACTACCAACTGTTGATTCTAAAGCTCTGCTATCCGCATAAAGGAAGAAAAATATACGCACAAAAAGAAATTTCACTAGCAGCAACAACATTTTAGCCAACTCATTGCATAAATTCAAAACATCAACATATCTATAACTGTCTCAAAGTACTCCTATCAACATGAGATATATGCAAAAACAGAAACTATTCCGTAGCATCCATCCATCATATAACCAATTTCGCTGGGATCCACACCACACTGTGATAGGAATTGGCTAGTTGCTTCCTCGTCACAGGGTAACTTCAGCGCCTTGTGTCTCAGTTTTCTCTCTAGGCTCAGCTCATCTACAATTCTATGATCTTGCTTTGGGTTGGTCTAGTTGGTTTTAGTTTTTTGACTTCATCAATAGTTTGTGAGAGACAATCAAACTCCATGCAAGCAACTCTCGTGGATCTCCAGAGCTCCTTCGATTACAAGGGGTCTTTATGGATACATTGGAATTCTTCATTGTACGGGAGACTTTTGAGGAGACCTCATCTTCGTTTTCATCATCCGATGACACATGTGACGTGAAAGGATTAACAGGTTCAGTTGCAATAGGCAATAAGAGGACAATGTGACGGGATTTTAAATATGACCATCCCAAGTAACCAGCTTGTGTGAGTTTTGGCATGAAGATTGAATTGAATGTTTACAAAGACAATATATTTTATCTACTCAAAAGAATCCATGCATGGCAAATGCAATATTTGAAATTGTGTGTAGGAAACTAATACTAATTACATTGGTGATGATAGTCGATAGAGACCTGAAAGCTAAGTCTAACAGATGCATTCCTTCATTGTCTTACAAAAGAATTGAGGAAATATAACTAGTTATTATATTCAGCAAATCTTTTTTGATTAATCTTCCCCCTCATCAACCGTTCATTCCCAAGGAAAATAAATCAAAGACACATACAAGTGATGGATTTTAACTTAAACTAGCAGCATGTATGGTTGAAATTAACATCCTAAAACTTTCTTTCACTGTGTTCTTTATAAAGAATAAACAGCTATTGGAATGAAAAGCAAGCCATTAGCTTAAATGAACCCTGGAAGTCCTTTTTTTTTAATTGGAACCCTGGAAGTTCTTGAAAAGCTACAGTTTCTACCTACCACAGTCCTATTTAGAAGTTAAAGTAAAGGAGAATACAAATCTTTGACAGTCTTCAGTTGCAAAAAGTTCATGCCAGACGTCTCATGGTTCTAGAAAACATACAAAATAATATTGTTTTTCTGGTTTCTTCTCCACTCATGGACAACGGAACAATTGCTTGATATATGTTCCCCATTCATGTACAACTGAGTAGTTTGTTACATATCTATCCATAAAAGAGCTACCACATGCTTGAGTCCTCAAGCAAGAAGAAGACCACAAGAACCATCCATCATTTGATGATATGTTCACTGATAAGCAGTTTACACAGATACCCATCCATCATTTACAATTAAATCTGATGTGCTTTCAGGTATTCATAAAAATTTTTAACCACTTTACAACAATATAGACTTGAAAGGTAAACTATCAAAACACAAAAATGAAGCAACCCCATTACTCATCGATTCGTAAACAGAACCCTCCCAGTCAATAGCAAAGAACTCAAGTTTAATTAAAGAACAACATCAGACAGCAGATACAAAACCTGAATCTACAAACATCATCAAAGCATCAAAGTTTCTTTCTAGCAACACAAATCGAACAACAATACTCACGAGAGAGAACAAATATCCAGAAATTATCAAAAACCCAAAACATTTCTCAATCCTAACCAGTAAAAAGGCAGTAAAACCTAAAAACAAAGAATCAAATCAACCAGTCCAAGTCAAATCAGACATGCAAAAACAGCGGAGAAACCCAATTAAAGAAAATCCAAATGGACCTTCCCACACAATCCCAAAGTAGTTACTAGAAAGACATTGCTTGATGTCCTTTCTGGGTGCTTCAGATTAGGGGCAGACCAAGGTAGGGTCGAGGTGGGGTGATTGCCCCCCTCAACTTTGAGTGTCTCACTTAAGCTAAGCTCACGAAAGTGGAGCTCCACGGTGGGGCAGCCTATTGAAAATCTAAACCACTTAAAATGAAAGCCCTCCAATACAATGGGCTGTCCCAAAATTTATTTCAATAAGAGTGGGTCCCACCATAAAATTGAGCATATGATATTCTTAATCACACGCTCAATCATAGTGTGGGACTGACTCTTACTGGAGAAAAACTCACCACCATGGAGTTTCATGCTTATCACTGGAAGCGCGAGTGAGACATCCAAGGGTGCAAACTCTTAACTTTGCATTATCATATCACTTACACCTTCATGACTTCATAAATGACTTTAAGCGTTGCCCCTCAACCATCCATGCCTACAGTGACACCGTGAACCACCAAATGATCACAGCCTATCAAATCAAAGAATCTTCATTCTAATTGTAGTGGAATGGTTTACACATAAACAATACTGACATAAGTTCCATTTTGATTTGAGAGATATACAATCCTCAGTGTAACAAGGAGAAAAGGATTATTCTGAAAAATTATGTCTTGGAAAATGATTGGGGTACGTTCATATCAAGGATTTTTCTTTAGATACTACTGTTGAAAGATTTCCAAAAATTAATCTAATGTAAATGATTAGTAATAGATCAATGAACATAAAATATTATAGCTGAACATCACTTGCCCCCTACAAGAAATTCCTGGCTCTTGCCACTGTGTCAGATCTTGCACAGGGGAGAAAAAGAAGTGGTCAATGTTTCTTACAAGCATTATAACATACACTTGATGTACATATTTAAATTCCATATTACATACAGCATCACCAACAAATTGCAATCAATCAAACAATACAAAGAAGAAATACATACCAAATGAAAACCCAGATCTGTAATTAGTACATCAATCTCCTACCCAGTACCCAAAATGAAAACCCAAATCTAAATTGAGATAGAGCAACGAGAGACGGACATGGAAAGAGGAAGAGATTGAGAAAGGTTTAATTACCCGGAGGAGTCAGACCGCTTCGAGCAAGAGGCAGAGAGATGGTAGGATTTACATTCCCGATCTGTTACATACGTATTAGAAATTTAGAATACTATATGGGTGGGCTACTGGGCTGCTAATCTAAATGGGCCACTTTCTCATGTAACTGAAAAACCAAGCCCGGCCCACATATGAGCTAGCTATGCCGCTCTCGGGATCGGGGCCAGCCCGGTCCATGAACACCCCTAAGCATCATCCGTGGTCACAATAAGGTGAGTACCACCTGGCTAAGACCTAGTGGGCCCCACAATAATTTAAGTGGTTGGGATGATGACTTGAGCCTTCATTACCATATACAGTTAAGTGGGCCCCATAAGAAACGGTGCTCACCTTAGCATGAGCACTGTGCTCCGGTGAGGGGGGCCAACATATAAGATAGGCCAGCCCAGCTCATGTAGTTTTTTGGTCTACCTTGTAAGCCTGAATGCAGATCACGGTCTTAAAAGTCAGGCCTGGGCCAAGCCATTAGTAAGACGGCCACTATTCACACAAAGGCCCATACCCAGCCCATCTTACTATCAGAGTAAAATCTGAAACACAGGATCTACCAAAGGCTACAATTTGACATTACTTCTATTAATGGTTGTCAATATGTATCTGATTTTAGTGTTCAATCAACAGTATTTATAAGAGGGGCATGGATTTTGGATTCGGAAGAAATTTGACTTCAAATCTGAATCTGTAGCCTTTAAGCCAATATACTGGATCTACATCCAACAAAGGATTCAGAGTTGGAAAATACTGCTGCATTATTCGGCAAAGAACCTGACTGTTTTACATCCTTTCCTTCCCTCATCTGAATATTATGGGGCCTGGAACTCTACTGATGGGCCAACCCAGGGCCAGGGTTGGATAAGAATCGGTTGATCCACTAACATTCCTGCTCTTAATGGGTTTCAGTCTTCTTTTCTTATATCTAGACCTTTATTTATTCAAATCAAATGTACTAACCACCCTTTGGATTACCTTCTACATACAAATTAGGCCATCCAGGCCAACCCCACATCTACTCCAGTGGGGCCTGGGATAGGGTCAGGCCTGGGTTAACCCAGCCCACAGGACCTCTATAGGTAAATTGGACTTGGCTAATCAAATTGGCTGAACTTACCCAACCTGTGTTTCATGACAAGATGGTGGGTAGGATGCAGGACCCGAAATCGTGACCACTGATCATAATTGACCTCAGCCCAGCCTGGATCTGGTACTGGCCCTAACTTCACCCAGAAACCTCAATGCTCAGCTCAACAGAGAGCGCCCAATATATCTCTCCGGTCTCTATAAATGATCCTGACCATGGTTAGAAAATTCTCCGAGCTCACTCTTGACTCTCCCGAGTCATCTAGTTTTGACAAATGACATAGTAAAAAATAGGGGAGACTCGGCCGAGTCATCTCATTTTAATAAGTTATTTGCATTATGAACCACTTAATAGGTACATGTAATTTTAAATAATTAAATTTATTTATAAGTAATTATGCATGAAACTTGGAGTTAGTAATTTAAAAATGATGACTAGAATGTAATTGAAAACTTATATTTGATCTTTTACATTTGATATTTGAACTAATAAATTATGTAATATGCGGTTCTTTTCTTTTATTTTCCTTATTGTAGTATTTTTCTTGCACATATAAATTTATTAAATTGAATTGATTATACGAAGGCATGTAAATAAATGTAGTTGTATATTTTATAAATAATAGATTCATTTTAAGATATTTCTAAGCTTATATTTAGAAAAACATGACTCTCCCGTGTCTTCGAGTTGACTCTATCCGAGTTAGTTTTTTTTGCATTGGACAAATCGAGTCCAAATTATAAGTTTTCCAACCGTGATCCTAAACATTCATTTAATGCATATGTGCTGTCAAATACTCAAATCTGATTTCCAGATGTTTAAGAGGACATTGAAATGCAGAAAGAGGTCTGACCATGGTCAAGTTTTTACTTCTTGAATGGTCACAAGTGTGCATGGTCAAACCAGAAAGAAAATGCATTGGTCACGGGCCTCGGCGCCTATTTAATATTTGAGATGAATCCGTAAAAGTAATGAATCCATCTCACGAATCCTTACAAACATACCAAGCTAGGATCCTATTCATTTCCATGGAATTGAATACATAAATGTCGTGTTCAAATGTGCTCCATCAAATGCTTAAAGTGGGGAGTAGGGATGCAAGTGGGTCCCTGATTCTCCAATTATTCAGAGGTTTACATCCATTAAAAATCGGGTTTGGGTCCTCATTTAAACCCCGATAAGCAAACGGGCTCAGGTCCTTTTTGGACCCCACAAACTAAACATGTCTGGGTCTGGTTCTACCTTAGTTCTGACTTGTGGACCTGAGACCTGACATTTTACCTCAATTTTCAGGAATCTCTCCTGTATCAGTCCTATATACAGTTCCGGTTCCGATTCCTGGTCCACCATGGACTTGGACCAAAACCGACCCATTTACATCCCTAGCCGCGAGGGGTAAAGGATATAAGGTATGGACTAGATGAGACTCCTTATTAGGATTTGAATTACTAGAGTGATGGCTGGGTATTCATTTCTCACCTTCCCTTATTTTATTCTCATTAAAGGAAGGACTCTTTTTATGGTCGTTTTTGGAAATTTCATCTTTTTTTTCTTCAATTTTAACAACTTTTAGATATAGAGGTCCTGGAATTCTAAGTAATTAAATCACATGAACAATTGGGCTCTAAGTCGTGTGTAATGTTACAATACCTCAAGCAGTGACAAATTGTATGTTCTTAGCAAAATTTAAATATCTGGAACTCTCATCTCTAATTAGGAATAAGGGTGTTGATTCGTAGGTTGGGCTGGGCTGGGCTGGGCTGGGCTGGGCTTGGATTTAATTTAAAGTCCTAGTAACGCCCAGACCTAGCCCATTTGAAAAATATGTGCTTTGTGTAATATGTTGGGCTGGGACAAGCCTCTATTAAGCGTGGATGCGCCCAGGTAAAGTTAAGCCTGAATCCTGTTCCTGCTCCCAAAATCCAGCCCAAATCATCCCCATTTCACGGGCCAGGCTTGGGCTAGAACTGCCATGAGCACCTCTATTTAGGCATCAGGAGTGTACCTGCAGGCTGCTGCATTTGTTGAGCTGTACAGAAATGTTTATGGATGTAATGGGTCAGGTCTGGGGAGGACCATAATGTATTCAGAACCATTTTCTGCAAATGGATCTGTAATTCAGATTTGGATTTAAGATGGTTCCTATTTGTTGGACCCAACATCAATTAAAAGGCCAAAGTTAATTAAAAGGTTGAAGGCCCAATTTTGGATCTAAATCCAGACAAAATAAGGCTAATTAATATGAGTGTACTGAGTTTAGTGGGCCTTGAAATTGATTCGTGGAATGTAAAAGTGGACAAAACGAAAGAATAGCGGGCCTAAAACTTTTAAGGCCTTATCCTACCCTAAAGGGCTAGTGCCGGGGCCAAAGCTGGGCTAGGACTAAAAGAAAAAATAAATTCTTTTTTTTTACCAAGCAAGAATAATTTTACCAAGCAAGAATAATTTTCTTATGCTTAGAAAGAGCAAAGAAAAAACAACAAAATTAGATCTTCAACGGCCAAAACCCCTTATGTACGGTACGGTATATTGTTGAGTTGGGTTGAAAAAAGGATCCTCAGCTGCCAAAACCCTTTGCGTATGGTACAATATATTGTCAGCTTTAACACCTTTGGTACGGTAATTGTGATGAAAAAAAAAAAAAGGGGACATTTGCAAATTGTAACGTACGCCTGTAGCCCTTCTTATGAGTTACATGTACCTTGGTGTAGGTATAAGATTGTGAGGCCCCACCCCTGGTGGGCCCTCAGTTTGAATTTAATAATAATTAATAAAGTATTTTCTATATTTATATATGCTAATTATTAGGAATTTAGTGGTATAGATTCTAATATCCCTAAGTATTAGAGTGTAGCTTTTATTTAATTTTAATAAATTGGATTATACTAGGTTTTAATTAGCATTAGCACTAATGGGAAGGGCTTCAGTGTTGGAACCTTCTAGAACCTTACCTAATTCACCCAAATGCCCATGGCCCCATGTTATTTTCATTTGGAACCAAAATACCCTTTAGGTAATTAGCCTAAAACCCTAAATTATAAAACCTAAGCTATTGTAAACATTGCCCTAAACCCTAATTGCCTCTCATCTTGCATCTAACTTATTTTCTTCCTCATGAAAACCCTAATTCCCCTAAATCCCAGCACAAGGAGGCTAGGAGACTCTCCCAATTTGCAACTATCACTCTATTGGATCTCTTCTCTCACTTCAATTTCCCTTTCTTCTACACTAAGGCAAGTACCCTATGTTAATTTCACTAGTTGTATGCTTTCTTTCTTTGTTCTTGTTATTTCAATTCAAATGAGTAGAAATGCATGCTTAGACCTTCTTCTTGAGCTTTGTCTATGGAAAAATGGTCATTGATGGATGGGTTTCTCCATTTGGAAGATTAATAGCCCGGATGGATGGTGGTGATGATTATCGAAGTGTTTCTGTGTTTCCCTATGTATATGTGATGTATGAGAGTGATTTGGGTCGATTTGAATGAAAATTGGATTGAGAAGGAGAAATCCAGAAATCTGGAAATTCAATTTTCTGCGTGTACCCGGTCGACCGGACCCTGTCCCGGTCGACCGGGCACACTAAAACTAAGAAAAACCAAGTCCCAGTTAATTTTCTGTAACTGTGCATAGACAGCGTACCCGGTCGACCGGACCCTATCTCTGTCGACCGGGAACACAGGAAAACACAGGGAGTAGCTGAGACCTGTAATTTCTCAGAAGGTCAGGTTTTGTGTGTACCCGGTCGACATCACAGCCATGATGTCGACCGGATACACAAAGAATTCTGCAAGACCCCCCAGCTGTTTGGCTTCAGGTCTTAGTGGACCCGGTCAACATCACGGCCATGATGTCGACCGGGGACACTGCAGGATGTCGACCTGGGAGGTCAATAGCCAGTTCACCCGGTCGACATCCCAGGGTGTGATGTCGACCGGGCAAACTATGAATAATGAATTTTCCAGACTTCAACATTTGTGATGTTTGATCACATGTGGGGCCCATTGACCATCCAAATGACCTTCCATCAAGTGTGCCACACACAAATCAATGGCATGGCTCAGTCTTGATTCGTGGGGCCCACCAAATGAAGGTTTAGGATTTGAATCATCATTGACTTGAACCTCAACTGTAGTTCATGGTGTCCACAACTTCAGGAGCACTAGATTTATCATTTTGGACACCTGAGGCTACAGTTGGGGATCCAATCATGTGATGAGGCCTGAACCAGGAGTGGACCACTACCTAGGACTGGTCTTTTGCCTATTTCCATTTGATTCCGTGTTTTAAAGATTTCTTGGGTTATTCTTCTCTCTTAACCTTATTGTTGTCTTAAACCTGTTAATTAATGGAAATTGGAGGACCTGAACCTAGGATTTCTTAGAGGTAACCCTAAGTTGTGTTTGGAGATAATTGACCCGTATCTGTGTCTAGGCAAGCCCTCATACAGCCTAAGACTGGGAATGTGGAACCCTAAATTGGAGAGGTTAGTCTTTAATGGTTGGTTAACTCATTGTGTATGAGTATAGGATGAAGGTTCGTGGAATGGACACAGAATGGTACTTGTGTTACCTCAGGCCACAGTTGTGAGCATTGGAGTGGATCCAATGTTGTTGGACTTGGACTTGTTCTTAGTGTTCCATGTTGTACCTTAACCTCTTAGAGACCTGGGTAGGACCTTGCTCACGCAAGTTAAGCCTAGACAGACACAGACCCGTACTTAGTTCCCGAGTCGGCACTGAACATTCACTTAGTTGTTTTTAGCTCAGCCAAATGACTGATCATCTCTAGTAGGAGCTATGTTCTGGTTACTTAGAGCTATCATGATGAGCTGTGATTAGACGGACGGTGTGATACCACGTCCGGGTTAATCTGATAAAAGGGTGTGATCGGTGAAATAAATGGGTGTGATTAGTGTGATAAAGGGGTGTGATCGATGTTATGTATATTGTATGTTATATTTATCAGGGTTGTCATCCCTTGCATGGTTATTACCCTTTCCCCACCGTAAACTGTTTATGGTATGGGACGTTTACAGTACAGGAGGGCCGCGGCATAATATCCCGAAGTGTATTTAGCTTGTGTGAATGTGCCCCTTTGTTGTCTGTTTAGATTAGTGTACTTTACATTTCTGATTATAAACTGTTATTACTGCTCAACTGTCTAGATTATGTACATTGTTTACTCATATAATTATGTACCTGTCATTACTATCTTTGTGTATGCATCTTGTGTTATCTGCATATGGTGTCTTGCCAAATCTTTAGATCTGACCCATCTTTGGTGCTTAGGTACAGACCATGATCCCGCGGGCGACGCGATCTATGAGACGCCCATAGTTGGGGACTACGGATGGGGGCCGGCTGACCAAGTGGTCGAGCTGGAGGATGGAGAGCCTGCACAGGAGGGTTGAGTGCAGATTGTTATTTTGGGTTTGAGAGCATTTTTGTAGTGAGATATGGGTAGACTTACTGATATGTATAAACCTTTTGATATCTATACTTTGAGATCACTATTAGGCTTCCGCACTTATACATCTGATTTATATACTTGATACTATTGCTCCTGCTATCTTTATTTCGTTTCCGCATATAACTGTTGATTATGACGTTGTTTAAAAATTTTTAAAATTTGACCTCACTGCGGACTACGATCCTAGAAGTTCTCGATTTTTCCGGGAAGTAGCGCGCCAACTTCGAGTACCTTAGCGTTATCTTCGGTATTCGGAATTGGGGCATTACAAAGATGCTTACACTATACGGATCCATAGAAATCCAGGCAGCTAGTGCACGTCATGTAGCATTTTGTAGTCGCCCAAATAGATAGCGATGTCTTTATCTATGTGTGTGGATAAAATACGGTAATGACGAGGTTAAGGCAGGACCACGGTGATGCACTAACCGTTCACCTCGGTCTCGGTAAGCACAGCTTAGCAATTCGGCAGCTTGGTAAGGAGCATCGGCTCAAGAGGTCCCCTCGCTCAGCAGCTCGGCAGCTCGGTTAAGAGTGCCAGCTCAGCTAAGTATTAGCTCGGCTCGGCGTGAGTGCCGGCTCAGCTAAGTGTCAGCCCAGGCAGACCATTCCCGGTCCTGGTAAAAGTACTGAAAGCAGAGAGTGGGCCATCACACTCCTATGAGAAGTACGGGCGAGCCCTGACAGATAGGGTCGCTCATTTATGGCGATAAGAAGTTGGCTTTATCATCGCTTCACATCAACTGTCCAAAACATGGAAGTTTCTGATGGGATGTGCCTTTTTTATCTACCGCCGAATATCAAGGTAAGGCCCGATAGGACCTTACTCCACCTACCCCCACTCACAAAGAGAATGAACAAGGAATCATCTACAAATACACATGGGATCAGCCCCATGGAGGTACGCAATATACAGTACGCTAACACAGCACAAAAACTCTCATTCTCTTCTTCATCCTCCTGCTTAGTTTTACCAGAACTAACTCAGGCATCGGAGTGCCTTCGGCTGACGGCAGCCAGGGGCTCTGACCCAAGTTGTTTTCCTTCCCTTTCAGGTCCTTGGCGTTCGGTCTTCCCTGATCTGCAAAATTCTGCATCTTAATCTAAGTAGGTGTCGTGTTTTCACCGCCTACACTATGTATTGTAGATAATTCCTTCACTGATTAGATGAGAAACCCTCATCAATGGTCTTGATTTTGGTCCAGTCATCGTTATCAACCCAAGTCAGCTGGATAGAGTCAATGACACATGCGACACGTAGGCGGTGCCCACACCTGTCACAATATGTAATGTTCCCCCCACCAGAAATCACACTTTAATTTGTTAATATACTCTTTAATCTTTCATTGCTAAAACCCAGAGGGAATGAGCCCTTTGCAGTGCAGAGTTAGTAACTAAACAGCCCAGCCCATCCAATTGATCAATGGGCCACCTCTGTTTGATGGTTAATACTATTCAATTCAGGGTTATCTAGATTGAGTATCCATGATCAGAATCATGCCAATCCAATTCGTGAGTTGTTTCTCTTGGGTCCCAGTATCAAATGCTCCCCATGACTCTTCTAAGTTTAGGATACAATTACTCAATCTATTAAAATATATGGTCTCTCAAACTCTGGCCCAAGTTCACACAATCTAATATCTGGATTGCAATCAGTTCAAGATGGAAACATGGCCCACCATAGAGGGCTTGAAATCCTAGATCTAAAATCTGGCACAACTTGCAAATTCAACAGAACAGATGTACCCATTGACTATCCCATTCTATTCCTACCAATTCATCATCATTGTCATGAACTGAAACACAATCACAGTCAACCATCCAACTAAAGAGATTTTTTTTCTTCACATGTATTCAAATGTACAGCGAGGCCACATCATGGACAGCTCAGATCTGGGTGCATATATGCCAAATGCTGCATGTACATTACAGTTTTACCTGAAACAGCATCTATCATATGATTTTATAACAAGCTATAAAATAATTGTAGGGTGGTCCCTCTCCCTTCCAATAATTTAGATTGGGAACTTGTGCTGGACTGTGACATGGATCTTGCAGTGTCCCTTTAAATTACGAAATAGAGAACGTGATCAAATGAAAGAAGACTGCACACCCCAACAGACAATAACAATATCATGCAAGTGGCAAAATTGATTTCTTGTGTCTTAGTCAAAGGCTTTGGATTGAAGCAGGTGTGGAGACCCATAAGAGAATTTCTCTTTTCTTTCTTTCTTTCAAAGGAGCGGATGTCCATATGTAAATATTTCAGTAGAGTCCACCTCAATTTATGTCAACCATTTATAGTTGGGACAACTCAAATATCAGTGTGATTTAATGATCATAAACATCTATTCAAGCTTAATGATTATTCAAGCACTTGTAATCAGCTATTGCTAATATAATTGGCTTAGCCGACTACAGGCTGAGACCTTTTAAGTTTCATACTGAAATAGGGATGGGAATGGCCATACAAGTGGGCATGTAACATAGGATCATATAAGGACTTTTATGCACACACAAAAAAAATGTATTGTATTAACGAAAATTAAATGATCTCCTACTCAGTACGCACAGTTTACACAAGAACAATACACCTCAAATGTCATTAGGGTAGGCCTCACCTACCAAACTTATCTTGCAGTCATTTCCCATATAAACCGTGGGTAAGAAATATTTTCTTTATTAGACTATGCTTTTCCGGGAACGGAAGGCAATTGTCACATAAGCCATAACATGTAACGTCTCTGACCTGGTTACATGTTTTAGTATCTACATATATCAGTCAAGGTCACAAACGTTTTTTTTTTTTTTTTAACTATTATGATGATGAATCATATCAACCTCCAACAGACAATGAAGATGGGCGCAATGATCTAAATTAATGAAACTTATTTCCTTATTAAGAAAAATGTTGGTCGGCCAAGTCAAACGAGGTTGAACAATTCAATGTTTATAGTTCATCCTGCGGCTTGATTTTGCAATAACACAGTCGTTTTTTTGTTGGACAGAAAAGTTTTGTTAAGGTAAAACAATATAGACAACAACTGCATACTATAAACTTTCTTCGACAGCAACCAAGAAAATTATTTTACCCACCCTAACACATTCATAATAATTGTCTTGATTGACGATTCCCCGCCTACATTAGTGTTGAAAAGTAACTTCGCTATCTCTACTAATACCTCAAAGTTTTGGTTGGGTTGGTTAGCCGACAAAACATAATATGATGTCAGGGCTAGCTAGTCGTGAGTTTAAGTCATGGGAAGATCAATTTGGTATTGAAGTGTACGTATCACGAAATGTGTGAGCATTTTCCGCCACCTCTACTAACACAATTCTAATTACTTCGAATCAAGGTTGGGAAACTCGCCGAGTTAACTCTTGACTCTCTTGAGTCATCTCATTTTGATGAAGAACCGAGTCAAATGTAGGAAGCACTCTTTCGAATCATCTTATTTTAGTAAATTGTTTGCATCTGAACCATCTGATAAGTAGATCTAATTTTAAACAATTAATGTCTATTGTTAAGTAAATATGACGAGGTTTGGAGTTGGTAATTTAAAAATAACGATTAGAATGTAATTTAAAACTTACATCCGATCTTTTACATTGAATATTTGAACTAACAAACTATGTGATATTCAATATCTTTTTTTCCCTTATTATAGTAGTTTCCTTGCACCTATCATTTGTTAATTTGGATTAATCATCATGAATGTATGTAAATAAGTGTATGTATATTATAAGTATTTGATCTATATTTTAATTGCTTTTAAAATTATATAAAAATAACACGACTATCTTGAGTCACTGGTTGACTTTACCTTAGTCAAATTGCTTACATTGGATGAGTTAAGTCCAAGTCACGAGTTTTCCAACCTTCTTCGAAAGCATTCAAAAAAATATAAACTTTAGAAAATCCTCTAACTTAAGTCTTGCTACCGTAAAAGTGATCATCCCTCTTTCTTCAACTTCTTTGGCCTAGAATAACGTCAATCCCCTAATTGAGCCTATACCAGTTAAGACCCTTAAACATCATGATTCATGATATAACCAAAGACTAACTTACCATCAAACACATCAAATGCCGCATTCAGAGAAATTACTACTTGATCTCTTCTAATCCCAGCCCTAAAACGAGAGTCGGGGTTATTCTCAAAACGGATTTCTCCTCTACAAGAATTTTGGGAGGATACAATATATTCCATTCGAGCCATCAATCTAAAATGCTGCTATCTAGAAAATTATGAGAAAGTACACCAAAATGTGAAATAAATCACGTAGCTCTTGCACCATTACAATGGAAAAGAGGGTGTTCATTCGACAACTCCTTATTATCACATATTAGGAATAATTTTTTATGTTTTTTTTATAACCCCCCTATCCACGTATTATATATCATGCAAACCCTACTATGCACATGCACCGAGTACAGCTACGGTAGGGGTGGCCAACGAAGGTAGGTGTCAAACACAGGTCCTCTCGCTTCTTAAAGCTCAAAGTCCTTAGCCAGCTGAACTACCTTTTGTTGATTATATATTTGGAATATGACGTCAAAATCACCATTCATCACACTATGGTTACCCACAGCCAGTATATAGAAAATGACTACGTATGTAGGGAAAGGCACTGGTACAGATACAATAGGAGCATCTGCCCACCCAAGTTGAGTGATTGAATCCCTTTAACCACATGTTTTTTTGGTAATTTTGTAGGCCCCAAATAGGTACTCTAAGCTGTTCTTCTTTATTGGACTAATCAACCCTAAGACGTTTAATTCCATATTTTAAATCTTTGTAGATTTATAAGAAAAAAAAGCCCAAAATACTTTAACTTACTGATCGAATTTTCTATACTCCGAGGACAACTCATAATTGACGATTTAGAAAAAACGATGTGATATCCTCATGTTAATGATAAGCACCAAGAAATTTAATTTAACGTCTTAAATCTTCATAAATTTAAGAAAAAAACTATAAAAACATTTCCAAATAAAAAAACCAAAAATCTCTAAAAACACTGTATGTACTCATTTCCACATAAGAAAAATGATGATTTTATCAAATATAATAATGTATTTCACTTGTGAGATTCATTTGTAAAACTCATTATCATATGATTCATAATATCCCGAGCAAGTTGACAGCTATTATTGAACTGTGACTATCTGGGAATTTAAATCGTGGGCCGTCTTCTTTGTTGACAGTGAGTGTGGGACCCACCGGAACAACCACGCCTGTGATAAAGAGACAAGAGGCATCCAATGCAACTCCATCAAAAGGGCAAGGGCCCCACATCGCTTTATTTATTTGCCTGGTAAGGCCGGATTCGCTTGGGTCTAATAACCTAGAGAAATCCTGCGTTAAAAATGAATATTATCTATTGAAATTTCAACCGCTTAAAATAAACATCCACAAAATATATTAGGTATCATCAAAATTTAAATTAATCCAAGTTTGTTCTACCAGAGGACTCATCATTTGATGCCATGCTTTTCATCAAACATTCATTCCTGGAACTAAGATTCACTCTAATGAATACATAAAGGATGTTTACTTTGAACGACTTGGATTTCAATTTAGGATCCCGAATCCTAACTCCAAGACCAGAGCTTCGATGAGAATCCGCCAATCCAGATTTTGGATCTGCTTATGTAGGAAAACATCAGATATTCATGAATCACAAAAAACACAAACTTCATTGAAATAGGAAAACATCTCAAAATAGTCCTTAAAGTTTACCTTATTTCCTAAAAGCACACGAGTTTCAAAAGATATTAAATTACAACCTAATTTCAAGTAAGTTTTCAATTAATTAAGGACATCCAACCATTTAAATGTATTTTTCCTTTAATTTTTTAGAATACCCAAATCACCATTCATTTAAAATCATGACATGTTTATGATGGCTAATCGCAATAGGGAAGCTAGTTGTCATAAATCACCCTTAGAACAACGATAAAGGAAAGAACGAGAAGATAGAGGGAGTGAAAGAGAGTTTTATTTCAATTGTGGGTAATTTGAGTATTTGAAGAACATTGAAGCAAAAACTCACCAAAAAACACCTTTAAATGGATGCTTGTCCTTCATTACAAACTTGTTAGAAAACTTAAGCCCTAATTTGAAAAGTTTTAAAACTCGCATTCTTTTTAAAATAAAGAAAAAACATAAGATCTTATTTGAAAATCCCCCTTCAAATAATATATCTTAGTCACCATGCTATACATGTGGTCCAAAATTAAAAGCATATATATATAAATAAGATCACATGTCATGTCCTCACTCTTATCAATTATTGTTTTGGTCAAATCCTGGCTCTTTGGGGCTTTATCAATTTCCTAATTGAAGTACTGTGGTTAGATTTGCCGACCAAATCAATCTATGCGGGCCATCATTTTAGGATTCCTACAGTTGATTTGGTGGACACACTATGGCCTATGGGCATGTTAAGTCAAGAGCTGATGTTGTTGGATGCTGGGAGTATTTAGAATGATGTTGAGTGGAAGGTGGAAGTGTAAATAAAGAAGACAAAAGGGAGGAGAGGAAGTTTGTATGCAGGATAAGGCAGAACTACAGCACACAACTTACTGCAGAAATAGGCACGCAGCAGCTGTACCCGCCTCTAGCGGGCCTGGCTGCTGTGACAGCCTGCTCCAGCGAGCTGCTCGAGAGGGACTGGGTTCTGGCCTAGATCTGTTTTGGGTGCAAATTGAGGCCTTTTTATGACTCCCCTTCTCGAAAATTACTGGAAATAAAAATGCAATGACTATCTCTGAAAATTATTGTTTGATTGGAAATTTTTGAAGATAATTGGCTGAACTGACCATGCGAAATGTCACTTTTGAATGAAGTAATTCTTAAATTTTCAAATTTCATAATTTTGTTAACTATATGGAGGATTTTGAAGTTCTATAATGGGGCACAACATTTTAAATTCTTCAAATGCTCCCAACAAGATATCCTGTTTACAAATAAACATGCATGGATTAATACAAATTTGTGTTTGCTTTGTAAAGTACCCTTTTGAAAACATGCCAATCAATAATAATACTAAAAAGATGCTACAGTGTGGGTTATGATAAGACAAAATATCTTAAAGTTTGGCAATCTTTTACAGTAATCTGGGTTCATGTAATCCCTTCTTTTTTTTCTTTGTTTTTTCATTCCCTGAGAGACACTGTGGACAGAAGAAATAATTCAATATCCATCTGGTGCCACATAGTGTGTCCCCATATGAACAATAGGATGATCACAAAACGTGGAGTAAAACGTGGTGTCTGTGGAATTGAGACCCCGTTATTCCTTTCCAATAATTCCAAGTGAAATTTGTCAACTTTGTCCAAGTTTTGTACCAATGAAGTTGGATCCTTGCGATGATTACGGCGATAGATGTAGACGGTGGAGAGATAAGAATGAAGAGAGAGACTGAATGAGAGACCGAGTAAGAGTCCGAATTTCGAAAAGAAAATGTTGAAAAGACATTTGAGTGATTGAGTGAAGGACATTTGAGGATAAAGATATCATTACAAGCCAATTTAGGCTCCCAATCGGTCTCTTATTCTGTCTCTGTAGACTTTTTCAAAAATGAATACCCAAGCTGTCATGTGGCTCATGTCCACACTCTTTGTGGTATCTGGATAATTGGTCTTTTTTATTCTAATTTAGAAATAGTAAGGTTATTTTAATTATTTGAGATAAAGCAACTGTGTTTTTCAAAAAATATTATCCCTAATGATGAAGTATTGAGGTCTTAATTTTATTTTTTTTGGGGATATTATCCAAAATGTTGTAGAAAATAAATTAATTTTTAAATAAAAAATAAAATAAACAAACATGAAGTAAGTTTTATGGGTTTTTTTTTTATGAAAAATATATATAGAACTATTATAATTAAAGATCAATGATAGAGAATTAAGCATGACCTAATTCGTAAGGGGTAGTGAGTCAGAGGGGAATGGTTTGATCATAAGAGGTCTGATGTGCTAAAAAAGGGGGTCCTTGCTAATCTCTCTAATAAGAGGGTTCATAGGGGTTGAAAATCATATATATATATATATATATATATATTATAAATGGAAAAATGGTCTCGTGAGAATGTGAGATGGTGGTGTACATGAGCAAAATCTATATGGTCCACTTGGATATGTGCTAATCATGAATAGCAGCGGGGATTGAAAGATCTTGATGAGGATTTTGTATGTGTAAAAAACTCCATCCAAGTTTATTTGATATGAAATGAGGTATCTTTATTCTGGCCGCAGCAAATGTGGACCATTAAGATAGAGGGGTAGGGATGATTGGATGTGGGTTTTTTTTTTTTTCTTTTCCCCACATGTCTAAACCCCATTGAGATCTTTCAATTTCTCCCACCTTTTAACAACTGCCACATATCCAAATGGGGCATATAAATCTCACTCATGTACCATACACGGGAAGACTACCTGTACAAGTAGGAAGAAAGCACACACAAGTGAGAAAGAGTAGTGCACTCAGGGTTTAAATTCTGAGCAGGTATGTGAGAACTGGCGCCACTTACTAGTGAGGTAAATTTCGCTCATGTACCGCACCATCTCACTATACTTTATATATATGTATTTATATAGTTTATTTCTCGCCACGTCGAACTTATGTGTTGCTCTAGTTGAATTAAAGCATTGGCCATTTTCAATGTGGTGGGTAGCATTTAAGATGGTTGGAATGGGTCAATTAGAGATGGACCACCCTACACGAGTCAATTTAGAAGCGAAGCTTACGTAGATGAATGCTTACTTAAGTCGACAGGGGGTAATTAGCAGCCTCATCATATATTAATAGATTGACCTTAGACACGTCTGATTGAGAGGCCCCAAGGTGGTTATGCTCGATATTTTGAGGCCCTTCTACTAATTCATGACGAGACCCACTAATCCCCACTTATGCTGGGTCGCACCCGCGAGATTCAAGAAAATTCTTTAGATGAGCCCTATGATTTTTATTTCATTACTCGTTCTTTTCATCTGACCATTGCCCACAACACCCAAACAAAATCCTCGGCCCGCCATAAATGCAAGCATCT
This sequence comes from Persea americana, assembly GCA_029852735.1. Lineage (NCBI taxonomy): Eukaryota > Viridiplantae > Streptophyta > Magnoliopsida > Laurales > Lauraceae > Persea > Persea americana. Next base: position 33,955,245 of record CM056818.1, read on the forward strand.
AAATGGTCCACAACATGCAATGTTTGTATCTCCAAGAGTTCCACTCATTAGATGACCAGCCGAACGTATGATATTGTTTGTTCATGCATATAATATAGTTCCTTTGAATATTTTATAGCATGTACTTTGAACATATATTATGATGACAACAACTACCAAGAAAGACAAAACCCTTAGTTGGTAGCATTGCGGATCACTGAATTTTATTTGAGGTGGAAAAATTATCTTATGGGATGTGTTTGAAGAGTGGTTGTAATTGCTGAATGTGATGTTTATGCAATAGTATTGGTTAAGCAATTGGTGAGAATTTCAGATTTCAATCGACTTTCCAAAAAAGTAGTAGCCAAAACCCCATAAGCATAAAGTAGATTGGATCCATATCATCTCTAGATTCCAAATTAGCCCCTTTAGAAATATGACGCCGGGGTAGATTTTGTAAGGACAATTAAGCTCTTAGATGAAACTTTAAATTTGATATATGAATGTTTCTAAGCTTTACTCCAATATAAATTGGTCCTATTCTAAAATTAACTAGCTGAATATGTTCGTACTAATCTATACTATATATATACTTCATATAATAGAAAAATCTAGAAACTTTTAAAAAATTATCAAAAATAAAATTGTAATATTTTTGTATAAATAATATTGAAATAAGAAGGATATTATATATGATATTATAATATAGAGGATTAAAAAAAAAAAAAACACCCCACATTAGATGCACTCTACACCAAAAAGGACATTTTAGCTTCCCTCACACCAAACCAGCCTTCCCTCACTGGTTTTAGCAACCTTGTGCAAGCAGAAAAAAATTGTCTTTCTCATCTTTTTCCTCCTTCCTTCTTCCTCCCTTCCCCAAACCCAATCAAATGGGAAAGAATATACGAGGATTCACCGTAAGGAAGAAGAAACAATTAGGTTCATTTATTTTTACATTTTGATGGGGAGGAAGGCTTGGTTGTGCAACCTTACCATAAATGAACTCACAAATCCCAACTCTCATGAACCTAAAAGTTGAAGTCTTTTTTGATGCTTCAATCATTCAGATCTGAAAATATTCCATTTTTGTTTGATTGATGCTTGTCCTCTCCTTGCTTCCCAAAGCCATAAAATTTGTTAGGACAAGCACGGTTGGTTTACGGATTGCGTCGATTGCTGATTACCAGTAGTCTTATGTTTTGTGATGGTCGTTATGTATGAAGCAACGCTACATTCATCACATTCCGGCTCTAATAAACCTAGGGGCCTAGTTGGATAGGCAAAAGATAGAGTAGAGTGAAGTTAAATAGGCCATAACAGTCTAAAATTTCAATTCTACCCCGTTTGGATGAGTCTGGCCCGATAGATAAAGTAATATTGTGAGTCACATATACTTCATTTAACTTCAATTCTAAATACTTTCATTTTCTTGAGTAAAAGTTGATTCTACTCCAAACCTTAACTTCAAAATAAGCATCCAAATGAAGTAAAGTGAAGTACTCTACTTTAACTTCAGCCTACTTTTCACTTCACTCCACATGTGAAATCCACTTCATTTTACTCCACTCTTCCTTTATTCAAATAGGCCCTAAAGTCGAAGTTTCTTTTGACGGTTTAATCATTCTTATCTGGAAACATTTCTCACTGCTTCAATCGTTCATATGTGGAAACATCCCATTCTCCATTTTTTAAAGATGAAGCTATGAGTGGTGATGTAATAGGGAGTTCAATTCTTTGCGGATAGTCTTGAGCTATCAACCAAGAATTGTCACATCTTGGGTTAAGAGAGGGGATTGGTTTTTTACTATCTTGAATATCTCAATTCGACCAAGTCTTTCTCCCCATTAAGATGTAAAACATAATTGAACCGATTTGGTTCTTCTTCCTCATGGCAAATCCTCATGTTATTCTTTTCCATTGGATTCCTCATTAGATTGGGTTCGAGGGAGAAAAGAAAAAGGAAGAAGATGAGAAAAACTGTTTTTTTCTGCTTGTGTAGGGTCGACGTCTACCCTCATTTTCTATAGTAAGGGTCAACATCGACCCTCGAAATAATAGGTAAACAATAGAAGGATTTCTTGACGGAAAGGCTAGTTTAGTGTGAGGGATGCTCAAATGTCCTTTTTGGTGTAGAGTGCATCTAATGTGTCTTTTTTTGGTAAAATCCTCTATAATATATAAATTTATAAGATGATAATGACGTTACCACTGATTATTATTATAGAATTAAGATACATGGGGACATATTCACATGCGCACCAAGGAAAGCAGGAGAAGGTTTTCCAAGATATGCATATTAGTGTTTATGATATTAAAATTATAATTGTATTATTTTAAGTTATAAAGACAATCATGCCTTGGTCATGGTTTACCAAGGTGAAGGTTTGCTCTCCACGTCTTGTGTTCAAATCCTATTGCAGATTTACTTGGTTCACGTGTGTTGTGAGGTCGTGCGTGCGCTCAGACGAATCATCTTGTTAGGTAAAAATACCATGAGAACACTCATATCATTAAAAAAAAGTTACAATGAAAATCTAGAAATGTAAAATTTAATAAAAAAAATAACTATACTTCAAATTATATGAACATTAGTGTGTACCTAGATCATGTGGCACTAAAAAATAGTCACTCAATACTCATCGTATAATTTGTACTGGTTTTAATTTGCGCATGTTTTTCTTTTTGTGTCCCAATAATCTAAAGGTTTTTGTTTTCTTCAATTTTTACCACATCGTACCATATAGCCATAAGTCCATCATAAAAGAAGAGCACAAGGAGACTAAAAACCAATGAAACTTGATTTTGAAAAGCGCCCATATGTCTTATTTTCATATATTTTTTTAGTAATTCTTATTATATGAGATTGTAATAGCATAGTTGGTAAAAGAGTTCGTATGCTATTCTAAAGGTTATGGGCTCGACTTCCAACTAATATATAAGGTGAAGGCGCTCATTTTGAGTGGCTCATGTTCCTAATAGGTGGGCTCCATTGTTATCCTACTATTGGACTATATATGTAGTCAAGCTCTATGGGGCTAGCTTGAGCCAACTTTGATCAGTGCAGCCCATTTAATACTCTTATCATACTATGATCTGGCACTATGTCCAATTTTACAATCAATGGACCTTCATTCACAGTTAGATTGCATATAAAAATGAAAGAGAAGATACAATTAAGATGCCATTAACACTTGTTAAATCAAGGTTTAGGATAATTTGGTAGGGCTGATCTTTTTGCTCCCCTTTATCAATAAGGAGATTTTCTATTTGCTTTCCACCCATTGATAGAGATGCATTTATGAAGGCCCTGCAAGCTGGACTGCATATGAGCAAAATGCAGTCTGCAATCTGGTTGTAGGAGAACATTTTCCACTACCTATACCTTTCATTTGAAAACCTTAGGGCACATTTATCTATACGCCGTGTAAAAATAGTGTTGCTTAGAGATGTAAATGGGTTAGTTATGATTTGGATCCATGATGGAACTGGAACCGAAACCGTTTATGAGAAGATGGAACCAGAATCGGAACCAGTTTCCTGGTTCCAAACTTGTTCCAAAACCGGTTTCGATAAGATTAGTGGGATCTGGTTTCGGAATCCATTCTGACTTTCAATTAAAGGCTGCCATTCCCACACTGAGAGGGAGGGTAAGAGAGATAAAAACCGTCATTTCTAATCTTGATTGAAAATTCAATTAATGACCAACATAAAAGTGCGATTTGAATTTGGAAGCCCTAAGTTGATACTTGAATTGGAAACTGAAGGGAGATTAAAAAAAAATAAAGAAGATCCAAGAGAATATGGTAAAGTATAATTGAGAGAGAGAAGATCAGAGATCCTTTTTATGTTTAAGGTTTTAGGGTTTATGAATACCTCTTAAGGAGCTAATGAGTGATGATTGATGGCTTCAATCCTTTGAATAGCTATCTCCGCTTCGGCGAGTAGAAGTCATTGCAGTAGACATTAATCATCTCGATCAAAATGCTCTCCCTAAATGGCAACATGCCTGGCGGGAGTAGGATGTTATCAAGTTTGGCATTAGAGCTACAACGACACCGATTCTCTATTCTCATTGGCCTCGAAGCTGGCAACAACTTTGAAACGCAAGAGAGGAAGGGACAGAGAGGGAGAGAGATGGCAGAGTGTGAAGAGTGAAAAAAAGGGGGCGGGGGGGGGGGGGGGGGGGGGTGGTGAAATGAGACATTTCAGCGATTATGGAGCCCTCCAACACAAGCACCACACATATCATGTGTCGCTTGGTGGAGCATTTGGGTGGGTCCACAGGTCGGAACCTATTTAGTTCCGAAACCGAACTCGTCGGGCTCATGTCTCGGGTCAAAAAATAGGTTCTTGAGCCAGAACCTGGATTAGCTTATCCAAACGAAAATAATGTTCAATAACCAATTATACTTAAGTTGGAACGTCCCGGTAATCAGAGAACTGGGTACTCATTAACATCCCTAGTGTTGTTGAGAACTTAATCTTCTACAGAATTTTTCTTCACAACAACACCACCCCCCCCCCCCCCCCCCCCCCCCAACAGAATATCACAGAATATCTTTTTCTAAGGAATTACGAAAACTTTAGCCCTTGTTTGTGCTTTCCTTAAGGAAAAGCGTTCACATTAAACATAAATTTTACTATAGCATTGAATTTAATTTCTATAATCCTTAATTCTCCTGTGGAAAACTGGATACATAAATGTGCGCTTAGATCTTACATAGCAACATAGATGGAGTCGACTTATTATATATGTTAGTAGGCTCTATCTAAACATGCCATTGAGGGATCTTCACAAAAGAAAGCCTTGCAATTGTGCGGGGTTTTGGGTCTCCAATTTTACTTTAGAGTGCATTTGTGTAGTGGGAGGATTTTACTCTTTTGAGGTTTTTTATCTTTGCGAGATAGAAGAATCTTACATTTCTATCCCTCACATAAGAAATTAAAATACTCTTTACAAAGAAAAATTCAATTAATTTTTCTTCTTTTCTAAAGGAAAATGCATCACTGAATAGAAATATAAGGGCAATTGTACTTTCCATTGCAGATTTCTCACACACGCTAAGGACATGGTTGTGCAGGTACCGTGGCAACGAAAAACACATTTTCGCGTCTGCAGTACTAGAAATCTCGCTGGATAGGTTGGAACATGAGATCTACGTGCACAATGAAAATGTATACTTTTTTTTTTTTACCTTTTTATTCGCCAAAAAAAACGTGTGCGCCAAACGAAATGTAAATATTTCCGCATCCATTTTGGTTCCGCGGAAAAGCACATGATACAAACACATCTTAAGGGGAGTCTTGCTTTGTGGAGCCAGAGAGGCTGGTCTTGCTTTGGGATTTTCTAAAAAGCTTTGATATTGAGAATTCCCAAGTTAAAAAAGTGAAACTCCCCCACCATTAGAGCTCACCTATAAAAAATTTAAGTAACTAAAATTAAAGACCCTTTGAGTAAATGGGGGTATCTCCTAAGGCCAATAGGAGTTAGTCCACAGGTGAGATTGACCTTGATTAATGCATATGATTATTATAAAGGGTTAATTTTACAGTGATACCAGCTCTTGTTGGGTTGAGTCGGCTTAAAATTTTGTAGTAGCCCATTCGAATGAAGACGGCTTTATTTTAAACTGGTAAAATTTTAAGTAGGTGCGCCCATCATAGAATTTGCGTTTTTTTCAACTCAGGATCTCGATTCACACACGAGATGCATAGAGAAAATCTACCAGTCAGCAGTGACAGCTCCGTACCACATGTGCTCTGTCTCTCTGTCTCTCTCTCTCGTCAATCTGTAAAAATGAATGGAAAACAGCTAGACATGCCTATCTGAAGGGAAGAACCACTTCTCTTTCAGCACTGCAATTGGGTTTCAACTTTTTCAAGCCACCTCTCTGCTATTCTTCCTCTTCTTCTTCTTCTTTGGTTCTAATTCTTGTTAGATAGAAATGGCAATCGACCAAGATATAGAAAATGGAGAAACCATCAGACAAAGTGAGATTACAGAGCCTCTTATTCAGCATGAGCAGAACTCAACTCATGATGAAGAAAATCATGAAGCTAAAGGCAGCAGCAACAAGGGGTCTATTTCCATGGTTTTGATCAGCACTGCTGTTGCAGTCTGTGGCTCTTTCGAATTCGGAACATGTGTAAGTTGGATTATCCTAGAGCTGTGATTTTTAGGTGACTGAAAATCTGACTTTCATGAAGGTTTTTTTTTTTTTTTTTAACCATTTATCTAAAATTATCTGTACATCGTACTAGATGATTTTGAAACTGCAACAATCAAATCAAAATCCAGAGAATATAATTTTGGGGTGTATCAGAAGCATTCCATTTTTTATGTGCGGTCATTATTTTGCAACAAGGCAAATCATAATCACAGATTCACGGGCCAGTACATTGAAACATCCCTTTTTCTTTCCTCCGCCCCCCTTCGCCCCCGCATGTTTCGGGCCCTGATTCGTCCAACAGGGCTCCCCTGTTTGGACGAAACAGGGGATCTGGTTCCGAAGCATTCGTGCAGACGGTTACTGCCCATAATAGCTGTAATTGTAACTCATTGGCTCGAGTTGGCAACCCACTGAGTTTTTTGGGCTGGCTATACTGAGTCGACCCAGTCTGTGATACATCCTTGGGTTTAATTCAAAATCAAATACTTAACTCGTGTTTGACTCAGTGGGCAGACACTACTGAGTCTGATAGGTGAGTTTACTGATTACATAAGCCGGCCATATGCAAAGAACTAGTTTGTTCTGATGGAGTAGATTGTTGGTTTGGCAGGTGGGTTACTCGTCGCCTGCACAGTCAGCCATCAGGAATGACCTTGGCCTGTCTCTGTCTGAGGTGTGTTCATGATTACTCTCTTCCTTTTCTTTTTCTGTTTTCTTTTTTTATCACAGCGAACCCGCAGACCTAGGTATGTAAATAGCCCCTGATTCTCCTGTTATCTAACGGTTTTGACCCATTAAAAATTAGATTTGGGTCCTTATTTAGGCCCCTCTAAGTAAATGGATCCGGATTTTGGTCTATTTTTTGGACCTGTGATCTAAACAGGTTTGATTTCAGTTCCACATTGGCTCAGGCCCATGGACCTAGACTATGCATATTATCTCAATTTTCGAAATTCCTTATTTTAAATTAGATTTTCTCTCGTACCATTCTCTACTTAGACCCGGACCCAGACTCGCCCCATATATGGTTGTAGGTCAGGGTTCGGTTCCATCTTCTCCTTAACGGTTCCGGGTCCGGATCTAGGCCCACCTACTCCTTAACGGTTCCAGACCGAAACCGACCAGTTTACATCCCTATGCCGACCCCACTACGGTTAATCATTAGTAAAACCTCAAATACAAAACACCACTAGCACTGTGTTGACGATTTTCTGTTCTCATCTCAGTTGATCTTAATTTAATTTCATCCATATCAACAGGATTCTCATTTTAGTAATCCATTCATAATCATTTTGATACCTAATGAGTTCAGCTTTACTCTGGACCTCTCAATTAAGTCGGGTGTACCCTAAGCAAGGGCCTGTTGTGCTTGGATTTAGAATCGATCGCACCATATTTGTGGTGTTGAGTCAGTACGAAGTTAAAAAGTTTACTGAAGCCCAAGGCTCAAGCCTGGCGTGGTGTATACATTGGTCCTCTCCAAAGTTACAAGGAAAGTTGGCCACAGGATCATATGGACTTTTATACAAGAGGGTAACTACTAGGGCCAAACATAGAAAATACTTCTTTAATGTGATAGACTAGGCTAGGAAAGAATAGTGGGCCATTGACGTGAATAACTAGAGTTAGGATTCTCACGGTGACAGTGAGTGGACCAATCATGATCCATCACGTCAACGTAGGCAGTCCTGCTAAGCATAGGGCAGCAGTCCCGTGTGCATGACTGCCCACGGTGGTGTGACAGACCACTCACGGTCACCCTTGGCTGGGTTAAGTAAGAACGTTTGAAGTTCTTCATGCCCTCAGTGATGATAGTTTAAACATTTTTGGATCTCTCTTGACACTAACTAAAAACTTGAGAATTTTGCGAGTGAAAAACACCCAATTCGGTTCTAGTTTATTAGATTTCGGGTGACTAGACCAAAAAAACAGAAAACTAGGACCCCGTCAAGACTGTAACAGTTTCTATATCTACAAAGGTTGAGTTGAATCTTGTTAGGATTTTGTGTGTTGGCTAAATTCATGGGTTTGACAAAACTCTAGGAGTCCATTGAGTTGTATTTCATATTTAAAAAATGACTCTGAAGATAGAAGACTGGATGAATTAGAAGAAGAAAGCTGGGAGAAAAATTGCTAAAAGTTCAGATCTACAGAATGAAGTTTGCTCGAGCGACCAGTGCATTCGCTCAAGCGAACCCCAGACAGATGCTATTTTGCTCGACCCACCTTTTATGATCGCTCGAGCCATGATCTGATTCAAATATAGTGGCTTGTTCGCTAGAGCGAACTCCCAGGTCGCTCGAGCAAATCTGGGCGCAAAATTAGAAACTTGCCCAGTTTCATCTTCTGATTTGTCTCAAGTTTGTGTTGCTGATTCCTAATCATATTATAACATTTGAGGCACGAATCCAATGCTATGTAAAAGGACTCAAGGGCTATTCTAAAGAGACACCTCACCTCTCAAGTTCTGAATTAGAGATTTAATTGAGAGAATTCCTCTCTAGAGATTTATTAAGAAGTTGTGCTGCCAAGTTCTCTAGAGCCAGCGTCTTCTGCATCCTTTGTAGAAGATTATCTTCTTGCGAGAAGATTTGAGGAGTCAAGCACTGGATTGAGCCTGTTGCAATCAGCAGTGAAGTCATTGAAGCGTAAAGCGACACAAGGTAACTTCAATCCTTAGGTAGGGGATATATGGGGAAGAAATCTGAGTTTCTTGTAATTGCGAGATTCATAGTGCTTGATTAGATCCAGTTTGGATCTGTGGTTTTTCACCCTATTCGGGTTTTCCACGTAAAAATCTGGTGTCCTTGTGGTATGTGCTTGTGATTTTATTTCCACTTCATAGTTATTGTTTTTGCACACTTTTTGGGCTGACTTATTGAGTGGACCAATCTAGAGATCTCTCGTACCCTAAACTTTCAATTGGTATTAGAGCGGATTGCACTAAATTGCTGTGTTTAATCCTAGAAGATTTCTAGAATGGTACTCAATCGAGAAGGGACATCAACTTCTAAGCCCCCTTTCCTAGATGGTTCTAATTATGCCTATTGGAAGCAAATGATGATTAGGTTCCTTAAGTCCATTGATGATAATGTTTGTGATATTGTTGAGAAGGGCTACTCCAAACCAACAATTGTGGCTAATGGACAAATTGTTCATAAACTTAAAGCCCAATGGACTAAGGATGAGAAGCATGACTCCAATTGTCATAACAAGGTTATGAATGGAATATACAATGGAGTTTCTGCTGAAGAGTTTCGTAGGATTTCCACTTGTAAAACTGCAAAAAAAGCATGGGAAGTCTTACAAACAGTGTATGAGGGTACAGACACGGTGAAGCAATCTAAATTGCAAAGGCCGACGAAAGAATTTGAAACTATCGTGATGGAAGAAAATGAGACCTTCGATCAATTCTATGCCAAACTGAATGATATTGTCAATTCTGTTTTCATTCTGGGTAAGGAAATTCCAGAAAACAAGATTGTCAAGAAAATTCTGAGGTCTCTACCTTCAAGGTTCGATTCTAAGGTTGATGCTATTGAAAAAAATAAGAATCTTGATACCCTCAAGGTAAACCAGCTGGTTGAAAATCGTCAGACTTTTGAAGCAAACTGTTTGGATAAAGGAAAATCAAAAGATAAAGGTGTTGCTTTGAAAGTCATCTCAGAATCCAGAAAGAAGCTTGAAAAGAAAATTGAGCCTGATTCTGACTTTGATGCTAAAGATGATATGACTGAAATGTTTAATTACTTCAAGAAGTACTTGAAGTCAAAATAAGCTAAGTGGAAGAGTTCTAAATTTGAAAAGAAAGATTCTGCAAAAGGAATCAAGTGTTTTGAGTGCCAAGGATATGGACACTATGCTAATGAGTGTGCTAACAAGAAAAAAGGTACAAAGAAAAAAGGTTCTCAACACAACTTGGGATGAAGAGTCATCAGAAGAAGAATAAAAAGATACTGAGGTTGATTCTTCAGAAAATATGATTGGCAAGTTTGTGGCGTTCATGGCTAAGTCTCTGTTTGACAATGATAGTAATGAAGATCATGATAATAAGATGTCAGATCAAGAGAAAGATTGGGAAGATTTGTAGCATTCCACCTATGCTGATTGTGTCAGGATGACCAAGTATGGCAACAAGATCACTATCAAGTTCAAAGCTGCTCAAGAGGAAAATTCTGCCTTAAAAATAGAATTAGAGCAAGCACTCAAACAGGTTGGAAATTTAACTACTGATGGTCAAAAACTTGAGAATGCTGAAAAAGAAATAGTGAATCTGAAGAAAGAGATAATGATGGTGAAAGCTAAAAATAAAGATCTGCAAGGAAGACTGAAGATTACTCTGTCTGAGTTAGAAGTTAAACAGGTATCTCTAAACAAGATGAACATTGGTTCGAAGGCTCTTACGAACATCTTGTATAGTCAGAAGTTTCATTTTGACAGAAGCGGTCTTGATTATGATCATGGTGCATCTACTTCAAATGTTAAAGGTAAAACAATTTTTGTTTCAAGTGTAGCACATGCTACTCCACATACTGCATTTTCATATAATGTGTTGAGTAGTACAAAGAAAAAGAATGTGTCACGCGCTGCATGCACATCCACTTGTCATCATTGTGGAAAGAAAGGACACATTTGTCTCCATTGCAAGAAGCTGCAAAGTCTACCCAAGACCAAGCAATGGCGGAAGAATTTTTCTCCACCCATGACAACTCCAATTTGGGTTAGAAAATCTGATTTGCCTCAGGAGTTTGCTCACACTGTGCTAAAAGCTCAAACTACACAAGTGTGGGTGGCTACATATAAAAAGCCCTGATCAAGGAGGTCAAGCTCCCACCCCCAGTGCTGATACAAAGATACATTCAGGGGGAGTTGAAATTGAGGGGGAGCTAATGCATCCAGATTGACAAAAGCAGCATGATATTTGTTTGTCAATTATGGACAAAAAGGGGGAGGAGGAAGACAAATCAAGGGGGAGAACAAGAAGTCAGAGACAATGCAGATCTACATGTGCTGATTGCCTTTTTTTTTTCATTCAATGTATTTTGGGTTTTATTTTGGGTAGATCAAATTGTATTGTCCTAGGGAGTTTTGTCCATTAATTGCCAAAAGAGGAGATTATTAGGATTTTGTGTGTTGGCTAAATTCATGGGTTGGACAAAACTTTAGGGGTCCATTGAGTTGTATTTCATATTTAGAAAATGACTCTGAAGATAGATGATTGGCTGAATTAGAAGAAGAAAGATGGGAGAAAAATTGTTGAAAGTTTGGATCTAGAGAATGAAGTTCGCTCGAGCGACCAGTGCATTCGCTCGAGCGAACCCCAGACAAAAGCTCCTTCGCTAGACCCACCTTTTGTGATCGCTCGAGCCATGATCTGATTCAAATATAGTGGTTTGTGCGCTCGAGCGAACTCCCAGGTCACTCGAGCGAACTTGGGCGCAAAATTAGAAACTTGCCCAGTTTTCTCTCCTAATTTGTCTCAAGTTTGTGTTGCTGATTCCTAATCATATTATAACACTTGAGGCATGAATCCAAGGCTATTTAAAGGACTCAAGGGTTATTCTAAAGAGACACCTCACCTCTCAAGTTCTGAATTAGAGATTTAATTGAGAGAATTCCTCTCTATAGATTTATTAAGAAGTTGTGCTGCCAAGTTCTCTAGAGCCAGCATATTCTACATCCTTTGTAGAAGATTATCTTCTTGCGAGAAGATTTGAGGAGTCAAGCGCTTGATTGAGTCTGTTGCAATCAGCGGTGTGAAGTCGTTGAAGTGTGAAGTGACACAAGAAAACTTTAGTCCCTAGGTAGGGGATATCTGGGGAAGAAATCTGAGTTTTTTGTAATTGCGAGATTTATAGTGCTTGATTAGATCCAGTTTGGATCCTTGGTTTTTCACCCGGTTAGGGTTTTCCACATAAAAATTTGGTGCCCTTGTGGTGTGTGTTTGTGATTTTATTTCCGCTGCATAGTTATTGTTTTTGCACACTTTTTGTGCTGACTTATCGAGTGGACTATTCTAGAGATCTCACGTACCCTAAACTTTCAAATGTTCATGTTCACTTGGGCTGAAATTTCTAATCAAGTTCAATTTATTGGTTTTGTTTAAAGCTTGAAAGCAAAGAAAATAAAAAATACACTATGTTCAAAATTTTACTTAATATTTTTGGCCCAAATCGTAACCTTTCTCATCAACATCTAGCCCATATCCCATCAATTCGGGATCAACATCATAGTCCAACACAAAATAAACACTGACCCCATTTGAAATTTGCAGGTGGATCCTTTGTGTTCATATAGTGCAAGTGTTTGCACTTTGCACTGCATAGCTAGTGGGCCCTACATTTCAGATTAGTTCAACTGTATCCGAAATGACAGTGGACTACTTCTATCATTCATCCTAATTACAAATCAAATTAACCATTGTGGCTAGCAACTTCATCTTTACAATGAACTCCCAAAACTGAAAACCGCCTTACCAGTTGTACAAGTTCCTCATTTAAGGTTAAGGGTGCAATTAGCTGGTTTGGGCTTGGGTTACGGCGGAACCAGATCCATCCCAACTTATATCAGCAGGTCTGACCTATCCTGGAATATAAGTAATAGAGCTGATAACATGCATATCCAATACTCAAGCCCAACTATGTAGCATTGGACCACATAGGTTGTCTGGAGTTCTTCTGTTGGGCCTTTAGGGAAACATAGGCCAGACCCACATTGATTGATTGTGAGCCCTGTAAATGCAAGTGTGGATCAAAATCTCTGGATTTTTTCATTCCTTTTGGGGTGAAAATATTCCATGTATGCATAATTAGCCAAAAGAAAACTATTAGTCCTCATTGCTGTGATGGCACTTTAGTAGTAGAGGAGTAATACAAAAAAAAAAAAAAAAAAAAAAAAAAAACCCTTGAAATCAAGATTTAAATGACCATTTTCGACATTTGTTATTTCACATGGTGCAGTATTCAGTGTTTGGCTCAATACTGACCATTGGCGCGATGATTGGTGCGGTGACAAGTGGGCGCATTGCGGATTACTTTGGTCGGAAAGGGGTAAGAACTGCAATAACATTCCCGTTGAGAATTCTTTCCTAGTGTAGTTACAAGTGATTTTCATGTCTTCATTCATGTACATCTGAGCATATCCTACTGTTTTAAGTTTATTATTTTGTATAATTTTATTTGTTTTTTAACTTTTCAATATAACAAAATTTTTAGAAAAAGATGTAAATAATGATAACTTTCATGTAAATAGGAAAACCAGGATGTAGGATAAAAGCTTAATTATAGAATATGAAACTTCATATTATATCTATCTGCTATATCTCAGAATGTACAGTCATATCCCCACTACCTACCTATATCTATGTCCATATCTATATCTGGGCATCACTGCTCCTGTACTTCCTTCTTAATCTGTTTATTCAATGCAGGCAATGAATATCTCAGCCATCTTTTGCATTGTAGGATGGATTGCTATTTGCTTTGCTTGGGTATGTTTTCTCCATTCCTTGAATTTGGATGCTTGGACTCTTAACTATAAATAGAGTTCCATGTAAACATTTGTATCTGTTTAAAACTATAGCTATCAATGGACTGGGCCAGCCCAAAATCTCCAAGGGCAAGAATGAACTTGAGCTTAAATTTATGTAGTACAACTGGGCAGGTTAAGTTATATATTGAGATTACAGGTGACAACTGTTTACTAGTATTAGTATGGGACAAATCCATGGCCTGGTTTTAGGTTCATAAAAAAAAGGGTTTGGCAATACCAAGTCCCAACCAATAACTTCCCCTTAAAATACTTGGAAATTTATTTTGACATACCTAATCTGACTGTTATGAAGGGTCCTTGGCCACTCGATGTTGGAAGATTATTCTGTGGATATGGCATTGGTGTTCTTTCTTATGTGGTATGCATTCCTTAACACTTTAAACCCAACTTTCTAGGTGTAGGCAGCATTGAAAGGTAAACAACACTGCATAACCATGTTTCAGGAAAAATTATAATCCTCCTAAACTGGTGAACAGGTACCAGTGTACATAGCTGAAATAACGCCCAAGAATCTTCGAGGGGGGCTCACAACAGTAAACCAGGTGTAAGAATTGTGATACATTTTGATCATGTTAATGACTAACATGAAATAATTAGGTCATCTGGTTAAGTGTAAAATTATAACCTCTTTATTTTAACTTTGCAGATCTTGATCTGTGCTGGTGTATCGGTTATTTTTATAATAGGAACAGTTATATCATGGCGCGTGCTCACTCTGGTTGGTAGGTTTTGATATTGCACACAAACCATCTTTTAAGGTTGAGAAGTTTTTTCAGCATCTTAGAAGATTATAAAAAAGACAGGAAGATGAAGGAAGCAAGATTTTGAGAAATGGCGTGGATAGGATGTTCCTTTTAGTGATGTGACTGAATTTGACTTGTACTTGCAGGACTGATTCCATGTGTTGCTCTGCTTCTGGGTCTCATTTTCGTTCCAGAGTCTCCTAGATGGCTGGTAAATTATCATGCATAAATTTTACATACATGTATTTATGGATGTATGCATTTGTGTTTATATATGTTCATGCATCTACAAATACGAACTGGAGAGATAATAAATTGTATGAAGATCTCTTTCTTTGTTTCAGGCAAAGGTCGGCCGCAAAAAGGAGTTTGAAAGTGCATTAAGGACTCTCCGAGGAGAAGATGCCGACATATCTGAGGAAGCAGCTGAAATTCAAGTTCCTAATCTTAACTTGAAATCCTAACACAAACCTAATGTAAAGGTTGAAAAATATATGATGGACTAATGTTCTTACGCAGGATTACATTGAAACCCTTCAAAGCCTTCCGAAGCCTAGAATACAAGATTTGTTTCAAAGGAGATATGCTTATTCATTAATTGTAAGCAACTTGCATTAACTTTAGTAGTGTGACCCCTCTACATTGTAAATTTTGTTTGAGTAATATAATTAGAAATGGCTTGCAATGCATAAACCATTTACATCTTTACTCCACAATATTAGTTTCTGACTGCTCAGTGTTCAGGTTGGGATCGGACTAATGGTATTTCAACAATTTGGGGGTATTAATGGAATTTCATTTTATGCGACCGAAATTTTTGTCTCTGCTGGTACGGACTGTTCGTATTTTTCCATACTTTTAGCCTTGCAACTTCTAAATAGATATGCATATTTATCATATATGTATTTGTGATCTCAGGTTTTTCTTCTGGAAAGACTGGGACTATTGCTATGGGATGCATTCAGGTATTAGTACTTTTCAAGTTGCTAACCAATACACCCAAAATGCCTAGGTGTTAAAGGTGCGGCAAACTAACTACTTAACATTCCCCTTTGGGCGGGACACTGCCTGGATTTGAAGCACATGCCCACACAAGAAGCGGCATGGGGCCTTTATACCCTATGCAGATTTGAACCCAGGAGGCGTAGGCTCTGATACCATCTCAAGTTGCTAACCAGTACACCCAAAATTCCTAGCCGTTTAAAAGATGCAGCAAACTGACTACTTAACACTATTCTTGAATTTTCATCATCTTTCAATCCAAAGTTTATTGAGCTGAAAGCCTGAAACTGTTTTGCAGGTTCCAGTGACCATAATGGGTGGAATCTTAATGGATAAAAGTGGAAGGAGACCTCTTATGATGGTGGGTACTAGTTTAGAGTTTATACATTTGAAAATGCATTCATTTAATCATACTACAGAATTCCAGGATGAATAATTCATTGTACATATTTCAGATCTCTGCATCGGGAACATGCCTTGGCTGCCTTTTGGCAGGGGTTTCATTCTTTTTGAAGGTAACCTCCAGTCTATCCTAAAAACCATTTCTGCATATAGGTTTTTCGTGAGTTTTCTAAATATTTTAAAATCCCTTTGTCAAACAGGGCCGTGAACTGTTATTAGCGTGGGATCCGATACTAGCTCTCACTGGCATTCTGGTACATAGACACTTTACCTAGCATGAGATAATTACTACTTGTAGAGTAAATATTTTCGAACTCTGTAATTGATTTTTTTTTATATGTTTTTGGCATTGGAATCAGTTATTTGAAGGTTCATTCTCAATTGGGATGGGTGCTGTTCCTTGGGTAATCATGTCAGAGGTAGGGAAATTGACATGAAAATAGTTTTCATGGTATTCTCCATGTTTAGCTGCCAAAGTCAAATTCCCAAAGGAGGCTATGCTCTTGCCTAATACTTTTTTCCACTGCAGATTTTCCCAATAAACATCAAGGGGATGGCAGGGAGCTCGGTGACTCTAGTTAACTGGTTTGGTTCTTGGGCTGTTTCATACACTTTCAACTTCCTCATGAGCTGGAGCTCATCAGGTAAGCATAGTTCATTTAAATCAATTTTCAGTTCATTTGGTCTTAAGTTCACCAAGTGTGTGGATCTAATAATGGATGGAATCTTGCTTTGCGGCTTATAACTTAGAATTATTAACCCTGAAAAGAAACACTTACTAATTAGAGAATGGATTTTTTTGTCATGGTGCATGTACTTTGCACATTGAAGACTCACAGTCTTTGGATAACTGACTGCTTTCTACTATCAGAAGGCAGAAAAACCTTGCGGTCTTAGATGCATCATGCATGTTCAAGTTAATAGGATGTGTCATTCAGAGTAACCATCAAAAGGTTACTAAGGCCTTTGTTTGATTGGGAGAATTATGGAGAATTCCAAAATGCTCTCCCACTACAGTTCTCGTGATGCTACTTTTCTATTGAGCATTTGGAATTCGAGATGCAAAAAATTCAAAAAAATTGGCATTTCATTATAGCAAATTCCTGAAGTAAAAAGAAAGCTTTTGTGGACAATATCTGACAAGGATTTGGAATTCCCAATAGGATGGAATCTCATATGAAATTCCATCACTCAAACAGGCCCAAAGTAGACCATGACAATACAAGGTAATTCAACCCCATCTATGAGGTTTCACATGTTGCTCTGATTTCAGGTACCTTTTTCCTCTATGCGGGTGTGAGTGCAATCACTATTCTCTTCGTCGCAAAGGTAGTACCGGAAACTAAGGGGCGAACTCTTGAAGAAATACAGATTTCCATGAACTCAGAGAGATAAATAAACAATTAATAAGCATGCTTTCGTGAAGCACATTATAGTTTTCCCAAACTTGTGATCCTCATTGTCTGAGATGAATGCTTAGTGGCTACAGTAACAATGAGAAGAGGCATCACCATATTGTCAAGTTTCCAAAATCCAATTTGATTCCTGCATTGCAATTGCATTCTATTAAATAAATGAATTTATTGAAGTGCATCTTGTCATTACCGCTTACATTAGCCAGAGGCATTACCAAAACCATAATGAGCTTTGTTCCGGTGAGAACTCCGTGAGAATTTTTTATGGGGCCCACTAGGGGTCCCATCTTTGGGATGGGACTGATGGGGATTGAAAGATCTATATGAGACCACCCTAAACATCAAGTTTGACCCTAATCGCATGCTCGTAATCCCTTCATCCATGGCCGACAAGTCCAGTCCAGTCGATTCATATGGACAAAATTACAATAATGTTTTGGTTGAGGGTTGTTTTATGGAATTATACACCAATCAACTGGATACAACCACACACAGAAGGTCTTTTCTTTGAATCTCTTGATTGGCCAGGGCTAAAAGCTTCTGTTTAAGAGTGCTGGCCTCATCAGAAGAACCTACTTCTCCTAGATCCGTTTCAATGGGCTTTCACCAAGGACCTTGAAGGTCCATCTCCTAGAGACAATCTTTTCTCTGTGTTATAAAGGAACGAAAGGCTGTCCAAATCAGGGACCATCAATTCAAAAAAAAAAAACAAAGAAAGAAAACACTAGTCTGAAATATTATCTAATGGACATTGTGGCCCATTTGGATATTGGAACGTGGTTGCCCTGCAGTAAAGTTACCTCTAACTCTAGTTTCATCGAGTGGCCTCGACTTCCGCAGGGCAAGGAGTTTTTATGGACTAAAATGTCTTTGACTTGCGATATCACATACCATATTTTTGAGATTTTACAACTTTTCAAAGTATCATACAAAAGCCTCCCTATTATAGGGTTTAAGAAAAAAAAGAATATTTTTGAGCAATGTCGCATAGCTTATAAAGGTTTTTCCTTATAACTTACCTTTAGAAATAAGTTTTTCCTCATCTTTCCCCAAAACTCTAATGTTCCCTACACCTTCTCAATGCTAGGGGAAATGTCCAAAACTACCCAAACATTTTCCCAAGGCATCCTCGTTCCTTGATTTTTACTATTTTCCTCTTTCTTTATCAAACATTTGGTCATTGCACCCTATGTGGCCCACCTCTATGTGTACAAACCGCGTTTACCTATTAAAGTGAAATATGATACAATTCATATGATCAAAACTTTAAACAATGAAAGGTGGGCCCGAAATAGGATAAATTAATTATATCTCGATTTCTTCTTTTTATACAAATTGATCCTTTTTCCACGATCCATATATTTTTCGGGTCCTAACACCAAAAATCACATTGATTGATAAATAGTAATGATGGAAGGCGCGTGAGACTTTAGTTGCTTGTCTTGCTTAGGGCCGATTTTATGGCATGAAAATATTTTTTAGAAATTATAAGGAATCACCTTACCACTAATATCTTATCCCGAACATATAACATAGCTTACTTATTTGCATGGAATTGAATTATCAAGGACCTAAAAGAAATGAATTCATTATTGCTAAAATTCGATCTATTAGTATGGATCTGAATTTCTAAGAATTCAAAAGAACGCATTATGTCATGAAATATAGGACCTATTTAATCACATGAAATTGAATTCCTATAAATTCAAAGGAACTTATTTTACTATAAAACTCCTTCTCTTGAGATTTTATAACATGTTTGTTTTGATGAATATAATTCCGAGAAAGTCAAATTAAAGAAACCCATTTTACTATGGATTCCTTATCTTGGAAATATAATTAGAAATTCCTTTATTTTCGTTAATTGAATTCCTAGAACATGGTGTCGTCATCTTGTCATTTAAAAAAATATTGAAAAAAAAAAAGAAGTTATTGACCATTTCTTTCATTTGAAAACTAAGGTCAATCTTGAATTTCGCGTATAATATATATGGGATAATTGTCAAACTGTTAGTGCAAAATCTATTAAATGTTTTGGAAATTGCCAAACAACAACAATATTGAAATATTTAAAATTAAATTTTTTATTTTTTTAGAAGTTAAATCTAGAAATATTTTATTCCGTACATATCCATCGAAACACTCCCTAAGATCTAAAAGAATCTAAGAAAATGCATAATAGATCACTACTTTTCAATTACATAATAATGCTATATATTTTCACCCAAACCCATCTACACCATTGTATTTTCAATCCGCAAATGCAATAATACAAGTTTGACTGCTTTCATTGACTAGATTCCAATCTATTACAAGAAAGCATTTTTTCTGATGTTATAGCTCACAATATGGGTATTTTAGTCCTAAAATGGTGTAATTGTAGCTATGGGGAAATATTAAAACTTTGAAAAGGTGGAGAGAAAAGTCATCTTTAGAGGTAAATAATAGGGAAAAATCTCTAGCTTATAACTTCATGAAGTATGGATGATTAAGGGTATAGTATATAAAAACTGCAAGAGTGCATGTGGGAAAATATCTCAACTTTCATCATTAGGTGGGGTTATTAATTACTAAAGGTTATTGTACGTACATTGTGTGTATGAAATATAACCCGCTCGAGGCCAAATTTCACTTTAATATGATTTTTTTTTGTTAAATAAACTTAAAATAAAACCAATGAAAGAAACAACAACAAAAGAGGATAAACAAAATCAAACCCTCCACCCCGAATTCAAAAGCATCCCTTAACGGTGTACAGTCTACTAGGAAGTGTGTCACTCGATCCAACGGTCCAGTTTAATCGATGGGCCAAATTTTGGTAGACATGTGAAATTCAGGGGGGGCCAGTGTGTGGTCCTGTTGGATGGACCAAATAGTGGGGCCCACCCAAGGCAGCGAACAACCCTCTCCCATTAGCTCGAGCTGAGGAGAGGGTTGGTTGGCATACATACATATATATATATATATATATACGTACGTATGTATACAAGAGAGTGTTATACCTTGCTTGGGCATTTTTTTTGGAGAAAACGCCCATCCGAGTTCGACCTACTAGGATGCATGATGATCATAGAAGTCCATTGTATAGAAAGATCCATGTAAGGCCTACCTATATGCAAAATCTTGAGCCCATAAGATCTTCTTAACATTTTGATCCATGGCCCTAAAATATAATGGTTTAGAGATATCATTCTATCATGATTTCAATCCAACGGCGAGGAAAAGTGTAATGAGCGTCAAACTTGGACTTATGACTATTCATGAGGGGACATTGTGTGTGAAAACTGAAAAGGCTAGATTGACTCAACATGACCCCATGACCAAAATAAAAGAAGGGCGGAAAAGGGGGCATTTTTAAAGTGGGGTGTTTTTTAGAATTTCCCATATATATATATATATATGTATATATATATATATATATATATATGGAGATGCTCCTATAGAGTAACTTGGGATGCCTACCAATTCATAAACAAGGATATGGGGTTATCTAAATATCCTTTAATTAGTTTTTTTTTTCTATCAGTAATGAAGAAAAAATTTTCATTAAAAGAAGAATAAAAACAAGGGAAAGAAAGTAAAAGAAGCATAAGGTACAAAAGCATTGTACTCCACACACAACACAACTACATAATTAAACCCTCCTAAGGAAACAACCTCTTAATCCCATGTTTGGCTAAAGCATTAGCCATGGAGTTGGCCGATCTATACTCACAATGAAAGACAGCATTTATGCTTGAAGATAGAGACCGGATCACATTAAAAAGGAATGGCTAATATTGACTTTTCAAAAGTCAAAGCTAAAAGTGATTTTTCCAGTGCAATTATTTTTGTGACTAAAATCCAACAATACTTAATAGTCAAGTCAATATTAAATTGAAAATAATGTCAATTCATAAAAGGTAGGTGAATATAAATTGTTCAAATTCCTCATAGATAAGACTGCCCTGGAATGATTTCAAGCGTAGAAATGCCTGTGAAAGTTGTGAGATGGAACACTCTTTAACAATTTTACTTCTTTAACAAAATTAATAAAAGGGATTTTGACCATATGGGATATAAAAGACCATGAATTCCTCAAAATGGTGTTGACCAAAACTATATCCCAAATTTGGTTATTGTACATGAGACTCCAAATTCTTTTTCCAATTCTACCCATATTGTGCGATATTGCACATTTTGTGCGATTTCGCACAAACTGAAGGTGAAAATAATCGATTTTCCTCTTATATTTTCTTCTGTTCACATCTCCTAAAGCACTAAACCTTCATTTCTTACTGTGACTTTCTTCGTTCATACTACTTTCTCCATGGTTAAAAAAGGCTTTCAATAGGGTGTCTCCGTTGCTTTTCCATTTATCCAAAAGTATCTCAAGATTTCTCCACAACTCTTCTTCCTTTTTCTTTTCCATTTGGTCATTGTCCTGTTGTGATAACTTTACCCTGAGGACAAAGGATGGATCCGCAATATCAATACCTTGTAATTTTTTATGATCTGTGTACGCTTTTTGGGAACTACTTCTCATGAATCATCTTTAGGTGAAGAAAATGAAAGACTACTCTTTTTTAGAACCTTTTTTAACGATCGAAGAAGTAGTAGGAACGGGAAGGTCTTAGGAAAAAAAAGGAGGTTTAGTGTTTTAGGAGATGAGAACGGAGGGAGATATAAGAGGGAGATCAAATAGTTTGTGTGATATCGCATAGATTGTACGATATCGCACGAAATGGGTAGAATTGGAAAAAGAATTTGGGGTCCCATGTGTAGTACCCACATTTGGGATATAGTTTTGGTCAACACTATTTTGAAGAATTCATGGTCTTTTATATCCCTAATGGTAAAAATCCCTTAATAAAACTGTATGTCTAGAACTCAAGTCAATAAAACAAAATCTCAGTAAAAGAAAGTTTCTAGAGATAGCTTCTATTCTTCAAGTGCTCCCTTTGCAATGGAGGTTAGGATAAGGCTCAGCCGACACTCAATACTTGGTAATTGTGTAAAATAAATAAATAATGATTTTCATTTTTTGAGGCCTTGAGCCTTGCCCTTGCTTGACCCTGACCCTCGAGGTAGGGTAAGGGCCTAAGTAGTGCAAGCCCTTAGAGGGATTTGGCCCCCTTGTGCCGGACTTACATATATTGAGAGTAGAGTAAGGACAACCCTGGACCCGATCCTTTGACAGCCCTACTTAAAGCCATGACAAGAAGAATTATGGGTGCCCAAATCAGGTTGATGAGGACAGTTTGGCTACAATTAAGTGGTAATTATCACACATCCAAACTATGCTTGGGTTCCATATCAATGCATGTCAATCACTAGAATATAATAAGATCAGAAGGTCTTATAATGGATTAGGATTAGAAATGAGTAAACCATTAAAAATCCTCAAATTTTATACTAAGAGCCCTATTTGTGTGCTTCCTTGGATACTGATCGATCCAACGGTTTTCAGATGATGCTTGATCCGAATACATAGGATCCATGCTGGGTTAAAATTGAGATCAACCCTAGACCTGGTTGATGAAAATTGATAACAATCTGAGAATTCCTATGCAAATCGCCCTACCCACTTGGAGGGAATACCTCCTTTATAAAATGATGATACCCCCAATATATAATCAAATGAATACCCCTTTACAGAGGTTTTAAAGAGAGGATATCTACATGAATAGATTAGAAAAAGCTAATTTAGAAGTTGTTATCTCCAAGATTCCTTAGCTTTGAAAAATTCTTATAGAGGTATTGCTAAGAAATCGCCCTACCCTTTTTGAGGAAATGCCTCATTTATATATATTAGGGAAATTTACTAGAAAAAACCCCCACTAAAAGTGGAAACCACAATTGAGGACCCAAAAATTTTTTAATATCAGAGGAAGACCTCCCGCCCAATCTTTTAGTTTTTTTTTCCCGTTTTGCCCATTATTCATTGATGTCAACAAAACTCGTAACCCAAAACAAAATTTACGAGAAAAAAAAAAAAGAATAGGAACAAGAAAAGATCATCTCCACCCTTTAATGTCGATTATATAAATGCCCACTTTTGTTTGCCTAGTAAAGGACTAAAGATAAGGGGAAAGTTCATTGATATGTGTCAGTTCGGTTGAAAGGGTGTAGTAAAAAAGTAGGCTCATGGTGTGACATTTTTTTACCACAAACTCCACCACATGCTACTTTTTTCTAACCTAAAAAAAGTGCAGTACTACGTGGTCAAGTTAAGTGAAGAAAAAAAAGAGGTGTTTTTTAATTACACACTCTTTCTCTCCTTTACTTTACCTTAAATAATTTAAACAAAGATCTTAGCATGCCTCTACTTTTAGGTCCTATTTTGTTGAAAGCATTTGATGGATAGGTCAATACGAGCATTTAGAGAATTCTAAATTCTTATTCCTCAAAGTAGAATTCCAAAATGCTCAAGGCATGAGAATATTTTGAAATCTAGAATTATGAGAATTCCATTGATCAAAAGTGACTTCTCACTTAGCCAGTTGAGTAAATTTTCAGCATCTGAACCTAAATGCGCTCAACCAAGCAGGCCTTTTACTCATTATTTTGTAGGTTTACCTTTCTCATGTAAACAAAGATATCCTTGAGCGTGGCTCTAGGTTCTATCTTGTTTTGTGACGGAGGAAAATTCTGCCTCATACGAATTAGTTGTGCTCATGGTGAGTAGATAATTCCTGACACATTTAACCCTTTTTAAAATTTTAATCTAGTGGTTGAGATGTCTTTAATTTGCTAAACTACTGAGATGGTAATCTTCGTATCTATTTTATGTCACATCAAAGTTTACTCTTTTCTCTCATATTTTTTTCCATTGCAAAGCCAACGAAAAAAATAATTACACCAACACTTATCAAACTAAACTTTTTTTTCTTCTTCCACCCAAACTTCAAGGAGTAAAACATTAAACAAAGCTAAATTAGGACTAACTAGTATACAAGAATTTGTCTCCAAGATTTCCTATTTGGTACTCTCCTTACCACTGATTGGGTTTTTGGTTTTTTCACAACAATCACGGTTAGTATTCATCTTTGAAAAGCAACCGTGCAATGGAGAGGAGCACGCAAAAAAGAAGAAAAAAAGAAGGAGAAGTGTAAGTTTTTAGCCGGCCATTCATTAGGTTTTGGAGTAAAACTCATGTCCAAATCAAGTTGTAATTTTTCAATTTTTAGAAATGGACTGCAATGATGCTTCACATTCAAAATCCAAGGAAGGAAAAAAGAAGATGGTAAGAAAATGCGCATAGGAGGTTCCCCGAGTAAGAAGGTTGGCTCGCTTGAGCAGGCACTGTTCAGTCTCGCTCCTTTAGACAGAGGAGGGCCTTGCTCGAGCAACCCTCAGGATCTTTATATGTGCGATCCAGAAACCTTGCTCCAAAATTCTCTGCAATTGCTATTTTTGTTCCACACGAACTAAGAAACCCTACACAACCCTTGGCCTATTTTAACACACTATTGCAACCCTAAAACTAACTTTCTCTCGCATTCACTCAATCAAGAACTCCTTTGAGAGATCTCTAAAAGTGGCATTGTGCAAAAGTGTTGCGCTAAGGAAGAGTTTATTTATCTCATTCTCTAAATCACCTTGAAGATGCCTATAAGGTGCTGATCTCAAGCACAACGAAAGTGAACGACGACTCGACAAATCCATCACAGTCCTTAGGTTGCGTTCCAACTGGGTATAAGTTTTACGAGCGATCTTTTGACCATTTTTATTATAGTGATTTATCTAGACGAAAATCACATGTCTCTTTTGTGATTGATTGATTTTTTAAATTTAAATTAATTATCTAAATTAATTAATTGAAATCGAAATCTAAAGTAATCTGATTTGGGACCAGCTTTTGTTAAGGCTTAAACGCAAACCCAAAAAAAAAAATCCTCACCGAGATGGAGACCGGACAAAACACTTTTATGAGCTAAGCGACAACTGACAAACAGACCAAACCCTGAGGTAAACAGGAATCTTTGAAAAGGTATTTCATTGGTTCCTTTTCCATGAGTGTGTATACATGGCATCCATCATCATCCAAATCCCTTCCAAACTCTCTCTTGTGAGTCTTTTCCTGTGATGGATCTTGAAACAAGGGAGATGGCCATCACTAGAGATGGGGAAGAAACAGAGAGACTACTCTTGGAGAAAGGAGAGGAGGGTGGTGGAGGAGGAGATGGGTCCATATGGTTGGTGGTTTTCAGCACCGCAGTTGCTGTTTCTGGCTCATACGTTTTTGGGTCTGCTGTAAGTAGACCTTTCTGATATCTATACTCTAATTAATTTTGTATGCATCAATCCCCATGAACAGTTAAGCCAGGCTGTTATTAGTGGGCTGTAGCTCCATGTTTGATCTATGTTATTAAAAACAGAGTTATAAAAAAAGAGGTCATTTCAATTTTACAGGATTTGCCTCTACGTTTTTTTAGAGTCTATACCTCTATTTTTCACATGCTTAGAAAGTAGGTATTTTAATTTTAGAGGATTTGCCTGTACTCCTCTAAAATAGGAATATAATAAAGTCATCAACAAAACGCTCTAATTTTTTTAACCCACGTCGAATTTAGACAAATAGACAAATAGAGGTGAAAAATAGAGATACCAAACATGCACAAAACTCGGTAAAACTCTAGACCGAGTTACATGGCTTAGAACAAAAATTGAGTACTTTGTGAGAAACTCGGTTTATATTTGGCCGATCAAAACTCATTTGACTCGGCCAGAACTCAGTCAACACTTCATTAACTCAGGCCAAGCTTTAAGAGCTGAGCTGTAGTATTTCTGAGTTTTTGTACTATGATTATTCTCGACTTGGTTTTTAGATCATCATGTAAATAAATGGGTAGGGCTGGGCCATGATGTGAAACGTTTCTTATTGAGGGCTTACTGAAACATAGGCAGAAATTTTGGCCCAATCAGTTTAGTATGTACTAGGGTGGGGCAAAGTTCGAAGTGTGTGTAACAACTGAAATGCAAGGTTGTCTATGGACAGAGCTAGGCCCAGCCATATCATGTCCAATCACAGCGTGATACGAAATTGGTCCTAGATTCAAGCCTGATAAAGTGCATAGCCCTAAAGTTACTGGGTCCCATCCCATTTGAAAATAGAAATTTAGTCGTTTTGTGATAAATATGACAGAACATTAGTGGGCCATCTAGGTGTTTAAGAATAAAATCTAGGATATGATGTTCTAGCCAATTTGTTTTTCATCGTCTATTGCAAGGTATTAGATTGATGATGATGATGATAATTATAATGACAATAACAATGCAGGCCACCAGGGCTGTCAGTTAGAAAAGCCTTTCTATGTAAGGTGATGGCACGAAAGAGCGGCCGAAGAGGACAGGTTTGAACAACTGCAACATATTGAAGGATTTGGCCCAGGATAGACCGGAATGGAGATTTAGAATTCATGTAGCTGACAACAAGGCTCAGATAATTACGATGGTGGTGGTTGATAATGAATAATAATAGAAAATATTATGGCAATATGGGCAATTTTTATTTTTTATATTTTCTAGTAGTACTAATGGAAGATGAATCAAGGGATGTCATTGAGATGGTTCAGGAATGTATGCAAACCAAATCAATAAAGACATAATGAAGTATCAAGGAAAAATAATATATTTTGGAGTTCCAGATCCAACATGACTTTAAATAGGTTTGAGTTAAAAGGTTGAACCATGACCCAAAAGGCAGACTGAGTAAGCTTGATGGGATAAGGCTTATAATGATGATGATAGTTTATTACTATAGCTGTGGTATCGTTTTCCATGACTTAATTATTATTGTATTGGTAGGGAATGGGAATGTTTTGCAACTAATTTTTGTCTGCTTGCAGGTGGGATATTCATCACCTACACAACTGGGAATCATGAATGACCTAGGACTTAGTTTGTCTGAAGTAGGTTTGCATTCTCCTTTGTTCATTACTTTGTAGTCACTTATATGCACTAAATTGTGCCATTTCATGAAAGTGTATTACTGTAACATCTCAATACCATTCTTATTATTTTATAGCTAAATTACTTTGCAATTCATCCAGTGCCATGATCCATGATTTTAAAATTTAGTCCTAACAATTAGAAACAATCAGAATTACAGTAGTGGGAGAAATTCTGCAGTTTTAGTAGAAGAAATTTCTTTAATTTGTTCTGCACGCCTTGTCAAGAAAAAATAGCAACCAAAGAATATTTAGGTGGTTGTAGGTGTGGATCCTGGATTGTAGAACCAGAGGGAGTGCATTTTATTTTTATCAACTGTTGGGCTCCCTAACTAGTCCTTAGTGCTAGATGTCAATTAGAGAGAGCTGATGCTGCATTGATTACTTGTGGGAAGCATTTGTGTCTCTTAAAAAGCTTTTTATTCGGACATTACCTCCATTGTCATGTAGTTAAGTCAGGATGACCAATCTTGTTACGAATGCTGTTTTGTATGCTTGTATATTCTTCACCTCTTATTGTTTCAATTCATTCCATAATGTGCTGTGTAAGACATAAGCTTTGTGCAATATCATGAGTTTTAGTGGAAATGGCTTTGTCAATAAAAAAATCTACTGAATCATCCTCATTCATCTAAGGCACCGCAATTACAACAAGAAATAAGAAAATTAAAGGTGCCCATCACTTACTAAGCGTGTATAGTCAGAGTCAGGGTTGTGGAAAGTGCAGTAATATTCTAAAGCATAGAAAAACGGAGGACTATAATACCATTGTTCTTAATAGACCTGACTTAGTGTTAAAATTAGGCTGTGTTTGAGTTAAATGACTTGAATTCTTGACAACTCACTGACACCAAATTGTAGTGTCCAGAGTTTGATTACTGTCACTTTATTTAGATCCAGTAAGAAGTCCCAAATGGTGATTGCATTCATTCCCTTTGTTTAAACTTGTTTGTCACAAAATAGTCAACTATACTAATTTTTATCTACTTACAGATTTATAAGTATTTATTGTGCAGTATTCTCTTTTTGGCTCGATATTGACAATAGGGGCCATGATAGGTGCCATAATGAGTGGGCACATTGCAGAATACATGGGTCGGAGAGGTGTAAGTGATGCTTCCATCATACTATTCTCTTACAAACATAGATCAGAGATATATCATCCTCACTACACTTATCTTCTAATGTCATGGATTGCAGGCGTTGGGACTGTCAGATATTATCTGCATCATTGGGTGGCTGGCAATAGTCTTTGCAAAGGTTAGTAGTTGTCCCATTAGAACAATTTGGTGAGATAAATTTCAGATGATGAAATGGGGAATTTAGGAAGTAAACTGTAAAATGATTGTCTGAAACTCACCACATACTGTGCTTCTTATAGTTTTGACAAACTTTCATTCTTTCTGAGTTCATGATATGCATGTTCATACAAATATGAGAAGGCTGCTTGGTTGCTTGACCTTGGAAGGCTGTCCTTGGGAATTGGAATGGGGATGCTTTCTTATGTGGTAAGTCAAAATCTAACTCTTCATCACTGGCACATATCTAAGGCTATGCTTGAATGAACCCTGAATCACTATCAGTTTGAATATGTTGGGAAGAAAGTTTAGGAGTTGACCGTGCATTTGAGGGACTGGCAGAATTGGAGACAACATTTTTTGGATGCTTCTCAAATCCATCGGTGTCAACATTGATATGAGGAAGACTACAGAAAAAAAAAAATTAAAAATTCCACGTTTCTATGACCACTTGCATTGTCACGTTTGTCCAAATGCAGACAGTCTCTTACTGACTGCTTGATTGTGAAGGGAACTTGTGGGTCACCCACTTTTGCAGTCCTTTTTCTGTTGAGGAGTATCAGCAGAATCTGCGAGTAAGGAAGGAAGCCAAAAAAGTGGCAAGAATCTTTAAAAGATGTTTTTCTTTTGCTGGAGCTTCATTGTTTTCTCAAGGAGTCAATAGCCAACTCATTGCATCAACCCATAAGGATTTATTTCTCTCCAAATGGAAGGATTTGAGTAAAAAGTGGCTTTGGATCCATGAGAAACCTGAGATTTCTTTTCTTCTTCTTCTTCTTCTTCTTTTTTGATGCGAACAGCCCCTAAATGTATCTATTGTCATGCATTTATACAGTTACAGACCTGCATGCATGCGTTATAACTTGTAGTTGTGCATATACTACTTGTTTTACGAGAAGGATGATATGCCGTGACTGGTGAATAATGATGCTAACAAATGGCCAAATAGGTTCCAGTTTACATCGCGGAAATCACACCAAAGAACCTTAGAGGAGGATTTACAGCAGTGCATCAAGTAAGAACACTAGAATTTTGTTCAATTTAATCAACGACCAAAGTATCTATTTGCACTTATTTACTTCTATTCTGCAGTTAATGATATGTTGTGGAGGATCCCTTACATATCTGTTTGGGACAATAATAACTTGGCGCATCTTGGCACTCATTGGTGGGTTGCAAGCACCTGTTTATTGTATTCCTGTCATTTTCTCCATCTCCTAATCATTCTGCATTTTTTTCTTTATTTTATGCTGATCCATTTTACATTTTACATAGAGTACAGATATCTTGATTGATGATGCATCATTGTCATAGGATGCTTGCAACTGTCCTTGGCATTGTAGCAGTATGTTACATGGAATCTTTCATGATATAATCAATGATGAATTTGGAGCAATTGAATGGGAAAAAAAGATGGCTGGCTATACACTCCATTGTGCATTTGGAGATCTGTGGAAATTGGAAATCTTAGCAGTACTGAAACAACTTAATTTGTACAGTTCACTTCGAGGCAATGATTGCTGATTAGGAAAGGCATAAAAATCAGTCCGAAAATGGAGATATTGTTTCTATTATGCACCTATTTGAAAAGAAAATCACTCTGAATACAGAGATAATGCCTGACTGGCTCTCAGCCCTTATCATGTATGATTGATTTGAGTCTTCTATAGGTTCGCTTCTAGAACAATATCTGCAGGCATAAGTACTAGAACTTATTTATTTTTTAAGTGTCATTATTAGCGGTTGGAAGGAAATAAGCCCATATTTATGCTCCTTTGGTTGATTGGCATCTTGTTTTTGGACCATCATCTTTATGTGCTTCATGAAGAGGCTAATATACATTGTTAGAAGTGTAGTTGGCTAATTCATCTAGGTTGAACAAAACTCTAGTCCTAATTGAGTTGTATTTTCTATTTTGTTTAGAAGAGGACTGTGAAGGAACCTTGTAAAGACTACTTATGGATATTTGGGATAAGTTTTGAAGACTTCTGCACTTTTTAGAAGACAATTTAAGAGTCCTCTTAGAATTGTTTTTCGCACTGTGAGCATGCAACCAGAAAGCAGTCTCGCTACAGCGAGCTACTGTGGCGCGAAGAAAGTATATGGGCTCGCTATAGCGAGCTGGGTGTTTTTGTCCATACAGGACTCTTTCAAGCTGATGTTCCCTACTTCCTCTAAGAGTTCTTCCTTCTTTCTAAAAGCCTTATGCACGAACCTTGGGCTATTTAAAGACCCCTTGCAACCACAATTGAGATACAAGATCAATCTAAATTTCTCGAGCATTGAGCTTTTCATTTAAGAGAGTTTGGTGGGCTATTCTTGCAAGGGAGACTGCGCTGAAGTTAATGTTCAGGAAATGTTATCTTGCAACTACGCAGCTACTCCCCCATTTTGTCACAGAATTGACAAAGCAGTACCAAAATAGCGAGGAAAACAAACATTTAGAAAAAAAATACTCATACGAAATAGTTAGATGGAAGTTCAGCAAAAAGAAGCAATGCATCAAAACAACGAGGAGACCAAAGTAGCAACTTGATGTAACAGCATCAGTGCTGACGAAGGTGATTAAACATCTCAGTCAACTGATTCCGAAGGTCATTGAACCCACTTGTCACCTTTTCTTCTATCTGTTCATATATTTGGAGAGACTGATCAAATACTGCATTTTCAATCGCAAGGAATCGATTTTCAATCGAATCTTCATCATCCTCATTGGCTTGGAAGCAGGCTGGCTCCCCCTGAAGGCGATTATGCACATGAGATTCATACATGGCTTTGGTCCGGCGATCAATCTTTTGCCTTTTTGGGATTGGCAGTTCATGGGGATGCACTTGACAATAGGCCTCAATCAGTAGTTTACAAATCATTGCACCAAACGGAAGAGTGAGTTTCCTAGTCTCATCATAAATGCGCAACATATAGTTGAAAATGGTCAGTGCAACATCTACCGAGGTGCTTGTGCCCAAATAATAGAGAAGAGCAGCTTGAGGAAACAGGAGATCCGAGGAATGGCCGCGAGGCTCAATATTATGGCATACAAAGGTACTGAGCAGCCGATGATCAGTGGTGAGACCGGAAATCTTCAATACAAAAGAATTCCAAACAGTTGGTTCTCCACATAAAACTGTAGCCACTTCATTTGCTTGTACTTCAACAAAGTCCGGATTAGGGAAAGGACAAGACGGACGAGCGGGTCAACGAAAATTGAGTAATGTAACAATCTTATTCGCATCCATAGACAGCGTCTTTTCCCTAACATATGTCTTGAACCCAGTAGTTGTAACCTCAAACATGTTGCAGTAGAATTCACGCACCCAGTCCTCAAAACATTCATTAATTAAATTTATCAAAATCATGAGGCGGTTAAGGTGAATCCATTGCAAGAAGCTTATATGAGTGAAATCAGTGTGCACTACTATTCTCTCAAAGATTACAATCCTTTCTTTGAATTCAGTATCAAACCGTTCACACTCTCTTCATTTTGAAAAACGTTCATCAAAGTTAGAGGTAGAGGCAGCTGGACGTTTTCCCTTTGAAGACTTTGGAGCCATTCTGTGCTTGAGAAAGTCACAGAAAGAAAAATCAAACATTTTGAAGCAAGAAAATTCTTTGAGACATTTTGTCAAACACCTTGTGTGTAGAGAAATTCATAACCATGGCTAAGAAAATGTAGATGCTTCAAAATGATCCCAATGATGATACAGCTTAGATAGGGAAATCTCAGAACATGTAACCCAATAATCATGATCATTGAAGAAGAATTCACAAAGGTAAATCACCAAAGAGCATCCAACAGTCACCAAAAGAAAACGAAATTGGACCAATCAATCTTCAAGAGAACCTTTTCCACATCCACATTGTAAAATGTAGTACCCAAGAAATACCATGGAACATTATCCAAGCAAACCTCAACCGAACAACATAAAATAGGCAAAAAAAAAAAAAAAAAACTCATTAGGCAGTGGAGAGAAGATCATACCTGTCGATGGGTTGAGAGGAAAGTGAAGGTCGAGTCCAGGTAGATGCTTGGATGGAAAAAAGGAGAGAATGCAAGGAGAAACGAGGAGAAGAAATGTAGGAGAGGAGAGTTGCCCATAGAAGAAGATGACAGGAATGGAGACGCCCACAACAAGAGAAATGAAGAAAGAGAACGGGCGCATGGCTTTTAAGAAATAGACCTCGCTATAGCGAGATCTAGTCTCGCTATAGCGAGGCATGGTTTTGGATGGGCGTGCAAATGTAGTGTCATGTCTTGCAAGAGCGAGAACATGTCTCGCTCGAGCGAGACATGGTTCTGTGAACAGGGAGAGAAAAAAAAAATGGGCGGAGAAACTGAGGGAAGTCCTTCCCTTTTTTCTTTTTCTTTTTTTAAAATAAGAGCTAACATAAAAAAGTGTATTCCATCTACAAAATATGTACGGATAAGCGCGAAAGTACACAATTCAACCGAAATCGAGTGATTGTGTGTGAAATATGAAATGCTCCCTCGTAATCAAGACAATATTTTAAAACTGAATGATGAAAAACTAGGGAGCAAACCCAGAAATGATCGAATCAGTTCAAAATCTAACTTCTCATCACTTCATCGGCATATTTTCTTCTTTTTCTTCTTCTTCCTTTTTTTTTTAGATTTTCAAATGAACTTCTTGGCATAGAATAATGCACAAGTTCGAGTGCTCATTTTTTGCAGAGATTTCTGAACCCTATAGGATACAGTTCCATTGCGTCGGTCTACAGAAATCTCTACGCACTATTGGGCCACAAGAGATATAGCCATCATAGAAGCCTGACAATCCTAATCGAGATCAAAGGAGAACATTCATAGTGCAAAAAAAATGATAACAGTGAACTGTGCACTAAACACTAAATTACATGCAAAAATAATCATAGATGGAAGAGAAATTGTGCATGTGCAAGTGAAACAAAAACTTAAGGAAAGGAGGAAATCCCCAGAGACTTGCGAAGGGATTCAAAACGATTGGGTTCCAGAGGTTTGGTAAAGATATCGGCCAATTGATGTTTAGTTGGAACTTTATCAAGGACAATGATCTTCTCTTCAACCAACTCATGGATAAAGTGATGCCTAATATCAATGTGTTTGGTCCGGGAATGCTGGAATGGATTTTTGGATATGTCAATGGCACTTTTATTGTCTCAATAAACAGTCATTGTATCTTGATCAATCCCATAATCAGCTAACATTTGTTTCATCCAAAGAAGTTGAGTGCAACAACTTCCAGCAGCGATATATTCAGCTTCGGTAGTGCATCTCAGTCAACTGATTCCAAAGGTCATTGAACCCACTTGAGACTATTTGTAATTTCGTATGAAAGACTGATTCCGAAGGTCATTGAAGTTTAGTCTACCTAACTATGTCAGTACCTTCATGCACTGTTCTTAAGAGATCCCAAGCCTCTTTCGCAGTGGTATAAGTAGAAATTCTTCGAAATTCAGAGTAACTAACGCCATTATATATGGCATTCATGACTCTATCATTCCAGTGGGTCTGGTTCTTTTCTCCTTGGGTCCAGTCAGCCATGGGTTTGGGAACACTCTTCCCATCAACTACGACAGTTGGGGTTTATAACCATTCACGACTGTTTGCTAAACATCATGATCAAGAGAACGTAAAAAAGCAGTCATCCTTACCTTCCAGTAAGCATAATTGCTACTACCCTCAAGCAAAGGAGTCTTGGTGGTAGAAGTGCCTTCCCTAGTGAATTCCATAGAATAAATATGAGAGGATCACACTTTTAGAAAAGTGAAACCGCTCTGATACCACGTGAAGTGTAGTAGCCAAGCCATGATACCAATTGAAAGTTTAGGTTTGCAAGATCTCTAGATTGGTCGACTCAATAAATTAGCCCAAAAAGTGTGCAAAAACAATAAATATGAAGTGAAAATAAAATCACAAGCATACACCACAAGGACACCATATTTTTATATGAAAAACCTTAACCGGGTGAAAAACCACGGATCCGAACTGGATCTAATCAAACACTATGAATCTCGCTATTACAAGAAACTCAAATTTCTTCCCCAGATATCCCCTACGTAAGGACTGAAGTTACCTTGTGTCGTTTCACGCTTCAATGACTTCACATCGTTGATTGTAACAGACTCAATCCAGCGCTTGACTCCTCAAATCTTCTCGTAAGAAGATGATCTTCTACAAAGGATGCAGAAGAAACTGGCTCTCTAGAGTACTTGGCAGCACAACTGTTAAAAAATCTTTAGAGAAAATTTCTCTCAATTAGATTACTAATTCAGAATTTGAGAGATGATCTGTGTCTCTTTGGGTTGTGAGAAACACCCATTTTATAGCCCCAAATTCGTGCTTAAGACTCCTAATCATAATCCACTCAGAATAGTAGTCCATCTCAAACTTGCACATAGAGTCCGGATCAGACTGGACTATCTGCGCCACCCTCGCTATAGCGAGGTGTCATTCTGCCTCGGGATTGTTCGCCACTCTCGCTATAGCGAGAATCACCCTCACTATATCGAGGTATGTGTCGGGGAAGGATTTCTTTGACAGCCTTTTTGATGCCTGACATGCCATTTGACTTTACAATCTAAAAGAAAAAGGACTGTAATCTTTGAGAGAGTAGTAGTGCACACTGATTTCACTCATACAAGCTTCTTGCAATGGATTCACCTTAACCGCCTCATGATTTTGATGAACTTAATTAATGAATGTTTTGAGGACTGGGTGTGTGAATTCTACTGCAATATATTTGAGGTTACAACTACTGGGTTCAAGACATATGTTAGGGAAAAGACGCTATCTATGGATGCGAATAAGATTGTTACATTACTCAATTTTCGTTGACCCGCTCGTACGTCTTGTCCTTTCCCTAATCCGGACTCTGTTGAAGTACAAGCAAATGAAGTGGCTACAGTTTTATGTGGAGAACCAACTGTTTGGAATTCTTTTGTATTGAAAATTTCCGGTCTCACCACTGATCATCGGCTGCTCAGTACCTTTGTATGCCATAATATTGAGCCTCGCGGCCATTCCTCGGATCTCCTGTTTCCTCAAGCTGCTCTTCTCTATTATTTGGGCACAAGCACCTCGGTAGATGTTGCACTGACCATTTTCAACTATATGTTGCGCATTTATGATGAGACTAGGAAACTCACTCTTCCGTTTGGTGCAATGATTTGTAAACTACTGATTGAGGCCTGTTGTCAAGTGCATCCCCATGAACTGCCAATCCCAAAAAGGCAAAAGATTGATCGCCGGACCAAAGCCATGTATGAATCTCATGTGTATAATCGCCTTCAGGGGGAGCCAGCCCGCGTCCAAGCCAATGAGGATGATGAAGATTCGATTGAAAATCGATTCCTTGCGATTGAAAATGCAGTATTTGATCAGTCTCTCCAAATTGAACAGTTAGAAGAAAAGGTGACAAGTGGGTTCAATGACCTTAGGAACAAGGATTAAAATAGCGGTAGCGGTGGGCGTAGCGGCCTGCCGCCAAAACGCTACATAGCGGGCGATACGTAGCGTAGCGGTGCGATTTGGAAAAATCGTCAAAAAAATATAAAAAAATTCTAGAAAATCTAGAATATTGGAAAATGAGAGAAAATGTATTTTTTTTGCAAAAGTAACTAAGGTAAGGGGGCGTAGCGGTCCCCTCACTATATGAGGTCCTGTATCGCTGTATAAATAGAAAATAATAGTAATAATCATTTTTTCCACATGTGTTCATGTTGCTTGATTATGCTAACTTAGAAACTAATGAAAGGCTCAAAAAAGAAAAAACTATATCATGAAATCAAGACTTAAGAGTACGTAGAGAAAAAAATACATCTACCAAAGGGGGTGTCTAATAGGATGTACTTAGAGAAGAACTCTCTATATCGACTCTAATTCGGCGAGATCATGTGCTTTTTGGTGTTCTTTTAAACATAAAAGGGTAGAAGAGTTGTGTAGAAATGTTATTTGAAGAGAAGAAGAAAAGAAATAATTCTTATTATGTATTTTAAAAAAAAATTAAAAAGTAGGAATTTTTCTTACCCCGTAGCGGCCCCGTAGCGGACGTAGCGGCCACTACGGGTGCGGCGGCCGATAAATCGGCCGTAGCGTAGCGGCCGCTACGGCCGATATAGCGGGTAGCGGCCGCTATTTTCATCTATGCTTAGGAATCAATTTACTGAGATGTTTAATCACCTTCGTCAACACTGATGCTATTACATCAAGTTGCTACTTTGGTCTCCTCACTGTTTTGATGCATTGCTTCTTTTTGCTGAACTTCCATCTAACTATTTCGTTTGAGTATTTTTTTTCTAAATGTTAGTTTCCCTCGCTATTTTGGTACTGCTTTGTCAATTCTGTGACAAAAAGGGGGAGTAGCTGTGTTAGTTGCAAGATAACATTTCCTGTTAACATTTAGAATATTATTTAGATCTATGAACTTTGAATTTCTTTAATTATCATTTCTGTGATTTTATAGATCTTTGCCAAGGCTTATTTCGTGCAGGTTGCGCAGGTTTCTCTTCAGAGCTGAAGCGTTTCTTTTAGTCGTCGTGGGTTATCTTTTTGTGTGTTAGTAGAACTATTTTGTTTTAGGAGTTTTGTTCACAAATTGCCAAAGGGGGAGATTGTTAGAAGTGTAGTTGGCTAATTCATCTAGGTTGAACAAAACTCAAGTCCTAATTGAGTTGTATTTTCTATTTTGTTTAGAAGAGGACTATGAAGGAACCCTGTAAAGACTACCTCTGGATATTTGGGGTAAGTTTTGAAGACTTCTGCACTTTTTAGAAGACAATTTAAGAGTCCTCTCAGAACTGTTTTTCGCATCGTGAGCATGCAACCAGAAAGCAGTCTCGCTATAGCGAGCTACTGCGGCGTGAAGACAGTATATGGGCTCGCTGTAGCTATAGCAAGTTGGGTGTTTTTGTCCATATAGGACTCTTTCAAGCTGATGTTCCTTACTTTCTCTAAGAGTTCTTCCTTCTTTCTAAGAGCCTTATGTACGAACCTTGGGCTATTTAAAGACCCCTTGCAACCACAATTGAGATACAAGATCAATCTAAATTTCTCAAGCATTGAGCTTTTCATTTAAGAGAGTTTTGTGGGCTATTCTTGCAATGGAGATTGCGCTGAAGTTTTATTCCTTCTCCTCCTTCTTTCAAGCACCTTGAAGGGGCATTCAAGGTGGGTCTCAAGCAAGCACGTGGAAGGTGAACGGCAGGTCGTCGACGAGTACTTCACAGTCCCTTAGGTTGAGTTTCAATTGGGTCAAAGGTCTTGTGAGTTCTTTGTAATCTTCATTTTTATAGTGCATTGCTTTCTGTGGCTTCTGCCACCCGTGGTTTTTTCCTGAGTTGGGTTTTCCACGTAAAAATCATGTGCCTCTTCTCTTTGTGTGGTGATTGACTTTTATTAACTTGTGTGGTTTAGAATTGCATATAATAATATGAGAAAGGACCTTAGCCTGGGTTAGGGCTTAAATTAGTAGGTTGATTCAAACCTTCATACATCAACACTGGAAAGTTAGGGGTAGCATGGTCTTGGGAATGCCTTGGGTGGGGTTTTGTATTTCCTACTTCTTTACCTCAAGAAACATCAATGGCTGTATTGAACTAGGGATCATGAAAGTGAGCTCTCTGTGTGTGTGCGCGCAAGCGCATGCATGTGGCGAGTTGGGTTTGTGTGTGAATGAGTGCACAAGGGACTTTGGGCTAGAAAAACAGCATACTACCTATTGTTATTTCTGACTTTTTCTTAATAATAGTCACTACTGCAAAAGTATTTGAAAAAATATTTGAACTACTTGCCAAACAGAGTTGGTCTGTACATCAAAATTGATCCCCAAGATGGTCTTTTCTTTATTGATTGGATCCAAGTGATTGTACATATTTTGTGCCATTTCAGGGACTATTCCATGCCTAGTACAGCTTCTAGGCCTCCTCTTCATTCCCGAGTCTCCAAGATGGCTGGTCAGTCAGATAATCGCATTACCTTCTGTTGTCATTTCAAAGAACAGGTGACGAATTTAAACCTCGATGCAGGCAAAGAGAAGTCATGACAAAAAGTTTGAAGAAGCATTACAAAGGCTCCGTGGAAAGGGCGCACATATTTCTCTTGAGGCGGCTGAAATCAGGGTACTTGCTCTTATACTGAGAGCAAAATGACATGATTCATTTGTCCAAGCCATGATAATGTGTTATGTCTTTATTGTACAGGATTACACAGAAATGCTTCGATCCCTTCCAGAGGCCAGAATTCTTGATTTGTTTCAGAGACAATATACTCTTTCAGTCATTGTGAGGACTAATTAAATAAAATACTTGCAGTTGTGAAACTTCTCATTATATGACTAGATTTCGCTAATAGCCTTTATAAGGATCTCCATCCTAATCCTGGTTTCAATGTGTCCCTGAACTTTTTTCGACTGAACGTTACCAACACAGCTGTTTGGGCAACACTTGCTTGTCAAATTTTGACATTATAAATGGTGATTTCCCTAAATCATGGGTGACATTGTTTCAAGTCCTCACTAGAAAGGTCGCCTCTTGATTTGGGTTGAAATCATCCATTCTGCTCAAGTTAACCCCATCAGTTATACCTTATAAGTCATTCTTTGATGCTTAGGTTGGAGTTGGACTGATGGTACTTCAACAATTTGGAGGAGTAAATGGCATTGCTTTTTATGCGAGTTCAATTTTTGTATCAGCAGGTAAAACAAGACTTCACTCAGATACTCCACATT
This sequence comes from Persea americana, assembly GCA_029852735.1. Classification (NCBI taxonomy): domain Eukaryota; kingdom Viridiplantae; phylum Streptophyta; class Magnoliopsida; order Laurales; family Lauraceae; genus Persea; species Persea americana. The sequence goes on from CM056818.1 coordinate 33,994,461, forward strand.
GTTAACAAAAACTAAATTTCTATGATTTATCTCAGGATTCTCTTCAGGCAAAATAGGAACAATAGCAATGGTCGTCGTTCAGGTTCTCAACTCTCCCTAGGTCCTTCAATTGGTGATTATTATACAAAGCAACTCTAAGAAATGAGACTCATTCCACAGATCCCGATGACCACGTTAGGCGTGCTTTTAATGGATAAGTCTGGAAGAAGACCACTTTTAATGGTAAAAATTTCTAACAATACTTGCGATGTACTAGTTCTACTGAAGTACTGAATATGAAGGTTTACAGGTATCAGCTGCAGGGACATGCTTGGGTTGCTTCCTAGTTGGACTGTCATTTGTCTTGAAGGTTTGAGCAAATATTGTATTCCTGAAATGCTATACTTTTGAAGTATCATTTAGTGAGCAGATTGACATTTGGTGAAACAGGATCATGAATGGCTGAAGGCATTGCATCCCACATTGGCTCTCATGGGTATACTGGTAATGCATTTTGCAGATTATTACTTTGCAATGATGTGTAAGGGTGCATTTAATATAATCCGAATTCCATGTAGTTTGGGCATTTAAAAAAAAAATAAAAAATGGATGGCTCTGTTCGCTTAGGTCATGTTTAGCAATCAAATCCTTGGTGATTCCTCACCAATTTTCTATGAAGTCATGGAAAATCCACATTTGGAAATTGTAATTCCCCGCGGATTTGGGTCAATAGAAATCCTCATTTTTTTTTTTTTTTGAGGATTTTCATGCGGAACCTCTCCCCATAGGATTTAAAAATCCTCATTTTTTGCGGATTTACACACTGATGCAATTTTTGGAAGCGAAATGCATAGATATTGATGTGAAATCCTCAGCCATACAAATCTTCAGTGAGGAATCTTTGTTCTAGGGGTAGTGAGGAGGATCATCGCCTGTTACCAGATGTGTCCTTTTGCAACTTGCTGGTGTGAAAATGTAACAATGCCTCCACTGACTTTTGCACCTTAACTGCACAGTGAAACATTTAACATTCAAATTGCCAAATTACTCAAAACTGGATGTGATTCATGAAAGGGAACCTAATCTTAATTCTCTCTGATTTGTTTGTTTCATATTTCTGAGCATTAGGTGTGGACAGGATCTTTCTCATTAGGCATGGGAGGAATACCATGGGTTATTATGTCTGAGGCAAGTTTCTTTTAATTGGAATGAAGTTTAATATCTTATGGTTACGTTTGGGCACAAAGTTGAATAATCCATCATTCAAGCCTTCTAGCAAATATTGCAACATGAATATGGGTGAATAGCACTTTATTTGGCAAGATTCAATGCTGGACCTTGCAATATATATGCCATTGTGGTTAGACCTCCGCCACATGAAAGGATAAAAATATTTCAAGATTTTCAACATGAAAATATTGCGAAACTTTCCGTTACGAGGCTTGTCCAAGTATGCTGCAATGCATGAACTGGTTTTGTTTAATGATGAGAAGATCTTGTAGATTCAATCTCCAAATGTTTCCCATTACAGATATTTCCCATTAACATGAAGGGCTCAGCAGGAAGCCTTGTGACACTAGTCAGCTGGTTTGGGTCTTGGATTATTTCTTACGCTTTCAACTTTCTCTTAAGCTGGAGCTCAGCAGGTAATTATGAGCTTCTTTGCGGCAATTAACTTGTGCTATTCTTAGTTCATTGCTTGGTTCTTACATGAAATGTTATTTTCTCAATGTCAATCTCTTATACCTTCCTTTCTTTAGGCACTGATTCAAACACGAACACATACACACACAGACATTGCACTTCCGTGCACTTAATTTTCAAAGATAGGAGATATGATCTTTAGGTTGTTTCTTTATTTGAACAAAACACATTAAGGCGACCCTAGATAGATTAGGCAAAGAAGAAGATGATGGTGACATTATTTTCTCCATAGGTACTTTCTTCATATTCGCCAGTGTTTGTGGTGTAACTGTTTTATTCGTGGCAAAGCTGGTACCAGAGACTAAGAACCGAACACTGGAAGAAATACAGGCTTCGATGAATTCATTCTCTACAGAAGGAAAATAAGAATCACAAGGTCCCAAGCTACTCGATTTGAACTTCTACTCAATTACTTGGTTTAGCTATCCATCTTTCAATGTTGTTACAATGGGCTGCACTTCTTACCATGATCTTAAAATTATTGTTGTACTTTACATTGTTTAGATTGTGAGCAATTTCCTGACTTTAGATTGTAAGACATGACATCCTTTCTCACTACTTGGATAAACTTCACAAGGATATGTAACCAAAAGACTACTTTAACAAATGTAAAAGTTAAAGACTTAAAAATGCCTCAAAATTGCTGAAGTTTCTGTATAATCAAGGGCAGTGACTTCTGAAAAAGAAATTCTCATTGACTGGATTGGTTGGAATGCCATTTGTGTCCCAGATCCTCAGGTTGGATTAGGTCTGGTGGGCGGGTCAAAGTATAAAATGGTTACTTGATTCAAATCGGATCAATAAACTTGATCAAGATAAAATGAAAGCAGTGCTGTTCAGCAGATCATAACCACACGCCTGGTGCATTTTAAATGTGTTAGTTACATGAAAATGGTCAATATATTTAATCAGGTTGATTATTTTGCAATACTCCAGAATGTAACCCATGATCTAAATGGTTTATTGGGCTCATTAGACACTTAAGTGCACAGTTGATGAATTACAACTAAGGGTGGTGTTGAAATCGACCTCAGGAAAACAGCCAGTGGAGGATATTGGGGATTGATTTTCACAGTGAAAAGTGATTACCCTTATCTTGAACAGTGGCCACACCATAATTAGAACTGTTGATCTGGACCAACTTTCTTTTTTGTTTTTCACTAATTGGGGTGTTTGGGCCCTTAAGACTCATCATGCTAGCACATGCATGGTTTTTTTGGGATCTCAGACATTCAACTGGGTGTTTCATTTCTCACCCTGTTTCACTTGATTCATGGTTCAGGGGCCATTGTAGCAATAACAGATAACTGGATAGATCTAATGAGACCCAGTGGTGCAAAATATGAACCCCATTAGATCATCCTGACCCCTTAGTTTATAGCCCTCAAGTTTAATGGTTTAAAAAAGTAAAATTTTTGGGGACTTCAATCCAATGGTGGGTAACAACTGAAATGGATGACCGATAGTCTGCCTTGTGAAATGGCCGGCATGTGGGATTGGCTCACCTGTAGGCTGTATAGTAGCATATAGGGTCCATTGGATTCAATTGTAGACTGATATCAACCTGACCCAATTGACACGTGCAATGCCCTTGTTGCGGGTTGACAGTCTATGGTACCAAACCTGCCCCATGACCGGTACGTGCTGAGTTTTTAAAAGAAAGAAAAAGGAAAATTTTATTGCAAAGGGTAAGATTTGAACGCACAACTGGTAGGTACTTGGACCCATTCCTCCCTCTCAAAAAAAGAGGGGGATGGGATCACAATGAGATCTTGATCTCATAAGGACTTAGCTGGATTGAACCTTGGTATGTAAACTTAGTAAGTGATAACATCCAGATTTAGAGAAACTCTGTAATTAAAAACTAGCAACAAACGCCCATGCTAAGCCCGGGCCAAAAATAAAAATATATTAAAATTTTAAAAATTATTTTAAAATATTATTAAAATAAAATAAGTCTAAAAGAAAGAAATTTATTATCTTTGAATATTAGAATCTTTTAATATATAATGAAAATAAATATAAAATGAAGTAAACTTACATAACATAACGACTTTTTGAATTTAAAGGCATTGACCATTACACAAGTATGAACGTTTGTCTATACAGAGGCAGCTCTCATAAGCTAAAGCTTAGGTTAGGGTAAGCTTAAGTTTGTGGTGGGGCCCACCTAGGGACCCACATGGGGGTGGTGATGGGGGGATTTCAAGGACTCCTTAGGACCTTTTTCTTTGCAAAAATTAGTCACAACCATGGTTTCTATCATCTCCATGTAGCCCCAAAAGTTTAATGGTCAACAATCCATTCGGATTGATACATAGTCGATCCAACAGTCCAGTAAATCCGGATCTGACCAAAAGGTAGTAGACATGTGCAATTTAGGGAGGTCGTGTGTTTGGTCCATTTGGATAGACCAAGGGTGGGCCCCACAAGCACAAGCTTACATAATTAAATGGAGAAGTATGATGATCGGGCTAAAAAAATATAATGAAATATGTGATTCTTTTATGAGATATTATTGGAAAAGAACAGATTTTACAGAAATAAATAAGTAGTTTATATTATATATATAACTTTAATAAAAAAGAAAAAATAACTTGGTGGGGTCACATGATGTAACATCTAACTGTGGGCCTCATATCCTAATTCGTTCAAGGTGTGTCCAATTGGACAGTAGAACCTTGCTGATGTGTCATTCCGAGGATCCTTAGTGGGGTCACATGATGTAACATCTAAAGATAGGCCAATATCAAAATATCTAAAGGTGTGTCCAATTGAACATTTGGACAGTAGGCCCTTGTTGATGTGGTGTTTTAAAGAGCATTGGTGGGGTCACATGACGTAATATTTAAAAGTGGGCCTCTTATCCTAATTCATTAAGGTGCGTAATGATGTGTTTATAAAAGTGGCCTCGTCTACAACAATTATTAAAGGCAGGTCTTATATCAACCCTTATACTATTACATGTATATATAATTAGAAATTAAATGTATTCTTAATATGCATTTTAATAACAAATATAATTATTCCTAACAACTCTTTAATATGCATAATATCATGTTAACCTTTATATTAATGTTGATATGAATCTTTTTTGCATTAAACCTAGATCGGTAATGTCTTTCCAATTGTATGATGTTTAAGCATATACTTAATTTGATCTTAATTGAATGGTGTGCACAATAGTATACAAGAACATGGAATAGATTTGGAGCTTAACAAATTGAGTTTGTACTTCTATGGCCCACCTTGACTATTGATCGTCAGAGTCCTTTATTTTCTGTTCGTTGAACGTTGGATTCCACCTTGTAATTAACGGTCTAGATTATGAAACTAATGGTCTTGATACAACTCCATATTGGTTGGTCCTTTTTGTTGGGTGTTCCATCATCCGTGCCCTTGGTTTGATGGGCTAAGCAGGATGGTGGTGCCTTTTGAAGGTGTCTATCAATCGGGAGATCAAAGTGGTCCCCAAAAATCCATCTGTTGCTTCTACTTTATGTGGATGATTGATCTATTCTTAGATCATGATAATTTAGTCGTGCCCATTCTCTCTGACTGCCAATACCATGAAAGTGGGCCCCACAGACCTCTATTAAATGGAGTTGATTCTAATCTTGTAAGGAAAATGAGATAAGGTTTACTTAAAAATGGGAGTGATCAAGATTTTAGGGAGAACAAATCCAAGGAGTTTTGTTGCTAGAAACAGTAGTGTGGCCTAGATTTAAGGGATTGGATTTAAGATTATAACTATTCCTAGGATTAAGGGAGGGGATTTGAGGAGATTTGTTTGGGTTGAGATTTTAAGGGAGGAGATTTGCTTGGGAGGAGTGTAGTGGCTCACATTAAACCAAAGCTCTGTGTGTTTTTATAAGTATTTTTCTGAAAGGAGAAATTATAGGTGTTGATGTGACACCCCTCACAGCCCTCCTCCCCGTTTGCTTTAATAGATATAATGGGCGATTCCTGATTGTACACGGATGGCATAGGGTGTGTGAGTATTTATCGGAAAGCTAGAGTCTTCCTTAGAAAGAAGAGGGTGAGAATTTTCTAAATTTATGTGATATCCTACACTGATAGAGATTAAGGGTGAAACTTTCACGTTCAGAGTGTCTTTTCTTGCATGAACAACTTCGCGGGAATTATGTATTTTCAACAGTTTTGAGGCAATTATCATATATAAGGGCATCCATACTATCATTATCCCAAATTGATACAGGTGCAGGTTTTTGAATGAAGAGCTGGCTAGACTCGGACCTGGACCAAATTATCACTATGGCCAAAGAGGGGCCATGCCCAAACTCTTCATGTCAAGTAGGACCATCTTTCTTCAATCGTTGTATGGTTGGTTAGTGACTTGTATAGTGTATGCGTCTAAAAATATTTACCGCGTGATTTTAGAAAGAGGAAAAAAAAAAATCTAACATTCAACCATGACTCTCTATTCTCCGGCATTGCTTTTGTTTTCTTTCCTTTTTTTTTCCTAAAGTTCAAGCCATTATTTTCACTCCTTTCTACAAGGCAAAAAGAGAAGATACATGGAGATTATGAAATTGATTAGTGGACCCCAGAAAAGAAAAGCCCCTCAGATTTGTTCCCCTCTTTTATCTTCTTTCTATAGTGGGGAATAATACTCCATTTCATTGCTTCCTTTACTTTATGTCTGTGGAGGGTGGGATCCATTCTCTCAAACATATACAATGCAATCCCCTTTAACTGGTCTGGAGAAAAAAGGAGGAAGAAAATCAATAAGCCTACTACTTTTTAAGTACATTTCAAATAACCACACCTGGATGGCTGGATCCCATAATCTCAGCACCCTTTAACTTTTCATCTTCCCTTTAAATCACTACCCAAGGGCCCAGGCCCTAATATAACTAAGTTACTGCCTGTTTTGTCCATTTTTTCAAGGAATATCTCTCTCTCTCTCTCTCTGATCAGCATCTACTACTCTATGCTTAAATTGTTAAAAACTCCAACTCGCACATCACATGTCCAATAAATTCCAACCAGATAAGCTTTTTGCGTCATGCCGATAGGTGGTGTAGTGGCTGTAAGTGACATAATTTTACTCCAATTGGGAGAAAAAAATTAAGTCCATATTGACAAGGACCTATGGACCATGAATAAACAATCAGGAAGAAGAAAAGTCCCACCAAATTATGTTAATCATTGATTTAACAGCTTTAAATTAAACATAAAACAACTTTAAATTTTAATGGTTATTAAATTATAAATTTGAAGAAGCGTAATCTAAAGGATTTTGCCTGGTATAGACCGAGATGGTGAAACATAATTCATATAGTTGACTCTAAACAGTTGAGACAAAGCTTTGATAGTGATTGCGTGTTAGTATTTTATATTGGCTAATTCATGGGTTGGATAAAACTCTAGGCCCATTGAGTTTTATTTTCCAATTTATTATCGAATGGACTGTGATTGTGTCGTCAAAAGAGCTGAAGCGAAGAGAAAAAGAAAAATGAGAAGACCGGGCGAAACACCCAGGTCCAATTGATCGGATAGTAGATGCGCCCCAGTTATTTGGGTGGTCCAATCGATCGGACAGTGGGCGTAGGATTTTCAAGAAAGTCTCCAAAACTTCTACCGAATTGTTTTCTTTCTAGACTTGGTTTCCCTCTTTGAGTCCTATTTGTATTCTAACTACAAGGCACGAATTTGGGGCTATATATAGGGTATTGGTTGAGAGCAATATTCTCAATATTAGAGAATATTCTCTAGAGATATCTTAGAGAGAGAATATACAACTTTTACTAATCTAAGTGAAAGATATCTTAGAGAGAGAAATATTATCTAGAGCCATTGAAAGATCGTTCTGAAGGGCTGCTCTAGAAGGTTATGATTGCTTCTACTTTCTTGTAGAAGATAGCTCATCTTGACTGACAAGGTGCGAGGAGATCAAGTAAGGAGAAAGGTGCTCGGTGGATGTCATGGCAATGGATTTTGTGAAAGAACAATTACAGTCCTTAGGTAGAGGTACCGACTAAGGTAAAGGAGCTGTGAGTATATCTTGTAACTGTTCGTGAACTCTTAGTTTCTCGCTTGTGATTTTTTTTCTGGGATAGGGTTTCCACGCTAAATTTTGTATCTGCCTTCTTGTGTGATTGGTAGATAGCTAGTTTTGTATTGTCTGATTGGTTATTTCCGCTGCATTGATTGGTTAAATTAGAACTAGTATCCATTATGGTATTCTGCAAAAACTTTCATTTAAGTCATAAATTTTGAAATCTAATCATTTATAAATAAAGGTAGGATGAGTTGTAATAGACAAGAGGTGGGGTGGGTTGATTAGTGAGTGTGAAGAGGCTACAATAATCAAAGCTGGGCCTAGATCCTGGAGCTGCAATGCACAACACTAGCAGTCCATTGGTGGGAGAAAATCTTTCCTTAGGTGCCAACATACTCAACATATGGTGTCAACATACTCAACATACTCATGGTTGAGTGGTGTTGCCACCCTGGCGTTATAGGTTTGGGCCATCAAGTTTAAAGAATTGCTCTGACTAGTAGCCCAAAAAAAAATCTCTTTAGCTTGAGCCCAATTTTATACCTGGTTAAGAGTATTATGGGCAAAAGTAGAGTGAGTCGCCTGCCCTACAAGAAGACTTAATATCAGCCAAGGTAGCAGCCTGGGATGAGTAAAATATTTTGGGGGTACCCCATTTCTAAAATTGTTAACAAAACATAGATAAATAAAAATATCATAAAATGACCATCAAATAATTTTTCCTTTAATATAGAATGAATTAGGTGAGAAGGCACCCCAGCATTTTAATCTCTTCACCCCAACATCTTTAAGAATTCTTTTTTAAAGCCCATGTGACTATGAATTCATACATATGCAATTCCATGCAAACAAACAGACCTCCAGAAAGGCTTTGAAAATTTAGGTCCATCCATAGGTGAATCAACTATTTACCATTTTTGGGTAATGGTAGGGTTCTGATTACTCTTTTTCTTTTGAAGGGGTACTAAACACTAATTGCTTGAAACTTGGCCTGACACTTGGCATCTTCCTTATTTTTATTTTCTTCTGGTAGGAACTTTCCTTAGTTTACTTGAAATTTGGCCAGGGTAACATGTTTCATTTTCCCTAGTTTCATTTTGTGGCATGAATTTTCCTTGGTTCAATCAATACATAGTGAGACATTTTTAGAGTTTACCTGAACGCGGTTACACTAGAAAATACGGTGTCTTTTGTCTTCTTGCCTACCTTGTCATCATAAATGTGCAAGACTTTTTGATGCACTACGGCACTATAATTCTTTATACCATCGGTGAGGAGTTGAGTTTTTATTGGAGAAGTCAGGGGTTCAACCTCACATCTTCCTTATATATTCCTGTATGTGTATATGAGGGCTTTCTTCTTATCTTGGTAGGCTTCCTTCCCGGGTGTGACGGACTTTCTTCCTACTTTGGTGGGCTTTCTTCCTAGGTGTGCCGGGCTTTCTTTCCACTTTGGTGGGCTTCTTTCCCGGGTGTACCGGGCTTTATATAATTTAAAAAAAAAAAGAAAAGAAAAGAAAAAGGGTCTCAGCCACTAAAGCTGGGGTACAAAAAAAAAAGAAAAAAAGAAAAAAAAAACCTTAACGCATAATAGCCTAATACGGGCTAGAATTTGTAAACAATTTTAGGGCTGTTTTTTTACCGGATTTCTAAGAATTCATGTACTTGGGGATTTCAAATTCTTCGAAACCTTTCCCTTTGGGTTGGAATTTCAAATCCCTTCTCTTTATACAACATATAAAAAGTTTCAAATAAGATCTTAAGTTTTTACATTATTTCAAAAAAAGACACAAGTTTTAAAACTTTTCAAATTAGGAAGTTTTCAATTAAGGTCATTCGTCCATTTAAAGCTATTTTCTGACAACTTTTTCCCTCATTTTTTTAAATGAGGGAAAAAGTTGCAAGAAAATACCTTTAAATGGCCGGATGTCCTTAATTGAAAATTTATGAAAAGACTTAGACATGTTTGTGTAGGGGTGCTCATGGGCCAGGCCAGTCCCATCCTGGCCTAACTTGCTTTGGGCCAAGCTTGGATTAAGTGATAGAAAGCCTAAAGCCAGGCAAGCTAGCCTTAGCCGGCTTGTTTAAGAAATGCATGCAATTCAATTTAATTAATGCTTTAATTCAACAAAAGTGATGAAAAGCCCGGTTCAGCACGACCTGATTGATTAAATGGGCGGGCTCGGGCCAAACTTTTATAGGCCGTGTCAGGCTTGGGCCGGGCCTAAATATACCTTAGCCCCACCCAGCCCCGACCCACGAACACATCCCTATGTTTGTGTAACTCCTTTTTGTAGAAAAGCGGTCAGTTTTCTACACACAAAAAAAAAAAAAAAAAAAAAAAACCCTCATTTTTCATGCATTTGGTGATGAACAATTCCACGGAAAAAGCTTTCCTACCTTATCAGCATTTTCGTTACTAATGCATAAGGAATCCACAATTACACCAAGCAACATTAGCACCAATTCAGCAAGGAAAAAAAACCCGCACCAAATCTGAATTTCTAGATTCCACGGAAATCCTTTTCTGAGGTTTTCATCTATGAAATTTGTTGACGTAGCAATTTTTCCTTTCCCCGAAAATGGTGTGTATACAAACGTGCTTTAGGGACTAATTTGAGAAATTATGAAACTAGTGTCCTTTTTTAAATAAGGCAACAACTTAAGGCCTTTTTTGAAATTCTCCCAATGCACAGAGAGTGAAATTCTAGGAATTTCAAAAGGTCATTTGAGACTTTTAGACGACCGGAAGTTGAAGTTTCGGTGAAAGAAATATGACATTTCAAATCCCAGTCATTTGAGTGTGCATGAAGGCCTAAATGCTAAATATTAAACCTTCAAAAATAGAAAATTATATTTATTAGTATATGTTATTGAAGTCAACATGATATGTCCGCTTTGACCCACACGTACATATGAGGACTTCTTAAGATGGGGTTTAACTTATAAGTCTATAAATTTTGGGCGGCCATATCGGTGTAGGACTTGTGGAGACTTTCTGTTGGAAGCCCGTGGTTAATAAATTATGCCTTTGTAATTAAAAATGACCGGGTTCTCACACATCAATGAACTTCATGGACCTCGCTTCCTCTTCCTAGATTACACAATCTTCAACCTTTCGGTACCGATGAAGGCCAGTAGATCTCAAACTTTGCCAAATTCTCATTTCACTGGTACCTTCTAAAATGTTAATGGCATGGCAGTGTTTCCCAACCAAAGTCGTCCTTGACATCTAATTTCTTCTTTCGTTCTCTTCCATTGTGGGACCTTTGCCTTTCATGAATCGTATCAAATATGTGGGGACTCCTGATAATTGCGGAGGTAGAGAATTCTGGCTATCTCTGACTTGGCAGAATGTCCAGCAGAATATTAAAGTTGTTTCTCTTTTTTTTTTTTAATTACTATTATTATTATTATGCTATATTTATAGAATTTAGTGCAAATTAAGAGGGAGTGGGAGTGTGTGTGAAGGAAATCAGATTGATGATCAGTAGCACTAGCACTAGCACCCCATAAAAAAAGAGGGACACTTGTAGTAACTTGATTGAAATGGGGGTTCTTTAGATTTTTTGTTCTTAAAGTTATAGGAATGGGACTCAGTCAAGCCACATCACAAATCAAAGACACTTTCAATTGTAGGTCTTGATATGACCAAAGTTGCCTTTTGTTTTAAAATGTGTTATTATTATTATATTCCTAAATCCAAGGCTCCAAAGCATAAAAGAATTACAGTTAACTTCTGACAGATTAATTATATGCTAGTGGGCCTCCTTCTCTTTCATAAAGAAACAATGAAATGCTAGTACAAAATCATGCCATATCTCACAATATCACCATTTTCTTTGTTTTAAAAGCATGGTGCCTTTGTTCTAGACTTAAAAATTAAAGCATAATACATGCCCCTACCTATAATATTTGATATCTTAAACCACAATAATTCAAGATTAGGACTTTGAACATTGAACGTTTTGCAGGGTGGCTTTCCTTGCAACCTTCCTCTTAAGTGGTATTACTCGAGACTCTGCAGGAGTACAATCAAATCTACACATGCATGTTGACAATGCGCATGTGCTGTCCATGTATGGAAAATCCAAACCATCCAACCTGTGGGCCCAATGCTTTTGTACATGCCCGAAATTGTAGCTCTCATCAACTCCAGAAAATCAATGAAGATCCCATTTACAATGAAAGGGTGAGCTACTTTTTAGGGGTTTGATCATCCGACCAATCTTAATCAGGACCAAGTCTTTGGATCAAATGAAATTGAGTATTAAAAGGCTTTGGATCAACCACTTTAAAAAATGCAATTTTCCCAACAATGTGTTACCCACATGTACTAGATTTCACAGGGAGTATTAATCTTGGATCATACATTCCAAGATGTTTGTATAATATAAGAGAGACAACTTATATCATTCATTTTATAAATAAGGCCCACCATATAAACAGAGCCTAATGAGGACCCCCTTTTTTTTTAATGTTTCCTTTCATTTTCCAGTCTACCCTACCTAACCTAACAGGTTAAAAGAAAAAAAAAAACCAGATAGATAGTAATGGGAAAAAAAAATAAGGACACAGATTTCAATTTAAAAGTAGGTGGGTCACATCTAACCATCCACACCTTACCGTGTGGACGACGACCATGACATAGAAATAGAAATCACAATAAATGAAGGATATTGATTGTCCACCATAAAATTTGTAAAGAGAATTGATTATGCATAGTGGGACTGGGAGTTGCAATTTTTCTTCTATTTGCCAAAAATAGGAGTTACAATTGTGATGATAAGTTTGAGTGAATTATGTAAAATGTGTCCATATATAACTCTTGAATCCCAATCGACAGGGCCAATATCCACCATTGGATTTAACATATTGGCTAGAATAGGTCAAAAGTTGTTCATGTTGCAAGTCAAATAGTCATACGATTTAAAAAAAAAAAATCTTTAAAATGAAAAATACGACATAGGATTCAAACACTTCAAAACCATGAAAGAGGGTCTCCATTTCACGATATTACCATAAGATAATTCATCTTTAGGTGATATCAGAGTACAATTCAACATACAAATTTTACGAAAAAAGAACATTCATAATATTATTAAATAACCCGACATTCTATGATAATATAGAATGAAGCAATATTAAGAGAAAAAAAAGTTCGTGAAAAGCCCATTGCCGTAATTTATACTATTCTTAAATAACTCGACATTCCATGACACCATAAAATGAAGCAAAATTAAGGATAAAAACAAAACCTACCAAAAGCTACTGCTTTTATTATAAAGTGTTTATGATTTAATAATCATCATTGGGTCATAGCGCTATGTGAAAGATAGGATTTAGGATAAGATCACACCATCCATGGTCCATGGATTTATGGCCCACATCCCCTACCAATTACTTACCGGTCAAGATCAGAAAACAACTACTCCTCCATCTCGGGATCTCAGCCATTCATCCAACCTTCCCTTCCTCAGATAAAAATAAAAACCAGAAAAGCCGCGTGGGACAAACCGACCCTTAACGCGCCCGTGATAACAGACCAAACAGTTCCCGTCACCGTGAGTGGTCCACGTCATTCCAACCCAACCACTCCCCTTCGTCTACATAAACCCCGTCTCACCTCCAAGACATCCCACGCCAAAATCACATGTATAGTCAGTATATATAAAAATTAATAAAAAAAAATCCTGCCTCGAAGGAGGAGGAGGAGGAAGAAGAAGTCCGTCTTGCAGAAAAACAAAGAAACCCTATTTGCAAAATCCCCAAAATCCCTAGTTTTCTCTTTCTATCTCTAAAAAATCCCGGCTTTCTCTCTCTATCTCTCTCAAAGATCACAGCTTTCTACCTCTTATCTCTCAAAAATCCCATCTTTCTCTCTCTATCTCTCTCAAAAACCCAAGCTTTCTCTGTATCTCTCTAAAAAACCCAAGCTTTCTCTGTATCTCTCTCAAAAATCCAAGCTTTCTTTCTAAAAAAAAAACCTAGCTTTCTCTCTCTATCTGTCTGAAGGTGCTAGCTTTATCTCTCATCTTGTTTGTTTACTTGAAGATCTGCGATGGGAACTGAGATCCTGCATCCACAGGACTGCCTGATCCAACGGCTCAGATCAGTACCCTCCATATCCAATCGCCGGAAGCAGCACACAAACCCTAGATCCTGCCGCAAGCAGGCCAAGCGGTCTCCGCAACCCGATCTGAGGAAGTCCTACCCGGAGGATTGTAGCCCTAAACCCGGGAAAAGCCTTGTACCTGGTCAAGTTACGATCTTGAAGAGAGGAGAGTCGCTCGATTCGAAGAAGAGCGAGTTCAAGAGATCCGATCTGAAGAAATCGGTCTCTCTGAATGAAGCGGATCTGGTCGTCTGCGGGACGGAGCGGTTGGGACCGGATCCGGATCTGGTACCGAAGCAGATCCGGATGAAGGAGGCTGTACCGTTACGGACCGACGTGTATGCCGGATCGGCGTTCTCGCAGTCCCCTTCTCCTAGGTTGCTGCCGCTGCCGAATTTCTCTTTTAAGAAAGGCGCGGCGGCGGCGGCGGCGGTTGTAGATGACTCGGCGACCAAGGATCTGAGGCGGCTGCTCCGTCTTGATTAAGGTCGGATCGGGCTGGAACTTGTGTTTTTCTCTTTTACCCCTTGGTTTCGGATCTGATCTTCCCGTGCTTTTTTTATAAAACGGGAAGAGGATCTGTGATTTGGGGAAGTTGAATACTTAAAAGGTCTAGATATGGATTTTGAAAAAAGAAGAAGAAGACGAAGAAGAAGGGAAGATGATGTTATGTATAGTATCTGATTGATGATGTGTTTGTTTGTAGTGATCTGAGATGTTGGATCTTTTGATACCTGATGGTGTTTCAGGGTTTTTCTTTTTTTTTTTTTTTCTTTTTCTTTGGGGTTCCTTTTAAGTTGTATTGTATTTTTAAGAAAGAAGTGGTGAAAGTTGGATTGGGCATGTTTGGGATGGATGATGATGCCCTTTGTGTTTAAACTTTCCTTGTAATTTGGTCTGTGTAGTTCTCAGTTTGAGATACAGAAGATATGTAAAGAAGTCAGGTGAAATGAAATGCCTCTTCTTCTTTGTTATTATTGTTGTTTTGTTTCTGATGAGTATTGGATCTTGGATCTGTGTATTTATTTTCTTCCTGTTTCCTTGTAATTTGGTATGTGTAATTCTCATTTTGAGATATAGAATATGTGTAAAGAATTTAGGTGAAATGAAATGCCTTCTGTTGTTATTGTTGCTGTTGTGTTTCTGATGAGCGTTTGGATCTGTTTGGATCTGTGTATTCATTTTCTTCATGTTCTGGGAAATAGGAGGGAAATAGGAGGCTCTGTGTATTCATTTTCTTCATGTTATATGGGGAAATTGGGTAGGGTGTGTGGACAATAGGTATCGGCTTGATTTGCTAGGTCTGTTTGTACTTGAGATATTGTATGGATGGTTTGGATATAGTTGGTGTAATTCAACGGCTTGGATTGGATTGGATTGAAGTGGGCAGGCATGTTTGACTGTGACTTGGTCGGTTGGGAGATTCTAGTTTATCGGATGATGACGACGTGTGTGGTCACTGGGAAGACTCTAGAACGATTTGTTTGACGCGGTCCCCATAACGTGAAGGCAGGTTTCTGTTTTTGGTTAAAATTGGAGTCGAAGTCTAAATCATTTCAGAATATAGAGTGTAAATGATTTTTGGTTCATGTAATTGAATGATTGAGAATTATCAAGTTTTATAAGTATTTTTTTTATAGAGCGATTAAAACTGAAGAATTAAAGGTGAATTTTTACAAAAAGAAGATTTTATAAAATAAAAAAAAATTAAGTGACTGCACGAAATAGGAAATTTTAGCAAATAGTGCATCAAATAGAAAATCTGTATATAAAAAGTAAACTTTTTACTACTTTTTCTATGGTTACATTCGACTTTTATTTCGACCCTCCCTATAATAGGTGAGGGTCATAATAAGTGAGGGTCGTATTTGACCCTGAGAAGGCATAATCTCTTCATCTTCTTTCTTTTCCATTTAGTGTTTGAGTTTTGTCTTTCTATACATATTTTTTGTGAATAGATGTCTTTCTATATAAATTGATGGCTTGATGGCCCATTAAAAAAAAGAGGTATGTTGGAGAAATATAGATGGAAGTAGTAAGGGTTAAATGTTAAGAAGTGCAACCTATCTGATGACGTGCTCAGAATAGACCAGAATATAATTCACATAGCTAAGGATATGATGATGATGATGATGTTGCTGCTATTGAGTATTGACCCTCACAAAACACATGGACTGATCTTATCTTTGATTGGCATAACCTTGCCAGAACATATACCATATACAGCAATCATCCAGATGATCGTGTGATGTGGCCGGGCCACCATCAGTCCATCTATATGACTGATTTTATGTGATCCCGTGAAGTTCTATTATGTTGGGACTTGGGATACTCATCTTGCTATGTGAGGAACGGCTCTTATGTGCGTGCAAGATAAGAGAGGGAGTGAGAGACTTGACCGAACTTTTCATCTATTCATGTGAATATATGGGCTCATTAGAAAGCTGCTCCAGTGGTTTCTTGATTCTTGAGGTGAAGCCAAAATAATTTAACATTGGTTCATCAATACAGGAACCAGGAACAGGACCCCCACCACACACTCAATGTCATAACAAATAATCAAAGCAATGAAATTCTTGTGGTGCATAGTAGATATCAAACTCTTAACAGCTCTTTTATCCTAGTTGAGAATCTTGTCCATAGTGAGTGTTACTCTATTCACATTTTTGTTACTCTATTCACATTTTTACAATCTTATAAACAAAATGTCAGGTACATAAACATTAGCTTAGTTACAAAGCCGAGTGCCAGTTCCCTGACACTCTGTGCATCAGGCAAATCTGTTTTAAGTTTTATAAATAAATCTCAGAAGTAATGGATGTTTACAAGTTTGGGTCCTCTACATTTTCAAGGTCCTAATCAACTAAAACTAGGTGAATTGACAGATAATTAGCACTGTTTGACACAACGAATCTATGGAAATGAATTACAAGCTACAGAGGTACAGCAAGAGAATTCTGAGATAATTGTAGCATACATATTTCTCACTTTAGTGTGTCCCTACAACAGAGAATTACATTGATACCTGCACTGAAATTGAGAATTCCATTACTGTATGGATGATGAGCTCAAGTTTGTTTGCATTTCTTCCATGCCTTATCACAACATCGTGTATATCTCTCTTCATAATCAGATCTCAACTGACAAAAAAATCTTTTATGAACTTGGAATCCACCGTAAATGGGCAGCAATATATTTGTAGATGTCCAACCTAATGACATCTGTAGGGGTTCTCTTCACACAAAATTTTACATGCTTATGTGTACATATTCAGGGAAGAATCGCAGCGCTTATAACTATTGATTGTTTGCTTACGTTTTCTAGCAGCCTTACCCATGTAATTTCTATTAGAGGAAAAGACAAATTAATTGCACATAACAAATCAGAACTCTACAGTATTGGCTTAACACCATCATGAAAAACAGAGTAATGTGAGGCAAAATAATCCAAAGAGATTATGTATATCCTTCTTTGTTAGGATATAAGCACATTGTACATCGATAAAGATTATGAGATGAAATACTGGAATAACATCGTTTGCAGCCTCACTAAAACTTATTGCAGGTAATGAGATTACTGACTTTGACTACAAGGCAGCTAACTGATCACACTGACAGACGTATGAGGAAGTGGCAGAAACACCCAAAACAATATTTATATATTTGAAGGAACACTCAATGATTCCAGCAGCGATTTTCTCACAAACAAATAATTAATTAAGCTTTGATTCGTGGACATTAGGGGCCAAACAATATAAACGCTTCATACTTTCTTTTTTTTTTGCTAGAAAAGGAAGATTCATTAAACCAGGCAACAAAGGACCAAACAGGACAGAACAAATAGAGAAACAGGGCAAACCCAAGGACACACAAACAAAAAAACACAAAACAGGAAAGACACAACATGACCCACACTTAAGGACTACAAGATGCCTGAGCCAAAACCAGCCAAAACCAACAAACGCTTCAAATCTTTGATAGGCCAAGGTATACTGGGATTTAAGTGTGCACGGCACAGTGATTTGAAAAGGCAAAGGCTATACTCATTTGTGTATTTTTGTCTATGCCGAAGATCATCATAGATCACAGTGACAAACAATTAAACTGGTGCATGTGAATTCAATCATGAGAGAGAATTGAAGCATTGTAACTTACTTGTCCATCAGTTTCATGTTCTCTAATGAGCATTTATATGAGGAAATTAATTGTGTTCAAACGACATATCACAAACGGTGAATATGTCAAGCTTACATGAACAAGTGGAGTACACAAGTACCCCAAAAATAAAACACAACATTAAATATTAAAAATCAATATTCGAAAATCTATATGTAATGTGAACTCTTATTTGTTGTACTTTGACACTGATAATTACAGTGTATAAGTAACCTTGTAAATTCCAAACTGGTGTTTTGTTCTTGTATGTATTCGATTATTCTTCCTTCAAAATCTGGTTTTAAAAGAGCATCCTTCCTTGCATTGCCACTCTAATCTTCACAGATAGACCATAAGGTAATGCTAATGATGTACCATTTCCTTCCCTCTTGAAAGCAATCAGGAAGTTAGTTATTTTTCTCAGTCTGACCATATCGTCACAACATGTGTTCTCAATAAATCAACAAGCCCTTGGTTTCTTAGAATTATTGGTGGCTTATACTGATTTGCCGGTGCCCCATTCTTCAGTGCCGCCTGCTGCAAACGATCAAAACCTCCCGGCTTCACAACACATATCTGCAGAGGTCCAAGGTCACCACTCGCCCTCTGCGCTTGGTATATACTCCCCAAGCAACCTTCCAAGAATGAGCAATGCTTTCTAAGGAAAGCAATAGATCTATCTAACTCGCTCACTTCGATGTAAATTATCATGTGTTTTGGACTCGTCCCCGTGTCCAGGACGCTTGTGTAGTCCACAACCTCTGCCCCGGCTTCATCGATAAGCAAGAACTGAAATGTTTCCATGGCTGACATCAATTCTCTTTCAGTTAAAACCTCACCAGCCATTTTTGGTGCCCGAGTCACATATTCTATTTGTGGAGATGAATTATAAAAGCCGGTAACTTTAACAATGTCGCCCAAACGGTATCGATATAAACCTCTATAAGTAGTCACAATCACCTCATACATCTTCCCAATCTCAACACCAGATAAATCCACTGCTTCTCTTGCAACAAAACCGTCGCCCAAATCAAATGGAAGGAATTCAAAATAAGCTGCAGTTGGAAGCATGACATACCTTGTCAGGTTTGGTGGATTCACACGGTCGAGGTTAATAGCTACACTGCACTCAGAAGCAAAGTAGTCACCACCCAACAAAGTTAGATTGTCACCTGCATAGTATTTAAGCTTGGGATAGTACTGCTCCATACTTCCAGTGGTAACACATGAAACATAGCGTAGTTCTGGCCACAACCTCATCAACACCCCACCCCACTCGCCTTTCTCGCAAACTGTTCGTATTCTATTTGCTATGTCTGGTTTAGGCCCTTCCAGAAACTCTTTAATGGCCTCCCTCATTGCAACATCTGTTATCTCTGAACTAACAGTGCCATTTTCGATATCTTGGCAAAGCTGCTTCCACTTAGATTCTAGAAGGCGCATTGCTCTGATTAAACCTGCAGCATACGGGGCTCGAATACCATCTATAGAGTCAAATTTCCTAAGTCCGCATAGGAGGTGACAATACATTTGCTGCTGAGTATCTGATCCAAGAATTACTTGCTGGGGACTGACACACATAGCAAGCAACCGCGATGTGCTGGGGCCCCTGTTTTGGAAGGGATAAGCAGAGGCAGCCATTACCTTGACCCCCCCTTTTGTCTCTGCGACATTTCCAGCATAAAGAAACCATAGAATTTTATTTATTGATGCTCTGGGTGGAAACAACCTGATCAAAACTCACCCACCCAACCATGTAAATTGACTTGAATAAACCCCATGGATGAACAATGCAAAGAGAATGGATTCAGTTACCTTCTGACAATTGCAGCACTTGCTTGGTGAGAGAAGTCTGATGAGGATTTTAAAGGTTTTGAATCAAAGTAAGGTATCAATTTCGGTTTCAAGGAACTTGTTCCAGAGCTGGAGAATTTAAGAGAGGAATATAAGTACACTAGAAAATGGATTATAAACTCCAATTAGTACTCAGACCTCTCATCTAATTCATGTAAATATAACACAAAACATGCAACAGTTCATCAACACTAATGAACCTAACACAATCATCTCAAGTGGAAACTCTGCTAATTTGAACTCTGTCGCTGATCTAGAATTAAAGCATCCAAAATGTGATTACAAACTTCAAGCTGACAGTACTAAATTTTTTCTCGATCCACCGTATATGTTTTTGGCGTATTTGATTTAAAACTGATCAGACAACTGCCATCTCTTGTCAAACTTTATAAATAATGAGCAAATCCTTTCAATAGAATCCTCCAACTTTTAGTATTTAGCTTTCACCATTAAGATGAACCTCTACATCGATGCCGTTCATCAGGTGGGGCCCATCACAAAAAAAAAATTAGGTGACTAAGGTGATTATTTGACAAGTTAAATTTTTTGGACAATGATTTAAATATTTGTGGGAGTAGTTTAGATTTTCTCGCATTCATCAAGTGGGGCCCAGCAAAAAAAAAAAAAGGGGGGGATTTATCAGAGGCAGTGGTGGGAGGTACCTGTAGAAGAAGCAGATGAGAGGATCGACGGACAGGATGGGGCGATCGTCGCCATCGGCCATGGCTAGGATGGGGCCCACGTAGTCGTCGTAGGAAGAGATGGGGACGAGGCGCCTGAAGGAGTCGGAGTCGGGGTCGGTGGGCCCACCTTGGCCGAGGAAGAAGGGAGCGAGATAACTTGCGCCGGTGGCGGTGCGATCGAGGATGGATTGGAGGGTCTCGAGCTGGAGCTTGTACGCGTGCTCGGTCGCGTACTCCAGCTCTTTCAGTATCTTCTCGTCCCGGTCCGACGACATCTTAGGATTCTTCTGCAGCAGGCCCACAATCACAGAAAGAGAGAGACATATGACTTGTGACTTGCGAGGGAGAGAGAGAGGTAAAGACAACGCGCCCCTGTTTCGGAGAAACGGGGATTCTCTGTGGGCAGAGCACACGGACAAATCCAGTAAGTGGGGCCACTGCTTGATTTCGAATATTGTTACTGGAAGATTTTAAGAAAGTCCTTAAAATTCTTGTATTGTTAAAATGTCTGAAATTAAACTCCGGTTTGCATGAAATTTGAGAATAGGTTATTTAGAGGGAATGACATTGGACCACTTATATGATCTTACGCCTTATTGAAGTATCATTTATTTCAAAATTAATTAGTAATTGGAAACGACATAATAATGGTTTTATGGTGAGGGCGATGGTTCGACTACAATTATGACCACTTAGGAGCGAGGGTTGACGTTGACCTTAGCAGTCCCGAACAATCGAAATTTAAGAGAAAATAAAAGGAAGATGGATCAAATTAAACAATGCTGGATTCCAAAAATCACTCGCTTTTTTCTTAGAAAAATTTAAAAAAATACCTTTACACATCACAAAATGACAAAAAGTCTTGTGATGATAAGGTGACTTTTTAACTTTTTTTAATAAAAAAAGAAGAGGGGGTTTTGCTATTTTATGGCATAAGAAAGTGACTTTTTTACTTTTTTGGTAAAAAGAAGAGTTGAGTTTTGAAATTTATATACTTTTTGTATTTGACCTCTTTTTCTTTTCTTTTCTTGTATTCTGAGTTTGACCATTTATTTCACACCACTATTGACTATACTAATAAATTTTCAAACAGTACGTATAATTAAGAAAAATTGGTGTCGGTGTATAAATTCGTAAAAATGAGGATTTTCAAATTCTAATGGTGGCGGTAAAACATGAAAATCTTCAAAATCGAGGAATTTCACTTGCCCAAATACTCAAGGATTTACAATTGCTAAACGTGAGGGTTGCATACGTGTTGAATTTGGGGCGGAGCCATTGTACAACCCAAATCCATTTTTATAATCCATATCCTGATTCAGATCTAAGTTTGGCTTGAAATCTTTTTATTTTTTTATCCAATTCCAAGTTTAGTTTAACAAAAAAAGGTAGATTTGGACCATAAAACAAATATATATTGCCTTAATAAAATTGAATAAAAGAGCTTAAAGTAATTTTTTATGTGTGAAAGTAGGACAAATAAATGGTGCATGATTAAAGTTAGGTAAACTCAAATATAATATATAACTCAAGCTACGCAAGACTTTATATCCTTTATAAATTTGTATGTGAATGTAATCTTCATGTATCTAAAACCTCGGGTCGGAACATGTTAGGATCCCGTTATGGATCTCAATGTTCAAGAACTTATATGTATGGATCCATATTTGGTCCTTATTTCTTCTTAGATCCAAAAATAAGTTTCAGACCTTCTCTATTTGAAATTAGAGACTTTGAATATAAGGATAATCGAATACCTATTTGCAACCTTACTAAATGCGGAATTTTCAAATCCTTAAGAAAACTGGTGAGGATTCTGCAAGGATTTAGTGACCAAATGTGACCTAATAAAATGGAATGTGAGTAGCCGACCCACCCTTGGTATGTGGCAGGGCATATTCTTTCATGGAAAAGTCTTTATGTTAGAAAAACTAAGAACTTTCCAATGAGGCAAGGGTAAAAAACAAAGAGAAAAAAAAAGAGGAACATGAGTTACTTGTGATTTTGACAGTAGGGCCTATCCAGATTGAAATATTTTTTTGGCCAAAGGAGGTAATTGTTTTCAACGGTTTGCATTTGGTAAATCATCTTGGCAATTATAAAACCATCATATCTTTTTAAACCCGAACAACCCTAGGTCAGGCATGGCCAGCGGCTGAATTCAAGCTTATACTCTCCCAAAAAAAATCAGAAATCCATTCAAGACATTCAAACGGTGTTGAGTTTGATTATCAAATAGCATGATATTTGACTAAGCTCGGATTTACATTGTGACTCCCCCAATGTTCCCCACACCTCTGATTGTCATCGATGATCGTCATTGGCATGTAATAAGATTTGCATAGGATCAAGTCCTTTTGTAAGAAGGGCTTGCCTAATGGATTCAGTTGATAGCCTAAGTCCTAGTCCCCCGAAAAAAGTATAAACGTCGACAGCAGGGTTCGAACCTGCGCGGGCGAAGCCCAACAGATTTCAAGTCTGTCTCCTTAACCACTCGGACATATCGACTTGTGCATGAAGGCTTCCTGTAAGTTTATATAAATTATGAAACAAACGTGTTCCTCTCACCTTGCCCATCCATTAATCGAAACCCTTGATCGCCAGTCTCTATAATACAATGAAGCATTTGTGCGCAGTTTAAAAAGAGAAAATTAACTGTGTACTAAATGGATCTCTACTATGGATTGCTTTATTTTAAGGATTATGGTTAACCGTATGAGATCGACGGTCGAGATCATCAGACCATTGCCCACATGAATGATCAAGACTGAGAAGATCAGCGTGTTAGGCCCACCTCAGCAACTTGATGCATAGTATGGATGGCTAGATGGGAAGAGATTGTATAGAAAATAGATATCCAGATTATGTCTTCAATCTAAAATAACCATGTATAATTGAAAAATAAAAATCCAAAAGGAATGGTTGAAACAGATCGCCCGTTTTATTTTGAAGCCCCATTGGGATGGTTATAAGTTATAACCACCAATAAAAGAGTGGTGTTGAGTGGTGTGAAGGAGATGGTTGAGTGGGAGACTGAGGATTTTGGTTGGACGAGGGCTGATAATGGTCAATTGAAAAGGTCAATCATTATTTTAGGGCTTTTAAGGGTGAGGGCTTATGTCCCCTTTTTTTAGGCTTTTTGGAAGTCCGACAGGGCAACTATGCCCGATTTCATCGTTTTTGGGCTTTTAAGGGCGAGGGCAGCGGTTTGGCACAGCCCAGATTTCATCGGGCCCAAGTGGCTGCTGGGGTTGGCCTAGCACTAGGGGTGCACAAAAAATCCGTCAATCCGTCAATCCGATCCGATCCGATCCGATCCGCGGATTTCAATCCGATCCGAAGGCCAACGGATTGGTGGCGGATTGGATATTGTGTAATCCGTTAGCAACGGATCGGTGGCGGATTTCACTCTCAATTCGTGGATTCAATCCGATCCGATCCGTTGTCATTAAATATAAATAAAAAATATATAAGGGGTCTAAATAAAAATTAGGTGTCTAAATTTAAAATAAGGGAAAAAATTTGGAATATATGTCACAGTGTATTTAAGTGATAATAATTTTTTTTGCAATTTGAATTTTGGCTGTGGACACACTGATGATATTTTAGGAATGATCCAAGAGGATTCCAAAACCCATCAGGTTACTTTCAACGTTCAATTATTTTGCTTATTCTGGTTAGCTTAGTGACAAAAGGTCACCACCACCCTTTGAAAGTCTCTTAACTAGTGTTCTGCTCTTCCACATGCTTACACTTGCATTTTCTTATCTTTCTGTCTCCCTCATTCCTTCATTTTCCCACTTGAACATTTCTATCTCTTTCAGATCATTTCAAAAGAATATGGCCACCAATCTCATATGGGGTATTATGTACATGTGAGTACTATGTACATTGTGAAACATTTTGATTACATATGCATCCATCTGTCTTGCTTATAGTATCTCTCAATTTCTTATTTTATTCATTGCATTGTTGGAGTATGAGTCTTAGAATGGTTGAGAGTAGAGGAAGAATCTGAATTTTTTCATGGGGTTTTTTTTTTTTTTTTTTTTTTACATGTATTGTACAGTAACGGATTGAACGGATTAATCCGATCCGATCCGCTCGTCCACGGATCGGATCGGATTGGATTTCAACAGTAACGGATTGGTGACGGATTTGGCCCAATCCGAACCAATCCGATCCATGTACACCCCTACCTAGCACTACCCGGAGGCAGAACTGGGGCCGGGCCGGGCTGGGCTGGGCCATGGGATGGTCAACTCCATGCTGGGTTGTGCCCAATCTGGGCCAATCAACCTAGCCCAATGATCAAGCTATAATGCTACTTGCCAGTAGGCCAATAAAGCGAAAAAGCTAAAGAAAGAGAAAGAAAAGGAAGAAATGAAGATAGCCACTACCAACCAGAACGTGGCTTCACCTTTTGAGTTATATATGCGTCAAAACTGGGAAAGATTATGGACCAGGTTAAGTTTCTTGCTTTGGCCAGACTGAACCCACTTTCCAGCAACAGGAGAGGAGTAAAACGGATCGTGCCCACCCCGGTCGGCCCATCCATTCTTTGGTCGGGCCATATCGTGCCGTGCCAGGCAGGTGGGGGTCAGCCTAGAACGGCCCACGGCACGATAATTGATAGAACGCCACAAGTATTTTTAACCGTTTGATTGTAGTACATTTTTTTTGTTTTTTAGGGTAAAAGTTTTTATTTCCGTACTTTTATTTTTCGGGTAAAAGAGAAGTTTCATTCCATCAAATGAAACCATAACATACAGCACCCATTTGCGAATAGGGCCACGTAGTAGATTATATAAATCCATAATAGTTTATTTGGAGGTCCAAAAATCTGAAGTTAATTTTAATGTTTTATTTGGAGGTCCATAAATTTAAAGTTAATCTTATTTTCATGAGGATGTTTTAAAGAGTAGCTTTTAAATTATTTATTTCTTTTCTAAACATTTTTACTGCATCATTTTTGACAATATTTCTATAAATCTTTGTAAATAAAGGGGTGGAAGCTTCGTGCACAAATTCTACAAAGGACTCATTCTCAGCAAGTAGAAACAGTAATCGATTAGTTACAATAAATTTTACAAATTAGTATCTAGCATTAGAAGGATTATAATTAAAAACTCCTAAACTATTAGATGAAGAACTTTGAGATGGTATATAGAGTCCGTGTCCCAATCCCCTGCCATGCACACTCTTATCGGTCTATTAAGGTAGTCAATGTCACCTGATGACTTACAACTGTAACATTATTTATACAATTTGCATTGTGCCTTTTCCATTGTGTTTTTAGTGGGATTTCTAATCTCAAATGACCCAAAATACTTTCAAACTTTAGAAGTCAATTTTTCTTCTTTTTAGCTAAGGTTTGACGTTGGGCAACAAATTCAGTAGTGCTTCTACCTCTAGATCTTGATCTAGACCCAAATTGGTAGTATTTGAATCATTTAGATTAAGGTCAAAGTTGATATGTTGTAAGGGTCGAACCACTTTTAAAAAACAAAGTTTACAAAAAAAACTAAATAAATAATTACATATAAGTATTTAAATTATTTTTTGTGATAATTTATATAAGAAATGAGAGAAGATGAAATTCTTATATAATATTACTATGTATATACTAATTAAAATCCGAAATTCAAATTAATAAGTACCTTAAAGGGAGAGAGATATAAACAAGTTCTTAGAGAGAGATAGAGAGCACTCCTTGAGTAGTCTTGATACCCCCACAAACTAATTTTAAATTAAACTTCTCAGCCTTTGAAAGTGTAGAGAAAGCTTGTAGTGCCTTAGAGAGAGAGAGAGAGAGAGAGAGAGAGAGAGAGCTGTAAGCTTTAAAAATAGTGTATATGAGTATTGAGAAATGAGGAGAAAGGGGTATTTATAAATCTACCAAGTGTTGAAATGACGTAAAATACCCTTTGTTTGAACATTTTTGGCTGGGGTGTGAGGAGGGGGTAAAACTGTAAAAAAAGAAAAACCCTAATTGTTTTTTGACCATTGGACAGGGCAGGGCGGGCCCCGGGCCGTTCCGTGTCGTACTCGGGTTGCAACACCCGGGCCCAGCATGACAGACAATTCACTAGGTTGGGCCATACCATGTGGAAATCTATTATTGAACAACCTATATTCTAGGGGGGTAAGGAAAAATCGAAAAATCGTCTAATCGATCGACCGAACCAACGGTTAATAACCGTGCTTCGCGGTTCGGTTACGTTTACGGTTATTAAAATTGAGAAACTATGCTTCACGGTTCGATTATGGTTTTCAGCCTCGACTCACGATTATTAACCAAACTAAACCATAAAATACGGTTTGGTTAACTGTTTTTCCAAAACCTAAATGGCCTAAATGTATTGCATGATAGATGTTTTGTAGTATCATTTTTAGACTTTTAGTTGTGTTTATTTTCTTGAAAAGTGATAGTGTTGTTTTGTATGCAGAGTAAAAGGGTTAAGATATATATTTTTAAAGTGACAATTAACGGTAACCGAACCGTCTAATACGGTTAACCTCAATTCGATTTTTAACGGTTGTTTAGGGTACGATTACCGTTCTTGAAGACTAAAAACCTAAAAAATGATTCTATTAACGATTTTTTCAAAACAAACGGTTAACCAAATCGTTGCACCCTTACTATATTCAACCCGCCGTGGAAAAGTTAATGCTTTTGAAGTCAAAACGTGTGGAAATCTATTGCAAAACAACCCATTAACCCTTGCCGTGGAAAAATGAGCAAGGATTTTAAAGCCACCTTTGACTATACAAGTTCTACAGCCATGGCCCGTCGGGCACTCTGATGTGATAACGCATTTCGGTAATTTCATGTGATGTAAATTGTGCACAAAGTCCTGTTACAAGAAATATATATATATATATATGGGGGGTGCTCTCCTGAGCTGCAGCCCCCCTTACCATCAGCTGTGGAACGTGTGGAGAGGGAGAGCGTGTTGGAATTTGAGTGAGTGAGAAGGAGCCCGCCAAGCTGAAATGTTTCCCCCCTTATCATATTGGACCCAGCGAGACTTTCCCTTCTATCTCCCCTGTCTCTCGCCTCTCTCTCTCAACCAGCGAACTTCTCCTTCTTCGCCGGATCTCGTTGCGCCTCTCTCCCTTCGACGATTCTCCCTCGCCGGACTCTCCCTCGCTGCTGCTCTCCTCTCTCTCGCTGCCCTGCTACTGTGCTCCCTCTCTCTCGCCTGATCTCTCCCCCTAGCCGCCCTACTGCTGCTGCGCTCATCTCTCTCTCTCTTCGCCTGATCTCTCCCCCTCGCCGAACTGCTGCGCTGCTCTCCTCTCCCCTCGCCGAACTGCGCGCATCTCTCTCTCTCCTCGCCTGATCTCGTTGCTGCTGCGCGCATCTCCCTCTCCCCAAACACTGCCCTGCTGCTACTGCTTGCATCTCTCTCCCCAAACGCCTGATCTCGCTGCTGCTGCACACATCTCTCTCTCCTCGCCTGATCTCGCTGTTGTTGCGCGCATTTCTCTCCCCAAACGCTGCACTGCTGCTGCTGCTCTCGCCTGATCTCGCTGCTACTGCGCGCATCTCCCTCTCCCGTCGACTGTCTCGCTGCGCCTCTCTCTGTCTCGCTCTCCCGCTCTCGAGCTTGTCTCTGGCTTGCTGCAACGGTCCAGCAACTCTTCCAAGTAAGAAAATTGGTTTGAAAAATGAGAGTCTTGAACATTGCTTCCTTAACCTGCACTTCATTATTGGAATTAGATGCTATTGAGCGTCCAACTAAAGGGAGCCATCCATTAGCTATGGATTAAATATTATGCATTGCATGTCATGGTGTAGGCATGACATTAGTCAATGCATTCCTATATATATATATATATATATATAGGAATAGGATGCGTGAATGAATCATTTATTTTCGTTTCTGGGGTGGTGGACCATTTGGAATTTGGATTATAGAAAATTAATGGGATTTCCTTGCTTGCTTTTGGAGATCAGAAAGATGATTGAGCACCCCTACTCTGCTGCCATCCGTGGGTTCCTGTATATTTCATTTCATTTTGTCTGTCTCATCTTTTGAGACGCCCGAAAGAGTTTTATTTGCCATATTGAATCTTGTGAGATTTTATCTAAAGGAGGGCCCCAAGAGGCAGGTATTCTCGTCGATTCGATTTGAAGAGAAAACTAGAAATAGAAAGAGTAGAAAGTGATTGAAACCCCTGGAATGGTGTATGTACATTGAGAAATATTGGGTCACTGGAAACAGTGCATTTCTGTTGATGATTTCTACCATTGTATTGAGATTTGAAAAGCCCTACAATGTGGAGGGAATTTCCAAAATTCTCGCTGGAATGTTGGAAGGCCGCCTGTGCATGAATATTAGAAACAGAGACAAGTTTCAAGAAAAAAATAGGGGAGAACATGTATTTTTGTTTTTCCTATGTTTCCACGTTTGATCTTTGTTTGCACCATAGATACACACCACTCCTCCATTAAACTCATAATATTAATGTAATGCATCCTCCTGCTTCGATAGGGTGCTGTCAATTAAGTATTCACAAATTTACATGTCTAAGGCGATGTTTAAATACAATAGCTGGCCAGGCTGCATGTCCCTATCAGATTTCTGGGCAAATGGAAAGTACAATCCCTTAATAATTCTCCTTCCCTTCCAGTAATCTATGTGTAAATTTATGCATTGCATGTCATGGTGTAGGCATGTTTTTAGAACTCTTTATTTGGGTCTGTTATTCATGACCAATTTTAATTATTTGTCATCCAGATTGCATATGGATATGACCTCCTCCTCATCATCATTTGTCCACTGTCCAGTTGTAGATGAAAACATGACACCAAGATTGGACATGCATTTTGATGATTTAGATGAAGCATATAACTTTTACAATGCTTATGGAAAACTTGCTGGATTTAGTATAAGAAAAGAATCTAGTAATAGAGGTAAAGATGGGGAGGTTGTATGGAAGCGACTTGTCTGCTCAAAGGAGGGTAAAACAGATGAGAAACACTGGATTGGTAAGGAACTTGTTCAAAGACGTCGAATGGAAACAAGATTCGATTGTAAGGCTAAGTTGCAAGTGAAATTAGATAAGTCAGGTGGTTATGTGGTATCCATGTTTGTTCCTCAACACTCTCATGCCCCCGCTACTCCGAGTAAGAGATTTATGTTGAGGTCGCATCGTGAAGTGCCAGAATCAAAGAGACAACTTATAAATACATATGATGCTGCAAATGTGCAAAGCAAACAACAAATGCAAGTGTTCGCATCGCAGTCTGGGGGACTGGACAAAATTGGATTTACAGATACGGATGTCAGAAATCACCGTAGCGATGAAAAGGAAAAGAAAAGGGGGCTAGATGGACAGTTGCTATTTCAACTTTTTGAGAACCGGAAAGAAATGGGAAATGGTTTCACATATACCATTAAGCGAGATGCAGATAAAAAGATAACGCATGTGTCTTGGGCAAACGGCTCATTTCGTTCCGCTTACAAAGTGTTTGGTGATGTGGTGACATTTGATACAACCTACAAGACAAACTGTTATGAACTTATTTTTGCCGCATTTGTAGGTTGCAATCACCATGGGCAAACTACTTTATTTGGATGTGGGTTTCTACCAAATGAAAAAACGGAGACATTTGAGTGGTTGTTTAACACATGGCTTGAAGCCATGTCATATAGCCCACCAAAGGGTATTATAACAGATCAAGACTTGGCAATGACAAAAGCCATTAAAAATGTCATGCCAAACACTGTTCATCGGTATTGCCTGTGGCACATTTTGGATAAGTTGCCTACAAATTTGGGAGGGCTTCATATTCACAATGAGGGTTTAATAGAGAAGATAAAAAAATGTGTTCATAACTCAGACACTCCTCATCAATTTGACAGTTTTTTGCTTCAGATCATAACAGACAATAAGCTGATGGAGAATGATTGGTTGGCGGATATATTTAAGATTCGTCATATGTGGATTCCGGCATATTTAAAGGAAAATTTCTTTGGTGGCATGTCGACGACTCAAAGAAGTGAAAGCATGAATGCATTTGTGAAGCAGTACGTAGAGTACAAGAATTCTCTACTTGATTTCATATTGCGTTTTGATGCCGGGGTGGAACGTTTAAGGTATCTTGAAAAGAAAGAGGATTTTGAGAATAGCAACGGGAGGCCTAAAATCAAGACATGTTCACCAATGGAAAAGCAAATGGCCGAAGTATACACAAGGAACATATTTTATAAGTTTCAAGATGAGTTATGCACCACCATGTCAATTGCAGAAAATATTGTTTACGAGGATGATGTCACTTCTAAGTTCGTTGTGAGAAATTATTCCGATGAAAAGGAAATTGAAAGAGAGGTTTTATGGAAAAAAGACGAGAAGCATGCATACTGTTCTTGCAAGAAGTTTGAATTTGAAGGCATCCCTTGTTGTCATGTTTTGTCTATCTTGAGGAGAGGTTCCATACTAATTTTGCCCGAGCGTTACATTTTGAAGCGATGGACGAAGGGTGTTACAAGAGATGCATTTGTAGACGTGGTGGAATCAGGTAGATCAGAAGGTGTTAACCCATGCTTGGCTAGACATAGTCACTTGTCATGTATGTTTGCAGGGCTTATTGACATAGCCAGTCAATCTAAAGAAGGTTTTGAATTTTTAATCAGTGGTCATACAGAATTGGAAATGAAATTGAGGCAGATGACGTTAAACAACCCATCAAATTCAAGCATTGATAAAGGCAAGGCAAATGTGGATAGTAATGTGGTTGAGTATAATGAGCCGGCGCATGTTGTGACGAAAGGACGTGCAAGAGACTTAAATCGTCGAAGGAAAAGGCAACAAAAGGGCGCCTATGTAAGGGTTGCAACAAGCGCGGTGTATCACATGACAAGCGTAATTGTCCGGTGTTGTTGAACAGGTAAACAATTTAATGCGAGTTTTGTGGTTATCCCCCATGTTTCATATAAAACTATTACTTATAAAAAAAAATCTCAGGTTAGTTGATGCTGATCCAAGCCAGTCACTGGCCTCTATTGATGGAAGTAGAGAAAGCTCTGATGAAGACATGCAATGACTTACAATGGTAATTATTTCTTAATTTAAGAGTTTTTGTGATGATGAAACTTGATGCTACATTTTCGAAAGCCTTTTTCCTCCATAACTGACCTCATGTTGCATGTCTATTGCAGCTCAATGACTATAATGCAAAGAAGGTGCCATCTTTTGCAGTGTTTAGCACATCGAGACTGCCATCATGAGTACTGTTATGCCCACCTTTTGTTTGGTATTTTGTGACTGATTGTGTATGTCATTAGTTTTGTTTTATATTAGATACTTTTGTTGTCATATTTAGGCCCTTCTGTTTCCAAAGTCAATAGTGATTTAACGCGTTTAAGATAAGTTATTCAGATATGTTTCAGATTTTTAATCAGTTTGTTTCAGACATGTTTCAGTGTTAATTATTTCTTGAGTGTTTCCCTTATTGAAAATTATGGAATGGATGGAATGGATGGATTTTGAAAATTATGGAATGTATAGATGGGTTTCAGTATCATGTGACAGTTTGATTATGTCATTGTGTATGGTTTATTTTATGGGGCATGGTGATATAAGGGCAAGGAAGGATTCTTGGTTTTTCAAGAAACTTGTGATAAATTATTTTTATTCATTTATGAGGAGAAACTGCAGGAGAGGGATTGCAACTTTGAGTGTGCCACGGTCACATTTGATGCAGGTGGGTTTATATAGAAGTATGTCCATATTAGAGGTAAATCTGGAGACAAAGTGATGATTTAGTTGAGTAGTGGATCCCATGTATTTCTCTAACATCCTTAGACTTGGAAGAAGTGAAGGTTTATTGGGTGTAATTTGGAAATCATGTCTTTCTATAATCTTCTAATAGAATGAATTATTTAAAGATTTGATGCTTCTGTAGGTGATCTGAAAATACCCTCTCAAACAGGGGATTATCATTATTATAACAACCCTATGAAGAATGGTGAAACAAATACATGTAACATACAACAATTACTGGGCAAAGGTTGAAGGGGTGATGGAGGATTTCTTCATCTACTAGATTTGGTAATCATCAAGTCAAAGTGGGGTCCAATGGGATCAACCATTTGAGTTGAGCACTATATTTTACTATTTGAGTTGAGCTTGATATTTTACATTTGAGTTGGGCATGTCATGTATTTTGTGGGGCCTAATCAGACAAATTGGATGATGGTACCTACCCAACCATAATCCATTCTAAATGACTGCTGTTGAGGGAGAAATTAAGGACTCCAAATATGCTCAGATTTGTCTAAAAAGATCAGATAATCCAAAATACAAGTACCCACCAAACAGTTAATTATGCAATCTATGGAGGGGCCTTCCCAATCCCACCTTGAACTGACCATGATGGTTGGTGGGCCCCACTTACATACAGGAAGTTCTGTTGAATCTGCTGAATCCAATCAAATGCAGCCCTGTTTAGGTTGCCAGTTGACCCACTTCCTGCGGGAGTTTTTTGATGAAATTTGGGGCTCTCAGAGTCCATATCATGAACTCAAAATCTGAAATTTTTGGGTCCAAAAAATTTGCGTTTGGCAGGTGCAACAACCGCGCACTTTTCCAAGCCAGAGGGTTAAATCTGCTGAATCCAATCTGAGCACCCCTGTTTAGGTCGCCGGTTGACCCACTTCCCGCGGGAGTTTTTTGATGAAATTTGGGGCTCTCGGAGTCCATATCATGAACTAAAAATCTGCAATTTTTAGGTCCAAAAAATTATCGTTTGGCACGTGCAACAGTGGCGCACTTTTCCTGTCCTAATGCTGCATTTAAAGCACTTGGTGCAATTTTCTGACTGATGTCTTTTCATTTCTTGTGTCGGGCCATATGAAAATTGCAATTTGATTAATATGGATATGGTGTTCCACATTAATGGAACCCTTGTTTTGCTTCTCTGTAAATCCATGGGATGTTGCTTCTCTGTAATCCAGTTGTGTTGGATGTTAACAGCTGAGTGATGCCTGACACAAGGAGTCCTAAACATACAATAGTGAGGGGCCAGGCTTTCTTACGTGAACAAGATTCATTAACAAAAGAGAGACTACTTTCCCATCATCAAATCAAGACCAAAACAAGCAAGCTTACTACAAAACATCAATACCATAAGTAGTTCTCATCAAGCTCTTACAATCAAAGCCGCTTAGCCCCAACACCTCAGTCAAGTATCGGAACAAGTGGAACATCAAAAGGGATCCTAAGTCTATCATTTAAGTTCTTCATGTGATACTAAACAAAGCAAAGTGAAGCAAGCTAATGAACATGTCCGTTGCATGTAGACAAGTACCATATGGTACTATTCAAAATCAGAAGCGGTAGACAATCCAATCCTAAGTATAATGTTATTCCTGAAGCATTATATATCCTACTCAGTCAATGAAAAGAATTAGGGTTCACGATATTCGAACAAATCATCTTCGTGCATAGATACAAAGGAGAGTATCCCGTTGCCCCACACCGTCCACGATTGAGATATGTTGAATCCCGAAATAACCGAAATAACTATGAGAAAATGTCGGCTCACGACATTCTCACGCATAATCAAATGAGTCATCAAAAAGGCGTAGCCAAAGTCCCACCTAAGTCCATCCAGTTCTAAGTCAAAGAGGCCCTTAAAAAAGAACCCTAGTTCATATGGTTGACCTCCTTTATAGCCGGTCAACATCCGATTGACCGGGTACACAGTTAGAGTTGAAACATAAATGGGAATTGGCTCAATCGTCAGGTTTCAAGAAGCCTGACTACCAGTGTTGCCGATTAATCGGGTGACCCCACTCGGTCGACTGCGTGGCTTTAGAAAATAGAATCAAGCTTCTGTAACTAAATTAAATTGAGGAGAAACTCCCTTTTCATCCACACCTGCAGACAAATAGAATATTAGAGCCTAGCCCTCTCCAATGACAATAAACATCCTCCAAATCATAAGTCCAATCAATCCCATCCGATCCAACCAATCAACCATCCAATTAAGAACTCATTTCATTAAACAATTAAACCTAATTATCATGTTTTCCAAAATCAAAGACATCAAATGAGCATGTGGTCATCTAAATCATCATCAATCATCAAATCAAAGGAGATACAAACATATCCAAGCATATATATAGATATCTACTTGCCTTTGGTTGAAAATGCCCAAATCCACAAATCCTAGCTCAATGCCCAACAAACCAAACCTAAGGAAGTATTCGCAAAATAAAACTAAATTAAAACATAAACCAAAGAAAGGGAAAGCTCTAAGCTACCCTAGCACATTTCTACTCCAAAAATATATAAACCAAACCTAGGGGGAAGAAGAGCTTACCAAATAGTGAAGCTTGAAATTGGGGTTCGAGAAAACCACCAAATGGCCTTTAGGGCCTTGGGTTGGGTTGGGTCAGGTTTGAGGGTCTGGATCAGAATATGGTAGAAGGACAAAGTGAGGGAAATTAAGTAATTTACCCGATGGTGCCAAAATTTTGAAAAATTGAAAATATTAAAAAGCCCTCGAAACTTTCCGGAAATAGTAACACACACCCCTACTATACCCAAAGGAGCTCGGATCTCAACCCTGCTTCGCACACGCGATCCTAATGATTAATCAGACTTGTTTGGCTTCTAAACGAGCTTAATTAACTAAAAGTGCAATTAACTAAACTAATTACAACATTGGAATTTCGGGACCTCACATTTTGAGTCACTCAAAATAGGACCTGCTGTTCTCAGGTGGTTCTTGTCAGCTGCACAAGATAGATCATAGGAAAATCTTCCTTGCCCCTATTTTCATGATTAATTATCGTTCTTCTACATGAGCTCTAGAGGCCATGACTCCTACAAGATTAAAATATTATGCCCATTCACCTAACATTTGCCCATAAAACAATTGAAGATTTAGAAATTCTCATAGAGTTATTCATGCTATATCACAAGGCTTTGCGATATCACACACATTGCACTAGCCATGCGGTATCCTACAATCTTATCATAGGATATCACACTTCTATTATATGAGCAAACTTACGGGTAATATTTAAACTTCGATCATTTATGGGCAAATGTCAAGTCCAAGTTCAGCCATACCATTAGAATCCCTTCTTGTGAGAGCCGCTTGGATTTATGCAAATCATGGGAAACTGCGATGCAGTAAGTCACCACAATATATATATATATATATATATGAGCAAGGCTCTCCTAAGCTCAAGCTTAGGATAAAATCTCATAAGCTCATGCTTGTGGGGCCCACCTTTGGTCAATCCAAATGGACCAAACACATGACTCCTCTAAATTGTATATGTCCACCAACTTTCGGTTAGATCCAAATTCACTAGACCGTTGGATCGACTATGTATCGATCCTAATTGACTATTGACCATTAGACTTTTGGGCCTATATGGAGATGATAAAAGTCATGGTTAGGGTTGATTTTTTGTAAAGAGGAAGATCTAAGGGAGTCCTTGAAATCCCCCCCCCATGTGGGTCCCCAGGTGGGCCCCACAACACACTTGAGCTTACCTTATCCTAAGCTTGAGCTTAGGAGAGCTTGCCTCTATATATATATATATATATATATATATACAATTCTTCTTGCTAGAAAGTCACCACAATAATTGATTTAGGGCGTTTGATTGTGTTTCTCTACTTTTCTTGTGCAAGTAATCATCACCCCTTCAAACACTTGTAACAGGTTTCCATGGATATAGCTGAGGGCATACTCAGTTTATATGCCATTGCACTCCACATGGCCCATACTACTGTTTTTCTCTCGACACTCAAAATTGCACGTACATGCATGTACTGGATGTTTTGGGGGACGAATTGATTGCATGATCTTGGGGTAAAAATGGACACACTATCAATGCTACGTTCGCTTTGGCGACTGTGCTTTCCAGCATTGGTGTCAAATTCACACCTACTAGTCCCCGTGATGGGATCTTTATCTTAGGCCACACCCTCTTCCTACCCTACGTTGTTGTTAATGAAAACTCGGAGACCATGTTCCTCAATTTCATCTCCTTGGTGCGGCTTCAAGTCAGGAAAGGCCAACGAGTGAGTTCCTATATCACCTTCATGGATTTACTCATCCGCCCGGCAGATGATGTTAAGTTGTTACGTGACTATGGGGCAACTCCTTCTCTGGCGACGTGCAGAGGCAACTCTGTTCTTCTTCTTTGGATTCTGCGACAACAAACTATTGGTCTCTTCTCCAGTAAACTATTAGTCTCTTCTCTGGATTCCGAAAAATAGAGAGGGAATCGTCTCTTCTCCGACAACGATTTCCTATAGTGGGATTTTGCAGGGATCAGACGCTGCAAGTCCGGATCCTCGGTATCTTCTGCTAGCAACTTCGGTCTCCTTCTCCAGGAAACTAATCCGTGGCCTAGTCGAGATCAAAATCCCAATCTCCTCTCTTTGCTTCGGAGTTCATTGCAGAAGTCCAATCCGTGTGGCCCTCCAAGATCAAGAAACCCTGATTTCCTCCGATCCGTAGGTGTGTTGGGAGGGGATGATGGAGGTGGCATGAGAGAGATGGAGAGGGCCAAAGAGATGAAGGGTTGCAAGGGAGAGATGGGTGAGAGAATGAGAGAGACGGTGAGAGACTGAGAGAGATGGAGGGCATGCGCAGGGGAGAGAGAAGAGATGGGGATGGCTTGCGCAGGGAAGAGACAAGAGATGGGGATGGCTTGCGCAAGGGAGAGATGGGCGAGAGAATGAGAGAGACGGTGAGAGAGTAAGAGTGATGGAGGGCTGCGCAGGGGAGAGAGATGGGGATGGCTTGCGCAGGGGAGAGATGGGCGAGAGAATGAGAGAGACGGTGAGAGATGAAGGGTTGCAGGGGAGAGAGTGAGAGACTGACAGAGATGGAAGGCGTGCGCAAGGGAGGGAGAGCCGAGAGAATGAGAGAGCGAGAGAGGGATCGATGAAGAGTGAGAGACGAGGGATATGATGAGAGAGAGGTGGATATGAATGGGCGCGAGACCTAAAACTTTTATCGTCGGGGGCAACTTATGGCGGCCGCAACAAATAATTTTAGCGACGGTCAACGCTTGATTGACGCTACAAAAACGTTTTACCCTCGCAAGTGGTGGCTGCCACTATATATTCGACGGTAAAACCAAAAAAATCTCGCGCGAACCACTAGCGCCGTTGCATCAATAGTTTTACCGATGGTCACAGTGAAGGCTGCCATTAAAAGTAACTTAAAAAATGGGTTACAGCGGGGGTCAGATTTGGCCGCCACTATAAGTGTATTGTAGCGACGAATTTTACCTGCTGCCGCTATAAGTTCGACGCTAAAAATGTATTTTCTTGTAGTGTCATCAAGATGGAGTAATCACGCCATTGCCAAGTTCTTTAATGAACTTGCAAGGAATCCCATGGTTCAACAGGATGATAGCTTAGGTGAGGTGCGAATGGCTTTGTAAGATTATTATGAAAGTGGCAAGAAGAACATTGTTGAATTAACAGCAAGAAAGGTAAATGAAAAGATTGGGAATCGGGGATCCTACTTCAAGCAAACTTATTGCAGGAATCCATGGACTGTTATGGGCCTTGTTGCAGGAATCATCATCTTGGCACTCACTGCCGTACAGACTTACTATGCAGTGCTCCAATACTACGATAACAACCGCTCTCCTCCGCTTCACCGTCGAAGGAAAAAAAAAATGCGCTCACCCTAATGTGACATTAATCCAAATTATACTCAATGTTGGAATAAATTTCATGAAAGGTGTAATTTAAGAAACCTCTTATACACTTTAAGGTCCCTAAATCAATTGCCGTGATGATCTGATTGAGATTTTCTTTCCAAAATCATATTTATACTAAGGCGTTTCTATCACACTATCCTCCTATCAACAGCATGCATCCCAGTGGGTCATGAAGGGGCTCCAAATTCTCCCATGTAAAATGTGAAAGAAGCCTCTTGAGAGAGGGTGGCCCAAAAATAATCTGAAGTAGTTTCAAAATCCTTTAAAAAATATAAATCTGCAAAATATAAGATATTTTGATTAAACAACATTAGAACATTATATTGTTTTGATCTTTTGCAGTATTTTTAAATATTCACAATATGATGAGGTTATTAACTTTCAAAGAATTGTCAAGGGCTATTACTTGTCGTATTTAAAAAAATACCAGTGTATTTTAATTGGGCCCACTACAAGGTTCTGATAAAGACTAAAGTGGTGGTAGATCCATTTCTACTTGGATCATTTCTCTTGATTGAGGGTTACATGATTTCTCCATTATGTGTATAATGAACAGATCACTCTTCAGATATTAGCAGCAACTGCAGAGCCTTAATCCATCTATTTACATCTGTATGGTGGCAGCTATGATACGATGTTAATAACCAGTAACACCAAAACCTCGAGTTGTTAGTGGACAGCATAACAATTTATATCAACACAATTGGCATATATAATTACATCCAACCATTTATTCTTGATAGGAGCATCCCAATGGACATTTAGAGCATGTGTTAATTTAATTAAGTCTTCAAAGGAGCAACTTTTCTCCAGTTTGATGCTGCACCTTTATGCATGGAAAGAGGAAAATTTTGAACTAGTTTTTCTTGATATATGGAATAACCTTTCCAGTGGGAGGTGCGGAACAGCTTTAACTTCCTTCGATGCAAACAATGATTTCTATGGAGTGCATAATCCCAGCACTACACGAACAAACGCTTAAACCAGGTTTAACCCAAAGGAAGGAAGGAAGGAAGAAAGAATAAGTCAAGGATTTCCAGTTTAGTCAAACTTAAAACAAATATACACCAGATCAAGACAGGAACTTGAGCTCTTCTCCAGCAAAACCCAACCCAGGTAAGAGTAGATATACAAATTGAGTGCAAATTTAGATTTGGTCTGGTTGAATCAGATTGGATTTGGCACCAGGATTTCAGGGTTTGGCTTGTTTACACTCTTAACAATTGTGTTTTTACATAGAAGGCTGGTACGCTGCTTGTACTCTTTTAAGTTGCCTAAGTCCAGCCCAAACCCAATCCGAATTCCATGGGGGCTTCAAAGCCCAGGTCTGAGCCCAACCCGAATCTGCACAAGTTCAACCTGAATTTCACTTTAGGTTCAGGTCAAGTCATGCAGTTTCAGGCCTGTCTCAGCCCAACTTGCACTTATCTATATATAGGTCTTATGATCTATTTGGAAATGGTTTGTAGACAGAAACAGAACCCTACTTCCTGCTGTAACCATTGTCATACATTTTACAAGCGAATTGCAAAGAATTTTGTTCATGGTAGCAGCGGTAATAGCTGATCCATTGTATCCACCTACATATATATTTTAGTTGTCATTTTCAGCAAGAATTGGTTCATATTTGATACTATGTCACATGTATGGTAGAATTTTTATCTTTCCTTGCCAACTTTCATTAATGTTTGCCACAGTTGATGACAATGCATTGGGTTATTATTTCACATCTAATGGCTATTATTCTGTCTCTTGCCCTGCACAGAATCATGTAATGTTGGGTGGTGGGGAATATATAGATCTATACATGCCAATGAGGATGGTCTCTGTTCTCTGTACATCCCATCCTCGGTAAAGTCTCAAACTGCCACTTGAGCTGCTGCAAGCCTTGCTATAGGAACTCTGAATCATAACAGGAGACAAAAAAAACAGCTTTCATATATCAAACAACACCAGATTTCAAGAAGACTAGTTCAACAATGCTATGAACTTTTTGAACTTTGTATGAAGATAATAAGCAAACCTGAAAGGGGAACAGGAAACATAGTCCAATCCAGCCTCTGCGAAGAATGCAACGGATGATGGCTCTCCACCATGTTCTCCGCATATTCCCACCTGTTTATGATTTTACATCATGCACCCATCATTGCCATCTATCCAATAAAACAAACTCAAGATCTCTGCAGCCTAAAAATTCCTTCGTACTCACCTTCAAGTTGGGCCTTGCCGCACGTCCTCTCTCTGTGGCAATCTTTATGAGTTGACCAACCCCTTTTTGATCAAGCACCTGAAGCAAAAAAGGACAAGAAGAAGAAGAAAATGGTTAGAAATAACCATTCTAACCATTGCTAAAGGATGGTGCAATGTCACTCATTTGAAACTATAGAGGAAACTTGTATGGCAGAACTTAGGAATGATTGAGATGTGTTCAACTCTCAATGAGAAATGGATCAAGTATATATGTTCCTCAGGTGTGGTTTGGTCAGATAAGCAGGTAGAGCTTGAATGAAAGAATTCTGGAATTAGTGGCAAGAATGATCGTGTGGGTGGACCTGCGAAGGTTTATTTGGTTGGTGACATAAATAAAGAGCAGAGAATGTGCCAAGTGGAATCATGTTCTTGGTTAACAACATTTATGATCATATATTAAAATGGAATTAATGTTAATTTTGCTGTTAACCAAAAAATGCCTTCAGCCTAGCAGATATCAAAACCACCTATGGGGAATATCCTTCACTCCATTGAAGTGGAGACAATCATATATAAAAAGAAAGGGAGTTATTAATCTTTCATTGCAGATCCATTCAATACTCAGCCAGAGCCCTGTCAACTCATGTGATGGCTCATTTTGACCAATAGAGCCCACTGGGTTCCACTGGAGGAGCCGCTGATCCATATGAGGTGCTAATGAAAGACCATTTTGCATCATCATATCCACCAATGAATTCCCATAAACAAGTTCAAGGAATTAAGCACTCTTGAAGAGTAATAAGCCAAAAGTATAAATACTAGAACTTTCCCTTACCACTAAAATCTCATTTCCTACTTTAAGTTCAATTCACTTGGCCCTCACAACCAACCAAATGAGGAGAAAAAAAAAAAGTCGAAATTGCATACTACAAGGGATCAGGATTTACGGTAGCCTTAGTATCAATGTTCATTGGGCTGTTATGATCAAGGGACAATGTCATGGAAATGGAGTGCCAAAAATCATCAAGGTTTGATCCAACAGCTGTGATCCCATGGCTTTAATAAAGTCAATAAAGACTAAGAATTCACATTTTTCCCTTCATGTGTTGTTAATATCAAATATGATCTCCAGATATGGAATAGAGAAACGGCACGGATACAGATTGAATTCGACAAAGACCATGGATTATACATATGAAAAATGAAGTATTGGATATGAAATGATACGTTGCTCATTTTTTTAGCATCCTACAGAGTAGCAAATAATCATACTGACCTCAAAGGGATCATTTTGGAGCACACCCTTGGATAAGTATATAGGAAGGAACTTTCCAACATCATCCCTACTGTATCCGAATGTCATCTGAGTCAAATCGTTTGTCCCAAATGAGAAAAACTCTGCTTCCTCTGCAATCTGCCAACAAAAGGAAAAAAAAAATTCTTAATTAACATTTGAACATATCCACAAGACGCATGGTTGCAAAAGATAAATAAACATCAACATGCCTAAAATGATCACCAACATGAACGTCCACAAGGCAGTTCAATGTTGGCATAATATACCTCATCTGCCACAAGAGCTGCTCTAGGGATCTCAATCATTGTCCCTACTTTATAACTTATGGAGGCACCCATCTCAGAGAATACTTTCTCAGCAATACTCCGAATGACATTTACTTGATGTCCTAATTCCTGCCACACAGAAACCTTAATTATTCAATGTCCAAAAGAATGATCTTGTACACTTAAAATTAAATTCGAGAAACCAATTTCACATATCTTGGAAATAATTTTGAAGAAGAAACAATTAAGAAAGACAAACTGAGAAAAAAAAAACCTGAAAATGATAGCCAAACAGCTAAAAATCAATGTTATTGTAGTCCAAATTGGGGTTTCTGTCAACATTCAAAGCTATAATCCGTAATGAAAGTTTAGGGTACGAAATCTCTAGATTGGTCCACTTAATAAATCAGCCCAAAAGTGTGCAAAAAATAATAAATATGCAGCGGAAATGAAATCACAAGCACACACCACAAGGACACCAGATTTTTATGTGGAAAACCCTAACCGGGTGAAAAACCACGGATCCAAACTGGATCTAATCAAGCACTATGAATCTTGCAATTACAAGAAACTCAGATTTCTTTCCCAGATATCCCATACCTAAGGACTGAAGTTACCTTGTGTCGCTTCACGCTTCAACGACTTCACACCGCTGATTGCAACAAATTCAATCCAGCGCTTGACTCCTCAAATATTCTCGCAAGAAGATAATCTTCTACAAATGATGCATAAGATGCTGGCTCTAGAGAACTTGGCAGCACAACTTCTTAAAAAATCTCTAAAGAAGAATTTTCTTAATTAAATCTCTAATTCAGAATTTGAGATATGAGGTGTATATTTAGAACAGGCCTTGAGTCCTTTATATAGCCTTGGATTCGTGACTCAAGTGTTATAATATGATTAGGAATCAACAACACTAATTTGAGACAAATAAGGAGAGGAAACTTGGAAGTTTCTAAAAATTCGCCGAGGTCCGCTCGAGCGGACAAACTACTGTGTTCGAATTTCAGACCATCGCTAGTGCGATCACAAAGGTGGGTCGAGCAAAACACATTCTGTTTGGGGTTCACTCGAGCAAATGCACTGGTCGCTCGAGCGGACCACAATCTATTGATCCGAAATTTCAGCGATTTTTCTCTCAACTTTCTTCTTCTGAGTCTTTAGCCTTCTATCTTCATAGTCCTTTTCTAAATACGAAATACAACTCAATGGACCCTTAGAGTTTTGTCCAACCCATGAATTTAGCCAACGCACAAAATCCTAACAATCTCCCCCTTTGGCAATTCATTAACAAAACTCCCTAAGATAATACAATTTGATCTATCCAAAATAAAACCAAAAATACATTGAATTTTAAAAAAAAATGGCAATCTAAAAAATTGGCAATCGGCACATGTAGATCTGCATTGTCTCTGACTTCTTGTTCTCCCCCTTGATTTGTCACCCTTCTCCCCCTTTTTGTCCATAATTGACAAACAAATATCATGCAGCTTTTGTCAATCTAGATGCATTAGCTCCCCCCTTAATCTCAACTCCCCATGAATGTATCTTCGTTTCAGCATTGGGGGTGGGAGCCTGTCCTCCTTGATCAGGGCTTTTTATAATTGGCCACCCACACTTATGTAGTTTGATCTTTCAGCACAGTGTAAGCAAACTCCTTAGGCAAATCA
Organism: Persea americana; assembly: GCA_029852735.1. Classification (NCBI taxonomy): domain Eukaryota; kingdom Viridiplantae; phylum Streptophyta; class Magnoliopsida; order Laurales; family Lauraceae; genus Persea; species Persea americana. The sequence goes on from CM056818.1 coordinate 34,038,117, forward strand.
GACATTCTAACCCAAATTTGAGTCGTCTTGGGCGGAGAAGAATTCTTCCGCCATTTCTTAGTCTTTGGTAGACTATTCAGCTTCTTGTAATGGGGACGAATGTGGCATTTCTTTCCACAATGATGACAAGTGGATGTGCGTTCAACATGCGACACATTCTTTTTCTTTGTACTACTCAACACATTATATGAAATTGCAGTATGTGGAGTAGCATGTGCAACACTTGAAACAAAAACTGTTTTACCTTTAGCATTTGAAGTGGATGCACCATAATCATAACCAAGACCGCTTCTGTCAAAATGAGACTTCTGACTACCCAAGATGTTTGCAAGAATTTTCGAACCGGTGTTCATCTTGTTTAGAGAGGCCTGTTTGACTTCTAACTCAGACAGAGTGATCTTCAGTCTTCCTATCAGGTCTTGATTTTTAGCTTTCACCATCACTATCTCTTTCTTCAGATTCACTATTTCTTTTTCAGCCTTCTCAAGTTTTTGACCATCAGTAGTCAAATTTTCAGCCAAACAGCTTTTTTGACTTTCCAAGAAACGAACCTGATTAAGTGCTTGCTCTAATTCTATCTTCAGGGCAGAATTTTCCTCTTGAGCAACCTTGAATTTGATAGTGATCTTGTTACCATACTTGGTCATCCTGACACAATCAGCATAGGTAGTATGGTACAACTCTTCCCATTATTTTTCTTGATCTGACATCTCATCTTCATTATCTTCATCAGTACCATTGTCAGTATCATTAGCTATGAACGCCACAAACTTGCCATTCACATTTTCTGAAGAATCAGCCTCAGTATCTTTTTTTTCTTCTTCTGATGACTCTTCATCCCAAGTTGTGTTCAGAGCTTTTTTCTTTGTACTCTTTTTCTTGTTGGCACACTCATTAGCATAGTGACCATAGCCTTGGCACTGAAAACACTTGGTTCCTTTTGCATAATCTTTCTTTTCAGATTTGGAACTCTTCCACGCGGCTTGTTTTGACTTCATGTACTTCTTGAAGCAATTTAACATTTCAGCAATATCGTCTTCAACCTCAGAGTCAGAATCAGGCTCAATTTTCTTTTCAGGCTTCTTTCTTGATTCTGAGAAGGCTTTCAAAGCAACACATTTATCTTTTGATTTTCCTTTATCCAAACGGTTTGCTTCGAAAGTCTGAAGATTTCTAACCAACTGGTTTACCTTGAAGGTATCAAGATTCTTATTTTCTTCTATAGCATCAACTTTAGAATCGAACCTCGAAGGTAGAGACTTCAGAATTTTCTTGACAATCTTGTTTTCTGGAATTTCCTCACCCAAAATAAAAACATAATTGACAATATCATTCAGCTTAGCATAGAATTAATCAAAGATCTCATCTTCTTCTATCACGATGGTTTCAAATTCTTTAGTCAGCCTTTGCAATTTAGATTGCTTAACCGTATTTGTACCCTCATACACTGTCTGCAAGACTTCCCATGCTTCTTTTACAGTTTTACAAGTGGAAATCCTACGGAACTCATCAGCAAATACTTCAATGTATATTCCATTCATCGCCTTATTATTACAATTGGAGTCATGCTTCTCATCCTTAGTCCATTGGGCTTTAGGTTTAGGAACAATTTGTCCATTAGCCACAATTGTTGGTTTGGAGTATCCCTCCTCAACAATATCCCAAACATCATCATCAATGGACTTAAGGAACCTAATTATCCTTTGCTTCCAATATGCATAATTAGACCCATCTAGCAAAGGGGGCTTGGAAGTTGATGTCCCTTCTCGACTGAGTACCATTTTAGAAATCTCTTAGGATCAAACACGTTAACTTAGTGCAACCTGCTCTGATACCAATTGAAAGTTTAGGGTACGAGATCTCTAGATTGGTCCACTCAATAAATCAGCACAAAAGTGTGCAAAAAACAATAAATATGCAGCGGAAATAAAATCACAAGCACACACCACAAGGACACCAGATTTTTACGTGGAAAACCCTAACCGGGTGAAAAACCACGGATCCAAATTGGATCTAATTTAGCACTATGAATCTTGGAATTACAAGAAACTCAGATTTCTTCCCCAGATATCCCCTACCTAAGGACTGAAGTTACCTTGTGTCGCTTCACGCTTCAACGACTTCACACTGCTGATTGCAACAGACTCAATCCAGCGCTTGACTCCTCAAATATTTTCGCAAGAAGATAATCTTCTACAAAGGATGCAGAAGATGCTGGCTCAGAGAACTTGGCAGCACAACTTCTTAAAAAATCTTTAAAGAAGAATTCTCTCAATTAAATCTCTAATTCAGAACTTGAGAGGTGAGGTGTATGTTTAGAACAGCCCTTGAGTCCTTTATATAGCCTTGGATTCGTGCCTCAAGTGTTATAATATGATTAGGAATCAACAACTCTAATTTGAGACAAATAAGGAGAGGAAACTTGGTAGTTTCTAAAAATTCGCCGAGATTCGCTCGAGCAACCATGGAGTCCGCTCGAGCGGACAAGTTACTGTGTTTGAATTTCAAACCATCGCTCGAGCGATCACAAAGGTGGGTCGAGCGAAACACATTCTGTCTGGGGTTCGCTCGAGCGAATGCACTGGTCGCTCAAGCGGACCACAATCTGTTGATTTGAAATTTCAACGATTTTTCTCTCAGCTTTCTTCTTCTGAGTCTTTAGCCTTCTATCTTCAGAGTCCTTTTCTAAATACGAAATACAACTCAATGGACCCCTAGAGTTTTGTCCAACCCATGAATTTAGCCAACACACAAAATCCTAACACATAACATAAACAAAATAGTTTCTACTCATAAGTGTTTTCCATGAGGAATAAGCCGGTATGCAGAGACAAACTTGGTGTATATCTGTGTGCTTTCTACACAATCCCATCTATCCAGATAATCTGATAATTGGACCTCTATAGGTTGATCCTAATTGTTAAAATGGTAAACCCTTTGTTGATGGCTATTTAGCTGTTTAGCCGACCTTCCAAAATTTGTGATGCTTTGAACATTAGTTGACCACTTAATGCAAGCCATTGTTGTGGCCAATAATACTAGAGTGGTACAACAATGGCTTGATTGAAATGTCAAGCGTGATGGTCCTTACGGCCCACAGGCAAAGTCATCAGTCTAATGGGATGATCCACCATATTGGTGGCTGTATTTAGTTATACGCACTTGATTGGACAGTTAGGAACATTGTATTGGAGAAATTTAAGGCCAGTTGGAATCTTTTTTTTTTTTTTTTTGCCTTTATTGAAGCGGAAACAAAATTTCATTAAAGGAAAGAGAGAGACAAAGCACACCAAACAAAGGAGCAGGGGAAGGAGAAGGTGCGAGAGAGATGCACCAGCCCAACTTCAATTACATAATCACACTCACCCAAGGACTCAACCTATCGACCCTTGCTTGGCTAACTTATCTATGATGGAATCGGCGGATGTAAACTCTTGACGAAACGCCACACTAATGTTGGCCGATAACTCCCTAATTTCATTAAAGTAAAATTGAAATTTCAAGAGATTGGCCCCTTGTTAGACACCCAAGCCATCGCATTAGAAAAATCACTTTCCAAAAGAAGTGTCCCACCATATCTTCTAGAGAGCAACCTAAGACCTTCCAGAATAGCTAGCACCTCCACTTCACTGGAATTGTACACTCCAACATTCTTAGAAAACATAAGAAGCACCTCGCCCTTGCTATTGCATAGCACACCTCCAATCCTCGCCGGACCCGGTTTACCCCTTGAAGCACCATCCACATTAAACTTTAAAACCCCATCTGGAGGTGGACACCAAGAGGTTGATCTCCTCTCCTTAAGAGGGCCACACACCATTCTTGCTCCCCAACTTGACAAAATACCATCAAAGGTAAACCCGGTGAAATCTTTTCTAATAAATGGCCATTTTGAAATCCTTAAAAGTGACTTTAGACGTCAAATCTACTGTTGATGAAGAAGAACTTCTAAAGATCCTATCATTTCTTTCCTTCCAAATAGGCCATAAGATAGCAAAAGGAATCATCCTCCATAAAAGCCGGCCACACCCCCACAAAGCACCCTCCCAACCAAGACTCTTCCATGTTTGCAATATTCTTGGGACAACACCAAGCAAGACCGCATCTCCAGATAAGGTTGCTCCAAACCAGGGTTACCACCTTGCAATGAAGAAAAAGATGATTAACTAACTACTCTTCCTTGCCACACATCACACAAATGTCTGAAAAACTATTAGAAGTGAGCGCTCTCCTTGCATTGTCAACCTTGGAGACTTTACCTACAACAGCCAACAAACAAAAAGGCCTCAACCCTAGGAGGAACCAACCCCAACCGCACAAGGGAGGAAGGGGCCTATGAACAAGAGTTCCCTCCAAGGCCAAGTATAAAGCTTTAACTGAAAACTATCCCGGGATGGAGTGCTTCCAGATTCGAGAGTCCTTAGAGTCCGTGCAAAAAAATGCGTTGGCAACAATACTGAACAATTCCTCATAGCGGTCCCCCTCCAAGGGCCAAAGACTCCACCTAAAGGAGACCCCCCACACCATACAGCCACTCCCCACCTCAAAGCATTCACTAACGGAAGATTCCTTTTTTATCGTCAATCTAAAGAGCCTGGGAAACAAACTACACAAAGGACCCACCCCCACCTAAGCATCCAACCAAAACCTGACATCTTTCCCATCCTCCACCACAAAACCCACTCACTCCCTTTATACAGAGTTTCCCCTCTTAAATCTGACTCATCCCCAACTGAAGCAATAACTCTCCACACTCCTGATCTACTGTAGCTAGGCCCAAACTTAGGCCGCCACCCCCATTTATCCTCGCCATATTTAATAGCAATCAACCTCTGCCGAAGAGCCTCCTTTTCCTCCCCAAATCTACACCATCATTTAGCCAACAAAGCCCATTTCTAATTTTCCAAACTACCAAGACTAAGACCTCCTTTAGGTTTAGGTTTGATCACAACACTCCATTTCACTAATTGCAATTTCTTGTTATCCCCATGACCTCCCCATAAAAATTTCATCTGAATAAGGTCCAAGCTTTCAATCACTGCCTTTGGCATCTTGAAAAGGGACATATAGACTAGCAGACTGGAAGATTGGATAAGCAAGCTTTAATAATGGTAATTTTCCCACCGAAAGATACTGTCTCTTCGAAGAAGACAACTTCATCCTGAAATTATCTATCACTGGACTGTGGACCTTGGCTTAGCTCCGATAGGCGACCCAAGATAAATAATAGGAAGCCTCCCAAACCTACACCTTCTAACATTAGCCAAAGACCGAGTTGTCTCCTCTCTTCAAGCCTTTCTAAAGGGAAGCAAAGTCTTTGTTCCAAACTGAATCCGGCTCTCCGATGGCTGAATTGGACACCTCCAAGTTAGGAAAGGATACCAACACTTTGTTTCCACCCAGCCTAGACAACTCAATATCTTTGATACTACCTAACTCATAAATGCCAGGAGAAGAAGGGATAAATTCGTTCCACCTAACAGTGCTTGCTAGACTGTTAGATAACCAGGTAACATTATTAACAACAACCCTTTTAGGTATAGTAATGGCAACCACATTAACACCCCGAGTCCCTTTTAACAACTTGAGTGCATGTGAGTCTAAGTTGTCCTTTGGTAGAACCAGTGACCCTAGAAACAACTGGATTCTTTGCTCCTCTTGTCCCCTAAACTTGATTGGCTTTGGAACCTTCTGATGCAACATTTCTACCAGACCCCCAACTCATCTCCCTCCTAACCCTCTTGGGCCATCCAAATCTAGCCACATTGACCTCCATCTTTCTGCCAGCAAAAGACTTCCCATTCCACCTATCCACAACTTTGATTGCCGTCTCCATCTCACCAAACCGCACAAAACCAAAGCACATACCCCTTCCTTGTCTGCCAGAAGCAGGTATGAAGGCATCATAAACCTTCCCCATTGGAGAGAAAGCATTCCTCAACTGATCTGCCCCGGTTGCTTCAGGCAGATTGTTAACAAAAACTGACGCCACGTTCTCCCACCTAACACTTTTCCATCTCTTACCCTTGAATCCTTCCACTGCCCTCCATTCATCTTCTCCATTCTCTAGGCTTCTGCTATTCTTCTTCTCGATGGTCAGTTGGGTCGCAGGTAGCTACAGTTGGACTGCTGCCACATGTGTGAAGTGGGAAAGAAGGAAGAAAGGCTATTGTGGCCATTTGGAATCTGTGATGCGGCTTTTCAATTGTAAAGAAACTAAAATTAAGCATGCTCATAAAACTGACAACTAGAGAAGTCTTATACACTATAATGTTGAACAATTTATCCAAATAACCAAACTACGATTCAGTTTTTCCCATTCGTCACTCTTTTGAAGTGCATCTTGGTGCTTGGCCTATAAGTTTTGATAACTTTCTTTTTCTACCTAAATGATGGAAACAAGCACTGCATCAACATTAGGGGACCTTCTCAAATGAAAAGAGATTTTCTTACCTCCTAGTATTCCAGTTTAAATAAAGAGGATTTTACTGAAAAATTCTCATTACGTGGGCGTTGCATGAAATACTGCCTTCTAACTTATGCAGCACGAAAGTATTTCTCCCGTAGTTATGCGTCGCTCGTCTCAAGTACTCGTTTGTACTGCCCAAACTAGGAGGCACTATTTCGTGCAACACCCACGCAATGGAAATTTTCCAGTAAAATCCTCTTAAAATAAAATACAGCAAAACTTATAAATTTGATTAGAAAGAACTGACAAGAAAAGCCAGAATAAGACATACCTGTGGTGTTCCCACAAGTGGTACCATTATCTCTGGAAGAATTTTGATGCCATGATTGCTCATAAAGATGGCAGCCTCAAAGATGGCACGGGCTTGCATTTCGGTCAACTCAGGGTAGGAAATGCCAAGCCTAATGACAAAGGACCATATATCAGTATTTATATAAAAGGATATCCCAACATGGCTACACAGATGATGTGGGCGTCTGCACTGTATAGGTGTGCTCCTTCTTTTTATTAATTTCGGATTTGTTAATATATGAGGACATTCTAAGACTACCAATACCATTGCCCAAATTATGCTCTAATATGATGGTCCTAACTGAAAATTTTCTTTAATATGATGACCCTAACTGTCCTATCAAGTGCATGCAAATGAAAAGATAATTAGAAGGAAAAAAATGTTCTGCATTCAAGAACCAAAAATGAATAATCAGATGGTGAGGAGTTCCAGGTAGAACAATTTCTGACCCATGAATGATTGAAAGCAGGTGAACTTATAATGAGAAATCAAGCCCACCTCTCCTACAGAGCCAGATTGCATAGAATTAATGGTGCTGCTCCAAAATATTTCATTGAAGACACTTGCCACCTTCAGATTGATATAAGGTGATTGGAAGAGGACCATATTTTCTAAGAACTTTTGTGAAAGTGGTGGGATCAAATGAGGTCCGTTTTCTGTCATAGTGACATGCCACCTTCACATTTATATTAGGTGATTGGAAGAGGACCATATTTTCTATATACTTTTCTGAAAGTTGTGGGATCAAATGAGGTCCATTTTCTGTCACCATTCAAGCAAGACCACAAGATAATGAGATTAACCAACGATGTATACTGTTGCAAGTATTGATTTCCCCACTTCTTCTGATGAACTGCCCAACAATTAAGAATATGCCCCATGACCAGAATATGAATGTGCGCAGCATAGTATCAAACCTGCAACCACGGAAACCAAGCATGGGATTTACTTCAGACAGCTTCTCAATTCTTGAGAGAACTTCATCTTCAGTCATCCCCGTATCGGATCCTAGTTGACTAACAATCTCATCGATCTCACCTTCTGGAAGAAATTCATGAAGTGGAGGATCTAACAGTCGGATTGTCACTGGGAGACCTGAAGATTCAGTAATTTAGAACATGATTAAACAAATAGCACCGAACAACAAAAAAACTCTATCCTTCCAAAAAATGAATAACTAATAACTGACTTCTGAAAGTATGCCATTTACATTAGCTCTGTAATATGGTCCATCAGATCTGTTGAGAATGACCACTCAATAAACCTTAGCTGTTTTGTTTGAGTTTTGTGGGCCCCATGACTGAACGGTTTTAATGAAAGGATCGCCGTCATCACAATCTTAGCCCTATGCCATTGATCTGAGGTCAGCTTAATGAAAGGATATCTGGGATTTATTTGGTTCCACTGTCTGACCATAAAACTAGCTAAAATGAATGGTGCATTAGACACACTAAACAGCAGCATATCTTAATAGTGAATGGTCTCTTGGTTGATTTCAAGATAATGAATAATACCATCCATTGCACGGAATATGCCTTCAAAGTCAGATCTTTGGTATGGCAAGAGGAGGTCTAAAGCTGCTTTTCTTTGTTCAAGAGTTGCTGCCATTATCATCTGCCTCACAGCCTTTATCCTTTCATCTGAAGCAAAGAACTGAGACCCAAACACATGGAAACCGCAAATGGATTAAAGCTTCCTTATATGAAAATTGTCCTAAGCCTGAAATATAAAGTTATAATATTCAAACTGAAGAAAATGGACAAAGCCTTCTGTAAATACAGAACTATGCAATTATACAAGTCATATTTGTCTTTCCTTGTACTAGTAAAATATAAGTAGATGATAAAAAAAAAAGTTAAGTATACACAGGATGGGACCTTTAATCAAAAGTTTGAAATATTTCTCTGGACTTTATTTCAGAAATGAGAAAATATCCAATAAAATAAATTTCACATTTACCATGTGTTCCGTCCTACAAAGTCCAATCCCTTCCGCACCATTGTTTCTTGCTGTTAGCGCATCTGCTGGTGTGTCTGCATTTGCCATAACCTATTACAGAACCCAGTTTTTTTTTTTTTTTAATTTACTGTAAGCACAACTGAATTTCTATGGAGCAAAATGATACCATATGAACCAACAGAACATCCAATTATTCTACAGGGACCACTTGTGATTGATCCTACCCACTCACACTCACCCCAGGCATGTTGGCTCTAGCCTGAAGTCAATCCTGATTGTGACGAAATTCACTGTGGGACTGAATCACGCTAATGTTACACCTTATATGGATAGCTATTGTCCTCCGACAAGGATGCATTTTTAGCCAAACACCATTGAAGTTGAGACAATCCCAACTCGCTCTCCACCCTTACTGATGGTGGGCCCAAGTGGACCTCAAAAAGAAAATTGAAATGCAATAGATTGACTGCGGACAGCTCATGCTACACCAGACCTCTCTCCCTTTTCTATAGAATTACAAATGCAGCAAATGGTACATGTAGTACATAAATAGAATGAAGGATACTCACTCATTATCATCTTATTGGGACCCATCATTTTCAAGGTACAGAACCACTTGGATGGGCCCAATACCCTCCTTAGTAGGCGTTCTCTCTCAGCAGAATCCACACCCTCTATTCTTAACCTGAGGGATGGGATGATTGCCTCTGATTTTTCCCTCTAATTTCCTTGTCCCTCAATATCTTCAAAAGATTGCAGTTGGTAGTAGCATATTCTGAATTGTTCTTACCTTTAGATGCCTTGCTTGATCAACCCAAGACATGAAGGTTCCTAAGCCACCGCTTAGAGCTGGCGGTGAGAGTGGTTGCTTTCCCAGAATCACTTCTCCCGTAGACCCGTTAAGTGATAGCCACTCTCCTTCCCTTAGGACTTTTTCTCCAATGGTAAGAACCTGCATGGAATGGAGAAAAAGAGACCTTGTAGCCGACCCTAACACAGTTGGGACATGATGTTAACACAAGTCACTAGTGTTTATGTTGGGGCATGGAAGTTCCAATACAAGAAATCATAATTACATTACCTTCTCTGCATCATTTACACGGACATCTGAACAACCTGAAACACAGCATTTTCCCCACCCACGAGCAACAACTGCCGCATGAGATGTCATTCCACCTCTTGCAGTCAGGATTCCAGCAGCTGCATGCATACCGCCTACGTCCTCTGGGCTAGTCTCCATCCTCACCTTCACTCATGGACAACCCATATTCAAAATTCAAAATTCAAAATAGTGATAGGAGTTAGAAGAAATGTTAAAGCAGAAGACTAATTTATGCCCATTACCTGTCAAAGAAAAACTAGATATTCCATCAACTTTTGTAACGAATAAAAGATGCACTCTAGTAATTTTTCAAAGAGGAAAAAAGATGGAAAAAAAGTTAGAAAATATGAGAAATGGCCAGCAGAGTTGAAGCAATCTCCCGCAGATACAAGTGCAAGAATTAGTATTTAACTTACTGGCCCTTTTTTATTTATTGTAGTTCTTGAAATGGTATTTCAGACATGATTACTCAAGGATTCTTCTTAATCATTACAAAGTACTCAATCTACTAAAGATTCATGGTAGAGAATTTATGGCAGAAAGTCATCTAGTCTAATTTATAAATAAAAACAATGAAAAGAAGAACATACCAAGATAACTGACTTCCCTTGTGTGTGCCATTCTTCAGCATCATCAGCACCAAACACAATCTGGCCCACCGCAGCTCCTGGTGATGCAGGCAAACCGGTCGCAATCACATTGTCTTTGTATGCAGATGGGTCCTCAAACTAATTAAACATTAAAATGGTACAAAAATGTGAAACAAGATTATCCAAAGTTCTGCATGTGTACATACATAAGAACAGAGACAAGATAATGGCAGATTGATTCAGAAGCCAAGCATTTGGGCCTACTGGTTAACTGTTTAAGAAACTTGAATACTGAAAATATCATTTGATACTACATTATGTATACCTGTGGGTGGAGAAGTTGGTCCAGATGTTGTGGCTCCACCATCTTGATGGCAGAACGAGTATCAACTACCCCTTCTTTAACCATATCCACAGCAATCTTCACTGCGCCTTTGCCTGTGCGTTTTCCTGATCTGCATTGCAGCATCCACAGCCTATTATCCTGAACAGTGAATTCAATATCCTGTAGTTACAAATTAAAACCTAATATTAGTATCACCCATGATGTATCTAAATTTGAAATACAAATCTCCAGCTGTCATATTATTAAAAAAAAAATAGACACTAACAAATCATTAAAAGCTTTTAGAAAAGATAAAATGCAAAAATATTTCTGCAAGAATGAAAAGCGCATATTTTCTTCTCAGACAATGAAATGCCAAACAACAAGAACATTTTTGAATGATAACTGTCATTAGTTATAGCAAAGCATTAAAAGAGGACTGCTAAAAGCTATGAAGCACAAGGCCAATGCCTTAAAAAGAGAGATGAAAGAAAAAATACTGCAAATGAACCCTCATTAACTATATAACCAGATTTTGAAGCATGACTTCCTCCTCTGCTATATTTTTATTGAAGAATTCAGTCTCAGTCTCGCCTGGGTAAATGAGGTACCAATATAATTCAACCACCTCTCCAACCCCGTCTGAGATACCCTGGGGAGCCTTACTAATTGGGAAAGACAGAAATGTGTCGAAACCATCGTAAAAAATGAGCTCCACAAAAATTTGGGCAACTTTACATATTAAAGTAACTTTACCTATTGATTCCCTTCTGCTAGACACATAGCATAAGTATTAACTATTATCCTCTTATGCAGCAGAGGTTATTCATAGTTAAGAGCTAAGTCTACCTCCTAAATTACAACCCACCTAAGAGTGAAGGGCTCTCGGGGAGCTTTGATGTTCATAGGCAGAGAATTGCAGGTGATTAACCATCAGCACATCCCTAGCAGGTTTAAAACCATTAATCAAATTAGCGTTACGGGCAACCATCACTATTCTACTAAGGGCTTCACCAACTAGAACATAAGGGGGGTTTTCATGATCTTCAAGATTGTAACCCTAGAATAAAATGTTGGGGGACTCAAGAAAAGGAAAATTAAGAAACAGGCCATAACAGCATTTAGAGAACCCTAGAATAAAATGTTAGTGAGCTCAAGAAAAACTGGAATTTCTATGAATTCCAGCAGACAAATACGCCTTCGGAGATACATTTCTTAGGATTTCCCTACAATTTCAATTCCATGAAACAAACATGCCCAGAACAAATAGAAGAAATTCTCTTAGATTATAACCCATAGAACCCATAGAATAAGATGATAGGGATGAAACGAAGTAAAAATAAATAAAGCAGAACAAAACAAAAAATTGGAATCCATACCATCATATCTTTATAATGCCTTTCTAGAATCTCACAATTCTCCACAAGTTCCCTGTAGGCTTCTGGCATGCATTCCTTCATAACATTCAAGTCCTCCGGTGTTCTAATCCCTGCAACTACGTCCTCCCCCTGTTTAATCCATCTTCAACTTATTAATACAACAATCATCAGAAAACATTTGTCCTTATCCAATATTAAATCTTAGACCTGCAATGTTATCCAGTTTCACTTGAATATTGTGTTCATTGATTTCAATTTTTAGACTCCAAAGGGCCCCTAAATTATTTTTAGTGCACAACATGGGTTCACAGATTTTGAGTTGAATTGGTCATATCCAAATAGGAATTCACAGAAAAAGATTACTCTGCATTCTGATCACACCTGAGCATTGATGAGGAACTCCCCGTAGAGCTTCTTTTCACCAGTGCTTGGATTCCTAGTAAAGAGAACACCAGTGCCTGAAGTGTTCCCCATGTTCCCAAACACCATGCATTGAACATTAACAGCTGTCCCCTTTAGCCCACTTATCTGGTTGATGCTCCTGTACTTGATAGCCCTTGGACTGTCCCAAGAATCAAAAACTGCTAGAACAGCCAAATATAATTGCTTTTTTGGATCTACAAATGCAATAAAAAGAGGTTAGGAGATATCTCAAGATAGGAAACCTAGTGTGTTATGTGCAATGAGAGGAGACTTGAAACAAGAAAAATTAGCTCCCTCATTGGCATCATACTGAAGTATCCTGCAGCTCATTGGGGAGGGGCTAATCACAATAGCATGACAGTTGAGACAATGACAAAGTAACTGCACAGCATCAATCAGGATTCATTGATTTCTTTGTAATGTGCATCCCCATAGATCATTACTATTTACTCACTTTAAACACATTCTGTTGTATTGAGTAAAGTGTCATATTTATCAGAAGATAATTAGACATACATCAATACATGCATTTGAGAGTATTGGGTGACTGGATGCTTTCAAACAATACCTTACATATTGGTCTTTTAATCTTAATAACTATTTAGAGAAACCAATCATCAACGCTGGTTTCCCTTTTCTTTCCTTTCTTTTCTTCTTTATGCTTGAATAGTATGTTCTAATGAAAGTATTGTCAGAAATTTCTTGACACCTGTAGGAAACTGTTCGCCCTTAGCTTCACAGTATACTTTCTTGTATTGGGCAACAAGTTCTTTGAGATCAGTAGCTGTCAGATCAGTATCTAGGGTGACTCCTTTGGCAGCCTTCAACCCTTCTAGTTTCTCCTCAAACAATGAGTGTGGGATGCCCATAACCTTCAAACCCATAAAATAAATGCATTTAGCAACAAGAGCCTTAGAATCTTCAATAAAATATCTGTCTTTACTATAATTCCATAACCGAGATAATATGAACTTTCAAGTAACTATGATCAAATAGAAATGCAACAAAATTAATGTCACTCATGTTCCAATGGAAAATAAAAAAACAGAAATTGAAATGTACTGAATTAAAGTGCAATACCAGTATACCACATGTGGCAGAAGCATTGATATGAATGGGAGGAAAAGTACTCTCCACTTTCAATAAAAAAAAGTTTTAAAATTTTTAAAAATTGTTGTAACTATAGTGTATCATTTCATAACTAAAGCTAATCTCAACTTGTTAGAGCAATCAAATAACAATTCATCAAACTTAGGCCTCTAATATATTCAAATAGAAAAGAGAACTGTCTCAAGAATATGATATTCTTTTGGAATTCTTTAAAAAAATAAAATAAAATAAAAACTTAGTTACCACATCTCCAAACATGTCTAGAAAGCGTCGATATGAATCATAAGCAAAGCGCTCTCCACTTTTTGCAGCTAAGCCAGTAACCACTTCATCATTTAGGCCAAGATTTAGGACAGTATCCATCATGCCAGGCATGGAGATCTACAAGCACAAGGGAAGAGTAAGCACTTAATGATATAGGCCCTTTCTTCTTTTCTTAGAATACATTTATGTGATTAGAGAATTATGCGATATAGAGAAAAAATGTTTTGATTTTCCATGCTACCTGTTGTTCCATTGCATGAGGCAATCCATTTTTCTTGCATAAAATGAAAAACTTGTTTTGATTTTATTCAATAGAGATGATTTTAATTCGCATGAAAGGGGTAGGAATGCAGGGCTCCTCTCTCCATGGAAACAGAATCATGAAGCATGGAATCATGTTGTTGCACAAACAAGTTGCTACAGCTCATGGAGCTAGAGTCACCAAAGCCACTAATAAATGGGCCTGGCCTACACCACCATAAGAGGTACTAAGGCCCAGACGACATCAACAGAGCCACAGGTCAGACCAAACTACAGACCCATCAACAACTCAGGTCATAAGGCCTAGTGGTTACTCCACATGTTGATCTACTGGCCAGGCCTACAAGCCCAAGGTTAGGCCATGCCCAGCCCAGATTAGAACACCTTATTGCTTTGACTGCACAAAATTATAATGGATTATTTACATGTCCAATCAAATAATAAGCATTATACCTGCCCAACACCTCTACAGGTGGGTCAAGCTTTTGGTAATGGGAGTGGGCCCATTTATGGAATCGGCTGGATCCTAATATCTCTCCTGTCAGATGATCCCAGTCATATAATCAAAATGGACATTTGTGACCAATGTTTCATAATTGATCGGGCCCACCCAATTGAATCAATTCACAGTCCTAACCATCCAATCCTCAGGGGTTTTAAAAGACTGCCCATTTGCAACCCTAAGTATACCCAGATAGAAAATATTGGAAACATCTAGTGGAGAGAAGTACATATAGAGCTCACCGCAGCCCCTGAACGCACTGAAAGGAGGAGAGGCCTAGAAGGGTCGCCAAGGAAAGAGCCCATTGCCTTTTCCACAGTCTGCAAGCCCTCCAACACCTCATCCCACAGCCCTTCTGGCAACTTGTATCCATTCTCTTGGTACTGTTGGCAGGCCTCTGTTGATATGGTAAGTCCAGGTGGAACAGATAACCCAATGCTTGCCATCTCTGCTAGGTTCGCTCCCTTGCCACCTAGCTGCACCAACCAACCCATGTACAAAATTTTAGGACACATGCAATAATATGTTAAGAGCAAGTTATTCAATATAATCTATACTAAACAATCCCTATTTTGTATGTAAAAGTATATAAAATTCTGATACCCACATACTTCAAACCAGGAAACATACTATTTGGTATTTGGGGGCTTCATCTTTTATCTGTAAAATCCATGTCTCTGCCGTATCTACGTCATATTTGGGATAAAGAATATTTAATCTTAATAAGGTTAGTATAGAGCCATTACCAGTTGTAATTCTATAATCAGGCCTGCTAATGCTGGTTGCTTCTGCCGTCCTCATCTTCTCCTTTCCCTATACCCATGGGCAATCTTTTGTTCTATTACAAAAGCGATTACAGGAAGTAGAAGCAGAGGTTTCCAAACTCATCATTACAACCTTGTTAAGATAAAATATTTTGTTGAGGTCCCTTACTCCTGAGCGGTTATAATCATGGTCGAGCCCGAGCCCTCACTATAAAATTATTGTTTTGTTATTTCCTATCACCAATTGGTTTTGAGATAAATAGTAGATCGATGGGGTGTACGATCCTACGTATTCTCTATTACCGGGCAACTTTGATATAAAAATAAGAAGAACAAGAAAGAGAATGTTGCTCACCAGAGACTTCATTGCCTTGTTTCCTTCGCTCTTTCCTTTACCGAATGTGAACACTCTCTGCATGAGTATAAACACAAATTTACAAGTTATGAAGGTGACAATCTGAGAGTACTGCTACATGTTCCGCACAAAACTAACAAAATGCCACTAAAATGTTAAATTAATTTTTTGAAACATGTATATGAGTGAAAAATCATGTTGATTGGATGGTCACAGTGATCAAATCATCTATCATCAACTTCAGTGTATCCAATCAATCTAGAGTTGGCGTCATATTCATTAATAATAAAATGAGACATGTAAAGCCTTTTGCAATCTCTGAACTTAAGGAGGTTTAAACAGGCACTTGTGCCTTCAAAATGGGATCCATCTAATCCTATGGCTAGTGTAATTCCTTGTCTAAGTGAAAGTTTCCTATATTTTACGTATGTTCTTGTATAAAAATATCAAGACATGTTTGTGTAAAGCTGTGGAAGAGGAAATGCGTATTTCTATCTCTCCTTATTTCTTCATAATAAAGAAAAAAATTAAAAAAACGTTGTTTTTCCTCAAGAAAGTGACGGCACCAAATGACAAAACTCCACTCCAAGCTCTCTCTTTTACATTCTTCTTCCAAGTAAATGAGATTACACAAAACTCCACTCCGATTCTCCCCTCTTCAGGAACCGAAGGTTGAATCCACTAGTGCTACTACCCGGGGGTCACAAGGGTTTTATTTGGCTTCTCTCTAGCTCGGAGGGATTAGTCCAGCCCAAAGATTTGAAAACCCCAGTTAGCGGAAAAAAAAAAAAAAAAGATTACACAAATGTATCTTAGAGTAAGAATATCCGCAAGTCTATGAAAACATAAAGAAGTCATGTAGATGGACAGATGCCACTACTGTTCTTGATCAATTAGTTGAACTTCTAGACTCTGAAAATCTATTTCAATTTGATTGAAATAAAGTTTAGAAAATACAGGAGAAATTGAGAAGAAGAAAGGTTTGCAGAAGATTCAAAGAGAATTGACAGGTAGGAAGAGATGATTGTAGCAAGGACGGTTGGGGTTGGGCAACCATCTCTGGATGTTATATTGAACTAATTTTCTGAAATTACAAAAAGTCCTCTAAAGACATATTTGCAACAAAGTCCCTAATTGCCTAAAAAGTACAAATAAATGCTTTCCCAATCCTTATACTGATAGAGATGAAGGGATCCCTTATCCATAATAATTTATTTTTTGTCATCTATTACATATTAGAAACAACTGGTAATATGGAATTCACTCTTGAGTATCTAACTTTTGTCCCTGGTCCACATCCCTTATCCACAATAATTGCATCTCTATCTCTACATATACTGACATGAGATATGACCCATTATCTGGAACTCCACTCTTTTGACTTCCTAGCTTTAACTTTTCCTTCGAATTGTGCCACATCATCTGCTTCAATTCACTAATCAGATAATCACACTTTTAGCATTATTTACAATTAGTACCCTCAATATAAAAATATATTAAAAAATAGCCTTGTCCAATATATGTACTATTACAATCACCCGTGCTCAACATGGTACCTCCACGCATTGCAAAATAAATAATCATATATTGAAAAGATTATGAAAATACCTCTTTCCATAGAGCAAGTTGCATAAAATGGAAATAGAAAAATTGGGGCATAAAAAAGAAGAAGAGATGGGGGTAGGAGAGAATTTTTATAGAAAGAAAGAGCTCAAATTTTAAAAAGTGGAGATCAGACATTAGTGGTTTGACGGAAAAATGATGCTATTGGGTAGTTGCATAAGATAAGTTGTGGAGAGAAAATGTGGAACATTTGAACAACAAGGGGTAAATGCCACTTAAAATTAGAAATGTTAGTCAAAATTAAATTCAAAACCCTTCTCTTTAATATATTATAATTGAAATAACTATGGGAATACATTTACATAACTGACTACCTTATATTTCATTGATAATAATTTAGCTATTTGTAGTTGATAGACTATAGTAAAGATTATTAATTTCAACTAGAAAACTATTCAAATATTAACACAAGCAAGAGAATCTAATCCACTTTAATCCCCAAGTCATGGATCAAATCTAATGTAATCCTAACCTAAGATAATATCAAGTCAATATTATCATAACATATATATTCAGTTTTCTTAACATAGAATATTCTCATTCTCCAAAAATCATATGGCTTGTTCCAGAAAGGATACTCTGATTGATCATATTAAATATGACCTCTTGATCTTGGTTGTTGTCTTCCAAAATGCTCACCGTGCTTTGTTGGTCATCACCTCTTGCCAGTAGAGTTCATAACTGATTTATGCTGCTTTTTTTCTTAAAAGAAAAACCAAGATGGTGAGATTCTTAAAAATAGAAGGAAACAGGACCATGGCAAGCTAGATCGTATGGAACTTTGCACTTTGGGGCTTATTAGTCATGTGAAAATGTAGAATAGTTTAGATTACAACAAATTAAGGGCCCACAATAATGCAAAGTAAAAACAAATTGGGGACACAGGGATAGGACATATGCCTTGTTAAGATGCATGATAAATGAGAATGGTAGGACTTAAAAGTTTCATTATGAGCCCCTCTGCCACTAGGGCCTTTTGCTTATGTGTAAATATTTTATGTCATTTACATTTGTAAATGGCTTAAACTTTTGCGAGGTGTGAAACATTTTTTCATGTAAATGGGCCCTTTCACACAATTGTTTAGGCATTTTGGGTCATGAATGAGAGGCCCATGTAGTGCAAAAAATCAATTCTATAAGGTTGGGATTTTTTTAGTTTTTTTTCTTTTTTTCTAAAATCTATGAAGTTTAAGATATGAAACTCACATTAGTAAATAAAATTTGAACAATACAGATTATAAGTTATGAGACTACAAGACAACCAAAAAAAAAAAAAAAAATTATAAAAGGTGGTTTATGAGTTTTGATCAAGCCATACATTATATGTGGTAGTTGTACCCGCACCTTTTGTAGATGTGAGGTGTGTATGGTTCCACACATAGATGGCTGTAAAAAATTTAATGTGAAAACCACTTCATTTATAGTGCCAAGATTTATGCATGTGATGTATAAATGAGTACTGATAAACATGTTCATATGTAAACATTAATTACACTATTTAATATTTTTTTGCGTAAGTGAGAGTAAACAAACGATCCCAAGTGTTAGAATGAGTACCAAAAATTTAAGTTCCACCCCCTGCAGTTTCAATTTCATACTTCTCAGATGCTCTCATAGACATAGTAGAACCGTGATGGGACAGGATAACATCTACACAACTGGAGCATTGAAATAAAAGAGCTACTTGTATAGTATTGTATTTGTACCTTCTTTGTTGTTGGTATTGGCGCTGCCACGGCTCGGGATTGAGCGAAGCTGCGGCTTCGTGCTGGCGGCTTACGCCCATTTGGCTTCGAATCAAATGACAAAGCGGAGCTAATGCATTGGACGGCTCGGGTTCCTGATAACTTGGAGCCGAGCCGACTGAGGTCAACAGAGAAACGGCTTTCCCTGGTCAGCCCAAAACCATCAATGTATCCCTCCTTGAACCATCTTTGACGGCACACGCCCATTGTACTGGACCCTATGGACATACCTTTGGTCCCTGCTGAAGGCATTTTCTTCTATAATGTTCTATTCTGTCTCTCTTAAAAATAAAAAATAAAAAATAAAAAAAAATCATTAGTCCCCACTGTAGTTAGAAATTGATCCCATTAACTAAAATTGACCCTTGATCCATGTTCTGTGTATAATAGCGGAGCTAAGATTTTTTTTTCTTTTTTTTTTTTTTTTGCGGGTGGGGGTGGGGGGTGACGCGGGGCAAGTGATGGCCGATCGATAACTTTTTTTTACGTTTGTTCATTTATCATGAATCATCTAAAATTAATTTTTTCTGTTTTTAATAACATTAAAAAACATTAAATTTAAAAATATCCCCCTACTTTCCAAAATATAATTTATCAAAAACGTTTTGCGGCAATTGAAATACGAAAATAACATGGCTGACGATAATAATGCAGACATCTCAAAAATGAATGTTTTCTCTTTGTTTTAACATTGAGTTGTATTTCACTCTAATCAAAGAAGACCAATTTGGGATTGGTGTGGCATGTAAATTAATTCGCACACTATTGATTAATGAAATAAGTTGATTGATTACTTTGATCATTTGATTGGCCACGATGCAATGGACATGGATGGTTGAGAAGGCAGCATTTAAAGCCATTTCATTAAGCATGAAAATACAACTCCCAAGGAGCAAATGGAATCCATGTAATTTAATTGTCTCGCTCATGGCTTTCCTGCTAGGGGTGTGGAACTTTACTGTGTGGGCCGCCTTTAGAATATCTAAATTATATTTCATCTCCTCAGATACTCATAGAATCTGATTAGATTCACTTGCTTCATCAATTCATGGAAGCAATAGAAAAGTAATAAAGCAGCAAAAATCCTAATTTTTCATTTTCACTTCTTAGTGAAACCAGTCCAAGTTCTCAATATAAATAAAGCAAACCAGTTGGACCAAACTGTTCAATTGACATGATTCTGTTTCAGCTATTAACATCCTTGAACCAATTTGAAATTGAGGCCGCAAATCAAAGTTGAATACACACCCACTGAGAGGGTCCACACAAACTAGATGACTGCTGTTTTGTCCAACCAGTTGGACTTATCACTTCCTTTGTTTGTTCTCCACCATCCATTTCTCTGCCATAAACACGCAGATTAAGGTGTGAAGGTGGACAATACAGGCTACGTATTCCTGTTTAAATGTACTTTCTCCTCTGACATATCTAGGAGACGCAATTCTTCAGAGAAAACAAAATTCAAGTATGGGGCTTACAGCAAGGGAAAAAAAATAAATAAATAAAGTATGGGGTGACCCTCAACTGATACTATATCTTAACTCCTTCACATACATACCTTCAGCCTAAATCATACAAGCATGAAATCTTGTCACAGATAAAAGTTTTGGAAGATAGAATTCTCAATGATCAAAGAAAGCATTAATGACTGCACGTCAGAGAGAGAAAGAGAGAGAAAGCTTTTGTGACCTTTGGATTATGTAAGTTTCCAAGCTTCAAGAAAAGAGATTACTTAGATAAAATGGAAATTGGACAATCATACACACCTCTATTCCTTTTGTTCTTTTTTTTTTTTTTTTTCTCTGTTGGATTGAATGAGATTCCAATCTTCTTCAGCTTCTTTGATGGATGATACTTGATAAAGGAAAGGCTAGAGTATTCGAAATGGCTGACTAATCGTTCTAGTCTTCAGCTCTCTGTTTCATACATTGGAAGTATAAAAGATATCACCAGTTACGGTAAAGTTATCGTTATGCCCTTGGAAAGGGAGAGGTAGTGTGGCTCTACACAATACATATGGCTCCTGGAATCAATGATAAACTTATCTGAATATAGCTTGTGGGAGGCCCACCAATAGATTGATTATGTGATTAGCTCCTTTGGTTTTTGATTTGTAGGAGTTAAAAAGGGTTAACTACTTGTAAAATAAATGACAGATATGGTGGATTTACTGGTTCAATTTTAGCTCAAAAATCAACTTCTTTGAATCATGAGAAAAGCAAACAAACAGGCCTTAACTAAAATGATTGAGAAGATGATCAAATCCTTAAGTTATTCAAATGTTTACCATTGAATTGATCTTAAAGAGTAGGTTTAACTTTTGAGACTCACATCTTCGCACATTGATGAAATTTGAAATAACAGAAAGCGCTCAACTTGAATTGATTGAATCAAACTATATCGGTGCATTTGTGATGAGAGGAATCATCTACAGTAGAATGAAAAATTATTCTAGTTTTTCGTATAGCCATTTTTTTCAATCATTTAGTATGACATAGTTTTTTGCAGAAAAAGGAAAATACAATTAACTTTCCTCGATAGAGAGAACCCTCTTTCTAGTGGGAGAAAAAAAAAATTCCTCAAAGAGTGAAGTCAGTCCTCTCGAAACATGCTAAATGGCCCTGGACAAGTCATCAACAAAGTAAATAATCCTATTACAAGAGGGTGTGGTATAGGTGAACTTATGGTCTGACGTAAGATTGTAGATTGCCTATCCTTGTGCCAACAAACTCATGGTCAAGTGGTGTTGGAAGCTCGGTATCGCACACATGCTGAGGGATCCATCCTTAGATCTTTGTCTTCAAGTTGATAGTATCACTCTGGGCAAGTGGGCTGGCCTGGCAAAAACAATTTTTTTTTAACCATCCATACTGAAGTACTAATAAAATCAAATGTTAAGTTGTCTAAGTCCGGGCATTGTGTCACTCCCATCTATTGTTATGGCATTCAAGTCATTTCCACACAATTTAAGTTCCAATAATATTCATCAAACATAACTGCCAACGATAAATAGCAGGAAGCAAACAGAACTGCAAAAAAACAGGAGCACTGGGATGACCCCACGCTCTTGGTTTCAGAATATACTTGAAGATTCAAAATGTGGGCGGACACTTGGCAAAGCTGCAGACACATGTGGCACAGTCGCTCCTTTCTATGCTTTATACGCTATCTTATCCATTTGTAACTATCGACTCAGCCATCTCTAAAATTTTCCTGATCCAAATATTTTTTGGGTGCTATGGATTGAGACCCACCAATTCAACTGTTTCGATCCAGTGATACAGTTGCTCATCTGGGCCCCACATGTGCAGAGTATAGCAAGAACAAATAATTCTAGAAACTAGGAACACCAGGAAGGGGCCAGCCCACCCATGCACTGGACACTGGTAATTAGGCCAATTTAGAACAGGTCTGACCATCATCTGCCAACCACATAAATCTGTATTTGATTGGTAGGATGAAGTTCTCATAAATTTTTTTGGATTAGAAAAGGTGCCTCTGTGATTGCTTTTTACCTGATTTCTTGAATCCAAACATATCCTTAGGAATACAAGGCAATTTTAACCTCACCATAGGCTTAACATTCAGAACTTGGTCACATCAAGCGTGCCTCCAAGAAGATGGTAATCAAGCCATTCATTTCATCCTTTTCTTTCTTATAGTTGTAGCTTGAAACCAACACCTCCTTGCTGCCACTACCTGCTTAGATTCTGATTGTCCATGGAAGGCCATTTTTCAGAGTCACCCACAAAATAAACTGAGATACTGAACAAAAGAACAGAGGTAAATGAGAAGGGAGAAATAGCAATAGATCAAGGAGGATTAGTTTAAGAATCTAAAGTGTAACCTTAAACTAAGACTTTAGTTAAGCACACTCCTAAAAAAAACCAATCTGAAAAAAAAAAACCCTGCTAAAAAATAGCCAAAGAAGGAAAAAGCTTAATCAACACCTAAAATTTTAACCTCAAATGTAATGCCAGAGAGAGAAATGGTAACATTCATATAAGATAGAACATGCATAAGACGTACATATCTGAGACCAGAAAAATGCATTAGGATTTTGGAACACTGCTACCTTTTGTGGCACTTACTATGGCTACTCCTAATCCTCTTGTTCAGGGGAGAGATTGATCATAGAAATACAAAGTCAACAGAACTAAAGAAAGAAAGGAGAAGAGCAGAGAAAAAGTGTGATAGTTGAGAAAGGGTCTTCCCCAAGGGGAAAAAATCACCTTCCCACAAACATAATCACGAATGGAAATTTTCAGAAACAGGCAAACAGCCAAACACTAGTCTTGAAAATCCACATAAAGGGGTCAAGGCTTTGATAAAGAGGGAGAAGGAAAGTTCACTGAAGTACCCTAACCCACCCACCCAACCCAACACACCCCCACACCCCCACCCCACCAAACGCCCCGCACACACAGAAAGAGGGTAAAAAAAAAAAAAAAAAAATGACCATGACCTAGAGAATTTCCTCCTGAAACTCAAAACAGCTGAAGAGGATATTGAGACTTCAGCAGAAGAATCAACATTTGGAACTTGAAAGTCATAATTAGGGCCCTATGTTTGCATGGAATTGAATTCCCAGAATTCTAATAAATGTATTCCTAAAAGTGATAAATTAAAGAAACAAAGGTGACTCCTTTGTTGAAAATTGATTACCAAGGCATCATCATCAGAAATAAAATCCTATGAAAGTCTAGTCCTGTCTATATCTCCACCTTGCATCCTTCACCTCACACCTCTTTAATAATCCTTCTTCAACCTATTTTACCATAAATTCATAGCGAATTTAATTCAATGCAAAGAAAGAGGCCCCACTGTAAATTTGATGGTCTAACAACAGAAATAGAACCCCCCACAATTGAAGCAAGGGAAATGAACTAAGCAGCTTAAAGCATATGCCCCCATCCATTTGCATCTCTACAAAGTGTCATATGCAGAGTCACCTGCGTCAACTGTTAGCAATTAATTCTAGATAACGAGAAACATGAAATATGACACATTAAGATTTATTTAAAAGAGCTCAAGTTCTCTTTTCTTCTTTTAAATCTTTTGATAAGTAAATGAAAGGGCTAAAATTCTTGCCCATCTATTAAGTAAGCAGAGTAAGCAGTCATCCTCTCAAGAGAAATCAAAAGCAAGAATAGTTCGTTGAAGTCTGGACAGAAGCATACGGTTTCTATATTACAAGAGAGAACACAATTGCATAGGGAAACCATCTCACCTAATTGCATATGTCCTTCATTGATTTTATGTTCAAGATTCTGGTGTTAACAACAAAATGAATGAGCACAAATATAGCAGCACAATAATGCATAGATGATTTGGCACTAAACCTACATGCCAGATAGTTGAGTTTGTTGGGGAAATTTTTTTTTACTTCCTACTTATAATCATCAACAGAAATAAATGCTGAAGCACATAAAAACAATCAAACATCCACTGGAAAACTCGCATTTCTTAATGGTATTCATCATTATACTTTGTAAATGACACTCAGGGTGCATTGTTCGCTTCCAAATAGCACAAAATCATTATTCAATTTTTTATTCAAATGAGTACAGTAAAGGAAGGGCTAATACTCAGCTAGACGAACGCAAATACGACGCTGAATAGGAGTCCTACAAGAGGGGCAGTCCTTCATTCCTTGTTTCTCATGAAGTTCATTGCATTTCAAGCAAACAACTTGGTGAGCGCATGGAAGGAAGACGACGGACATCTCATCAGTCAAGCACATCACACATTCCCGTTCACGCTGGACATCCCCAATTCCTGAGTCCTGGAAATCTATCATCTCAGGGATATAATTCGAATTGGTCTCCTTAAAAGCAGGAAAACTTTTGTCATCCGTTAAGCAGGAAGCGTAAGTAATCATCTCAGGGGTACAATATGGATTGGTCTCCTTAAGAGCAGGGATACTCTTGAGGTCCATCAGACAGGAAGCATAATTAATCATCTCAGGGATACAACTTGGATTGGTGTCCTTGGAAGCAGGGATACTTTTGACGTCTTTTAGGTGACAAGCATAAGTGATCATCTCATGGGAACAATTTAGATTGGCCTCCTTAAGAGCAGGGATGTTCTTTACGTACGCTAGGCGGGAAGCATAAGTAATATCGGTGCCCATATGCAGTGCTGCTACTTTGGAAGAGTTGTTCTTCAATCTCAAAGATGCAATCTCTTTCTCGAGCCTCTGGATGTCAGCTCCATTTCGTTGCATATTAGTTTCCTCTTTTATCAAATCTTCATTTGATTTAGCTAAAGCCTCCATGATCTGCTCTCTTTCTTTTCTTATGGAGATTGCTTGTGTAAGTACTTCTTCTTGCACTTTCTCCTCCCGTCTCCATCTAGCCTGTAATTTTAAAGAAAATACACCACATGAAAAATCTGAAATGAACCACTTCTAAAATGAAAATAGGTAGAAAAATCTGTGAATGAAGACCAAGCCAATGATTTTTTTCCACACACGCACACGCGCGCGCGCAGAGAGAGAGAGAGAGAGAGAGAGAGAGAGAGAGAGAGAGAGATAACCATGTTTGTAAAATGAAAACAGTTAACCCAAGATGAGTGTGTGTGGTGTGGTGTTTGGTTTGTTTATATAAGTCGCATATGTGAGGGGCATCAGGCTGCAGAATACATAAATCGAAAAAATAAAAAATGTGAATGCAGAGAAGAGGGTTTTGCTCAATTGCATTTAAGTGCGTAGTTTTTACTTTAATGCAGTAAAAGGCAATAATAAGTTGGGCCCAGCTTGGCTCAAGGGAAATTTATTCTATAGTTGCTACCTTCTAGCTTAATTGGCAAGAAGTCCCTATAATATTGAGAACTACTTTTTTGTCCCTACCTTTTCATCAGTTCCACCTCGATTTCGTAGTACTAGAGAATAGAGAGCTGAGGTCAGTAGCCATATGATTAAGTTTGCAGCCTAGTGATGCCGGGACCTGTCTACAGAAGGAATCTATCAAAAGATGAAGACAGTGATGGGACCCTGTGATGGATGGAGTCTTCACCATAGTAGTCAAGTCCGTTCCGTTTTGGCTGAAATTGGCCTCAACTTCCAGATTTGGTCTTCACCAGAATAGAACACCCTCCCCAAAGATCCCAGCCATTTTATCTTTCTTTCCCTCTCTTTCTCCCTTTGCCAAGGGCCATTGCATCTTTTTTTTTTTTTATGGTGCATACCATGGTTTTAAATTCCAGTCGGCACAGGTCGGCTCGCCTGAGTCAACTCAGTGCCACACTTGTGAGAAACAAGTCAAGTTCCAGCACAAGTTAAATGTTGTGCCAGAACAAAAACTCTTATTTTATAATATATATCACATTCAATAACACAACACACAGCAGCTCACTGGTGGAGGCACGGGACGCATTGTTTGTTGTCTACAGTCTACACGAGTTCGAAACCCAGCTGTGGACTGAGTTTTTACTTTTTTTGAACTTTCTAGGAGATTTTACATATAAAGGCCCTTTATTTTCACATATTCTCACAAAAGGGTGGTCACTGTTCTTGTTGTACACAATTTCAAAACCCACATTTGAGTGTTTTTTTTTTACTTTCTAAGAGATCTTTACATATAGGGCCCTTTATTTTCATATATTCTCAAGAAGTGATATTGTATTTTATGTTTTTATTAAAATCTCCCTTGACTCATAGTCACATTAAATGGGTCAGTTTTTATATTTTTATAAGTTTTCTATTATTTTTTATTTTTCTAGAATTTTTTAAGATTTTTTCAATACTTTTTAGGACCGGCGCAACGGTACCAGTCCAGCACGAGTGGCACGATCCGATTGGCACAAAGACTGGCACTGGAATTTAAAACCATGGTGCATGCACTTGAACAATTAATGTGCAATGAAAATATGTCCATATGTTTTAATTTTTAAAAATTCTCATTTGAATTTTAAATACTGTTTAAAGTTTATGAAAAGTTTTTTTTCCTTTTTTGTTTTAGGTTCTTTTAATATATTTTCAAAGTTAAGTATTCATTTTATATTTTTCATTTTTCAAATGACTTTCTTGGAACGGAACACCTAAATTGATCGGAATGCAAAAACATTCCACTATGGTCTTCACACAGTCACCATGGATGCTTGCCCTTTGGAGTCATCACCATTGGAAACCCAAGGAGTCTTCACACAAGGGAAAACACTTGCTCAAAATATTGAGATGAAAGACTGAAATTTTTATTTATCACGAATGAGAGATTACAATGATATTTATAGAGCGGCGGTCAATCTTGCCTATTAGAGTCTAGATATGCTTTAATGGAATTGATTACGCAACATTCTTATTATTATTTTATTTCCTTTGCTTTACTATGACAATTAATTATCCTTTAATTGATTATATGTCAAACAATCAATTATCTTTAATTGATGACATGTCAATCAATTAATTTCCTAGATTTAAGATAATCATATCTAGATCTAGGAATCTTTATTTAGAAGGTATCACATTTAGAAAGTGGGTAGGTTGGCTGTTCATGGACCAGCCCAATGAAAAAGTCATCTATGGGCGGACCTAGGCACAACCACGCGGACCCTTTAAACCACGGTGCGCTTCAAAAAAACCAATAAAAAGTGTGGGTCCACCCTCAAAATCCACATGAAAATCCTTGGTTTGCCCCCAAACCAAACTACCTATTAAGGTTCGCACCCCTCAAACAAAAATCCTGGGTCCGCCAGCCTGGCCCACTATGTTTAGGTTAGATGGGCAGGCCCATGACGGGTTGTGCCTGATGGGCTGGTAGGCAGTGGGACAAATCTCAATCTTTGATGCATTTGGGCTGCATTAGAGAGTCAACTGTCTAAGATGCTTGCTATTGTAGGTAGGGTTTACATTCGAAAGAAGGGTTAGATAATAAGGTGTGGACGGGTTCTTCAGATGGAAGTTTCTCCGTAACTTCCTTCTTCAAGGCGATAACAAAAAGGCTCCCAATTTCCCATTCAGCCTAATGCCTATATAAAATCAAGGCCCCACAGAGGTAGCTCTTCCCGGATGGGTTTCTTACCATAGATAACCTTTGTAGGCATAAGCAAATTATTGCTAATGCTTGCTCTATGTGCTTACAGGTACCAAAATCAGCTGACCATGTGTGCTTAATTGCACGGTTGCTCATGCCTTGTAAAGCGCTGCTTTAAGTAGGTTTCCTTGCACACCTCAGACAGGGGAAGAGTAGCCAAAGACTACTCTAAAGCCGTAGCTTAGGAATTGAAGATCCAACCATCTTGGTTTCACACCAAAGACACATAGCCAGGAAAAACTCAAGGAAATTCTTTTATCAATGAACAACCGAACGAAAGGGCTCAGACAATTGTGTTTTATGCCATAAGGAGGAGGAGACAGTTAACCACCTTTTCCTTCATTGTGAGGTTGCGGTTGTGGTTTGAACTCACTTCATTGGTGGCCTTGCTTGGTGGTGTCCAAGGACTACTGCCGCGGTGGCAAAATCTTGGATGGGAGCACACTTTGTTGGTCGTGGGCGTATTCTTTGGAGGATGCTTCCTTATGCTATTTTATGGACTATTTGGAAGGAAAGGCATGACAGAATTTTTAGGAGCTCTTCATCTTCCCCCGCAGATTTGATCAATTCAATTGGCTTAAGGATCGCGAATTGGGCTATGGTTAGGACGGAGTTCTCCAATTTTAATCTAATGATATTCTCTTTCATTGGGAAGCTTGCATGGAGTGTGGCCCTGCAAAGGTGAGGAGACCTATCTTTTGGTCTCCCCCACCTATTGGAGTGTCGAAGTTAAATGTGATTGGGGCTGCGAGAGGTAAACCGGGGCAGGCGGGAATTGGAGGAGTGCTTCGTAATAGCAAATGAGAGATTCTATTTATGTTTTCTAAGCATGTGGGTCTCCATGATTCTAATGAAGCAGAGGTATTAGCTATTTTGGAAGCTCTTCAATGGTTTTCGAGAAATTTTAATGGCAGCCTTGTTGTGGAGAGCGACTCTTCCAATGCCATCGCTTGGTTGTCTAACCAAAAAGCAAACCCCTGGAAGTTCCATTTCCTTTTTAATGAGATCCGAACTCATGTTATCTTTCGTCATGAGTACAGATCGGCCAATTCCATGGATGATGTTTTAATCAAACAACGGGTTGAGAGGTTGTTTCCTTGGGAGGGTTTCATTCTGTAGTTGTGTTGTGTGTGGGGGGTATAATGCTCTTGTACCTTCTTCTTGTTTTGTTCTCTTGCCCCTGTTCTTTCTCCTTTTAATGAAAGCTCTTTCTTTGTTACTGATAAAAAAAAATCCTTTATAAAGTCTATAATCCTACTTTGGAAACAATTCCAATCACAGTGATTTCTAAATCAAATAAAATCCTAAGATAGAACTTTCTAAGTAAATCAATGTCAACTTCTAACTATTAGCCATTGCTTTATTAAAATAGAGAGAAAAAGTAAAGGGAGTCTCGCAAAATTCTAAAGGTTCTAAAGGTAGCACCCTTGATCTGGAAGTCTTCTTTTTCCTAGGTCGTGGTGGGCTTCGACCTCTTGGTGTAGACTTTTGGGCCGGGCGCACTGGTGTTGGGTCCATAGCCTGCATCATTTCCATCCATTATCAATTTGTTTGATGCTTGGCATATGGCAGTCGGAGCAAATAGGGGAAGAATTGTGTGGAAAGATTCTTTCATGGCAACTTTATGGGTTATTTGGAAAGAACACAATGTGAGAAGCTTTGACAAAAGATCTTTAGAAACCTCTCCAGCAAATAAGGAGAGATTTCATGTGCTCCTGGGTTTCTAGCCTACCACAATTTCATGATATCTCAGCATCATGGACCATCATGAATTGGAAAGAGGCAGCGTGCGCTTCTCCTCAATAACAGTGAACCTGATGGAAACTAACAAAATAGATTTAAAACAAAATTTGATTAGATTAAGTTTCCTTATCGTATTCAATCCTTTGTATAAGTAGGATGTTTCTGGTGACAAGAACATTGCTAATTTATGAAATTTAGTCCTGGAAGAGTAAAAGTCTCAACATGGTATCAGAGCGAAGGCTGGTAACAATCCTACAATCGGTTGGCCATATCCTTGACTCCTTTCACATCCGCAATAATCTTAATTTAAAAAAATAAATAAATAAGAAAAACCATCTTATATCTATGTACACGATGCAAGCCCTAGGGATAGGGCTTGCGTGGAGTGCCGAAGCATAATAGAGTGTCGAAGCGCGTGTCCACAAACACTTCAACATGTCTCCGCAAAGACAATAATGAGGACGCACCTCAACAGAAAAAACCCAATTTCTATTAATCAAACTCTCTGATAATCTCTTCTCTACAATGCCATATAAATAATAAAAATATAACTTAGGGCCTAAGAAACCTAATTAAACTATAAAACTAAGTAAATTAGAATCATATACTAATTAGGAATCATTAAAATAAAAATAAAAAATAGGAACTAATGACAATTAATTAAATAAAATAGGAAAATCACTAAGCTATCTTGGGCCCTAGACTTGTGGCCTTTGAGGTCTATCCAGGATCATTTTCCCCAGGTTGGAGAGAACTCGAGTTCAGTACATGTCCACCTGGGTCGAAGATCAGTCAAACAAACTTCTGATCTGTTGGCTGAGCTACAATTGTTATGTATGACTTGGAATCTTCAGCTGATCTCTTTCTGCAACTTGAGGCTAACTTGGCGCATTGCTTCTTTTGATGTCCGAAATTTGTGATGATGCACAATCGAACCGTTGGATGTTTTACTTGTAGAACATGCACCATCAAATCACAATCACTGACTATCCGCCTTTCAGCTCCAAAGATGAAGTCAATGTGGGAAATTTCCACAATTGGTGCCTTTTACCTTGCTGTCTGTATTTTTTGGTCACCATTACCCATTGGAGAAATTCAAGGACAACTTTAGTTGTTGAATCTTCTATGTCTTGCTCTGGCTTCTCATCCATGCACCATCAAAGACAACTTTAACAAGACCTTTCGGCAAGCTGCACAAACCTAATTCATATGCTTTCGGAATGGATCATGATAGATTTAATCTATTGGGCCACCAGCTCCAACAAATTCAAAATGAGTGGGATGCATAGGGATGGACTCTACAGACACACGGTGATCACCAACAAATATGGATGGATGTTCTATAGACCAACGGATCATCTGATTGAGGGAGGGTGTTAGATATGTAAAGATATACTTCATAGACTTGAATTAAAATTTGAAATAGAATTAGAATATAATTAGATTAAGTTCCCTATAAGAAGGGATGCTCTGTTAACGAGAACATAGTCAATTTATGAAGTGCAGTCCTTAAAAGTTTCTCCAAAAAGGGAAGAGGCTATAGAATAAATTTCCCTTGGCTTAATTCAGGGAAAGTAAAATTGGTTTCCATTAAAAACTGCAATTACCCAGGACTTGGGGCATATTGGGGTGTAACCGAATGACAATCACCTTGACTATTTTGCTAGAATTTATGTTCGAGACCATTGGTAGAGTACATGTTGGGAGTGGGAACGAGAATAAGGTGAGACAGCGTTTTAGCTTCTCTATCCCAATCAATATCAGTCATTAGTGCTGATAATGATCTCAGGCAGACAAAGGCAGAAAAAAGTTATCCATATAAATGTAGTTTCCATTTTATATTATACCACAAACGGACAATAGAATGGGAAAACATTCAATCTAACATAACTCTGATTATCCAGCACTAATTGCTTACAATTAGGATTATATAAAAAAATATGCCTTTCAAATTATTGACACAAAATACGTACCTCGAGGGGATCCTGGAACTCTTTGGCTTGTTCTACTAATTGCTGCAGCTGAGAAAGCTTAACCCTCTCGTTCACAAGCTCCTCTTGAAAAATGATCTTCTGCCTTTCCCAAGACTGGAATTCCTTCAATGTGTTTTTTTCCTTCTGAGAGGCTTCCTGGAAACTCAGAGCTGATTTTTCAGCCTGCAATTTTGCATTCTCCATCTCCTGTCTCAATGCATAATTTTCCACCTCAAGCCTTTGAAGAGCAGCATTAGCCCGCTCAACTTGCCCACCAGCCTTACACAATGCATTTTCCATTTCTGCAAGCTTTTTCATGGTGTTGTCTTCCAATGTTTGCTTCTCTTTCTGGAGGTGTGCTACCTCTTCTTTCTCTTGTCTCAGGGTCTTAAGTTCAGCTTTATCCTTGTTCAGCGTATGGGCAGCCTGCATCACCTTCTGCTGGCCCCATTCTGTCCACTCTTGCATCTGGATCTGCAGTTCCCGCACACGAATCAACTTCAGCAGCAACTCATCTTTCCCTTTAAGAATCCAGTGATCAAGCACCTTATCTGGTGAAATTTCACAATAACCACAACTTGTACTATCGACATTGCATTCATGCTTTGAAGTATCATTGCTTTCAGAAGGAAACGGGTCGAACGACAAAGAAAGTCTTGTACTAGCTAAGGGTAATCCAGAGGCATTATCACTTGGTACTGGGTGAGCACTGGACCTGGACGTCGGCCCTGCTTTACTAGAAAGATTAGTGCTCCCTTCAGTCTCAGATGAATCCGCCCCAACTGCTTTACTAGTCTTCAAGGAAGCATTCTTTGAATATGAAGTAGTTGAATCTGGAGCAGATTTATAGTTCATATTTGAGAGAAAATTGCTCAAGGTATTTAGCTTACCTGATCTCAAAGATCCCTTAGACCCACAGGCTCGGTACATTTTCTCCATGTGTGCGGGTGACTGTCGAAGGGCGGGCTCTCTCCTGTTCGTACGCCCCTTTCGACTACCATTTGATTTTTCTTCTGGAGCAGAAGATTGAAATACAGATGAATGAGAAATAGTTGAAACACATTTCCCACTGACAGTAAAGGGTTCCTCCACAGCATCAGTTGAGGAAGATGAACGCTCTTTCCGTTGTACTGTCAAATGATTTGGTTTACTGGGTTTTGGAATGTCCAGTTCAGGTGTGCTCGGAGTAATAGAACTCTTACCCTCCGATTTCAATTGTGAAGCTGTAGAAACAGACGAACTTCCAGTATTTTCATGACCACAAAACCTATACGAAGGACCAACATCCATTGCGCAAGCATGCGACACATTCATGTCACACATAAGTAAGCACCACATTGCATCACCTGCGCTGAAGAACGGTTTAACCTCCCTGAGCACGCAAACCATCTCTGCTAACATATACCTCTCTAGCTGCTTCAAATCCTCGAAAAAATGAAAATCTCCTGAAGAAACTACCTCTGGGCC
Source organism: Persea americana (assembly GCA_029852735.1). Taxonomy (NCBI): domain Eukaryota; kingdom Viridiplantae; phylum Streptophyta; class Magnoliopsida; order Laurales; family Lauraceae; genus Persea; species Persea americana. The sequence continues at coordinate 34,071,495 of CM056818.1, forward strand.
ATTATTCTTCAAGAATGCCAAAGTGTTGTCAACAATATTTGATATTGTGTCTTTACACCCATAACAAACGCCCAACCTCGATGTAGCTTTCCTCACAACCTCCTCACTGTAGCCATAAGAGACAATTTTTTGAATTGCATTCTTGAAAATCATATCCAAATTGGTCAGGGAGAGTTCTTCAAGCTGGCTTTGAGTGGTATCACTCCAATCAGTATCTTGGATTTCATCTGCTTCTGACTCGTCTCTATAATGACCATAATCGCCATAATCGCCATAATTGCCATAATCACCATAATCACCATACTCTGGATTGCAAGTCCCTCCACTGCCCAACGAATTAAGATTTGCTGTGAATGTTTCAAGCTTGTTATAGTTAAAACCACGAGAAGTACAGACACTCTGTTGTTTAATACTTGGGCTGTTGTAGGATTTTCCAAATTCAAAATTTGGGTGATCCATTTGTTGAGGGACTTTGCCTTCGTCCTCTGTGCCGAACTTCCTTTTGTTTCTACTTCCTTTATCTTGAGCTGAAACTGAATTTGAAAACCGGCTCCCTCCACTAGAGGCCATTGTTGCCATAACCCAAAATCAGGAAAAAAAGAACTCACAGACCCTTTTCAAATCTCAAACTATAAATCCGCAATGCAGCACAGATATTCCATCCAGATCAAATTCACATAGCAAAAGAGAAACAAAGACAACCCATCATCAAACAATCAACATCAGAATCTATTGAAATGGTTGACAAAACTAAACGACTAGAGCAAAACAATCCATAACGAAACAACATATGAAAAAAAATCGTACCTTTACATAATAGACTGAAATTCAGCAACAAAAGTAGATGTCCTGCATTAGAGCAATCGAATCAATCAAAAGCATATATGCCCAAAAAATCAAATTCGAAAAAATCCACAAACTTACATTCCTGGCTCAAAAAAAATGGAAAATACAAAAGATTCTATAAAAAAAAAAACCCAGAAAAACAAAATAAAATCATCAAGATAAAACAAATGGAAAAGAACCCACGAAGATTTATGCAAGATATCATAGAAATGATCAAAGATAATGAACAGATTAAAGGATTCAATGGAGAAAAAGACCAAAAGACCAAACAGAGATTATTAAAAACAAAAATCCCATAAAGCAGCAATCGATCTCCAACGTACCAGAATCGAGCTGTAGACGATTCGATCAATGAAAGAACCAATCCAATGAAATAACTGATGAAAACGAAAGCCCGAGTCGATGAGCATTGCAAGTCTGCAACTCGCTCTCTTTTTCTCTTCCCTTGTCTCTCCGTCTGTCTTCCTGCATCGGGTTTTATTTTGCTGCTAACCATACGTGTCCTAACCATGGTTAGCTATTTATGAAAAGAAAAACTAACCATGGTTAATGATTCATGCACCATGCCAGATAGGTGTCTACAAAATCCTATGTACCGTATAAATACGGCATTTATGACTACGCAATCTTCTTTGTGGGTCCCACTTCAACACCACATGTGTGATCAATGATAGACCGTTTATGTGGTGGGACAGGCCGTGGGTGGAAGAGATGATGAAAAGTGGCACTGCTGGAGAAACCCTAATATGCCGATTGATAAATCTTTTCTAATTCATGTATTACTATAAATACAACATTTGTAATCTACACAATCTTTTGTATTTATCACATCCCAATCTAAAATGTGGATAAGTTGGAAAAAAACTATTGGCTATGAAACTGGTTTTCTACAGTTGTACAAGCCACTATGTAAAAAGTGAAAACAGTTTTGTGTAGGGTAGAAAGTTTCACATTTTGTACGACTACTTTTTTACGAGAAAAAGTAAAAAAAAAAAACTATACAATTTAATGAAAAATCATTTTTAATGGAAGGTGGGACTTGATTTGTCGTTAAATGTAAAAAAAGGTTGTTCATAGATTTTGTTTTCCACAACACTGCACAATTGTGCCCTAAAAGCTGCCTCTAATTTATGCATTGCTATAAATACAACATTTGTGATCTACACAATCTTTTATGTAGATCACAATACAATCCAAAATGTGCACAAGCTGGAAAAAAATCTATTGGCCACAAACTTGGTCCTCTACAACTATATATGAAACTAGTTTTCTACAGCTGTACCTACCATTGCTTTTCCAAAAAAAAAAAAAAAGTGTGAAAAGTGGAAACGATTTTGTGTAACGCTGGAAGCTTCACATTTGGTGCGACCGCTTTTCATGAGGAAAAGTGGAAAAATGAAAAACCATTTCTAATAGAGGGCGGACTTGATTTTCACTAGATGTGATAAAGGTTTGTCCATAAATTTAATTTTCCAAAACACTAAACAAATGTGCCCTAAAATTGGCTGCTGATTAATGAATATGTCTTTGATTCATGTATTCCTATAAATACAACATTTGTGATCTACACAATCTTTTCTGCAAAAAAAGGTTGTCCATAAATCTGATTTTCCAAAACACTAAAAAAATGTGCCCTACAACTGGTTGCTATGTCTCTTATTCATGTATTCCTATAAATACAACATTTGTGATCTACACATTCTTTTGAGTAGATCATACTACAATCCAAAATGTGCACAAGCTGGAAAAAAAACTATTGGCCGCAAAACTAGTTTTCTACAGCTGTACACAAAACTGGATTTTCTACGGTTGTACACGAAATTGTTTTTCTATAGTTGTACTACTTTTCCAAAAGAAAGTGTGAAAATGGTTTTGTGTAATGCTGAAGGTCTCACATTTGGCGCGTCCGCTTTTTCATGAGGAAAAGTGAGGAAATGAGTTAACTTTTATGCAATCTCATAAAAGACCATTTCAAATGGAAAGCGAGACTTGATTTTTCGCTAAATGCAAAAAAAGTTGTCCATAGATTTGGTTTTCCATGACACAACACAAATGTGCCTTAAAATTGTTTGTTGATTAATGATTCGTCTCTAATTCTTGTATTCCTATAAATACATCATTTGTGAGATCTACACAATCTTTTGTGTAGATCAAAGAACAATCCAAAATGTGGACAAGCTGGAAAAAAATTGTTGGCAACGAAACTGGTTTTTCTACAACTGTACACGCCATTCACTGCTTTTCCACAAAAAAATTGTGAAAAGTGAAAACAATTTTGTGTAACGCTAAAAGTCTCAAATTGGTGCGACTGGTTTTTCATGAGGAAAAGTGGAAAAATGGAACAATCCAAAATGTGTACAAGCTGGAAAAAAAACTGTTGGCAACGAAACTGGTTTTTCTACAACCGTACACGCCATTCACTGCTTTTCCACGAAAAAATTGTGAAAAGTGAAAACAGTTTTGTGTAACGCTAAAAGTCTCACATTTGGTTCGACTGGTTTTTCATGAGGAAAAGTCAAAAAATGACATAACTTCTTTGCAATCTCATGAAAAACCATTTCTAATGGAAGGTAGGACTTGATTTTTCACTAAACGCAAAAAAGGTTGTCCATAGATTTGGTTTTTCACAACACTATACAAATGTGCCCTAAAATTGTTTGCTGATTAATGAATCTATCTTTGATTCATGTATTCCTATAAATACAACATTTGTTATCAACACAATCTTTTGTGTAGATCAAAGAACCATCCAAAATGTGCACAAGCTGGAAAAAAAATTGTTGGCCATGGAACTGGTTTTTTGTAGCCATACACGCCACTACTTTTACACAGAAAAAGTGTGAAAACGGTTTTCTAATACCACTGAAAGTTTCACATTTGGTGCGACTGTTTTTTCATGAGAAAAGTGGAAAAATGAATTAACTTCTCTGAAATCTCATGAAAACCCATTTCTAATGGAAGGCGGGACTATTTGATTAGATTTTAGAGGTTTTTTGCCGAAAGGATATCCTCAAAAAGGCTCTCCTATTTTGCACTTTTAGTGAAACCTCCTTGATCAAATGCTGAAACAACTGACCGCCCCTCTTGTGATCAAATGATAAAAGTGCCCTTTGTTTAAACTTAGCAAATCTTACTAAAACATCTCAAAGTTAGGGGAGGGCCACTCGGATGCGTGATTGTGAGGCCCCACCCTTGGTGGGCCCTCAGTTTGCATTTAATAATAATTAATAAGGTATTTTCTATCTTTATATGTGCTAATTATTAAGAATTAGTGGTGTAGATTCTAATATTCCTAAGTATTAGGGTGTAGCTTTTATTTAATTTGATAGATTGGATGTGATTAGAGTATAATTAGCATTAACACTAATGGGAAGGGCTAATGAGAGTGGAACCTTCTAGAACCCACCAATTTACCCAAATGCCCATGGCCCCATGTTATTTTCATTTAGAACCAAAATACCCTTTTGGTCATTAGCCTAAAACCCTAAGTTATAAAACCTAAACTATTGCAACATTTTCCAAAACCCTAAGTGCCTCTAATCTCTCTCAATTAGCCTATCTTCTTCCCTAATCTATCCTAAATTTCCCAAATCCCAGCACAAGGAGGCTAGAGACTCTCCTCATTTGCAACTATCACTCTATTGGGTCTTCTCTCTCACCTCAATTTCCATTTCTTCTACTCTAAGGCAAGTACTCTATGCAATTTCACTAGTTGTATGCTTTCTTCCTTTGTTTCTGTCATTTCAGTTCAATTGAGTAGGGATGCATGTGTAGATCTTCCTTTTTGAGCTTGTTTTCATGGAAATGGCCATTGATGGATGGGTTTCTCCATTTGGAAGATCAATGGCCCGGATAGATGATGGATGATGATTTTTTAAGTGTTTCTGTGTTTCCTTATGCATATGTGATGTATGGGAGTGATTTGGGTCAATTTGGATGAAAAATGAATTGAGAAGGAGAAATCCAAAATTATGGAAATTCAGCTTCCTGCGAGTACCCGGTCAACCGGCCCCCAGCTCGGTCGACCGGGAACACTAAAAACTGAGAAAAATCAAGTCTCAGTTAATTCTCTGTAACTGTGCACAGATAGTGTACTCGGTCGACTGGACCCTGTCTCGGTTGACCGGGAATACAGGAAAAGACAGGGAGTAGCTGAGACCTGTAATTTCTCAAAAGGTCAGGTTTCGTGTGTACCCGGTCGACATCACGGTCGACATCACGGCCATGATGTCGACCGGATACACAGAGAATCCTGCAGGACCCCCCAGCTGTTTGGCTTCAGGTCTCAGTGGACCCGGTCGACATCACGGCCATGATGTCGATCGGGGACACTGCAGGATGTCGACCTGGGAGGTCAACATCCAGTTCACCCGGTCGACATCTCAGGGTGTGATGTTGACCGAGCAAACTGTGAATAGTGGATTTCCAGTTTTTGATATTTGTGATGTTTGATCACATGTGGGGCCCACTGACCATCCAAATGACCTTCCATCAAGTGTGCCACACACGAATCAATGGCATGGCTCAGCCTTGATTCGTGGGGTCCACCAATTGAGGTTTTAGGATTCGAATCATCATTGACTCGAACATTAATTGTAACCCATGGTGTCCACAACCTCAGGAGCACCAGATTTACTATTTTTGACACCTGAGGCTACAGTTAGCGATCCAATTATGTGATGAGGCCTGAACCAAGAGTGGACCACTACCTAGGACCGGTCCTTTGCCTATTTCCACTTGATTCCATGTTTCTAAGGTTTTCATGAGTTATTCTTTTCTCTTATCATTGCTGTTGTCTTAACCTTATTAATTAATGGAAACTGGAGGACCTGAACCTAGGATTTCTTAGAAGTGACCCTATATGATGTTTGGAGATAAACTGACCTGTGTTTGTGTCTAGGCGGGCCCTCATACGGCCTAAGATGGGGAATGCAGAACCCTAGATTTGAGAGGTTAGTCTTTAATGGTTGGTTAACTCATTGTGTACGAGTTTAGGATGAAGGTTTGTGGAATGGACACGGAATGGTATTTGTGTTACCTCAGGCCACGATTGTGAGCCTTGGAGTGGATTCAATGTTGTTGGACTTGGACTGGGATATCACACTGTATTCCATAATATTGTATCTTGACCTCTTAAAGACATTGGGTAGGACCTTGCTCACGCAAGAATAGCCTAGACAGACACGGACCTGTACTTAGCTTTCCGAGTTGGCACTGAACATTCACTCAGTTTTTCTAAGCTCAACCAGTTAATTGATCATCTCTGGTAGGAGCTATGTTCTGGTTACTTAGATCTATCATGATGAGCCGTGATTAGACAGACGGTGTGATACCGCGTCCGGGTTAATCTGATAAAGGGGTGTGATTGGTGTGATAAAGGGGTGTGATCGGTGTTATGTATATTGTATGTTATGATTATTATCAAGGCTGTCATCCCTTGCATGGTTATTACCCTTTCCCCATCGCAAACTGTTTATAGTATGGGACGTTTACAGTACGGGAGGGTCGCGGCATAATATCTCGCAGTGTATCTAGCTTGTCTGAATGTGCCTCTTGTTGTCCGTTTAGATTAGATACTTTATCTTTCTATCTCTAAACTGCTATTACTGCTCAACTGCCTAGATTATGTACCTTGTTTATTCATATGATTATGCACTTGTCATTATTCTCTTTGTGTATACATCTTGTATTATCTGCATATGGTGCCTTGCTAGATCTTTAGATCTGACCCATCTTTGGTGCTTAGGTCCAGACTATGATCCCGCGGGTGACGCGATCCACGAGGCGCCTGTAGTCGGGGACTACGGATGGGAACCGGCTGACCAAGTGGTTGAGCCGGAGGATGGAGAGCCTGCACAGGAGGGTTGAGTGCAGTTGTTTTAGGATTTGAGAATATATATTTGTAGTGAGATGGGTAGTTAGCATGGTTTTGTATAAACACTTTGATATTCACACTTTGAGATTATTATCAGGCTTCCGCACTTTTACATTTGATTTATATACATGATATCTTTGCTTCCGCTATCTTGTGTTACGCTTCCGCATATAAATATTGATTATGATGTTGTTTAAAAATTTTAAAATTTTGACCTCACTGCGGACTACGATCTTGGAAGTTCTCAGTTTTTCCGGGAAGTAGCGCGCCAACTTCGGGTACCTTAGCGTTATCTTCGGTATTCGGAATTGGGGCGTTACAGTGATGACCCAGGAAAGCATGATGATGGTAAAGCTTGAATGTGGAATGGGAAAATATGTAATATGAAATTGATCAAATGATCATAAACCTTTGTATTTGGTCCTAAAGGTTTAATGGTTTTACATTTTGTAAAATTCTTGCAATAAAATCCAATGGTTAATAATGTCCAAAATAGCATGAAATAGGATTAGTTCCAATCAAGAGACCTGGTGTCAACAAATGGATGGATTAATCAAAGGTGGCCCCATGCATGTATGAAAGCCAAAAGAGAGCATTTGTAGAAAGAAGCATGGTGAAATCATCCTTTTTGTCATCTAATTTTTCTTCAGCAATAAAACGGGCAAAAACATTATGTTGGATAATATAGTTACTTTTTATATGGTTTGGGTGTTAGTCAAGTTTTGGAAACATAGAGGCCTTTTGAGGTGTGAAAATAGGGTCCCTTTTGTCAAAAAGCTTTAGATTTTACGAACTTTAGATTTCAAAAATGGTTAGACTTTGAAATTAGTTGAATTTTTGTTTGAAGGATTTCATTTTTTTTTTTTTTTTTTTTTTTGAAATCTTTATGAGATTTCTCCTACAAGAGTTTACACTAGAGGTGCTGTAGGATTTTCAATCCCCACTATCCACAAAAGAATTAAGCGCGCCCACTGACAATTCTACACTTTCCATCTGAGAACCCCATAGGAGAAAATTCCCTAAAACCTTCATCTTTAAAGATTGTAAAATTAGAAAAGAAGTAAATAAAAAATTCTTTCCGAGATGATGATGGAATTATTTAAGAATACTTTTTTCCAACGAGAATTCTATCAAAAAAACATGGAAAAGACATCGGTTTTTTTGTTATCTTCCTCATTGATGCATTTGGTGTAGCAAAGAATCAATCATTGATGAAAAGGAGAATAGCTCCTTTTTCCTTACTTTCGAGGATCTAGCTTTCCGACCTTCTAAGTCGGACTCTTGATGCCATGGAAAAAGAAATGCGTGCATAAACACATCATAAGTGTTGGATAGAGTCAAAAAGTAACTAAATGTGGTACTTGTACCTTTCTCATGAAATCTCAATTTTAGTTTTCCTAAAATGTAGATGCCACGTATGCACCATTTGCAATTTTCGTATTCAAGAAACATTTGCAAATAAGCATGCAGTGTTTTATTTGTATAGTCAGCTCAAATGCTATATGTTTAGACGATGATGTAGCAATGACATTTGTCTTACTATTAGTAAATACTTGTAGGACTCGTTAAATATCATTATTATGTCTCAAACTTATTAGAGAAATAAGAAGGGTACAACTTTTGCATAGGACGCAATGTTTTTATTGGATTTTCTAAAACTCATGTAAGGCAAGGAATTGCAAATGCCAAGATTGTGAAATGCTATTGAAAATTCCTCCTGTGTTGAAGGGGGATTTGGCGATGGGTCCCTAAACATTTCACTTTATTGCCTTAGATCCACAATCTTTTCTTATAGTGAGATAGGTCCTTTTTTTCAAATTTAAAGACATAAAATGTCTAATATACCATTTCTTCAAAATCATATCCCACGATTCAAAATAATATCCCACAATTAGTTGGACATACCAGTAATAATGGTCAACTACCTTTTAATTGGCCAAATAAATTTCAAAAGATCCAAATACATTTCAAAATACGTAAATAAAATTAAAAAAAAAGCAAATAAATTCCAAAAATACAAATAAATTAGAAAGAAAGTAAAGAAATTTCAAAAAACACAATAAATTTCAAAATAATGCAGAGAAATTTAAAAAGACGCAAATAAATTTCAAAATATCCAAATAAATTTCAAAAAATATAAATAAATTTCAAAGAAAGTAAATAAATTTCAAAAGAAGTAAATAAAATAAAAAAACACAAATAAATTTAGAAAAACGCATATGCATTTGCCAAAACTAAGATAAACCAATTTTTCAAATTTCAGAAAAATTTGCCAAAAACTGAAATAAATTTATCAAAAACTGAGTTACATTTGTCCAGAACTCAGATAAATTTGTTCCAGAAGTCAGATAAATTAGCCAAAAACTCAGATAGATTTGTCCAGAACTCGAAGAAATTTGTTTCAGAACTCAGATAAATTTGCACAAAACTCAAATAAATTTGACAAAAAAAAGAAACACTCAAATAAATTTGACAAAAACTCATATAAGTTTGTTAAAAGGTCAGATAAGCTTGACAAAAACTTAGATAAATTTCATAAAAACTCATATAGAATTGTCAGAAACGATATAACAGCCCTGCTGCCTTCCTTCTCTAGCGATGGCGCAGCACTATCGACTACGTTCGGATCTCAGATCGGACTTCGGATCGTCAAGATATTGTGAAACAAACTTTAGCCGTTGATCACCTGTTTGCTTTCTGCTGACGTCAATAGCTAAACCAGCGCCTTTCCCTGATTTGCTTCTTGGGCTTCTTTACAACGAGTCAGGTCTGACCTCGATTGGACCTGACCCGATACTGAACCCAAAACAAAATGGAAGATGGGTTCTTTTTCTTCGTTCTGTTTCTCAAACTTCAGCCGTTGATGAGAGGGAAAGGGGGATGAGGTTGCCTGGGAGATGGAGAGGGGGAACATAAGTGGTGTCCACAGTTTCCCATACACCCCTAGGTCAAAACGAGGTCCATACTTTCCATTATACCCCTAAGTCATCCAATTCCCACATCATGTTCAAGTTGAAACCGCCCCCATAGAACCCATCCCAGAAACGATGGGTTTCTTGCCTTCACATCTGAGGTGTTAGGATAGTGGGTCGCACTGATCAAGAACCCATGATCTGTCCCACCAACGAGGTTGCCCATGGCCTCTCAACAAGATCTATGGTCCAGATTACCATTAGTGGCCCAACTGGACCCCACAGTCTCCAAAAACCTGAATTAACCCATTCTTCTTTAATGCCGCCAGCCTCCCTCTTTGGTTGCTGGATGGTGGACTACACATGGGAGAGGATGAGATGAAATATGGGTGGAAGAAGAAGAGGGATAATACAAGATTTGAAATTTGAAATTTCAAAATTTTAGGCCTAAAATGGTTAAAAGGGCAAATCAGTCATGCCAATTGTATCTAGGGACCTTTCGCTAAAATATGTCCAGCTGTATAGACTATAGGCCTTAGAGGAAACATTGATGGACTGGAGGCCTTACAAGACCTCAATGAGGGACCTTTCGCTAATTTAGCCTTGAGAACTTCATACATCATGAATTCTATAAATCCCATGTTTCATAGCTACAAGAATTCTTTATTAATATATATCGTTGCATATGAAACCCCTTTCTGTGTAATTGTGAACATGAACCCACCTTTAGGAATTATAGCATGGGTCCATCTTTAGGAATTAGAACTTAGACCTACCTTAGGAACTATTGTCCATGGGCCCACCATTAGAACTTCCAATATGGGACCCACATTTAGAACTTACAACTGGAACCCCCACCTTTTTAGACGTCTATGAGGCTTGTCTTTATAAGAATGTGAGCCCAACTTTTGTGGTGTGAACATGGGTCTCAACTTTAGAAATCACAACATGACTCCACCTTTTAAATTGTATGGGCTGCCTTTAGGCATTATAACATTCGTTCCACCTTACCGTTTAGCAATTTACTATTAAAGTAAATATGATGTAAAGCATCAAATCAAGAGAGAATATGATTGTGTGGGGGCATTTCCACATTGCCGAGATCGAGCCAACTTCGGTAAGGGTACCAGCTGGGCTCGCTTTGGTCTCGGTCATCTGCAGCCCGGCAGCCCAGCAAGGATGCTAGCTCGGCAGCTTGGTCTTGGTCAAAGTAGCTAGGCAGCATTGGTAGCTCGGTCTAGGCAGCTAGGCAACGGTGTCAGCTCGGTCTCGGCAGCTAGGCAACAGTGTCAGCTCGGTCTAGGCAGCTAGGCAGCAGTGGCAGCTTAGTCTAGGCAGCAGTGCCTGGATGCGCCCTTCTCAAAGCTATTTCTGATCTCGGTAAGGGTGCTGAGCTTCAGTCATTCATGCTCCCGAACAAGTATGGATGCGTTGTAAAACGTGCTGTCAGACAGGATGGCAGCCTGACAGAGGACTTTATCTGGCGGCCAAGTCAAAAGGAGCAGAATCCAAGGTAAGATCGGATGAGACTTTACCCCCACCTACCTCCACTCAGAAAAGTCTGATGGGACCTCTATCTATATATATGTAGAGGCTGGTCCCAGAAAAGGTATGCGCATGCATACACCCACACTCAAAACTCTGTCTTCCTCTTTCACTCTCATCCTATGCTTAGTTGCAGAACTAACTTAGGCATCGGAGCGCCTTCGGCTGATAGCAACAAAGGCCTCTGACCTCTGTTTCTCTCATTCTCTTTTAGGTCTCAGGCAGGCGATCGTTTTCGAAAAATTCTACATCCACACTAGTAAGTCCGAGTCGATTTTGGCACTTACAATTGGCGCCGTCTGTGGGGAACGATTGAGCAAGATTCACTAACGCCATGCCTCCAAAGACTAGAAATGGCGAAGGATCGTCGAAGGGCCCGTCGCTACCACCTGTATTATCGCCGGTCTCTCGCCAAAGGAGATCCGGGGGAAGATTTGGTGCAGAAAGCGCGGAAGGGCCTGTCACTCAGTCGGGCTCATCATCGAGGGGGGTGACAGCACCTCCCTGGCAAGATGACCCACTTACAGTACCTTCCCGACAAGATACTGGTGGTGATAGTTGCCCACTCCGCGCAGATATCAAGGCCCGAAACCTTGTTATCCAAAAGCAAAGAGAGCTGATTTGTCAACTTCAGTGGTAGCTCTAGGAGAAAAAGAAAGCTCCGGTTCCGCCCCCTAGACACAATTGGACTCCTTTAGTTGCACAGGGTTTGAGGCAAATCCTAAATAATGAGAGGCGCGACCGAGCTTATGACGAAGGCTCGAGTGGTAGCCACCTGCGCTAAAGACCGGAGGACAGCAACGACCTGAAAGAGTGGCTCAACCGACAAATCAAGCAGGCGGTCTGGCAAAATATAGAGATAGCCAGCATCACCCGAGGTTGGCTGAACACCTACGACACAGAGGAGCTCGGCACATCTCCATTCTCTCAGGAGATAAGGGACTTTGCTCTTCCTGAAGAGTTTAGTGTCCCAAAGTTCGTCCTTTATGATGGGACCTCGCATCCTGCAGCACACCTCTGACACTTTACTCAGAGGATGTCGATGTTGGGCGACATAAGCCACCTGAACTGTAGAGTCTTCTTTTCCAGTTTAGGAGACCTCCCCTTGAAATGGTTCTGTGCACTTCCAGAGGGGTCAATTTCAAGCTGGCAGCAGCTTCGGAATTCCTTCGTGGAAAAGTTCCAGGCTCATAGAGTCATCCCTAAGACAGACTACGACCTGATAGCGATTAGAATGCGGAAGGCCGAGAATATCACCCAGTTCGCCAAAAGATTATGGACAATCTATAGCCAGGTCGAAAATGCCTCTGATAAGGTAGTCATCGGGACCTTTAGATAGGCTCTGTTGCCAGGCAACGAGCTTTAAAAAAATCTCGTGCGTTTCCCCGTGGTTAGGGTGAAAGCATTGATGGCCAGGGTAAACCAATTTATCGAGCAAAAAGAAGACAAGGCCCGAGCTCGGGAAAGCTTCGGCCTCTGGCAGGATGACAAATCCTCCAAGAGAGATGAAAAAGCGTCCTAGAAGAAGGTGGACCAAGAGGAGGCTCAAACAAGCTCGGCGGAAGTCTCAGTTCCCACCTCGGAGTCCAATAGGACCTCGTCATCAAAACACTAATTGCAATGCTCAATGGATCCTAGGGGCAACACAAAGAAAAAAAAAGTACAACTGCAGTGGCCTCGACATTAGCATCGATCTTGGCCTGTGCAACTTCGGTTACGGCAACATCTGGGCAAGCCTCGGATTCAGTGGACGGAGCAGGGACATTTCCGCAGCACCGGGACTATGCTAGCTTCGGTAAAAGCACCAGCTGGCTCTATCCTGATCTTGGTTATTTACAGCTCATCAACTCGGCAACAATGCCAGCTCGGTAGCGCAGCAACGGAGCCAGCTCGGCAAGCTAAGCAACAAGGCCGGTGTTTCTATCCACTTCCTCCATCAGCTCACGGATGACAGCATCCAAGGCTACTTGGAAATCTTTCTTCTTATTTCTGCAGCACCGGGACTGTGCTAGCTTCGATGAAAGCACCGACTGGCTCTATCCTGGTCTCAGTTATTTGCAGCTTGTCAAATCGGCAACAGTGCCAGCTCGGCAACGGGGCCAGCTCAGTAAGCTAAGCAACAAGGCCGATAACAGTACCGGCTATATGCAGCTTGGCAGCAGTGCCAGCCCCGAGCTCGGTAATAGTACAGGCTATATGCAGCTCGGCAGCAGTGTCAGCTCTCATCTCGACTGCAGTGCCAACTTCCAACTTGACAGCAGTACCAGTGTTCCTGTCTGCTCCCCCCATCAACTTAAGGATGATGGCATCCAAACTCAGAAGACTCCTCCATCATAATGCTTAGCTCCGGACCTCAAAGAGTTAGAGAACTCTAAGAGGTCAAAAGCTATGGGGCAATTGTGTGGGGGCATTTCTGCAATGCCGAGATCGAGCCAGCTTCTGTAAAGGTACCGGTTGGGCTCACTTTGGTCTCAGTAGTCTGCAGCCCGGCAGCCCAGCAAGGGTGCCAACTCGGCAGCTTGGTCTCAGTCAAAGTAGCTACGCAGCATTGGCAGCTTGGTCTAGGCAGCTAGGCAACGGTGTCAGTTTGGTCTAGGCAGCTGGGCAGTAGTGCCAACTAGGCAGCTAGGCAGCTGTGCCAGCTAGGTCTAGGCAGCTAGGCAATTGGGTCAGTTCGGTCTAGGCAGCTAGGCAGCAGTGGCAGCTTAGTCTAGGCAGCAGTGCCTGGACACGCCCTTCTCAAAGCTATTTTTGATCTCGGTAAGGGTACTGAGAGTCAGTCGTTTATGCTCCCGTACAACTACGGATGCGTTGTAGCACGCGCTGTCAGACAGGATGGCCGCCTGACAGAGGACTTTATCTGGAAGCCACATTAGAAGGAGCAAAAGCCAGGGTAAGGTCCGATTGGACTCTATCCCCACCTACCTCCACTCAAAAAAGTCTAATGGGACCTCCGTCTATATATATGCAGAGGTTGGTCCCAGAGAAGGTATGTGCATGTATAAACCCACACGCAAAACTCTGTCTTCCTCTTTCACTCTCATCAATTGCTTTGTTGCAGAACTAACTTAGGCATCAGAGTGCCTTTCGTTGATAGCAGCCAGGGCCTCTGACCTCTGTTTCTCTCATTCTCTTTCAGGTCTCAGGCAGGCGATCGTTCCCGAAAAATTCTACATCCACACTAGTAAGTCTAAGTCAATTTTGGTACTTACAACAATATAAGAGGGTTATGGTGATAATTTGTCTAGGGGATTGGTAAGGAATCTTTTTGACTTTTTGTGTAGAAAGTGGGTGTTTTTCTCTCATTTAGTGGAGAAAGGAGGTTGCTCAAAGCAGAAAATTTTGAAGATGTGTGTACTTTTGATGTGACCCCTTGTATGAAAAATGGAGGCTTTATATTACTTTTACTAACCTAGTAAATTGTCAAACGGACCCCTAGGAATTACAACAAGGGTCCCACACCCACTTTTAGGAATTCTATTGTACGTGGGGCCTATCTTTAAAAATATAATACTGGAACCACTTTTAAAAATTATAGCATAAGGCTACTTTTAAGAATTACAACATAGGGGCCACCTTTATGGGAATTATAATGTGGGCCACCTATTGTGACTGTGAATATTGGACCTACAATTAGAAATTACATCATATATGGGTCCACCTTGGAATTACAATGTAGGCCTACCTTTGAAAGATTGTTCTATATGGGTCTTGTCTTTAGAACTTACAATATGAGATCCATCAAGGCATGTTCATTTTGATGCGAAAATGTAAAGTTGAGTGGTAAAGATACAACCAATAATGAATCTTTTTACATTTACCTCTTTTGGGTGATTAATACTTATTGTAAAGTGAAGTTTCAGAGCCAGCTCATTCACATTTACCTCACTTTTATGACAAAAGCCTTGTTAGAAAAAAGTGATGTAATATTCGGTAAAGTAAAATCCAAAGAAAAAAGTGATAACTTTTTTACTCTCACTCTCTCCCACTTTACCTCATACAAAACAAACACAAATATTACTTTACCACAAACTTATTGCACCTTTACTTCATCTGACTATATTGATATGATATTTACTCACCTTTACTTTATCAATAATGTAAACAAACATGCCAAGGAATTATTACATGGAGCCCACTTTTAGAGATTTTTTCGAATTGGGGCCTATCCTTAGAAATCACAATGTCAAACCCATCTTTAAAATTACAACATGGTGATGGAACCCACCTTTTAAATAAAAAAAAAGGTGGTACTTGGGGCCTGCCTTTAAACATACATCACATAATCCACCTTTTTTTCAATTACAAATTGGGGGATACCTTTAGAGTTAATGGTACATGGGCCGACTTTTAAAAAATGATTGCGCTCAAGTTTCACCAGAAAGTCACCGAATTCCAAGTTTTCAAAGTTCATTAATGATGGAGGGTGAGGTGGGATTAGCGTATGTTTTATTTTGAACACTGTAATGAATAAAATTGTCCCTGAAGACGGAGATTGTTTTGAACTACCATCATATTTGCAACTTGCTATACCTAGGATTTCTTCAAATTGTATATTCATTAGAGAGGGTCTATTATAATAATTCTTTGTCCTAGAAGTATGAGTTTTAGGAGACAATATTTTACTGATTTGAGGAATATCGGTAATAGATTGATTGTTAGATTCATCATTAGATTCATCCATATTTGATTTGGAGGAATTTGGAATTATTAGTCCTTCTACAACCATATTTATTAATTTTCCCTTATCAAGTTCATCGGTTTTTTCAGTTCTTAGGGATATTTCATTTTTTAAAATTAGCAGGGAAATTGAAAGGTTTTTTGTCGAATGTTAATTTTGAAATGAAGTCTAAGCATAGTATTGGAACTTCTCTTGTTACTTTGAAATGGGCTGATGAACTTGATTTTTGTTGAGAAATTAGATTTTTGATTCTTTGAGTTTGTGATCCAATTGTTTGTGAATAAAGATTTGTGAAATTGTTTTGGTTTACTATATGAGATAAATGTTCGACAGTGATGAGTTTGGAGTTTGGATTCAGTGGAACATTTTTTAAACTAAGGAGTAGCATTTATTTTTTTTTATATTTTATTGTAGAAAAAGGAGGGTGTACTGATTTGATTTTACCCTCTTATGTTTCCCATGATTGTAAATTTATTAATTGTCATATTAGTTTCTTTTTTATTTATTTTTGAAGAAAGCCAATAAAAAAAAGGAATATTTCTTCGTTCTTGATTCATTTGTTCATACCATAAGTCTTTGGTGTTTGAGGGGTTTTTGGTTGAGCTTCTTCGAGCTCCCACTTGCCAGAAAGATTTACATCTCCCCAAGCTATGGATTTAGGTGTAGTGACTTTATTTTTGAAATTGGTAAGGAATTAAGTAGTTACTCCTTTGATTTGTGATGAATAGGCAATTTCAGGGACAATTGTATTCATTACTTTATAATAAATTCTATATACAATTGCAATATTTTGTGATTGAGGCTTCATCTTGAATCCTTTTGTGTGGATGCCTAGAGGGATGGCTTCCAAGGCACTTGGATCATGAAGTGATACTGTAAAATTAGGAAAGCAATTAAAAAAGGCAGGGCCATCATGAAGACTAGCTTCTAGGGAGTTGGTATTTGCACCCACTCTACACCCACTCTATATGGGCAAGCCTAGCTAGAGCTTGTCTCTCCCACTGAAATGATGAAAAAGCAGTACCCATCTAATCGATGGGACCTACAAAAGCCTCCGATCTTTATTTTTGCTAATGATGATGAAGCCTGAGAACGTCCAATCAATTTCTATGGTCAGATTACATTTCAGTGGTACATGAGAGTTGAGCCCACTGTAGTAATTTATTTTTCCCATGAATCGATGGGAGCATAGCTCTCTATAAGACCATTGTCACAAACACCCTGTGTTTTTTTTGTTAATTTTGTTATAAACACCCATGTTGAATAGTTATGGACGAGTCTCAAAATTTTCGAACATGGAGGTTCTTCTCAGGATGTGATTGACAAAAAAAAGTTCTGAAGAATAAATTAATTTAAGTAATTGAAATAATATTAGAAGATACAAAGTACATATTACATAAATTTAGGGATTCTTATGAAAAAAAAATATAGGCTTAAAGTCCAGTTAAAATAATATATATAAAAAAATCTAAAATAACTGGCCAAGGGTATGTATCGTGTATTTTTTTAAGAACATGATTATAGTCACAATTTCTATATATATTTTTTCCTTAACCCCAATGACCTTCTATTTTCACGTGCTCCAAAGCTTATATCTTTGAGCCTCAAGCTTCCTTCAAGGAAACTCCGAACAGAGACCAAAAAAAAAAAAAATCCTTATATTCAACGTTCCTTGAAACAAGTAGTTTGCAATATAAGTTTTTTCTCTAGCTTTAGCTTCTTTGAAAGGAGCTCAATTACAATTTTCATGTGGTGCATCATGTGAGGCATATTTAAATGCATGTCTACCAATAAAAATAGATGGAAAGATCTTGTTGTGAAAGAGGGGGATACAAAAAATCAACCTCACTCATTATCAAGGCCCTTGATTTAACAAACTTAAAGTGTAATGACTTATTAAAAAGATTTTTTTTATTAATCAATCCATCCATTAGTGAAGGTAGATTGTAAAATTTAGCACAATGCTAGATCTTGTAGTGACCAATGTATCAAGAGAGCTGCACTACTCAAGGTTTTCCAATTCGCACCCACCCTATACACCCACCCTATGGCTATTCACACACAAAAATAAGAGAATGTCATAGTGAGGATTGATATTTGCCTTTTCAAGTACACATCATCTGATGCAATAACAGCAGCAAGTTTGACTATGTCATTTGTACTTAAGTGGATCTCATCTCACTAGTAGTTACAGGGAATATATTCTCTATTTGTTGGGAATATATTCTCAATAGGGAAAATATTCTCTGTTTTCAGAGAATATATTCTCTGCAGGGAATATATTCTCTATTAAAGTGTGTCTCTTTAGTTCCATCAGATCTGTGTTTTAGTCTATATATACATAGATATGGTTCTTCTTAGCAATATACATACTAGCAAAAGATATGAATCTGGATCAACTGAGAATTTGGGCCAATGATCTGCGATTGTCAAGTGGTTCAAGTGATCAGGTAAATATACAATTTTTTAATTATTTCAAGAAATATTTTTTTTTATTAATTGCAGATGCTCAAGTGAATGTATATTGTTTTCAGGATGATATTCTCAGAAACGAAATAAAACAAGAAGACGAAAATGTGGATGAAAATGTTACAAACGAATTTTCCACCGACATTGTATGATATTAACTCAGTTCCAAGTATGTTTTATTTTGTCAATTTTTAATAAAAAATTGTTAATTTCTAACAGAATTAATACATTTTCAGGTATTTAATTTGCGCCAATCTCTAATTGATTGGATTCAAAATACTGGACGCAATTTAGGATATATTATTGTCATTAAAAGGTCAGAGACTAGTATAATCGGAAAGAGTCCTAGACTGTTGTTCCAATGTGATCGCGGTGGCACATACAGAAGCAAGAAAACTTCCACGAAGGTTACAGGCACAAAAAGAAATGATTGTCCTTTCAGAGTGAAAGGAGTGAAAATGCGAACAGGTGATGACTGGATGGCAAGGGTGGTATGTGGAACACATAACCATGCCCCTGCATCATATATAGAGGGACATCCATACCCCGGTCGATTTTCTAAATCCGAAATCCAGTTGACAGTATATCTGTCTACGAAAAATGTGAAGCCACGAGATATCTTGACATCATTGAAGAAGCAGAATCCGAATAACATGTCTACCATTGAGGCCATATACAATGCACGCAAGAAATTTCGGATTGCAGAGAAAGCCGGTAAAACCTAGATGCAAGTTGTCATGTCATTCCTACAACGTGAAGGATACATTTTCGAGAGTCGAACAAAAGCTATAACCAATGAACTTGAAGATTTATTCTTCGCACATCCAGGATCATTAGAGCGATGGCGTGCATTCCCGCACGTGTTATTAATGGACGTAACTTATAAACAAATAGGTACTGCTTTTCTTTCTTTCTTTTTTTCTTTTCTCCTTTCTCTTTCCTAGCTTTCCTTTGTAATTTACTTGTCTCCTTTTAATGAATATTCTTGATACTGATAAAAAAAAAAAAAAAAACAGGTACTGGATGCCTCTCTTTGAGATTGTCGGCGTGACTGCAACTAATATGACATTTCGCATAGCATTCGTGTTCATGCACTCAGAAAAAGTGTTCAATTATATTTGGGCTTTAAGGTGTCTGCAGTCAACAATGGATGGATGCACCGGTCCATGAGTTATTGTCACGAATAGAGAGTTGGCTTTGATGAATGCGTCTGCCCAGGTATTTCCCGATGCTAAGAAATTACTCTGTAGGTGGCACATTTATAGGAGTATTTTGAGCAAGTGCAGGCCATCAATAACAGACAAGAAATCCTAGAATGCATTCTACAAAATGTGGAATATATTGCTGGAATCTGAAACTGAGAATGCCTATGTGTGCAAATTGGCAGACCTTAAGGTAGTGTTGCAAAACTTTCCATGTATGATTAATTATCTTAAGGATGTATGGTTGACACCGTATAAGGAGATGTTTGTATCCGCCTAGATTGACAGATATCTGCATTTTGGAAACCAAACAACTAATAGAGTCGAGAGCCAGCATGCGAAGTTGAAACGATACTTGGAGTCATCACAGTCAGATTTGGAGACATCGCTGTTGTTTATTCACCACGTCATCCAATCACAGGACATAGCTATCAAAGCAAGTATTGAGCAAAGTAAAACTATCGTCCAACATCGATTCAATATACTGCACTTCCAGGAATTATGTGGTTTCGTTTCAAGTCACGCATTGCATATGATTTTGAATGAATTTGAGCGGTCTAAGGATGTCGGATAAGTTTTCTACAAATGCGGATGTCAACTTCGTACGAGCTACGGACTGCCATGTGCGCACGAGCAAGCAATATATTTGAACAATGGTCATCCCATACCAATTGATTCCATAGATGATTTTTGGAGAAAACTTGACTTATCACCGTGTGTGTCTCTTCAAGACGATGACATTGATTGTGATGTCGAGCTACAAGTGTTCACGGAACAGTTTAAGCAGCAAACAAATCATTGTAAATTCAGTTTTTTAAGGAAGTTGAGGGAGATAATCACACCAGCAACAATTTCAATTCGTGAACCTGCTGTTAAGATGAACACTTGTGGACGCCCCTCCTCGAAAAAAAAACTTGTAACAAATATTTTCCAGTTTCAGGAACAAGCGAGACACAGTTGCTCCTCTATTTACAACTACTCTATACATGCATAGGTTCATCAGTTTCCACATATATTGCATCCTTATATTATGCATGTCTAAGACGTAAAACCTTATGGAAATTGCAAATTTCGGGCGATAGCTGTCTGTCTTGGTCTTCACGAAGATGCATGGCCAACTATCTGGTATAACTTAATAGAAGAATTGCACAAATTTAGGATACAGTATGTTGCAATATTTGATAGTGATGACCAGTGGACTTGTGTTTACAACTCACTAAACTTTTTTGCATTAGATAGAGGAACACCGATTCAGCATTGGATGACCATGCCAGACATGGGTCTCTTAATTGCTTTAAGGTTCAATGTGATATTACACGTTTTAAGTGCTGCACAGAGCTTTACGTATTTGCTACTTTGATCTACTCCACCACCGTCGAATCAACATGTTGCTATTGCTATCGGGTATGTAATTAATAATCACTATGTCCAGGTTGCATTGACATATGGTTACCCGATGCCTCCCATTATGCCTCAATGGGTTCACTTCAGGCATGATTGTGCAGCTGCATGGGCTACCCTGTATGCGGAGCGAATTAATGCGTTCATGCAGTATATGCGTTCTAGGTTTCCTTCTGAAACCATTGTGTTGGAAGATTAGGAATGTAATATGTTTTAATATGTTTGAATAAATTTGTTTTAAATATCCAAGACTTTTGAGATTAGGAAGATTTTTGTGTTATTAGTGTGAACCTGCTCTCTAACCAAATTGTGCCTTACTTCCAAATTAAGATGACATAAAAAAATGGTTGATGTGTTAATCAACATCCTATATCTTCAAGAGATATCATTTTCATGCGAGTAATAAAGGCCCTACTCAGGCCACAACCTTTGATCAAAACAGGTGCTTTCACTCGCTCGTCTCTATGATCTGACCCAATTTCACCCACCATTGAATGAAATCTCAAAGAAATGTGTGGTTTAAAGACCACCAAACAAACTTCAAGGCCCTTTAAATCAACGGCTAAGATGATCTCACGTCCTTCTTTCCTCCGACCCCAACCTTCATCTGCATCTGCCAGTTCATCTCAGCCACAAAACTTGATCTTCGCTGCAGCGGGCCCCACATATTAGAGCTCTTGGTTCTTGTCGGAACGCAGCGGGAAAAAACACACTGGCAACTCACTGTGGCCCATCTCTAAATCACAGTCGTTCATCTCCTAAGACGCCATGTCCTTCCTCAAAAAAAAAAAAAAAAAGGTCCTACAGCATGCCCTTTAAACCAAGGGGACGTCACTTTTAAAAGTACTGCTACTGCTTTGGTCAAATCCTAGCATTTATTGAGATCTAGGGTGGGTGTACTTACTAAATAGAGTGGGTGTATTTACCAGGATCTTAGCTTCTACCATCCCTATGAGGGAATCTCTGAATAATTCATGTCTTTTATCTCGAACATAAGCAAGACAAAAAGTATTCAAACCAATTCTGGTTAATGGCTTTATTGCAACTTGAATAAGTCCTATATTCATATATTTATATTTTGATTTATGCATGTCAATTCTTTCCAAAGGAATTACATGTAGATTTTCTTCATTTTGCTATATTGAGAGGGTTTCTTCAGCCTTTTTGATAACATAATTTGATTTTATTTTGAATGTTCATTCTTTATAGATTTCTATTAAAGAAACTTTTAGGAATTTTCCAATCTTGGATTGATTTTTCTATATCATCAAAACTAATTTCTTCTAAATTTCCAATTGAAATTTTATTTATTGTTGACATGATGGATGATGAAGCAGAAGAAGAAGTTGAAACTGTGTTAGAAGGTGAATTTCTTTTTAATGATCTAAAAATTATAGACATTGTTAATTAATAATTCTCACTAATCAGAATGATTTGTGGCCTGTCAACGGTTTACGCCACAAAAGCCTTAAACTCTCTCCTGGCTAATGGGCACCAAAGGCTACGTGACAAGAGGCCTCGGACCCAAACCACCCGTTTCAGCAACAACAATTAATTAACTCTACCAAGTCTTAACAGATCAAAAATCAGAAATGCAACTAACTAACATAGGTTCGATTCAACTAAGCAATCAACAAACAAATAACCAAAGAGAGAAAGCGACATAACGCATACAAATTTGCAAAGCACGGATGCATTAAAAGCATTACTACTTCATTGATAACGAAATTTTCTCACAAGGAGAGAAGACTGGTGTGGCTCTGATACCAAATGAGGGGACCAAGATCGATCAAAGGACTCTCGCTCAACCAAAACTAAAAAAAAAAAGAAGGGAAAAGCAGAAGGCTAAATTTTTTGTTGTTGTGAGACAAAGGCTCACAATCCTTATTTATAGACATTTACAAATTTAATTACATTTAAAATACATTTGAAATCCGCCATCGGATTCTACTGCATTTAAATATGTACAGTATCTAGATAAAATGTATACGTCATTTGTACTATATTATTTTGATATAATTTGAATTATTATAGCTACTGCATGCGGTATTGCTATAGCGATATTGTTTGCATGACTGTATCCGCAAATTATACTTTGGCATGATTTGCATAGGCTTGTGGAGCACCATATGGTGAAGGACCATCATAGCTTACAAATGTGGACTTTTGAGTCATCTTTATATTTATTTTATTAATTTATGATTTCTCATACGAATGAGATGGAGAAATAAAATATTAAGATGTTAAATGCATAGTTTGATATAGATATGTCATTTAATGCACTTTTGATATAAAAGTTATTTTTTAATGGTTTTAAGCCACTATTGATGGTGATGGGAGGGTTTATTATTGGACACTTGTTGCTATGGGGTGAACCTTGCTGACTGCAGGGCTGCATGGGAAACTGCAGCATTCTGCATTTGAGATATTTGTATAGATGAAATAACTCTGCATTGGAATTTGCACGAGATGCATTTGGCATTGCTGTATGTTGGTAAGTTTGATGATAATTGATGCATTTGCTTATATAAAATGGTGGGGTAAATTTGACATTTCAAGTTTTCTTAAGAAATCTCATCATTCCCCCCTCAAGCTTCTCTCATCATACAATCTCATACTACAAATCCTCAATCCAAAAAGCAAGCAACCTTTAATACAATTTTGCCAAAAAGTTTTAAAGAAGTTGTTCACGGCGAATCATTATCACCAGCTGCTCCTATCAATACTTAGCAACATCAAGATCTTCTTCAAGAAATACAACGAATAAAAAATGAAATCCAGTTTGTCCAAGATCCTATCATAAAGAAATATGGCGGATTTATGCAAGAAACTTCTTCCAATGGTTTCGTCGACAATAAAGATGAATAAGACGCAACAATACCTCCCTCTGAAGAAGCAGAAGCTTTTTGATCATAAGTCCGGAAGATCCGGAAAAATCCTACAATAATCCAGCACCTGTTAGCAAATGCAGCAATTATTATCAAACTTGCCAACATAGTAATGCCAAAGCAATGCAAAATGCATCTCATGCAAATTCCAAAGTAGAGTTATTTCATCTGTACAAATGTCTCAAATACAAATGTCAACAAGATTCACCCCATGGCGACAAGTGTCCCGTAATAAACCCTCCGATCACCATCAATAGTGGCTTAAAACCATTAGAAAATAAATTTTATATCAAAAGTGAATTAAATGGCATATCTATATCAAACTATGCATTTAACATCTTAATATTATATTTCTCCATCTCATTCGTATGAGAAATCACAAATTAATAAAATAAATATAAAGATGACTCAAAAGTCCACATTTGTAGGCTATGATGGTCCTTCACCATATGGTGCCCCACATGCCTATGCAAATCATGCCAAAGTATAATGCCTCCGGTAGTCAACAATTGTGGCGACAGTCAGGCAAACAATATAGCTACAGCAATACCGCATGCAGCAGCTATAGTAATTCGAATTATATCAAAATGATATAATACAAACGACGTGTACATTTTATCTACATACTGTACATACTTCAATGTAGTAGAATCCGATGGCGGATTTCAAATATATTTTAAATATAATTAAATCTATAAATATCTATAAATAGGGATTGTGAGCCCTTGTCTCACAACAAAAAAAAATTTAGCCTTCCGCTTTTCCTTTTCTTTTAGTTTTGGTCTAGCGAGAGTCCTCTGGTCAATCTCGGTCCCCTCATTTGGTATCAGAGCCGAACCAATTTTCTCTCCTTGTGAGAGAATCTCATTATCAATGAAGTAGTAATGCTTTTAATGCATCCGTGCTTTGCAAATTTGCATGCGTTATGTTGCTTTCTCTCTTTGGTTATTTGTTTGTTGATTGCTTAGTTGAATCGAACCTATGTTAGTTAGTTGCATTTCTGATTTTTGATCTGTTAAGACTTGGTAGAGTTAATTAATTGTTGTTGCTGAAAGCGATGGTTTGGGTCCGAGGCCTCTTGTTGCGTAGCCTTTGTTGCCCGTTAGCCAGGAGAGCGTTTAGGGCTTTTGTGGCGTAAACCGTTTACAGGCCACCAATCATTTTGATTAGTGAGAATTATTAATTAACAATGTCTATAATTTTTAGATCATTAAAAAGAAATTCTTCTTCTAACACAGTTTCCAACTTCTTCTTCTGCTTCATCATCCATAATGCCAACAATAAATACAATTTAAATTAAAAATTTAGAAGAAATAAGTTTTGTTGATATAGAAAAATCAATCCAAGAATGGAAAATCCTAAAAGTTTCTTTAAGAGAAATCAATAAAGAAGGAACATTCAAAATAAAATCAAATTATGCTATCAAAACGGTTGAAGAAACCCTCTTAATACAGCGAAATAAGGAAAATCTACAATGAATACAACCTCAATCATAAAATGTTGCAATCGTATATAGAATTTATTATAAAGTAATTAATATAATTGACCCTGAAATTGCATATTCATCACAAATCAAAGGCGTAACAACTTTGTTCCTTACCAATTTAAAAAATAAAGTCACTACACCTAAATCCATAGCTTTGGAAGATTTGAATCTTTCTAGCTGATGGGAGCTCGAAGAAGCTCAACAAAAAACCCCTCAACTTCAAGATGCTGTTAAGTCAATTACAGAACATCCAGATAGAAAAGTAACAATAAATTTTGCTAACAGACTAAAATCATACTTTTCATCCACAAAAAGATCAATCCATTCGGAAGCTAGATCGTGTAGATCAATCACTTCCTCTTTTCATAAATCTATCCCGAAATCACCTTCTATTCATCCATCAGGAATAGCCTTCCCTGTTTATTCAGAAACAAACAATGAAGATATATAATCAATTAGATTATCTGCGTCTGATTTTGATACCTCAATAAATACAATATCTTCTATTCATGAAACTAATGAAGAAGTAAGTGATTTCATAATAGATAAACAATACATTCAAAAATATCTATTAAAACATCCAAAGACAATGGTTTTTTACAAAATTTTCTAAATTTGAAAGATCTCAAGTCAAAGACTTATGGTATGAACAAATGAATCAAAAATGAAGAAATATTCCTTTTTTTGATTGGCTTTCTTCAAAAATAAATAAAAAAAGGAAGTAATATGACAATTAATAAATCCACACAATCATGGGAAACAGAGAAGGGTAAAATCGAATCGGTACACCCTCCTTTCTCTATAATAAAATAAAAAGAAATAAATGCTACTCCATTAAAAAAATGTTCCAATGAAGCCAAACCGAAGACAATCGACAGTAAACAAGAATCCCATCTAGAAAATAATATTTTTGACTCCTCACCTTCATATCTAATAGAAAACTCCATACAAAAAGTAGAAGTAAGTATATCAACCCCTCAGCTTCATATATAAATGTATTAAGTGCTCAAGATAAATTAGCTCTTGACATAATAAAAAACATCTCATCTAAAGATAAAAAAATAAAATACTTCAAGAAAATCCTTGAAGATAAATCCTCTGATAAACCTTCAAATCTTACTTTTAAAACAATTTCTATACTTTCAAATCTTGGAAGAATAAATCAAATTAATTTGCTCATGTCTCATAAAGAAAAATATATTTAGAATCTTAAAAATATCTTAAAAATGACATTACTTTTTGTCTAATCAAGGATCAATTGGAATCAAACGAGTTTTGACTCTAAACTTCATAACTTTCAAACCTACTTAATAAAAGAATGTTGTTCTGAAATTCCTTCTGCCTTTTGGCATAGGAAAACACATGATATCTTTACCATACATTTCTATATTCAATGAGAGAGATATTCCTACGAAAGGTAGAAAATCTCAAATGAGTCGTCGACTCTTAGAATTATGTGATATAGAAATTAAAGATCTTCTTAAAAAGAAATTTATTTGTAAATCACACTCTCCTTGAAGTTGTGCAGCTTTTTATGTTGAAAATGCTCCTGAAAAGGGACGTGTGGCTCCCCACCTTGTAGTGAATTATAAACCATTAAATAAAGTTATTCAATCAATCAGATATCCAATTCCCAATAAACAAGATCTTATTACTCGATTATATGAAGCTTTTATCTTTTCAGAATTTGATCTTAAGTCAGGATTCTAATAAATACAGATGAAGAAAACGATCACTATAAAACTGCCTTCACTATTCCTTTTGGACATTATAAATGGAATGTTATGCCCTTTGGGCTAAAAAATGTTCCTTCAAATTTTCAAGAAAAGATAAATGCAATTTTGCACCCTCATAAAAACTTCTCTATTGTACATCGATGATATTTTAATCTTCTCTCAATCCATTGATGAACATTGGAAACATTTAAAAACTTTCAAGTGGATCATTAAGAAAAATGGTTTAGTCATTTCTCAAAGAAAAATAAAGCTTTTTTCCAAATAGAAATACAATTTCTTGGATATAAAATAACAAATAAAACAATAACTTCTGTTGAAAGAGTAATCAAGTTTGCCGATAATTTTCCTGATAAAATAACAGATAAAAACAATTACAAAGGTTTTTAGGATGTCTAAATTATGTAATTGATTTCTACCATAACCTCTCTAAAGAAAAACATAATTTACAAAAATGCCTAAATGATTTTGCTAATAAATTAACTCCTCAACATACAGAAGCAATTCAAAAGATAAAACAAAAAGTTAAATCCTCGCCATGTCTGAATATTCCAAATCCAAATCTCTTTAAAATTATAAAGAAAGATGCCTCTGAAGTAGGATATGATAGAATCCTACTTCAAAGAAATACCCAATCAAAGGAACAGATCGTTAAATTCTATTCCGGCACTTGGAATACAACTCAACAAAATTACTCCACAATAAAGAAAGAAGTCCTTGCAATACTTTCATACGTACTCAAATGGTATGAGAATATTCTGCATTTACCTCACTTAAATTGCTTTATAATTATAAGAATATTCACATTTACCTCACTTTCACAACAGAAGCCTTACTAGAAAAAAGTGATGTAATATTAAGTAAAATAAAATCCAAACAAAAAAGTGTTTACTTTTTTACTCTCACTCTCTCTCACTTTACCTAATACAAAACAAACACAAATATTACTTCACCACAAACTTATTGCACCTTTACTTTATCTCACTACATAGATATGATATTTACTCACCTTTACGTTATCAATAATGTAAACACACATGCCAAGGAATTATTACATGGAGGCCGCTTTTAGAGATTTTTTTGGAATTGAGGCCTATCCTTAGAAATCACAGTGTCAGACCCACCTTTAAAATTACAACATGGTTATGGAACCCACCTTTAAAAAAAAAGGTGGTACTTGGGGCCCGCCTTTAAACATACATCACATAATCCACCATTTTTACAATTACAATGTGGGGCATACCTTTAGAATTAATGGTGCATGGGCTGACTTTTAAAAAATGACTGCGCTCGAGTTTCACCATAAAGTCACCAAATTCCAAATTTTCAAAGTGCATTAATGATGGAGGGTGAGGTGGGATTAGCATATGTCTCATTTTGACCATTTAAGATACTGGGATTTTGGAATTCTTCAAATTTTACTAAAGACAAATAGGGTTCCTAATGGGAATTGCAAAATTCCTAGACATCAGAATTATTATTAGAGATTTTAGAAAAGAAATATACCCCTAGTGAGATTTCGAAAGCTAAATCATGAATCATTGTCTCTAGTAGACTGGTTTTGTGAATGTAAAAAGCTATAACCATAAATGTTTTAAAACTTTATGATTTTATTCATAAAATTTGAATATGGATACAACTGCACCAGATCTCTATGGGCCTAAATATAAGAACAAGGGCCGTCAATGTCCCTTTACAACCCCAAGACGACGATGTGAGAGTGAGTATCCAGAGAACACTTAGGGTCCGTTTGTGCATTGGATCCTTTCCACGAAAATGGCACGACAGAAACAAATCCGGCACACCTTCCGCAACGACGTTTAGTGCAGAGAGGATTCCCTCTCTCTGTGATTTTCGGTGCACTTTGATCTTCCGGCGCAAATCTGACCTCCCCCTGTGAAAAAGTGCTTGCCGCGAAAGAAGAAAGAAAGGTTTCTTCTTCCACATTTGTGTACAAACGGGCCCTTAAAGTCCCTCAATTAAATCATCATAAACTCCTACATGGAAATTAAGAAAGGAAAAACACAAACTAACAATAAATAAAAATTTAAAGGGAGCCCTAAAAAGAAAGAAGATAAAATGAGAAAGCGAGTGAGAAATTTTTTCCACATCCAATAAAGGGAAGAAAAAAGAGGTTAAAGGACTCATATTTGTAGCTTTTGGAGGTCCTTGGGAGCTCTTGGGTGTGATCGAGCGCCAATTATTGGCATCTAAGCTGTTGCACAATATAAACTTAGGGAGATCATAATCATTCTTAGGCCCATCGGATTTTTTATTATAACATACTGTTGAAAAGCTCTTGATGTGTAGATTGTAATGGTATAAAAATGAATACCATTTGATGTCAATTACATGAAAAACTAAGGTAAGGACAATTGTCTCCCATTTCTTAAATTTGTTCTTTCAAGCTTCCAGAGGCAATACCTTTCTATCATATATTGGAGTTTTTTTTATTTCTATATACAGTCGGGAATTGCTTTTTGAGAGGATAGAAATGTAGGGGTCTTCATAGGATGCGGCCGGGCCGATCTAAGGAACATTCAGGCTCGAACCGACTTCTAAATTGTAGGCACAAGCCTGGCCCAAGCCCAAATCAGGCATTAACTAGCTGGCCCAAGCCCAACCTATCTGAACAATATGAAGCCCAAGCCCAACACATGTTAGGTTTATAATTTAAAAACTACATAGTTTACATTGTCTTGAGTGCAGCATTATTGGTTTGGTCATACATTTGTGTGTCAACTTTCTATGTTGGAATCCCTACATCACTATTTTTGCTAACACCATTATTATATTTGGACTGGGCTTCGGGCTCTCTACAACTAAACCCAAGCCTGACACATTAATTAAATGGGAATAAATTAAAAAAAATCAAGCTCAACCCTAATACTATAATCAAAGGACCAAGCCCGGCCCAAAGTGCGGCCGTGCTTGGGCTGGCTTGGTCCATGAGCACACCTATCGAAATGGTATAAGATCAAGTTCCACTTCAAGATATAAACTCACATTTTATAGCAGTTCTTGAGTCTTTTAATGGTCTGAGATTTCGATGCAATATACCATACTGATATAATTGTTTATAAAAAAAAAAAAAAAAAAAAAGTGTCAAAAGTGGTTAGATAGAGCGGGAACCCTAGTCACATGACTATGGATTATTGTGCTAGTTTCAAATTATATAAACTCCTTTATGCTAAACATATCAGATTGGGTCGGACCTTTAAATATACTTAACCCTATGTCCGACCTATTTTGCTATTTTTTCCCTGCAAATCAGGTTCCGAATCCAGCCCCAGGAACCTCGAAGCATACCCAAATCTAGCCCGGCCCAATCTGGTCTTGGTTCAAACTGGTGGTGCACAAGCAATCCTACAAACACATTTTTTATTAACACCCCCCAATTCACCATTTTTTTTTTTAAATAGACTAGTGGGTATGTACGTGCGTTGCACGTAATGTTCATTCCATTGTTGTCAAATAAGCTATAGTGACATATTATAAGATATCATCACTTGTATTTTAGGTTCACAAGTCTATTGAACTATGTAATCAGACAGGAATAGTAAAAATGAAAGTACATGATCCTCAATCTGAGGTACATAAATCCTAAGAACTACTAAACAAAATGGGGGGGTGGGGGGTGGGGGAAGCAGAAGAATGCATTAATCAATTGATTAGAAGAATCACAAAAAAGATCGAGATGATATGTAAATTGAGACTTGTTCTGTGTTATTGTTAGTATCAA
The DNA here is from genome assembly GCA_029852735.1 of Persea americana. Lineage (NCBI taxonomy): Eukaryota > Viridiplantae > Streptophyta > Magnoliopsida > Laurales > Lauraceae > Persea > Persea americana. The sequence goes on from CM056818.1 coordinate 34,102,275, forward strand.
TCAATAAGTGTATTGTACGTGCAAACTTCCTTTGCTTGGTGCATGTCAAGTACTCACAAAAATGTATAACTATTCACTTGTGTTAGCCGAATTTACCTGTCACTCAATTCAGTAAGCCCATGTTTGTGAATTGGGATAGGCAGTTTGGGGCCTTTCTATACTGGTTTGTTCAGGTCATAGTTTGACCTGGCAAGTTTTCAATCATGTAATGATTATGAACACAGTCAAGTCACAAACCTCTTACAAACAAGGGGATCATTAGCAGTTGGTGGGTCTTCAAGGAGAAAGCAGTGTTTTGAAGCCAGTTGAATATTGGGAAAATCTTTAGAGATAGCTTTCAGTGAACTTTGGATCGAAGCAGCAGCAACATCAGGTTCCAGGAAATCTTGGGTCCAGGCAGCAGCAACATCAGGTTCAAGCAAACCGATAAAAACAGTGGCTGCAAAATAATCATTAGCCATATAGAATGTACCAGAAAATAAATAGATTAATATGAAATCATCACCAGTTACCTGAGCAACATTTTTTTATACTGCATCTTTTCTCTCAGACGCACCCAATGGTAACAGCACAGGCTGCTGTACACATCCAAAATTAACATAGTGAATGAAGCCAATCCAAATTAATAAGCGAATAAGAAAAATAAATTGATTTGGGATGGACCTATGTATACCAAAAAAAATTAGAAGAAAAATTTGCGAGTCCCACAAGAAAGGAATTTAATTGTAGAAGAAAAACAAAGAAAGAAGAACCAACCAACAAACAATTTTGCATGTTATTATTTGTGCAATTGATCAACTCAAAGTCTCAAACTAATTTAACCACATTTGTAGGATAAAACTCACATCATGCATAAAATCATGCATCTACATGCCACAAACTAAATCTTAAAAAATAGAGGGAAGGAAGCTGGAAGATAAACGGAACTAAATATAAATAATTATAGCAATCATTCAATACAATAAATAAAAAAGACGAGTATTTTGAGATATTGTAAATATATATCAATACATTGTTGCTGAATGAAGTCTTGACATTGCAAGAAGGAAAAGAAAAAAAGCATGAAAAGTCTACTGTAGCTGTCATATTTGTTTGCAAAATGAATTTTGTGCAAAGAGAGAGAAAATGAACAAACCCCATCTCACTACTAAGCAAAAATTGATCAATTGAAGCTCGAATGGGTGTATAAGTGCTTCATAATGAAAGAGAAAATCTATAGATTTCCTAGACCTCTTAAAGAACAAGATATTTGCATCTTATAGACAAATGGTAATCACCTTTGGTGTTGCTTGTCATTGCCTCGTCCTTTAATAGCAGGTATTAACACACCCTATTCATGATGTCCATGAAAAATCATCAAAAATATGAAAATTAAACCACAATGAAAGTAAAGGTTAAAAAGAAGATTAAAATCCTTACCATTCGATTAAGCGAAACATGAAAAACAGATGTTTGAAATATCCGAATAGCCAATGCCAAGACATTCATAGAAATTGAAAAGAGTTAAAATATAATAAATTGATTGACGAACTTAGCTCCATTTGGCTTGAGTGGGTGTCCATAGTTGCATTTGTATCTGACAGCTTGTTCACCTTGAGATAAGTTCACAAGTTCCCGCATATTGTTTTCTTGAGATCTTACATCTCTTTATCATGGTCTATAATGATAAGAGAGAGCCTCCTTCAAGTTTTTCATGATTCCCCGTATGATAGAGGATGGCAAAACAAAACCTATAAGACTAAGACAATAAGATGGACTAATATTTATAATTGTGATTGCTTGTTTCCTAGATGCGAAAGCTATATGTTACTTAAATCAACTTCATAATAAGAGAACTGTGGATTTTCTGGGCAAAAAGTTCCCCTAAATTAGAGGGAGATGAATTTTAAAATAAAGTAATTTCTACTCAAAACAATTCTCATATATCAAAAAAGGTTTAAAGAAATACCATTTTTACATTATTAAAATTAGTTTAAAAATGTCAAACACATGTAAGTGTATATAAAAAAATTCTTACATAAACGAAGCCAAGTCGTGAAATCGTGTTTAAGTGGATTTGCTAAGCAAACCTGTTGACAAACCCAATACCAAGGAATAAATTATCTACAGAAATTCTGAAATACAATTTTAACGTACTTACATAAAATAGGGCTTCAAATAACAGCAGAGTTCTGAATAATAGATAATGCAGAACATATAAAATAATTTAAAACATATCGCTCTTAAGCTTAAACCAATTATAAGAGTCCATTAAGAAGAGAAAAAGATAAGACTAATGAAAATAAATAAAGCATCATAGCAAACCATTAGTCAATAAAATCATTTCGATGAGCCTAATTAAGGGACATCGAATTTCAACAACACATAGAAAGATCTTGTAACAAATGGATTCCATCAAACAGTCACTACTATAAACAAATTACAATGCAAGACTCGTTTTAGAAACCACAAGAGCAGAGAGAATGCTACTGTGGATCAAATTTACGACTAATATTGCATTTCTAAGCTCTCTTTCGAGAAAAAAAATATCAATCTACAAGTTTAATTGTTTAAGTAGAGTGCATACCGGACTTTTTTCAGTATGAATGTTGTCGTGGGATTATGCAATCCCTGTGACTGAATCTAAATAATAAATCAGAGAAAAACTCCAAGCTCCATTTGAGTAGAAACCAACTAAAGTTAGCTAACTGATTGACCATCAAAAAGTGATACGGACAATGCATTTTTGCTAGATAATCATCTCATATCATTGCCCTGAAATAGCCAAAATAATAGACATGGAGACATAACATACTAAACATAATATGATAATGGCTTACAAGAAAAAGTTCATGCCTATGTGAATATTAAGTTGTAATAGTAACTCTTAAGGGTTGGCTTATAAGAAAGATCATCAAACCAAGGGTCATTGAGAAACTATTTATTTTGACCACATTTTCCTGAGCAGATTCCTTGGTATATACATCTAGATGTGCATGAGAAGCAAGTTTGAGATGCAACAAACAACCGGACTGGGAGACACATGGGCAACATTTAGGAAACAATTGAGAAGCAAAGTATGAACACGAGATATTGATCATGGGTGTGCTCATCTGTACATTTTTTTTTTCTTTCTTTTTTTACTCTTTATACCCACACTATGACAAATGATGCAAGAGTCAACTTCCCCTATGTATAGCTTCCAATCCACTTTCAGATTCATTTTAGAAGCAAGATATTGGTGTTGTTCAACTATTTCCTATACATTTTAATTTTAATAAAAGAAGAAAAATTTCGGGTCCTTGTACATTTCTCAGGCCTTCTTAAATTGAATCAAGAAAGATTAAAAAAACATATATTTTGTATCAGAAACTTGTTCCATGCCCCTACATAGTGATACAGCCAAAGCATATAGCATTCAGAAACTAACTTGCAATAGACAAATAACTTACCCCTTTCTATCTTTGCAAAAATGAAATCTTTTTTTCTAATGGTATCTATTAGAAGGCTGGATTAACGGAGACAAATTAGTCCAACAATTGCAAGAATTCTAAAGAACAACATTTTACTTTCAAAAATCAAAATATGGAATCCGGTATTTTAGTTGATTAAATGAATCTCATACCTTTGTCCAGCTTGTCAAAAAGGCGCACAAAATTACGAAAGCAGTGGAAAAAAAATATAAAAATAGGTCAGTCCTTCAATAAAATCCAACAAATGGAAAACCCGAAGTATAAAATTATTAAAAGCAAACCGATAACACAAATACAAACGGAACCCATGAATAGAATTTGATCATAAATCAAATGGGTTCTTCTGCATGAGTCAATCAATGGTGGACACAATCATTTAAGGGCTATAAGTGGATCTGGTGGGAAGTGGCCTCCTCCTAGTGTAACCCAAGCCCACATACATCTCTTCTAATGACATTTTACTGTTAGTAAGCACTCATTTAAAGCCAAAAAGTAATTTTTATTAGCACAATCTCTTCTCAAATCAATATTGTTTGTTAAGCCAATTACAAATATTAATTCCATCCATCAAGAAAATGAGTGGATTCCACGTTAAATCCAAATATCTCAATTACATGTTTAAAGTGCAAAATCAGTTTTTAATGATGAACAAAAGTACACCGTTAGATCATTCTATGGAGCTGTTAAGGGGCTATTTCAAGTTTTATGAAATTTTCAATGTTGTCCTACACCCAATATCAGAAGTGTTACAATACAAAGAGGGGGGAGGGGGTATTCTTATGCATACTTCCCTCACCATATGGTGAGGGACGCTTCCCCTTTTGGGGATTTTCAAGTACAAAGGGGGATTTTCAAGTCCATAGGGTGAGGTACACTTGCCCTTGAAAATCCCCGAAAGGGAAAGTGTCCCTCACCGTATGGTGAGGAAAGTATGCATAAGAATACCCCCTACAAAGAAACATTTTAGAAACTTATATTCTGACAATTTTAAAAGCCAAAAGTAACATTTTGCAAGACAAATTTTATGAAATCTCACCATTAAGAACAGAATTCATAATTCTTAGTAGACAACAACTGTCATTGCTATCATCAGGATTTATCGACATAAAGAGTGCTTGGAAAAAATGTCTTAAAACAAATGGATTGGAAATCAGAACCCAAATTTACAACAAATTGAAGAGAGGAAATCAAAAGGCTCCATCTTTGTGACATTCCAGAACCATAATTGCTATAAACCCAAATTTCTAAACAACATAGATGTGGAAATCAACCTCAATCCATGGAATGCAAACAAGAAACCTAATTTACAACATATTGAAGAAAGAAAACAAAAAAGACTCCATTTTTGTGATAATACAGAACTGTAAGACAACAAACTGAGACTTTGTTTTAAAGAAAGATGGAAAAACCATACCACGATATCAATCAGTGTCGCTATTCAGAGCAACGAGTGATGCTTTTCTTGCATCTGGGGGTGTGTCATTGAGAGGAAGAGGTAAAGCTTTTGTTTTGTGTTTGGGCGGTGTATGAGGAGAGGACGAAGTGAACCTTTGCTTTTGGGCGATGCATAAGGAGGGGAAGAAGGTAACCTTTAGTTTTTTCATTTTCTGTAATAGGGCGGGAGAGTCCAGAAAGGCAGGGGAAGAGTTCGAAGCAAATAGGTGGAGACATTTTGCATTCCATCAGCAAGCCATCTAAGTGGGCCATGGGTGACTTGCATTCCATCAGCAAGCAGTCTAAACCGTCTTAATGGAGCGTCTGGAGACCGGAAAAGGACAAAATGAAAGAGTCGACGTATAGATATAGATATAGATATATGATTCCACAAAGATGCATGATTTGTGAGCCTGCAAACACTTAGTTTAGTGGTAATGCACTCTCTCATTATAAGAGAGGTCCATGGGTTGAGTTCTCAAGATCCATCATGGTTGGTTGAAACAGTGTAGATGACATGATTAATGTGGAGATAAATAATACTTGATCTTATCCAGTTATCTCCATCTGCATTTATATTCATCATTAATAAAAATCATGGTAATTTTTGGGTTTGATCATTCTATTAGAAAAGAAATTGCATTCATAAGAAACTTGGATCTCGGCCTAGCGATCTGGCCCTATGATGAGGGGCTTGGCCCAGCCCACCAAATAGGGCCTGATTCTCAAAAGCCTTGCCAAATAAAGTATCTAACTCCTTCAATTATTGGCCAAAACATGATTGGTTGTGGGTTTGGTCGATTGTTGATGTTGGACCCAAGCCCCGCTTGTTTACTAATTATTAGGCCTAAATATTCGAGTCTATATACAGCTCGTATGCATTAAAGCTTGGTTCAAACCAGGCCCATTTACAGAAGATACATGCGGTTTTGTGCCTTCTATGCCGGTCCAAATCTTCTGCATATGAATGGTTGGGCTGGGACCATTTAATGTTGGACCAAAAAGTCAGTTTTGGGTCAAGCCCAGAGGTTTAAAAGGACTCCCAACGAAAGCACGGTGTGGATCGGGCTCATGCTGATCAATCGCGTGCTCCATAATTTCAAAAGAGCGCCTACATTTTTGGGTAATTTCAAAGAAGAGCCTCATGAATGGCAAACCTAGTTAAGTTCAAAATTGTTTTGATGAGCACTTTCAATTGTGTCTTGTCCCGATCAAATTGACAGTTTACACTTTGAGTGAACTGTTTTTAACTGGCCATGAAAAGTATCCTCATAACTAAGGTGTTTAAGTGGGTTTCGAAGTGGGGGTATTAAAAAGTATCTATGATGTCTCTACTAACGTCTCAAATGTGCATGTTGCAAATAAGTGCTCTAACTAGATTTCACTTGAGAGGGAGTGTTGAGGAGTGGGCTCCACCCCTGCTTTGATGTTTTGATATGAATGATCAACTAAAGAAACTTAATATGGCATCAACCAATCAATTGCGAGTTTGAATCCCAAAAGGCTTCGTGCACTGATCGAGTTTTACCAAGGGGGTTCCACCACTGGGGAATGTTGAAAAGTATTTCCGCTATATTTACTAACAATTTATTTTTACGCAACGTAATCCAGGTTTGTTCGGTGAAACATAAATGCCACAAAAAAATGATATATTTTAAATTGTCTTCCCCGTGAAAAGGCAGAAACTTGAGTCCGACTACTTCCCATACTATACTATTTCTTAGGGGTGTAACGATTTTGTTAACCGTTCAATTTGGGAGAACCGTAAACCGAACCGTAAATTACGGTCTTCAGTTTTAAAAACTATAACCGTAACTGTAGCAATAAAAACCAAACCGCGGTTAACCGTTAAAAATCGTAACCAAACCGTATCCGGAAAAACCGTTAAAAATTATTTTATCAAGTGTATACTTGAGTTAAGAATTATATACATATTTTATTTTGGTCTTTTATTTTTTTTATTAGTATAGCGGTACAGTTAATCGTGTGCGGGTTAACCGCACCGTATTTTATGATTCGGTTCGGTTAATAACTACGAGTCAATACTCAAAATTGTAATTGAATTTTAAAGTGAAGTTTTCCAATTTAAATAACCATAACCATAACCATAACGGAACCGTGAAATATAGTTATTAACCACGGTTCGGTTTGGTTAAACAGTTTTTTTTCTTTTCTTTTACACCCTTGGGATTTCCATTTCTGATCATGTTTTCTTATGCTGCGGCTTTATACAAACAAGCCATAAGGAAATTTGATATTCCTTTCTTCATCAAAATCTGGAAATGAACTTGGGATAGGATTAATTTCTGCACTTCTTCAGAGTTATGAAATGAACAAGTGGAAGGAAATATCTTTCCAAAAAAAAAAAAAAAACACGTGGAAGGAAATACAAAATACTCACATGAATTGATCCGTTTGCAACTTCGAATATGGACTTCGAAGCATCAAATTGAAAATTATACTCTGAATCATCTAACTATAATAAAATATACAGGCAACCAACATTTATCCAGTTTCAAATGATTAAGAAGTAGTTCGATCCTCTTATTTCTCGAACCAAAAGGCCCTAGAATCAGGATCCTAATCTATATAGATACAAATGGTCCAATGGAAGAAGGATAGGATTGCATTCCACTCTTCTTCAGAATAATGTAATGAACTAGTGTTGGCCTCTGAATTGTGGAAGAAAACACAAAATAACCACTTGCCGGAAAGAATGTGCTTTGTCACTCTCTTTCTATTTTGATTTTGAGATGTGGCCAGAAACCTGGAAAGGGATTAGAGGTGTCCATGGGCCAAAGCTTGACCAAGACTGCCCTGTTTACCTATAAGATCTAACATTCAGACCCAGATCCATCCCACAAGCCTAAAAGCCAGGTCCAGTCCAGGCCAGTTTAATAGTTGGGCTTGCAAATTAGGCCTGAAACCCATGTGCCCCCCAAAAAAAGCCCAAACCAGGCCCAATGGGAACAGGTCCACAGGACAAACTGATGATTGACACTCGAGTCAAGTCTTTAAACATGGGGTCACACACTTTTCGTCATAGAAAAAGGTCCAATATCAATCAACTCTTGCTTATAGATAGTGGGAGGGCCTGATTGTATACCCATACCACTGGACTGAAGTTGAACCACCTCTTGTGCCATAATCAAATTGAAGGAAACTAATCACATTCCATGTTTTGGGCTGATTCATTCCTTCTGTTGATATCCATTGCCCACCACTAAATGCTCCTATCCCACATGGCTGATCATTCTATGAGGGGCCAGGTGGGAAGGGGATGAAACCGTAGACGGAAAAGATCAGCATGATAAGATTTCAATTATCACATTACATGATAGAGACATATCATCCCATATACCACAGTAAGATGCTGACACCAGTACTTTGGAGCTCATCTTTGTATGAACACACCTGCTTATGTCATTAAAACTGACCCAAGTTTTACCTGAATATTGGAATGGCTGTTGGATTGATTGCCTGCACAAAAGACCTATCACTCGAAATTTACTGAAATTAGACTAGTTCTTATACAAGAAAGAAGAAGAAGAAGAAGAAGAAGAAGAAGAAGAGAGAGAGAGAGAGTGAAGGAGGAGGAGGAGGATCTATAAGTCCTACACGCTAGCCTACTGCGCCACTCATGTAATCTGAATGTCAAAATTATAAAAGCTCTTTTAGCCTTCTATTAGCCATGTACATGGCCCAAGACTCATTTTAGTTTGGGGTGGTTTTGTGTAGAAAATAAGAATATATTTCATTCATGATCAATCTAAAGTGTATATTATTTCAACTACAGTATAAATTCTGGACCGGTATTTATGAAGAGGGATGGATATAATTTAAGAGAGTTTTATCAAGGGAAGGTGAGGTTCGCTATAGTTAAATCATGGTTCGAAAACTCATTAAGTTTACTCTTAATTCTCCTGAGTCATTTCGTTTTGGCGAATGACCCAATCAAAAATAAAGGAGATTTGGCTGAGTCATTTGATTTTAATAATTCTTTGCATTCTGAACCATTTAATAGGTAAAGCCAATTTTATAAAATTAAAGTTTATTTAGAAGTAAGTGTGCATGAGGTTTGAAGCCAGCAATTAAAAAAAGATGACTAAATTATAATTTGAAACTTATGTTTGATATTTTACATTCGACATTGAACGAACAAATTATATAGTATTCCATATTTTTTCTATTATTTTCCTTATTGTAGTGTTTTGGTTGCATATATATAAATTTATAAATTTGAGTTGATTATCATGATAGCATGTAAATACTTGTATATTTATATTTTAAAAAAATATGACTCTTTTGAGTATCCGCATTGACTCTATCTGAGTCGCTTTTTGCATTGGATGAGTTGAGTTCGATTCACAAGTTTTCCAACCTTGAGTCAAATTATATATGTTTGAAGTAGAAGATGACAATGGGTCAATTACAACTTGGGACTTCAAGGAAAATGTGGTTAATCTCAAAATAAGAGCCCCTTCAGTTGATTTGGAAAAGGAATGAAAATTGTTTAAAATCAATTACAAATTTCACTTTCAAATTATTTTTGAAATTATGAGAATCATTTAGCTGACCAATCCATTTTTCAGATGGTTTCTTATTCTTTTTTCTTGACCCAGTTTGGTGAATTTCATATTTGTAATAGTTATTTGAATTGGTTTCTGATGTAATGATTTAGAGTCTACAATGATTAAAATTAAAATAAAAAAGCCTAAAAAAATATTCAAGTGATTCTTTTGAAGATTTTCTGGCAGACTATTTATGTAAAACATTAAAAAAGACATGGAACATAAAATCCAACACCAATTCTTTTCTACAATTATTAAGAAATGCACAATAAACTGTTTGAAAGAATAAAATGTGACAACTTAGTAATGCGAGAAAACAATAATTAATATAAATTAATTTGAAATTAAGAAACACAAAATGGCTAGAAGTTTTGAATAAAAGATAAAAGCAATAAAATAACAACTAGAAATGAAAACTTGGAAAAAGGAGTAAAAAGGAAAATAAATCTATTGAGGTATTGCAAATTGAACAAAACAAGGAATCAAAATAGAAACCCAACTAACTATCTAGGTAAGAAAAAGGAAACAAAGACCTAAAGTATATTATAATAATTTTTTAACGCATAAATGAAATAAAGATTAAAGTCCAGTCAGATTAAATAAATATAAACATGAATTGCTAATATTCAAAATCATAATGAAACTACATAAAACATAAGATATCAAATTGAGTGAAGAAGAAGGAAGCCCTTAAAATAAAATTAGGTTCTAAACCCCAACGAAGTAAATAAAACCAAATGTCAAAAAACAAAAATACATATAACAATAGGTTGATGTGGGGTCCAGTAAGAGTTAAAAAAATATTAAAGGTAGTTGTCAAAGTTGAGTTGAAGACTTTTTGTTATAATATAATAATTGGTTTGTATGTGGTCCACTGATAGTCAAGATTGAAAGTTAGCTATCAAAATTGAATGGAAAAGCTTTCGCAATAATATACAAAAACCGGTTAATATGCACGCCGATGAGATTAAAAAAAAAAAATGAATTAAAATCCTTCCTAGTTGAAATATAGCAATAGGTTTTGTGGGGTAAAAAGATTGAGTATCAAGAAAGAAATAAATAAAAACTATGGTTAAGATGTCATTACACTTTAAGACTATTAAATCAAGGGCTAAAATAATTTGTTCGAGCTGATTTTTTGGGTTCCACTTGTCGCTAAGTAGACCTTTCAATCTACCGTCCTCCCATTAATAAATGTATTCTAAGTGGACCCACAAGTTAGATCGAATATTATCAATAGGCAGTGCAGTCAGCTCAGAAGAGAACTTAGTCCCTACGCTCAAATCATCTTAGCCCCTTAGTTTTAGAGGTCTTAAAGTTTGACATTTAGATAAAGTGTTTTTCCCCCTCTAAAGCCTATTATAATATATTAAAGCTAAGCATTTTGGTACTGACTTTGACCGTCGGTTGTTATTTTGACCTTAAGTTATTAAAAAAAAATGTAGCACTTCTCTCCTCACTTCTAATAGTAACTACCCACTCATGCAACTCCCAGCTTATTTCTTATCCCGTACAACCACTAACTTTTATCTCATGCAATCACTTATATCCACTTTCTACGACACCTCTATTTATACCCAACTTATATTGATTTCTCTACCTAACTCATATTCATTTCTGCATATTATCTTGCTCCCTTTGTATCATACTTCTACTACTCTCCTGGATTCTTGAATCAGTTGTTATTATCAAGGTTTTTTCTTCTCTTCTTTTCCTTCTAGAAATTTACTTTTGCGTATGATGTAGACTTGCGTATGATATATTTGCTAAATTGTCCAAAGTTAATTATTCTTCAAAGGTATGCTATTTTCTTTTGATCATTGTTGAATACAAAATTATTTTGTTCATTTCATTTCAGTTTTTACTCCTAACCTATTTGCTGCAATTCTCTCCCTCTTCCGAGATTGCTCAGTTGTTCAATCAAAGTCTCCTAAGAACCTTGAATCTTAATGTGCAATTATCATGAATTATTTTTCTTCTTTATATCTATTTTTAGAATTTATAGATGTTTAATTGGCAATGTATGGACATACTTGTGCTTAGTATGGATTATTGTGCTAGTACATATATTTGTTAGACGAGTATTAAACTAACGTGAATAGATTGAGAGGCCCTACACTCAACATACACATGGAGGACCCACTAGAAAAGATGCTTCACATTTGATGAGAGGACTTCAGTCTTCACGGATGTGGTGGGACCTACCTAAGATGGACGCCAATCATTGAGATAGAGGGATTGAAACGTCTTGTCATTGCAGGGCCTAATTGTTGAACTACTTGATGGATGGTTCAGATCTAGTACGCTATAGGAGGCAGTCGCAGCTGTAGCAGACCAAAATAACTGCCCACCTTCCAGTTCACTAGCTCAGCTATAAGAAAATTATGCCTGCACATGGGCAGAAATAGAATCAATCTGAGCCTGATCTGCTCCTAGCCCATATAGGCCTTAGGGCTGGACTCCAACCTTATTGTAATTTCCTATAGTTAAGGGTACGTGCCTATGTATACTTAGGTCCGATCTGTCCTGATATATTTTTCAAGAAGGCATGATAGATTCTGCAAATGAAGTGCGTCTGGGACTGACTTTTCATGCCTGTGAACTGAATTTTTGGCAGCAATTATGAGGTGCCACTATGAAGTAGACCAAACTTGAAAGAGCTTCAGCCCCACCTAACCCAGCCCATATCCCACTCGAAGCTTAGAGGCCGCAGTCATTTTCCCAAATTTGTGTAGAAATAAGTAGAACCGAAAGAACTACGAGGTTAGCTGAGTTCCAGACCATTGTGGTTGGCGTGAATCCATTTTCTAACATGTATTAGATTCCATCAAGTGTTATGCTAGGCAACAACAGTTAGGTTGCTGCCCTTGCATGTCACCAGCTGGCTGTCCAGGAATTAATTCCCCTCACTGTGTGAGCTATTTTTTCCACTTATATTGGCTTTCCTTCCCACCATATTCCGCTTTTTATTTGTGTGGGCTCTCTTGTAACCAGCCACCTAATTCCAAAGGACAGCATTTGGAGGATTAGACACTCATCCTCCAAGAAATTCTTTCATACCCTAAGAAAAAAAAGAAACGAAAAGAAAAACACCCTAGAAGTAAAGAATAAATTCAAGCTGGGAGTGCCAAGCCTGGAGCCTGGACCAGGTCTAGCATCAGGGCTTCAAGCCAAATAACCTACCTACCCATTTCAACCTTCACAAACCAAGTGTTTTATATACAAAACGAAGATCCCTGCTTTGCAAAATCTGAATTGCCTGTAACAATTCTTTCCTTGTTTTCCATAACCAGTCACACTTAAAACCAGCTACATGTAATTAGATTTATAGGAAAACTGATAGCAGGGATTGAAACAGGACCATATATGTGTGATGTCATTCTATTACGTGGCTAACCATTTTGGCTGTGATGGTCAATGAGCACATCCACTGCACATTAGAGATAGAGATAGAGATAGAGATAGAGATAGAGGAAAAAAAAAAAAGAAGTGTCCTTTTCCTCTAAGAAAACTATCAAGTGAAACAAATACAAAAGAAAAGGAAGGGGAAACAGACCCCCAACATCCTCCTTTTAACTGCCCACTAGACACCCTCAAAAAGACTCTTGGCGTGGCACATCTAAGTGGGGTGCATCATCATCATGGCTTTCCCAAAGTCCAACACCCCCATCCCAAAAATCATCCCATTCATCACCCTCACATCATCCCCTCATCCTCACCTCACCCAATTTCCCAATCAAACCTTCTCTTCTCTCCTCTATCTATCCCCTCTAAAAAATAACAACACATCTCCATACTCCATACACTTATCTCTACAACCCACCCCCTCTCTCTTTTTTGCATGTTTCTTGTAGCTCTCTACAAGTACCAATCCCAACCCCACCACCCAAAAACACATCATCATCCACCCACATGATGATGCCTCCAAAACACCCATATCGCCGGACCACCTCACTTTCGGCGTATACTGAACGTCTGAAATGTCACACTCCCGGCCGCCGGAAAATCCTCCACCCTACAGCTCCTAGCATCATACCCCACCACCCTCAGCGCCGCCGCCACTCTCGAGCACATCTCCACACCACCGTCGCCGGTGCAGATGGACACCGACATGGTCCCCGGCCGGAAAACCCGCACCACCTTCTTCAAAACCTCCCCTAGGTCCCCGCTGGCGGACGCCACACACTCGAAGCTGGCGTAGCTGTAGCCGTCCTCCGGCGTGACGTGGATCGTCGAGTAGTGGGGCCCATCGACCCCATTCATCGAGTAACCACAGGGGTCGAATGCGAAATCGCACACGAGTGCACTCGGGCTGATTTCGCCGATTCCGGTAGCCGCCGTCATCTCCTTTCCTGCCGCGTCGCCTGAGCTCCGGTCCCCATGTCTCCGGAAGAACTTTCTAGCCAGTGCAGCATCAAGTTGGGTCATGCACACTTCAATAGTGAACATGTTGGGCCCCACAAGGTGGCCCACCATTTGATGATGATCATCATCACTGGCCGTGTACACGTGCCAAGCGTGTGATGTCTTGGATGGCATAATGCAGGCCTTCCTATAGCAGAGGGTATTGGGCAAGCTCTCCTCTAAGTACATCACTTCCTCACTAAAACTAGTGTGTGGGAAAGGCTGGGCCTCTGGGAAAATAAAGTTCCCTCTAGTGTACTTACACCCACAAACAGTGAGGCCCAGTTCATCAGCTTGGCCCAGCAAGCAAGGTATGGATTTCAACAATTGGGTCGTCCCACAAGTCTTGATGATCATCTTCTTTGGGTACACAAATAGACTAGATTCAGATAACACATAGGCATCAAAGAAGCAGTTGCCGACCGCGGAGACGACGGTGCACTGGACGGCGTCGAGGACCTCTTGCAGGCCTGAGAAGTCGAGCCGTCGGAGCCCCATCGGATCGTCTCCATAGAAATGGAGCTCTAGGCGTTTCTCAAAGCCCTCAAATCCAGATACAGCCATAGATATAGAGATTTAGATGGATGGATATAGTATGATTTGCAAATAGATAAGATGAGTATTGTGAGTGGTAGTAGTCAAGAGAGGGAGGTGGATAAGATGCCAAGACAAAGGTGGTAGTAGAGTAGAGTGAGAGAGAGAGAGAGAGAGAGAGGAGGGAGTTGGGGTGTAGAGATGGAGGGGAGGGATTTATAAGGGAAGGGAGTAAGGAGGGAGAGATGGCATGCGTGTGAGGCAACCAAGAATAATGATTGTAGGCAATATAATGAGTGGGATGATGATTACATTTGTGAGATCTTCATGAGACAGGAACGGAGAACGGAAATTAAGCCCCACGCCTATTCTAGTGGGCAACCCATATGTATTATGTATGTATAAGATATTTGATAAACAACTACAAATTGGGATTTCTATGTAGAGTAAAAGTCCTTTTCCATTCATTTTTTTCTTGTTTTTTTGGATGGGGGGTGTTTATACTTTGTATACTTCTTAGTGTTTTTGTTTTCTTTCTCTTATATCCTTTGGGGTCTTGACTGATCTTATTCTGGACACACTTGCTAGTTGCTACAACATGAGATTAGGCTCTTTATTTTGATCATAGCTTGCCCTACAGATCACAACGACAAGAACAACAATACCAATTGCTTTAATGATAATGTTTGTTGACAATGTTTCTGTCTTCTGAGATTTGGAGTTGTATGGTTTTGTAGGGTGGCAGATGGGTTGGGCTAAGCCGAAGCTTACGGCATCCGGCCCAGTTAGTTATCGGGTTTAATATTTAGGCATGGTCCAGCCAACAGGTCTGAGAATCATTTTGTGAGTGTCTTATTTGTGTAAGATATGGTGGTCCAAGCCAGGAAACACATTTGGCACATAGAAATTTATCTGGCCCAATAATAGGCCCCACCCCATCCAGATGACTTGTAGCATAACCCAAATCTGTATTAATGAACAGCAAGCAGATAGCTTAACTTTGTATGAGGCTGAATAAGTTCAGTAGTACAGTTGGTAGAGGATTTTAGGCAGGCAATGTTGAGTGCTCATTAGTATGGTGAATGCTAACCAAGTGGGCCTGCATCTTTAGATTGACCATGGCCCAAAGGTGACTTTGACTAGGGGAATTTAATCATCCTGCTAAAGGGTTTGCTCTTGGACTGAGGAGCATTAGTTACCTTTTTTATCATTCAGCTGAAAGCTGTTGATTAGACAGATAGGATGTTTTGCTTGAGCATGGATGGGGTTTTGCCAACCAATCCAAGGTCAACCAGATAACCGTCAAGAACAATCAATTGTGGAGCCCACACTTGTTATGGGACTGCTGGATCTCTTCTCAAGACAGCAATTACTCTCAAATTCAAATTAAGTTTAATCACATGTTTTATACATGATCAATCTAATGATTGATTTTAGCCCGATTGAAGTGATCTTTGTATAATATTTCACTGTGGTAGTGTTTGATTGAACGATTGAACTGATAATAAGTTGAGTTCCATCATGTAAGGGAGGATGACCGGTGGACATTGAAACGGTTCTACTATGTAGATGGTAAAGATTGAAAATTCCGCACAGGCCTAGCAAGAGTTCCATAGATAATGAGAAAATCAATCTTAAACCTTTCATCTAGAGTTTTTTTTTTTTTTAAATAAAAAATTAAATAAGAAAATAGCATTGACTTCTACCCCCACCCAGCCACTTTTCTCCACAGAGCTCAGAACTATAATGTGAATATTTGTCTAATTCCTTCTCTGCTGGATGTGTAGGGGGTCCTAAATGGTACTTGGCTTGCTTGTAAACTCATGCACATTACAAATTATTGGTTTTCCATGTTTTCGACAAAAAAATAATTTAGGAAGATAAGGGAAAGAAGGGTCTTTAAGGGGTAGGAACTAGGAAGTCTATGGGACCTTTCCTATTGATGGATTTCCACCAAAAGTTAAAAAATTTGTGGAACCAGGGTGTATTCTCATCATTGTAAGATATCTGAAAATTGCTTGTGTGGGGATGTTTCTGTTCTCCCAAACACTATCCTCTACCTAAATTTACAAATGCTCACCTTAGTAACATTTTAGAAGCTCAAATTTAATACAAGTCAAATGTGGAAACTTACAGGGTTAATTTTTTTATTTTCACTAATCAAGCAAGAAATCCCAAAGACTTGGTGGGGACAACAATTGATATTGTTAAAACATTCATTCAAACAAATGCTTTTGAAGTAATTAAAAAAAAAAAAAAAATCTCATCTATGTTGTTCTCTTGACTCTACACTATTTTCTACCTAATAAGGTCTTTCTTTTTTTTTTTTTGGAAATCTGCTACAATGAATGAGAGAGAGAGAGAGAGAAAGAGAGAGAGAGATGAGTTTTTTTTTTATCACAAATAATTCTGCATTTAGTGAATGAACTCTGATTAATTCCTTAAATCCCAAAAATTTCAGTTAAATTCTCAAACTTGTCCTTTCAACTAGCTTTTCCTACATGTTAGAATTAATCCAAAGTTGTCAATAGAATTTTTCACTTGGAAATATCCAATTCATCGCCAGCTAGGCGCACTTTTAGAAAACACAGGATTACCCTACCAAACAGTATTACTTTAATTGTTGGCCTAACTCAGCATTATAACATGTTTTTACAAAAGAAATACTCATCATTAACAGGACAGTATTGATTTAGTATTTAACTTGATTATCAATTAATAATGATTGGTAGCTCTTCTTAACTTGCTTATACTTTTAAGCAAAGCTTAAAGCAACAAATGATTATTTCACACATACTGTCTTATTTCTACACTTACTTATTTTCTTTACTTATATAGTAAGTGTCATTCAAAACACTAAACAGAACCATACTAGCCCCCTATACTTCTTTCCCAATCAAACTAATAATTGCAAATGCCCCAACTTTTGAGGCAGAATTACATAAGCAGCCGTCGATTTCAATGCATCCCTTGAATTAGGGAGGGTCCGTACTGAATTCAGAGTCATGGCCATCATCTTATTTTGTAGGTTTATGTTTTTTCTTTTGTGATCAGTGGCATTTCATCATTTCTTTGAATTTTTTAGATCTTTCTGTTTATAGTTTCCCCATAAAAATTCTTTTTTTTTTTCCTCCAAAAGCAGGAGAGAGCCCGTCAAATTCATCCCACCCCCACCTGACCAAACAAAAGATTTTGAAATGAAAAATGAAGTTAAAAAAGAAAAAGAAAAAGAAAGATTGTTGGTAAAATCTGGAGTTTCTAATTGAGCCCATTATTGAATCATGTTTTCTGAATAAATTTTACACCTTAAGCTATATATTGGACAATGTATTTAACCAAGATCTTGTGTTAAAAGTTAGAGATTAAAGAAGGAAGAACTCAAAAGGTAAATCCAAAACTAGACATTGATCACTTTTCCCATTTGCATAGATTACTAAACTATATTGAGCTTACCTGTTTGAGCTTAGCAATGGAGGGTAGGCCTAGTATTGAAATGGTTTCTTAATTATACTTTTATTAAACAGACCCATTTAAGGGAGGCCAATGAAGAGTAGGATTAGTGATGAAACAGTTATTTGAATTTGATCGAGTATAACCCATTTCAGATTACACCTTTTGGAGTAGGATTAGTGATGAAACATAGAAATCAATCTAGATTCAAGCCAACCCCATTTAAGCTTAGCCCTTGAAAAGTAGAAAAAAGTGATGAAATAGTCAATCAAGTGAAGATTAAGCCAAACCCATTTTTCAAGAGCTTGATTAACTCTTGAAGGGTAGCATTTAGTGAAGAAAAAATTGAAACAGTTGAAAAACAAAACAAAGCATGAGCCAATCAAATTTAAGCTAAATCCTCTAAAGGGCAGATAAAGGTAGAGAAAAATCAAAGGAGAACAAAAAACAGATAATGTGGAGAGGGGTAGGAATGGTAATGATGTGAAATTGTGTGTTAGAAACAAAATGGCAGTTTTTAAGGGCACGGTGGAAATGATTCAAAATGGGCATGATGAATGTGACTATTATGGTGGCCTGCACCCCCATTATGATGGCCCTCGGGACCTGCACGCGCACGCATGCACCACACGCACCACCATACCACACCACACCAAGCACATACACCCAAATGGATACACCCAAAGTCCAAACACCATCTCTCTCTATAAGTATATCTCTCTCTCTCTATATCTATGTACCCCATTATCTTCTCATGGTCAAATGTATTCCTCTACGTATATCGAATAAAATCTTAGTTAAAAGCATAAAAAAATCAATGGCACTCAAAAATCCATATCATACATACAAACCCCACTTCATCAAAAGGTACAAACCAAATCTCCCAAAAACACTTGCACACTTCACTAAGTATATACTCCTTGTAAAAACCCTCTTCTAAAGTCATCACTCTTTTGACCCTAATTCAACCCATCTTATCACCTTTCCTTCTTTCCAATCTTTTGTCATGGAAAAAAAGAGTTTTTCATGGACAATCCAAACCCTAACTTGGGGCCCACTCATCACTTTTGAACCCCACATTTACACCCACAAACATCATGCAAGCCTTGGACCTGTCTGGTGGGACCCATTAGTCACTTGCCTCGGCTCCCAACAATCTTGTGGTGGGACCCATATGGGCGTCCCTATTACTCATGATCCTCTATGTGCCCCAACTCCTTGACACATGTGACCCACCTCTTTTGGTCCCCTGGTTTGTCCTAGACACGTGGTCCCCATGGCACTTGAAATGTCTAGACACTGGCCGAGACATGAACAGTGCAGATGGCTTTCGCCGCCATAAAACCACGCACGCTTCCAAATAGAAGAAATTGGGATACATGAACATGTACCTACTTACTTATAATGAATGTTGCTACATTGCACATACAATGTACACATGTTGGACTGTGGTGCAGAGTCATATTGGGTGACTCAAAAAAGTTGGGTGTGGGTCATTTGTTAGCCTGTCTTAAATTTAAGTCTGGATCGGGCTGATTGAGATTTGGTTCTGGGATGGGTTAAGCTTAGGGTTTTTCATACCGGACATCTGAATACTCAAGTCCAAGGGCAGAACTAGGTGGGGGCAAGTGAGGGGCATGGTCTCCCAGAAATTTTGGAAAGCCCCTAGTATTTATCATGTAAGATCTTATGGTTTTTTTTTTAAAAACTCTGTGTCAGGCCAAAATGGGCCAAAATTGGGCACATATCCTGAATAATAGGGTTGACCCAAGGTTGATGTAAGAAGCATAGTCTTAAATCAAATGATTTTATAGTTGGGACTTGGGAGAAGAAATTAGGAGTGGACCACAACAAGCCCAATGGTCTCTTAGTCTGATTATTGTCGTCCGTTTTGGTTTGTTTCGGGCGAGATGGTCAAATAATTTCATTTTGGACAATGGTCTCAACCCAATAAGTCATAACGTTTTCTATATATATATATACATATATTTATTTATTTATTCTTGAAATGTAATACTGTGAAATGTTTCGTTGAAATCTCGAATTTGATTTCGACTTAAAGGGTGATCCGAAACAGTCCAAATAAAATTTTGGACTGAATCCGATGCTTCACTCTCCCCCTTTCAGCAGGATCTTAAATCGAAAAACAAGTACAAACAGCTACGTAAGCAGGCAAGACACAAGATGGGATGGGGTAGGTCCAACTTGTATTTTTGATGGATCAGAAAATAGGGTAAGATGTTCAATGATCATCACCAACATGATAGATTTATCCAATCTAACTGGTTAGCAGAGGACAACCAAAAGACCATCTTTGAAACAAACGTATGAATTATCGAAATGAAGAATCAAAATTCATGTAGCCAATTCAAATATAATTGGAATAAGACTTTGATAATGATCCGATGACAATCAAATGACATGCAAATTGGTTAGACAAAAGCTTAAAATTGTTGTCCAATGAATCCAGTTGTTTAGGTTTAAATTTGGGTCTGGCCTAATCATATCAATGTGCACTCATCTTGGGGTATAGATGAATCTAACCCAACAAGGTGCAAACATAAAGAAAGGATGAAAACTATTTTTCGATCCAAAAGAAAATTAGGCCTGATTTAGGTGACCCAGACAAAGATCTGACTCAGTCCCTAATACACATTACATTTTTGACAATATAGAAAAAGTCATTGAAGCCACTTTTGAAGTTCGGTCCCTACTTTCATCTTGATGTCTGACCAGGTCCAACACACATGACCCATATGACATCCTGACCAGATCCGGAAACCCTATTGAAGCTAGCCTGCTGTACACATCATCCCCTCTCATGTGACGTCAATGGTTAGAGATAGAGACCACATCCTTGTAAATCAAAAGCTTTAAGAGCCCCACCCACACTGTATCATTGCTCATGTGCCACACACAAATCTTCTTCATGGGTGTAGGATTTTATGCATATAAGTTAGTGCCCTTATGCCTATCATCTCTCCCTGTCCCCACACATTATTCTTCATGTCACCCAAACCCTCCTACCCTAAACACATCCTCTTGATGCTCCCCATGAGCATCATTTCTCCTGTGACCCCCCCAACTCCATGAGGCATGAACCCCTTCAATGGACAATGGTCCATATCTCTCGATGCACACGCAGGCATCATTTCACTTGTGTGTGCCTCTCCCTCCCTCAACAACACCCACTCCCCCTTAGTCCTCTCCCCCAATGGCTTTCATATCCTCCCCCCACATCATTCCCACCTATGCATGTAATGTAAGCCCTTGAGATCTCTTTCATCATATCCCTTGGTGCTCACACACCCCCATGCATCATTCCTTATGCGTGTGATGTTGGGCTCCCTTGTAACAGTTCAGTCCCCACACCCATAGTTTAAAAACAAAAATTAAAAATATATATATATATATATATATATTTTAACCTAAAACTCAGCTCAACTCTGAGGTCATGTGCCGAGTCGACTCGGTCAAGTCGGGCTCATACTCGGTCAGTCCTTGAAAACTCTGTCCATGACCCAAAACTGAATTGAATTCTGAATCCTAACCGGATGGAAGCCACTCATGTCCATCCTGGGCCTCACCCAGTTTGTAGATTCTCTACTGGGTTGGGTTAGGTGCTAGTTCTAGATGGAATGGATGATGGCACTGTACTAAGGTTCTTTGTGCCTACCTGCATGCAGTGGTAGATCATCCAAACTCATTGAGAATGTCTAGTTCTTTCGGATGGTCAATCAAGGGCTTATAGCTCCCTTAAATAAGCAATCTCAAGGAGTCATACTTTTCTTAAAAATCTACTCCACCTAGAATATATTCCTCATCACTTGACTGGCATGACTTTAGGTGGAAGATTTACTTTGGGGTTTACCAACTGCTTAACTTGGTGTGGGTTCATTAGATTTCTATCACTAGCTACCACTTGTTCGGATTTAATTTGCTTTTCAAATGCTATAATTTTTACAGATTTTGATAAATAAATACGTGTTCATCAGTAGGGGTGTTCATGGGCTGGGTTGGGTCGGGGTGAGCAATAATCAGGCCTTGCTCAATTCTTAAACCATAGGCCCAAGTCCGTCCCCAACCCAACTTGGGCCATAAGCGCCTGTGTGAAAATGCACGTGTTAGCAATATGTTTATGTATGTGCACGCACTTAAATTTCCTCTCTTATTTGGTCTGGGCCAGGCTTCGGACTCTCTACCTACGAATCCAACCCTGCCTGTATATTAAATGGGCCAAGATTTTAGTCCAAGCTCTGCCCCAAAGCGAGCTGAGACTCAATTGGGATTGGGCCTGCCCGGTCCATGAGCACCCATATGTTTATGAATAAATTGGATGCCTGGGCCGGAAATGGGTGATCATGGCTAAAACCCAAGCCCAGACTGAACACAAACAGGCCCAAGCTGAATTTCACTTTTGGTTGGATTGAGTTGGGTCATGAAGGGTTCAGGTTCAACCCAGCCAAAGTTGGGTCCCTACATGTTACCTGGAAATACTAGTCTATACAGTGTACGCTCACATGTGGATGCATGTGATGGCACGCGTGAGACAATCCATGGCCCGATTTGAGTAGGTGGGGCCCAGTGAGCACAATGAGAGTTTGGAAGAGATACATAGTTACACACTACATCCCTTATAATGAGGGTGTGATCTTGTCAGGCATGGATTTGCAAACATGGAGGCCATCATGTCCCCTCTATTCCATACTGTGTGTCCTCAGAAAGCAGGATTAGTTTATAAGCAACTTTCCACACTCCAGACTCTACTCATTAAGGAACTTTTTGGTTGCAGAGACAAAGGCCCAAGACTTCAAATGAAGGCTCCTCTTTCCATTCACCCAATAATCAACAGGATCTGCAATCCTTCCCCTTTTCCAATGAAGGAACTAAGTTAAGGAGTGATTAACCTTTTTTGCTTAGGGTCGACAAAAAGATGCTTGTGCCCTTATCTTGCAACTCTCTTTTTGTGGGCTCTTATTATTTGCCTAGTGCATGAAAATCTAAGCCTAAGGTAACATGAAAAGATTGCCTCCTCTTAAGTAAATTGGAGAGAGAGAGAGAGAGGGTTTGAATCCACAAATTAATTCTTAATCGTTATTGGCTTTTACAGAGATTAAGAAATTAATACCACAACTTTTTCCTCAAGGTTCCATGACAGGTCGGATTAAGCAAGCAATTAGTCTCAATCCACCTTAATTTGAGCGGGATTGGCAGTGAATTTAATGAAGTTGGAATTTGAGTTTGTGGATGCCAACTTACATCACACTTATTCAGAGTATGCTTTTGGTATCATTCTCTCCTAACTTTTTATTGTTGACCGATGAAAGTAGCATTTGCAGGACATTAAAATAAAATATCCTGCCTTAGTATGTTTAAATTTCATTCTCACTCACATTGGAAAGAGCAAGGGATGACCCATTGACCAATCCAAATCCAATTCAACCAGTAACCATCACTCGGCACCCTACTTAGAGTACAACTTGTGTGATTAGGGTCAGAAGTAGGTTTAGGCTGACCTGTACCCAATAGAGGCAAACCCAGGCACAATCATGCGGGTGCAGCCGTTCCCGTTAAACCCGGTTATTGGTCTATCCTCAAAATCCACGCGAAAATCCTCAATTTGCTTCCAAAAGCAAACTACCTATCAAGGTTTACACCCCTCAAACAAAAATCGTATGTCCACCACTAATTCCCAACCTATCTAACGCACGAACTTTTCCATACTTGACCCAAACTGTATAGGTTTAGGGTCAAAAACTACAGCGGACATGGATTCGTATATTTGGAGATTTGTAGGATATGAGTACTGTGTGACCTTCATCCTTGGTAGGGCTGTGTTTTGTCATCTCTTTTATTGGTTGCTATTTCTGCTATGCGTTTGTTCTTAATGAAATTCCCGGATTTGAGATAGGACCAGGATCTGGCCCCTGAGGACTTAAATGGCTGAATTCAACTGTGAATATCTGATGTACGTAAAAATGAGTTACAATTGGGCTTAGATCCGAGTCTAGGTCCAGTTGATGGGCCAGAAATGTATGAACCTAGATGTAGATCAGACTGAACGAATACCTTGGACCGACTGAAATCGCAAATTCCTATCGAATCCAAAAACAGTTTCCATATCCATTGCTTCAGCAGTCTCCATTGCAGAAGCTCATGGTTCGGCCATCAACACAACTGGTGTGGTCCACCACAGATATGGTCCATGGCGATATCCGATATCCCCAAGTATCGAAAATGCAAGTTCATACACCATTGACCCATCACTGATGAAAGGATCAAGGCACACGCCATGGAAGAGGAAATCGCATTTCCTTTTCCACGAAAATGAGAGGTAAGCAACAGCGAGAAAAAATGGATGCTTTCTTGCCTTCCGTCGATAAAAGCATTTTCCATCAAACATTGAGACGATCCAACGTGTGTAAAAAACCTGGTGCTTTTTCCATTTAATTTACACGGTAGTTGAATTGCACAAACAAGTCCTAAATCTTTCAATCTTAAGTCCATAGCTTTGAGCCTTTGATCCTTCATAAACCATCAATAATGAGATTTTCAGGTCTTCCATATTCTGAAGTGGGAGAAATGATCAAGTCAAATGCGTCATGACCACAGGATCCATACAACACACCTTGTGGAACCCACATCACCCACCTATATGCATGGTGGATAGTGGCATAAAAATGGCTCATTGTTGATTGTACGACTTAAATCTCAATTTGCTTCAATTATCATGACCATTCAATCAAATGAGTAGATGCACTGAATTCTTCGAGACATTGGTTGTAATGAAGGTAAATATCTAGCCATTCATCTTCTATATCCAACCATAAATTATCCGCGTAGGTAAGTGGGCCCCACAAAATCAGTTGGACTATATTGTATTTGCTACTGGTTGGATTTGCTCATTTCTCATTGAGGTGGAGCCCATTAGATCAACGATGATGGGCGATAAATTGGGCCCAGCATATGGCTACTTGGGCCTAGCCCACTTTGAGCTACACATGGGCTGAACTTATATTGAAGATGCCATGAAAAGACAATAATCTCATCAGAACAACTTTTGTCTTGCTGTAGTCGGCTACGGGCCGCAGTTTGATTGATCCCAGTATTGTACCTGTGATAGGCCCATTGTTATGAGACCATTATCCTCCACTAGAGAAAGCCCATTGTTACGAGACCATTATCCTCTACTAGAGAAAGCCCACATTGACAATCGAAACTCACTCACATCATACTCGGAGGAGCTAGTCATGGACTCAGTTGCCATCACACTGAAAATACTACTTACTAAATCCAACCAGTTCAAAGTTACTTCGCCCATGCCAACTGGTGAAGCCCAAAACTGAAATCAGAATAACACACACTATTGAATTGATCTGATTTTTCCCCACATGATCTCTAAGTCAGTGAGGGAGGCATTGGATGAACCATTGAACTATGCACGCATCGACCTTGCAGACATCATCCCACCCGATGTGGATCGCACCATCTACCTAGATTCCGACCTCATTGTGGTCGATGACATTAGGAAGGTGTGGGGAGTCGTCTTGAGCGACAAGGTGGTGGCTGCAACTGAGTATTGCCATGCAAACTTCACCACATACTTCACTCCTGCATTTTGGTCTGACCCTGTTTTGG
The DNA here is from genome assembly GCA_029852735.1 of Persea americana. Lineage (NCBI taxonomy): Eukaryota > Viridiplantae > Streptophyta > Magnoliopsida > Laurales > Lauraceae > Persea > Persea americana. Next base: position 34,127,758 of record CM056818.1, read on the forward strand.
CCAGAACATATTAAGGAAGGAAACCTTGTTACTTCAATACAGGGGTCATGGTCTTAGATGTTGATAAATGGAGGCAAGGAGATTATACCAAGGAAGTAGAGGATTAGATGGGGGTCCAAAAGCATAAAAGGATATACCACCTGGGCTCTTTGCCTCCTTTCTTGCTACTATTTGCAGGAAATATCAAAGGGGTGGATCATAGATGGAACCAACATTGGTTGGGTGGTGACAACCTTGAAGGAAAATGTAGGAGCCTCCACCCTGGCCCAATCAGCCTACTCCATTGGAGTGGTAAAGGGAAGCCATGGTTGAGGTTAGACTCCAGGAAGCCATGCAATGTGGACCATCTGTGGGCCTCATATGATCTCTTTCGCTCTTCGTCACTAACCCTTGAAGCATATAAGATTGAGAGCAAGGAAGATGAAATGAGGGAAGAAGAGGAGCAGGCAAAGCAATTTCTTAAAAGCAGAAAACCAGTTTCAACAGATCGATATTATCGAAGAGAAGTGGTTTCCATTGCCTTGTTTCTAAGGTTACTAGAGTAAAGGGAAGGAGGAGATTTTGGGATAAACCTGTGGAGTGAAACCATGGATCCATGAAAAAAAATATATCCTTGAGACTGGCCATGACAGGAGTGGAGGAAGATGTGTCTTTACATTAGCTAGGTTTTGTAGTTTTTCTTTTGCAATCGATGATGCAAAAAGAGAACAAAACGAAACAAGCAAAACAAGACCAACACACACACACACACACCAAAAAAAAAAAAGAAACAATTTTTTCAGTCACCTGAAGCGCCTGAAGGTGGCCACGTGTATAAATATACACAATAGTAGTATTGTGAATAGAAAATGATGATTCTCAGACATTAATTTTATATCTGTCAATTAGACCTGGTGACGAATTGATCCAAGTAATCAAGTACTTTATATTTCTAAATATTTACATTTCCCCGAACATAATTAAGAACTCTAGTTTTGGCTGTTTCAATGCTGCCATGCGCTTTCTACCTAGTAATATACTATTATTTTTGTTACTTTTCGGCAATTTCTACTTAACTACCTGTGTCTGTATAACTTCGGAAACAACAAAAGACCATGCATGGAATAAGACAAGAACTTAAAACCCCTGGTCAACAATCTTCCCATGTTCTTGCCAAAATTGCTTAATTTGTACCATTAGTGTAGTTGCATGTAATAGTAATGATGTCTTTTGAAGTTAGAATAGGATTTAAGTGCCCTTCTCTCAATATATTGGGTTTTACAAATTATATCAACTGATAATAATTGATCATTTAGAAGGTACCAAACGATAATTGTTTTGCATTTACATTCAATGTTGTGAAACTGTTTTGAGCATTAATAATCTGAAAATCAACCACTAATTGAGTGATATATAGGCCTTTCTAGGTGGAAATATGATCCTTCATAGTTCTCATTTCTTTTATTTTTTCTTATGCTTGACAGCTGTGACTTATATTAACTAACAAGATATTATGATTCCATAGCAAATAAATTACACATTTCCAAGTCAGTATAGAGACATCTCATTAGCGAAAGAAACAGTACCCAACATTTATTTCATGGGTAGTTCTTACTGACTGAGCCAACAGTACAGGCTACATTCCTTCAGTAGCTCATGTATAACAGTAAGGGGAGTTTTTTTATCTCCCAAATGACCTAAAATATGGATAAAATCTGATTTGATTCTGTGTGTTCTCAAGTGAACTATTGAAAATGGGAATATCGTTTTTTTTTTTAACACCAAATAATGCTCAGCAGCAGAAACCTGAAAAAGACAAATGCATGGGGCATCACTGCAACAATATCTACAACCCAACCTAACTGTCACCACTTCAACTGTTAATGCTAATAAATAACAGATGTCGAGATTTGAGAATACAGAACATGATTGCAGCTTACCTTCATTGATTCATTTCAATCAAGTCAGATAAATACTATCCAAAACCGCGAATCCAGCTGCCACACCACCTTCATTCGATGATGAAACCTTGGTTCGCACTAGGTAACCACATTGGTTATTCACAATCACCTTTTCTTTGTTCCTATCAATTCCAACCCATCATATTAAATTTGCAGAATGTTAGCTTCAAATGGCATCTGTATAAATTTGATGAATGTACACATACGGCAAGCGCCTTGAACATTTTTGGCAGGCAGATTCTGCTACTCTCAGGAAATGGTGGAAATTAGATTCTGCTACCCAGGAGACATTGAAAATTATTTTAGGTGTTTCTTTATCCTGGTTTTTCCTCCAAGTCCAATAGTCCCAATAACTGGTATTGGTTTGAGTCAGATGTCAATGTCCAACTTAATGTGATTTCTTGTTACCATTCAGCTCCAAATACAAGGGAATGGACAAGCACCCCTTCTGCCAATATATCCAAAATAATTGCAATATGTGATACATTCAAACACCCAGATTTTTATTACCTTAAATAAGCTCCATATATACCAAGCTCTGATATGGCAAGGTCTTGGTGGCAAATGCCATCTCGGACCAGAAATGCAGAAGAATCTGTTGGAAAAATTCTTTGCATCAGAATATAAGCAGCAAGTCCGTCACTCCCTTCCTTCTGCAGCTTAATTAAGGTTTCTCTAACATTGTCACCATAGGTATTGTTCCCTGAAGGTGGATGATCCATCAGCGTAGTAGGAAAAATAAAAGGAGAGAAGAGGATTGAATGAGTTAGATTATTTACTCACCTCCTCCTTCTCTTTGGGGTTTCAGGACAAACAATTCAGGTCTTTCCATTGCCTCCTGCAAGAGCCTTGCATCATCCAAACTCCACAAACCCGCAAAACATTTCCGTAGTTTTTCAACATCATCCTTGTTTTCAAGAAACCTGGTTAAATACCACCAAACATAAAATACAATGGTGAATGGAAATGCACTCTGATGAGAACATATAAGACTGATCAAGGTAGCACCAACAAAGGCTACAAAGAAACAAGCATAAAGGTTGCCATAATATAATTAATCCACCATAAACGAAAAGGTAGAACATTGATCAGAGGACTGATCCCTATATTTGATGCACTCATTTGCAAGGACGACCCAATCAAGGAATTAGTGATTTTAAACAGAAGCAATTTGAAATCAGGAAATTACTACATCTATGAGAACCATAGAGGAATAGTTTGTCAATTGTTGTAGGTTTATTTAAATATTTGTATTCTAAAAATTTACACATAACTCAAGAATTAAAATACAATATAAAAGTTTGGAAGTTATGGATGATTAAATCTTGAAGTGGAAACAATATAATTATAAACACCCAAGAAGGCCCTTAACGTTGGAGTCATTTCAGCCCAATCACTCAAAAGTACGTGAGTTGACAAGTCGAAATGATGACTTGATGCAAGATTCAGCTAAAGGTTCTCCACTTAATGACTCAGAATGGGCTTGAAGTAGTGGTCTGAACCAAGGAAGAAAATATCGGCCGCTACGTAGCGTAGCGGCCGATATATCGGCCGTGGCGGCCAAGGCCGCCACGCTAAGTTGGATTTATCGGCTATCGAGCCGTATCGGCCGCTACGCATGCGTAGCGGCCGATACACACCGCCACGCTACGTGGCGGCCGCCACGTAGCGGCAGCTTTATAAACCCCCCCCCCCCATTCGACCCATTTCACTTTCCCTTTCACATTTCACTTCTTCTTCTCACTGTAACACCATCCAAGTGCTGTTTTTTCAACTTTTTACCACAAGATCCACAACAAACATCAAAACAAGGATTAATCAAACACAAGTTACTCAACTACAACTACAAGATCCAAGAGCTACCATTAAATCCATTCCATCTTCATCAAGATTCAAGATTTTAGGTATGTTTCTTCTTTTAGATTTTTTGTAGTTGACTTTTGAGATCACATTCAATTAATCTCTCTCTAACTAGTAAGTACTAGAAATACTTCCTTGTCTTGTAATATTGTTAGATCTATGTTTTCCTTTGATGATGCACACAGTTTTTTATTTTTTTTTTGCTATTTTTTATTTTCGGATTTATTTATTTTTTGAAAAAAAAAATTTGCATACTCATGAACAACCCATGAAACAACTTGGAAATTCATTCTAAATGATAGATCTATGTTTCCCATAGATCAATCCATCACATTTTAAATATTTATTGATTTTTCTCTATTTTTTATTTTCGGATTTATTTATTTTTTGAAAAAAAAATTTTGCATACTCATGAACAACCCATGAAACAACTTGGAAATTCATTCTAAATGATAGATCTATGTTTCCCATAGATCAATCCATCACATTTTGAATGTTTATTGATTTTTCTCTTTTTTTATTTTCGGATTTATTTATTTTTTGAAAAAAAAAATTTGCATACTCATGAACAACCCATGAAACAACTTGGAAATTCATTCTAAATGATAGATCTATGTTTCCCATAGATCAATCCATCACATTTTGAATGTTTATTGATTTTTCTCTATTTTTTATTTTCGGATTTATTTATTTTTTGAAAAAAAAAATTTGCATACTCATGAACAACCCATGAAACAACTTGGAAATTCATTCTAAATGATAGATCTATGTTTCCCATAGATCAATCCATCAACATTTTGAATGTTTATAGATTTTTCTCTATTTTTTATTTTCGGATTTATTTATTTTTTGGAAAAAAAAATGTGAATACTCATGGATAACCAATGAAATAATTTGGAAATTGCTTGTAAATGATAGATCTACGTTTCCCATAAACCAATCCATCACATTTTGAATGTTTAATTGTTTATTGATTTTTCTCTATTTTTTATTTTGGGATTTATTTATGTTTTGAAAAAAAAAATGTGAATACTCATGGACAACCAATGAGACAACTTGTAAATTGCATGTAAATGATAGATCTATGTTTCCCATAGATCAATCCATCATTTTGAATGTTTATTGATTTTTCTCTATTTTTTATTTTCGGATTTATTTAATTTTTTTAAAAATAATTTTTAATATTTGAATACCAATCAAATGTCTTGAAAATGGTTCCTTGATTTGAGATTTATATTTTCCATAGATCATTCCAACATATATTGCTTTTTTTTTTTACTTTTTAAATTTTTAAATTTTGGATTTTTGTTATTTTTTGGAAAAAAAAATATTTTTAATAATGGAATGCCAATTGCCAATCAAATGTATTGAAAAATGCTCCTAAATGTTATATCTATGTTTGGCATAGATCAATCCAACACATGTTTGTCATTTCCTAATTCTATTTTATTTTCTTATTTTCGGATTTTTAAAATTTTTGAAAAAAAATAATAATTTAAGCAATGAAATACCACTTAAATGTCAAAAGAATGATTCCTAAGCGTTAGATATATATTTCCTCTAACATGTTTCTTTGTTTTTTTAATTTTTAACATACTACTTGTTCATATTTAATTATTTATAGCCAGGTATTCAGTCTTCTATTGATAACTTAAAATGCCTCGTGATATTGATCCCGCATGGAGCTTTGGTGAGGCAGTTGATAATAACAGGTTGAAAATCAAATGCAAGTTTTGTGGGAAAGTGACCAATGGGGGCATTACAAGATTCAAGCACCACTTGGGCCACATTTCTGGCAATGTTGCTGGTTGTACTGAAGTACCAAGGGAAGTCAGGGAACAAATGAAAGCTTTGGTTGGCCAAAACAAAGCTAGAAAAGTAGAGATAAAAGAAAAGAGGCGGCAAGATGTTGATGCTGCCCGTTATGAAGTATTTGGGGATGAATACTTTGATGAGGAAGATGCACAGATGGAGGCTGCACGCCGAGAGTCCATCATGAGTCAACAAGAAGAACAGGAACGTCGTGCATTTGCTGCAAGCAAATATTATGATGCAGGGGGCTCATCTACTGTGCCACAGCAGCCAAGCAAGGGCAAGGGCATTGCGGGGGCCATGCGTAGGGCATTTAGCACCCGGGAACGGCATGTTGATGTAGAAATTATCTCTAGAAGAGCAGTTCCTCCCCCTGTTGATCCTCTAGCATATAGAAAAGAGGGAGATAAACAACCAAAAATATCGAGTGTTATGAAAGGGGTAATGAAGACTGCAAGAGATAGGTTAGTCAAAGCTACAGCAAAATGGCTAATTCATAAGAACATACCACCTACAGCAGTAGATTCCCCATATTTCCAGACTATTCTTGATGTTGCCGCCGAAGCTGGGCGGGGTATACAGGCGCCCTCCGTATATGATGTGGGCACTAAATACCTTGAAGAAGAATATAGAGAAATAAAAGCTTGGGTGGAACCGTTTAAGCCCATGTGGCAACAAAATGGTGTTACCATCATGTGTGACGGGTGGACCAGCGGCACCCAAACACAATTAATAAACTTTTTGGTGTATTCAGTTGCTGGGACCGTCTTTGTGAAGTCCGTTGATGCAACTGAACATAGACGGACGACCACATATATATACACTTTTATGGATAGAGTTGTAGAAAGTGTGGGAGAGGAGCACATTGTACAGATTGTTACAGACAATGGCGCCAATTTCAAGAAGGCAAGTCGGTTATTAATGGACAAGAGGACCCATTTATTCTGGACCCCATGTGCAGCACACTGCATAGATCTCATCTTGGAAGAAATTGGAAGGAAGACAAAAGTGGCTTCACTGATCAAGGCATGTAGAGGAATTACAAGATTTATATATGATCATTCATGGGTGTTAGGGTTGATGAAAAGATACACAAATAACCATGCCTTGGTGCGTCCAGGATTAACTAGGTTTGCAACCCATTTCCTGGCTATGGAAAGCCTTGTAAAGTTTAGAACAGAGCTGATTCAGATGTTTGCATCAGAAGAATGGCTTCTTTCGAAATGGGGCAATGCAACTAGTGGTCCGGGGTTTGAAGTCCCAAACCTTATGAGAGACAATAAATTTTGGAAGAAAGTGAGGAAGGTATTAAAGGTTTTTGAGCCTTTAGTTAAAGTGTTGAGGCTTGTAGATGGTGATGACAAGCCGACAATGGGCTTTATATATGAGGCAATGGATCGGGCAAAGCAAGCCATTATGGAAAATGTTAAATATCACGATAAATATATCAAAATTATTGATGCCCGTTGGAACGATCAGTTGCACCATCCATTGCATGCTGCAGGTAATTAATATATATCTTTAATACCTTTTATTTTCCTAACTAATGTATTTATTATCTTGTTTGCTCACAGTACATTCTGTATATTTTTAATGTAGGTTATTTTTTAAATCCCGAATTCTATTACCGCAATGCCGAACTACATACCGAAGCAATAGATACGGACTTGCGCGTAGGATTACGGGAGGTATTAAAGAGATTGTTAAACCTAGATGATCAAATTGATGCCATACAAGAGGTGAGTGGGTGGTTACTTAAGAGAATTTAATTATGCTACCAAGTGCCAATTGCCATACATGCAGTAGGGGTTTACTGATTTATTTTTAATTTTCACATCGTAGATATCTATATATACACAAAGGAGAGGAACCTTTGCTGACCCTCTTGTGCAACGATCGATTGGAAGGATGCCACCTGGTATGACTATGAACAAAAGAACCCACCCAATAGTCTTGATCTTTATATCTTAATTGATTAGAAGGATTTGAGGGTTACGAATATCTAATTTTCTTTATTTATTTTTTGCATTTCAGCTGATTGGTGGATGAATTATGGAGAGAGTGCTCCACATCTAAGGAAAGCGGCTGTTCGCATCCTTAGTCAGACTACAACATCTTCCAACTGTGAGAGAAATTGGAGCACTTTCTCCTTGATCCACACGAAGGCCAGAAATCGGCTTACCATGCACAAACTCAACAAGCTTGTATACTGTCATTACAATCTGAAGTTGAGAAACAGAACTAGGGAGAGGAGGGCAAGGGATGATCCTGCTTATTGTCCTATTAATTTGGATCACATATTCAGAGATGACGATCCCTTACTCCCATGGCTAGCCGAGATAGAGGATCCACTGCTAGATTCAGATCCGGCTTTTCAGGGAACGGTTCAAGAGTTGATAGATGAGGATATGGGTGAGGCACCTGCAGGAGGTCAGCCACCTCAAGGAGAAGGTACCAGTAGGACTAGGAGGAGTGGGAAAGAACCTGCTCATATTGGATCTTCTGAGAAAGCTAGTTCCACCACCTTCTCTTCGAGTAGCCATGGGGGAACTGGAGGAGGAGGAGACAGTGGGACAGGTGGTACTAGTGAATACTATCAACATGATGAAGACGATGACATTCCTGTAGAGGAAGTACATGAGTTACCTCCATCTGGAAGATTTGATCCAAGCCGTGGTTATCAACGGCGCCGAAGAGACTCACCACCTGGGGCTGGAGGTAGTAGTGAGCAAGGAAATATGGGTGGAGATGTTGGTGGACAACAAGTAGCATCATGGACTGATTCGTGGGACCCTAGGTACGGTGGACAAGGACTCTCACAATATTTTCCATATGGTCAAGCGCAACAAGGAGAAGAAGAGTCTTCAACTTCAGGGTCCTACTCATATGGATATGGACCATATGGTGACTATGGTGAAATGCAAAGAAATCCACCTCCACCTCCTGTAAGTTCCTATGATGCGGCTGCCTTGTTTGGATTTGTTGATCCCAATTCTCATCAACATCAAATTCAATATGGTGCCAACAGAAATGATAACAATGATGGGGATGAGGATGACCATGGCGCCTTGAATCTTGGTAGACATTCCTTTTGGTGGTGATTAAGGTATTCCTATTTCCTTCACTAACTCTCTAGTCTCTACTCTTTGTCATTTCTAAATTGGTGTTGATTGTTGAATGTTGATTGTTGATCACTTCATAGTTCATTCACTTCATTGAATTTGAACCTTGAATGTTGAAGTATTGATATTTGATTGTTCAATGTTCTAATGAGTAATGAGTAATGACCTAGGCACCTAGCTCTTAAGTCTTATGCCTTTATTTCATGTTCTAATTTTTTTTTTACAAGCTTTACATTACTTTCTAGGTTAGCATGACTAAGAAACATGAATACATGTAAAAAAACTAATCATTACTATTATTTTCTATTTATACAGCGATACAGGACCTCATATCTTGAGAGCACCGCTACGCCCACTTTTCTTACTTACTTTTGCAAAAGAACCACATTTTCTTTCATTTCACAATTTTCTGGATTTTCTGGAATTTTTTCATGTTTTTTTGGCGATTTTTTCAAATCGCACCGCTACGCCGCTACGTATCCCTGCTACGCTACGTATCGCCCGCTTCGTAGAGGTTTGGCGGCGGGCCGCTACGCCCGCCGCTACCGCTATTTTCATCCATGGTCTGAACCATATACTTAGTCCATTGGCTTGAAGTATCAGGAAAAATCTGATCTGACATTGTCAGCATGACACAAACATAGATCGCCCGTGTAATGGTTAACTACCAAAGGTTAGCATAAGACTTTCCCTATTCACCAAATTCAAGTATGAATATGAAAACCGAGTCTGACATCTTTTTTGATGAAGAAGAGGGTACCAATCCTTGAACCGTTGACCTCTTGTATCATATGTGCTCCTAATCATGCAACCATACAGGCACAAGGAAGATTGGTAAACATCTTAACTGAGAAGAAAGTGAATACTTCTGTGCTCAATCCATACAAGTAGAGGCCCAGGGTTCAGTGATCTTAGATTGTTGATCCACCATCATGAATGGAGAATGCCCTAAAAACTTTCCATGCTGCAACACAAAAAGATAATTAGGGTTAAAAAAGTTCATCAACATTCCAAGAAAGCCCACAGATTCGTAACAGGATCTTCTAATATTTAGAAGGACAATGGGGGACTCTCATCCACAGTGGGGGTAACCAAATCAGCAGACTGGATCACCAGACCATGGGCCCCCTTGAACAAATTGCGAACATCAAGACAGTACACATCTTGATGCATCAAGAACCACTATAGTTTCACATGCATCTGATACACATACAAACTCATAGTTTCATCTCTCCATAATTTAAGCTTGTGAATTTAACGAGGCTAGAAGATGCTATAAATCCAGAATATAGCAAACAGTTTCAGAAAAACACAGAACAAACAGGAGGATAAAGACAACAGTATGAAAGAGGTAAATTGGTCACCTTTCTAGAACATTTGGTTTCGCCAACTCTTGCTGGATCTTCTTGGTGCCCACCAAGTGATAGGAAATAGACGGGCACTTGATGGCAGATGACTGCTCCATCAGCAACCTAGCTCTCCACTCCTAGTTGGAAAAAAATAATAATAATAGTCTCATAAGGCAGCAAAATTACGCTGGAATAAAACATGACTGATGACAGCAGCAACATTCTGATGGACTCCAAAGCTTGTTGTCAATGCATACGAGAACAGTAAAAAAAAATGATAACATATAGAGGGTATTGTATACTGATTCTGAAGGATAATCATTGGGAGAATAGCCAGCTCTGAAATATACAACTGCAACAGTATGATGTCCTCTGCATTTAATGGCGCCATATTGTCAATGAATAACCACAAAAAAAGAAATTAAATTAAGTGTCTCAGTACTGATAGAAATAAATATTCTTTTCATTCCTAACTACAACAATAAGGAAAAAAACTGGAGGGTCAGAAGTTACATACACACAGAAAGTGCCATCTGGCAGAAGCTTCCCCTCTACGTCTATTTCGGCCAAAGTTCTCCTAATAGTCCTCACACCATGCGTGCTAGAGTTAAGGAAAATACCTTTTCAGGAAATTTCCTATAATCACTAATTGGAAAGCAATCATCATGTATCATATTCATGTATCACATACACATGTTCTTGACATGACATAATTCACTAGGGGGCTGTTTGTTTTTATAGAATACATAGGAATTCATGGTCAAATAAGCTCCACCAAAGGATTCTTAAAGAGGTGAGGGGTGAAGGATAAGGTAGAGATGAAGATGGGACCTTGATTTTCCTAGGATTTGAATTACTAGGGTGATGGCTGGGTATTCATTTTCCATCTTCCCTTGATTCAATCTCCATTACAGGGGAGGTTATATGATGGTCATTTTCTGGATATTCCGCATTGATTTTTCATTTTTAACCACTCACAGAAATAAAAGCCTTAGAATTCCTAGGAATTCAGTTAACATGAAACAAACAGGCCCTAAATGACCATAAACGTTTAGGATGTCAAAGCCCATCTAAGGAAAATAATATGCATGGGGAAAAAAGGTATCTTAATGATATTTCTAATGATTCATCATAACGATCGATGTCTTGCTCCATCTATCTAGGCCTCACCACCTCTAGTGATACCAATGAGAATATAGTATACCAATACGATATAGGATTAAGATAGAGTATTTGACTATACCATCTCCTCGGCTCTACAAACAGTAAATGTACAGCCCATCTTCTTGTGATCTTAAGCATTCACTATTACATTTATTTTTTTTATGTAGTATTATATTATTATTTTAAGAATTTCTTCAGCCATTCACATAAATAGCTTTATCATAGGTCAAACTATAAAAACCTATCCACCAGTTGGTCTTAAATGCCCAGTTTGACCCTTGATGATGATTGTCCATTTGTGAATTGCGAGCACCAGTAGGATAACTAGAATAATAAAAACTGGTAGGCACAAGGACACAGTGCCCACCAGATGAACAGCATATAGTATTGAAATGAAAGCTCACTTGCAGCATCTAACATTGGACTAAAGGGACCAAAAAGAAAAGAAAGAAAAAAAAAGGCATCCACTCAAATCTACAATTATTCTTGATAAGTATTATACGACACCTCAGATTGCAAAATTTTCAACCCAAGATAATTGGAAAGGGATGCAGAATTACCAAGAAAAACTTCATATAAAAAATATAAAGGATATCTCTCCTTCAGTTCCACACAAAGCCAATGTTGGTCATACATGTTGCGCTCTTCAGTTTGGACCACAACCATAACTACAGCACTGTATAAAATGTACTGAAGTCAGTGCAGTCTCACAGAGGCCTCACTAAGATCCAACAAGAGGAGAAATGAAATTAGAGTTCATAAGCTCCAACCTAGAGTTACTGTACTCATTCCAAGCTTTAGCTAATGCCTCTGCAAATCCCCTGACAGCAGTATTTTGAGGGACTCTACTGGAATCTAATTGAAGTTCCTTCCCATAGTGATTAAGCAAGTTCCTGCAATGAACAACAACCAGTTAGACCACTACTGCAACTCTAAGTTCAAATGTTCACTGAACAATAAAAGAGTACCAAAAATCCCTACTAAGAGCGAACAAACACACACACAAGCAAAAAGGATCCATCTGATACTATACAGTTACCATCCTCCCTACATTTTTTATGTCACTAAATGCAAGTGGCATGAGCATTTGAGTCTATGCACTTTTTTTCTACAATAAATGAATTCAGAATTCATTTTGAACATTAGAAATTACAAAAGAACAGGAGAGAGACTGGGAAAGAAAATAAGCTTTCCCCAAGATAAAAGCTTTTGCAATATTATCAAAAACAACTAAAATTATCTTGAACTTTCAAATCTTAAGCTAGAACTTTAGGAGCATACAAAGTGGAGTAAAATCGCAATTTGGAGAGTGAAAGACATAATTATTGGTCTTAAACATGTTAAAACAGCATCCAAATGGCAAGGCAAGTAGGCAACCAATGCAAAGTACCATGGTTAAACGTCAGAAACAGGGATCATGTGTAACTCCCCAGTGTGCATGCCTGTGGGTGGGTGTTTGGGAGCGTGTTTGGGCATGCAGACTAGGGGAGGGCCAACAATGGCCCCCAATCAGATAACGTACACTTGATTAAAGAGCCGCAAAGTTCGACAAACTTTACTCCATACATTAAGTGCATTTTCTGTGATTCAATCCAATTTTATATGTCAAATAATTGCCAAGTTGACCCACACATGCACAGTGGCTGTAAGTTAATGTGAGAGTACTGGATTTATCATAAGTGAGCCCCAGATAGGAGTTCTAATTTTTTTCCTTTTTTAACTTTTGACAAATTCTAACTAGAAAACTACTTAGGGATCGTTTGTCTGTTACACGTTATGTGAAAAATGCAATTTACATGTGTGAATGTTGCATATGTAAAATTTACACATGTGAAACACGACACCATGTTTGACTGGAAGCACCATTTTCAAATGAGTAAATGTTGTACAATTGGGATCACATATGTAAGATCTTCATATATCTCAAAATCTATGCATATAAGCGTTCTAGGGATTAATAGGTCAACAAACAATTTGAATGGTTCAGGTTAAAATTTTGGGGTCCATAGGAGTTGAAAAAAAAAACATAGAAGTCAGTGACATGGTTCGAAACCACGATCTGTCTGGGCAGAACCTGTACTGGCACCTCTTTTAACCAAGAGGTGCGTACTGGTTTCACACCTTTTAGATGCATAAATATTCATATAAAGATGGCCTCATTTACACACCATTTTCAAACATCATTTAAACATTACAATTTACATGCATAAATGAATGCAAACAAATGTGATGATGTGTAACCGCTATGTATGTGCATCATTTACATACATAAATGACTTCAAACAAACGACCCCTTATAAATAGATTGATGGATAGAATATACACATATAATATCCAAACTCAAAAGTCCAAAGTCCAAACTACAAGCACTTAGATCATAAGCAATATTTGAATATGAAATTCTACTATAAAACTTATGAAAAACAAAAAGAAAAGGCAATGACTAGAATGGATGCACAAAATCTCAAATTTGATATAAGGTTATAAGATACTAAACCTGTGAAGCTCAGTGACAAGACAACCAAGTCCTGGGAATGAAGATGAAATTGTGTTGAGCTCTATTTGAAGAAGTTTGTTGGTTTGAGCATCAAGCATATAATCTGAACGATGCAGGCCCAATCGTATATCCTATTACAGAATTGCATTGAAATAGCATCACAAACCATTTTTTTTTTTTTTATTGACAAAAATTTCCTGCTCCTCTTACTAGTTGCACACTTGCACCCACTACGACAGCATAGATATCTCAACGGACAATTAGGGGATTACCTCTTTTTTGTTGATTTCCAGCATCTTGGAATGGATATCTAAGAGTCTACCGGTGAAAGCATCCACCTTCTTAGTTCTGCAACAGAAGAATAAATTTCACATAAATTGATGTGCATAATTAAATATAATACTATAGGCAATTAAAAATTCAACGCAGAAGGTTCAAGAGTACTGCCTGTGTCTGTTTTTATATATACAAGAGAAGTTCAATGAGGAATGTTTTCCCAAATTTCTACAATCTAATAAATTACAAGAAAAACAAACTGCTGAAGAAAAAGATGACAAGAAGCATTAAATGAAAACAAGAAAGAAACCAACATTAAACTAAAATAATATTTTTTTTCTTTTTTAATTGAGATTTGAGACAAATAAAGATGCACCAGTTAAACACTAGAAAAATGAAGGTGATTCACTTTGCAAATCCAATTCTCTGTCAAGCATGTTGGGTGGCTGGAACAAGTGGGGCTCCATAGAGGTCGGCCTATATAGGGACTAATTAAAACTTCCCAGTTTTATTCTCTCATTTCATTACAGGCACCAGTGGCAAGGAAAGGTTGATCTCCCCGCCAATGTGAGTGCTGCAACACCTGTTTGAAGGTAAAAACACAGAGGAAATGAAATGGAGTCAAGGAGTTTATGCAATAAAGAGAATAGCATTGCTAGGATGGTGATCACCGGAGAGGGTCCCGGTATTCCAAGCCGTTGATTATTGTTCCCATTTCTTTGACTTTCAGCATGTACAGACTGAAGAAGTAAGTGTTCCCTTTTATAGGGTATTCCCAACCGCTACATGTGGGCCTTCCAGGGAAAAGGTTCGCTTCATTGCAACGTTCCTCTGGAGAAGGTGTCGAAGTTGTTGACAGATATTTTATTCCTCAACAACACCCCCACGAAACGAGTCATCTTTGGCTATCGTCACCGTGGTGTGCTAATAAGTGCTTAATTGTTTACAATTTGAGCCCTAATAGTTTATTTATCTTGTGCTAGTTCATTGTTATTTTATTTGTTTTTACATTGTCATTTTTAATTTTGATGAAAAGGTCAAAAGGAGCCAAAAGAGAAGAATTTCAGCAAAAGAATTGATGAGAGATTCAGGTGTGAATCCCAAGAAGGGGGAGCCATGGTGGGCCCATCCAAGTTGTTTCAAATTTTCAAGATTCCTTTGTAATTCTTTGGATAATCTAAAATTCATATTAGAAAGAATTAGAGAGCAAGAAAGCAAATAAGGAAGGAGAGAAGAAAAAGGAGAAAAAGAAGGAAGTTGCTAAGCAAGAGACCAAGCTAAGCTTACACGCCCAAAAAGGGGGTCCCACACTCTACCTAGCACGCCCCATATGGGCCTACTCTCATGTTCAAAGATTCAGATTTAGTCCCTTGAAAATAAATCTCAGATTTGTGGGTCCATGTGAGTAACTTTCAAAAAGCTATAAAGTGGGACTGGAATTAGAAAGTCTTGCACACCAAGAAAAGAAGACTTCTATCATCATCTAACTAGGAAACTTACTTGAAAAAGCAAGCAAGAGGTCTAATCACAAAAGGAAACAAAGCCTAAAAAGGAGGAAGCTCTTTACTAAAGATAGCTTTTGCAAAAAGCATAAAAGGGGACCAAAGGGGGATGGACGAGCACCACACACCCAACCCTAGCAGCCGTACATCATCAATTTCTGGAGATTTTTGAAGCCAAGGAGAAAGCAAGTTGCTGCTGGCCGTGCCCTTCATCTTCATCATCTTCTAGAGTTTTTCTTCTGACTATCTTTTCTATGTTATTTGTCATTACAAACATGAGTAGCTAAACTTTTAGGGCTAGGGTGTAATTAAAACCATAGCCTAATTTTATGCAGTTCCTTTTGGCATTCCTTAATTGAGATTTCAATTTTATTGGATGAGTTTTTAAACCATGCTTTTGATTTGATAAGTTGTGTATAAGCTATGCCAACCATGCCATGCTCAATTAAATTTAAGATTAGCTAACTTATCTTTGATTGATCTTGATGTTGAGCATCTAGGGTTTAGAAACCATGAACAATCTAGGTATATGCCATGCCTAGACTTATGCATTTATCATTTCCATTATTTTTATGCATCATGCGTGTATTGACTAGGACATATGCCATGCTTAGTTTTTGCAACTTGATGAACAATTCATGTAGTATGTCACTCGTAAATTAGGTTTAGGGAAATCATAATCTAGATACATATGCCATTGTCTAGGTTGATAAATGTCACCAATAAATCTGGTTTGGTGAAAGGATAATAAGGGACATGCATAGGACAGGTTAGGGGAGTAGATGAAACCCTAGTTCATTCATTCTCATTGTTTTCAATCCTAGTAGTATTCTTGTGTTAGGTTACTTTTCATTGTGCTTTTGATTTATTTTAATGGTTTTAACTAACTGTTTTTAGTAATTTCATTCAATCAACAAGCATTAAACCAACTTTTCATCCATTTAATATTCTGAATTTAGAGTTCTTTTTTACATTGATTTATCACAAGTCTTCGTGGGATTGACCTCATACTTACAATTCGTTATACTACATAGTGATCTTGTGCACTTGCGAGTTTAAGTTGTGTGCATATTAAGTTGCTTATTTCTAGGTTACTTGGTGCATACCATGTGCCCCACAAGGGCCCACCAAGATTGTTCTATCATTCAGGAATGCAGCTCTATACGCAATTTAGTAATTTCCAAGTGCCTGTAGTTTTCTTGTTTTTTTTCTCATTTTTTAGTTTCATAATGTCTCATCATGAACCTTTTATAATTGCACTACAACTTCATCATTAAACAGGCAGTTACATTTCAGTGGGGAAATCACTTTAAAGATAAACAAATGGCCTAGACTGTCTCCAAAAAGAGAATGGGCACTTAAAATTCTAATTCCAATAGAAAAAAATGGACAAATTTATTTTGTGGACCAGATCAATAATATAAATGTAGTGTAATGTACAGGGCCTAACTTTGGATAAGGATACATTTTGACAACATTTCCTGAGTTCCTTCTGTAATAGGCGTAAATGTGCACCCGAAAGAAATCCAGTATTTGAGTCAGAATCTCATTAGGTACTTTACATACATTAAATTCTTTGTAATTATATGGAACTCCTTATACGGTACTTATTTGTCTCAAAGCCGACAAAAATCAAGGAGCATAAATACCTATAACACAGAGCTCAAAGGTAAAGAAGGATCACTCGAGTGATATAGATATTAAAGAAAGAACATGGACAATCAATCCCGAGACATTTACTATCCAAGCTAACATGATCAACAAGCTCACTAAAAGTAGGATCTAACTCACATGCTTCATCGAATATAGGACATAACTCATAAGCTCAAAGCCAACAAAAAACAAGAAACACAAATACCTATAACACAAATCTCAAGACCCAGAGCTAAAATGTGAAAAAATGATAGCGGAGTAGAGAAAGAACCTGGACAATGAATCGTGAAGAAATTTGCTATCCAAGCTCACACGATCGACAAGATCATTAAAAATAGGACCTAATTCACATGCTTGTCTCCAGTTGCTTTGCGGAAAAACCAGGGGTAAAAGGGAAAAAGGAGCATGAACCAGACCCACACCAGGAACCGTTCCAGATCGCTGCAAGAAAAGAATCAGTGATCACAAATAAAAGGAAGGTAGCCTCTACTTGTTATATCGATGGATCCAGCAACAACTAAGTTACTAAAAAATACAGAAAACGTAAGAGCTTACAAGTTCTTATGAAATAACGACATTCAGAGTTCTACCCATGAAAAATACACATCTCAGATCTTATAAGCAATCTCAAATCCTCAATAACCATAATAAACTAGTTACCAACAAACAGTATGCATTTAATATATATATATATATATATAATAAAATAAAAAAACCAAACAAACTACATATAGCAAGAGAAGGACTATTTTCCTTTTTTGAATGTTAACTTCATTGGTGAGGGAGGCTACTAGAGTACAAGAGAGATATACTGTAAAAGCTCGAAAACACTAAGAGAAGCTAGAAAGCATAAGGCACAGACAATCCAATCAACACAAACTCTGCTCCTGCCTCCTTCCTCGGCCAAGGAATCCACCATGGAATTAGCAAGCCCTTTTAATAATGAATGAGCCTAGCAAGGTCTGCAGTGTCCTCCATCATGTCAACTAACCTCCAAAGAAGCTTACATTCACCAGACGCCCACCATATCACACAAAGAATCACCTTCCGCCAAGAGATTTTGGATATTTCCGTGATGAGCTTCACGGAGGCCAGTCCTCAAAGCTAACAATTCTGCCTGATCGCCTGTGCATCTACCGAATGGGCCGAAGCAGGAAATGATACTACATCGCAATCACGAATAAAATTGCTGATACCTGCAGGACCTGAGTTCCCAACAGTGCTGTCACGAAGATGTATAGAGAATGATATTTGTGGAAATGTTGGATCCCTCTAATGGGCCATCCTTCCTCCCTTTTATAATCTCATTTAGCCTTAATCAAGGCAATTCAAACTTAATACAATCTATCTGTTATGGAAAGTAAAGTTGTTAATAGATTTACAATGATTTGAGTATATCCTAACTTATCCCACATGATGGGTTGACTTGTTACAATGAATGGGCCTGGGCCTAGTGGGTATTGTGTCACTGGTGTTAACATGTGTTGTTCTTCTTCCCCCAGTTGAACGAACAAAACTATTTACTCAATCATCCAAGTGTGCTTTTCTAGGCTATGCGAATGACAAAAAAGGATTTTTCTGTTACGATCCTAAGGTGAAACGTATCAGGACCTCTCGTAATGTCGTGTTTTTTGAAAATCAGTATTTTTTCCAACATCATTTATATGATGATAATCCTACTGTGCTGTCCCTTGTTCCTGACTTTTGTGATAATCATGTTCCTTCTACGGACTCTATCAAGCCTTTACTTGTGTATGAAAGGCGTCGGCAAGAAAATATGATTGCACCTGAGCCTCCTGATTTGTCAGCTTCCTCGGCACTTGACCCAGCTCCTGCTCCAGACATCTCCCAGTCAGTTCCTCTTCGTCGATCCTCTACAACACCACCCCCCCCCCCCCCCCCCCCCCCCCCCGCGCGCGCTATCGGTTTGGCTTTACCCATACATCCTTACTTGCTACTTTATCTTCTGTTCACATTCCTAATCATTTTTCCCAAGCAATGCAACATGAGTGTTGGCGGCAGGCCATGCAGGAAGAACTTGACGCTCTCAAAGTGAATCACACATGGGATGTGGTTCATTGTCCTCCGTCCATCAAACCCATTGGCTGTAAGTGGGCTTACTCTATCAAGCTACATTCTGACAATACTCTGGCACATTATAAGGCTCAGTTAGTGGTACTTGGCAACCGTCAGGAGTATGGTATTGACTATGATGAGACATTTGCTCCGGTGGCCCAGATGACAACGGTGCGTACTATTCTTGCTATTGCAGCATCACGCTCATGGCCACTTCATCAGATGGATGTGAAGAATACCTTCCTCCGCGGAGATCTTAAAGAGGAGAAGTGTACATGCGTCTTCCTCAAGAATATGATACTACTTCTAAAAACGAGGTGGCACGGCTCCGTCGCTCGCTGTATGGACTCAAACAAGCACCTAGAGCCTGGTTTGAAAATTCTCGTTCTACTCTGCTTCATCTTGGATTTGCTCAAAGTCCCTATGATCCTTCATTGTTCCTGAATAACACTGCTCAAGCTACCACCATACTTCTCATATATGTGGATGATATCATCATCACAAGCACTCACAGTAAAATAATCCATAGTCTTCAACCATCATTTCAAACTGCATTCCATAAGAAAGACCTAGGTCCATTATCATATTTCTTGGGTCTTGAGGTACAATAGTCTAGGAATGGACTGTTTTTACATCAACATAAGTACGCTACTGATCTCATTGATCTTGTCGGCCAAAAGGATGCTACACCTGTGGACACTCCATTAGAAGTCAATGTGAAACTCCAGAAAGATGATGGGGACCTCCTCTCCAACCCCACCTCCTACAGACGCTTAGTCGGGAGTCTAGTCTACTTGACCATCACTTGGCCTAACATCTCATATGCGGTGAATGTTGTTAGTCAATTCGTGACAGCACTGCGACATCATCATCTGGTTGCTGTCAAACGGATCATTCGGTACATTCTTGGTTCTCCGACACGAGGCTTGGTTTATCCAATTAGCACACCACTCACACTAAATGCTTATTCTGATGCCGACTAGGCCGGATGCCCGAATACTCGCCGATCCACTACAGGCTGGAGTATGTATTTAGGTGAATCGCTCATCTCTTGGAAATGCAAAAGGCAAGAACGGGTCTCCAGATCTTCCACTGAATCCGAATATCATGCCATGTCATCTGCTATTTCGATATCCTTTAGCTTTGTGGCTTACTTGCAGATCTTGGGTTTCCTCAAACCTCAGCTACCCCACTTCATGCAAACAATACTAATTCCATCCGTATCACTGAGAATCCAGTCTTCCATGAACGGACAAAACATATTGAGGTGGATTGTCATTTTATTCAAGATGAATATAATCGCAAGGTCATTAGTCTTCCACATGTTTCCAGTGAACTCCAAATTGTGGATATCCTCACCAAAGGATTGCCTCGTCCACGACATGAGTTCTTGATTCGCAAATTGCTGCTATTTTACCATCGTCAATTTGAGGGGGGGTGTTAACACCAGTGACACAAAGCCCACTAGGCCCAGGCCCATTCATTGTAACAAATCAACCCATCATGTGGGATAAGTTAGGATACACTCAAATCATTGTAAATCTATTAATAGCTTTACTTTCCATAACAAATAGATTATAAAAGGGAGGAAGGATCATCCATTAGAAGGATCCAATATTTCCACAAATATCATTCTCAATCCATCTTAGTGACAAAACATACACACCCAAAAGTATGGAGATGAGAATAAGTAGGATGCTTATGAAATAAACGAAAACTAAGGCGTGTCATTGTCTATACGAGGGGATGGTAGTCTATTAATAATATGAACACGACAGAGCTTCAGGCCAAAATTTTGGTGGAACAGATGATTCTAAGAGAAGTGACCTACCAATGTCCAAAAGGTGTATGTTTTTTCTCTCAGACACACCATTTTGTTCTGGTGTATAAGGACAAGATTTCTGAGAAATGATCCCTTTAGTTTGCAAAAAATTCTGAAACTCATTAGAAACATATTCACCACCAGAATCTACGCTAAGTGTTTTAATGGATGTGGAGAAGTGATTTTCTACATAAGCTAATTAAATTTTAAAAGTAACAAACACCTCAGTTTTGAATGTAAGAAATAAATTCATGTAAAAAACTGTAATCATCAATAAATGTAGCAAAATACTTAAAATGAGAATGAGATATGACAGGTGCTATACCCCATACATTGCTATGAACAAGATCAAAGCATTTCAATGATAATGTGGTACTGATGGGAAAAGGAAGAGCCTTACTCTTGCTCATTTTACAACTAGAACAATCAAAAGAAGCATCTTTAAGAGAAATTTTATTATCATGAAGCAAACCAGATTGAAACAAAGACAACAAAGTACGAGAATGAGGATGGCCTAATCTATTGTGCCATAATCGGCTCTTATTCGAACTAGAAGCAGAAAACAAAGCAAGGGCAACCAAATTCCTATCTTGTGTAGAGAGTTGTAGCGGAAAAAGACAGCCACACTTAGGTCCCTTCGCTATCACCTCCCCCGATGCTTGATCTTGTATCACACAACTAGAACGCGAAAACGAGACAGAACAATGGTTATCAACTAGTTGGCCAACAGATAATAAATTTGTAAATAACTGAGGAGAAAGAAAGACATGACTCAAATGTAAGGGATGTGAGATCTTACCGATGGCAGTAATGGGTATACTGCCACCATTTGCGGTATTGATTCGGAGATTTCCATCATAAGGCTTTACTTGAGATAAATTATCAGAAGAGTGGGCCATATGATTAGAAGCCCCTGAATCCATATACCAGGTAGAGTTTGAACGTTTGGGTGCACCTGAAAAACCAAAAACAGAAAAGGCATTTACTATCATCTGTTGAACCATTTCAGGGGTAAGAGATGTGGAAGGAGGAGGCTGAGCAGGTATGACTGTAGTGGCAGCAAGACTAAATGCAGAAGAGGACGCATCTAGGGTTGCCAGATTAGCCTTCTATGAGGAAAACTGAGCACAGCGCCGACGTTCCAGAATAACATGGCCTTTGCGTTTGCAGTAAGAGCAGAATTTCTGATTGCATTGAGTGGAGACATGTCCATACTTCTGACAACAATAACACTGTACGTTGGTCATGTCTCTGTTTTGCTGTTTGGGATGAGCAAGATAGGCAGCAGTCAGTGGTTCTGGAGAAATTGCTTGTTGAAGAGTAGCGTGAGTTGTAAGACGTTGTTCCTCGCGAAGAAGCTCTCTTAAGCAAGAATCAATAGATGGGGGAGGCACCCTGCTCATCAGATTTTGAACGTACTTGTTCAAATTCATACCTCAGTTTCATCAAGAATTGATCTCACTGACCAGTGGAATGAATGCTTTGAACCACCACAATCGAGGCATCAGGTAGACTTGAGTAAATGATCTCAGTATAGTCCATCCATAAGTGAATAAAATGAGAGTAATATTCTTGAATGGACATTGTCCCTTGATTAAACTGAGATAGCCCATGTTCTAAGTAGAAACATCTGGAGGAGTTATGCTGTTGATACACCTATCTGAGATAGTCCCACATTCCTTTTGCTGTTTTATATGGCCGGAGATTCAGAATGTATTGTGGATCCACTAACCCCAGAAGCCAAGTCATGATTTGGGCATCCTTGGTTTCCCATTTAGATACTGCCTTGACATCCTCTAAAGGTTTAGGATCAGTCCCCTCAACATTTCCCCATAACTCTTTTCCCTTAAAGTATATTTGGAATTGGAATGCCCATGATGAATAATTTGTACCATTGAATTTAACCAAGTAAGTTTCACTTTTGTCCATGATTATAACTCAAAATTACTAGACCAGCAGGCCTGTTTTGATCAAGTAATTCCAAACAAGAAGAGAAGTTGTGACGTAAAATTACCCCAGCGGTAATTCCAACTACAATCAGCAGAAACCAGAAATTGTAAAATCTAAACAATGCAGAAATGTCAGAAGACTATCTGTGAACAATTTCACCAAAAAATAGGTCCAGGCGACCTATATTTTGTCTCCTAATTCCCTGCGTGGGGCCCACTGCTTGATCTAATTGAGAATCAAATCAACAAGATTCAAGTAGAATCAAAATATCTTCCCAGCAATACAAGATTCATCAACATCCATCCATAATCCAAGATTTTGTACGGCTATAATCAAAACTATCTTAGAAAACTAGAAAATCACAAGTTGGGTCAAATGACCTACCTCCAATCTTGGAAAAATGTTGAAAAAATCTCCAAAATTACCAGGAGAGGAGGTCAACCACTGCTGTAGGGATTTTGGGACACGCCATGATGATCGCAGGTGGGCCACTGTTGATCATATCATGACAGAAGAGGTTTCCAACATCTGTCTGCTTCCAAAGAACACAGATCCCTAATCTGGTTGTTGCCAAGATTACAAATCCATGATCTGTTTGCTTTTCCCAAGAGTTGTTTTGAGAACAGTAGGTTTTCAAGAACTTCCCATGATCAGTAACTGCTCTGATACCATGTCACGAAGATGGATAGAGAATGATATTTGTGGAAATGTTGGATCCCTCTAATGGACCATCCTTCCTCCCTTTTATAATCTCATTTACCCTTAATCAAGGGAATTCAAACTTAATACAATCTATCTGTTATGGAAAGTAAAGCTGTTAATAGATTTACAGTGATTTGAGTATATCCTAACTTATCCCACGTGATGGGTTGATTTGTTACAATGAATGGGCCTAGGCCTAGTGGGCTTTGTGTCACTGGTGTTAACAAGTACTACAGTCAAAGTTCAGCTTGAAGAAACCTTCTGGCGTGGGGGCTCCAACAAACAACTATGGAAGATCAAATAGTATGGAAGAAAGCAACCTCCTCCCCAACTCATTAAATTGGTATATGAGAAGTCCCAAAACTATCAGGATTGACACCCAGTAAGCAACATGGAAACTCGCCTCATCCACCAAAACTTCAACCAGGGAGGATTTTCCTTCAAAGCAGCACACATTGTGCTCCTTCCAAATCAAGCAAATAATGGCCATAAAATCGACCTTCCACATGATAATGCTCCCAGACAACCCGACCATCAACTCCAAGCCTCAAATAATTGAGGGAAATTAGCAGGAAGCACCCATTTGGGGTTGAAACACTTATGCATTGAGTTCCATAATGATACAGCTATCTTAACCTTAGGACTAAATGATCAATTGATTCTGTATCTTGCAAACACATACAACAAGCATTCACATCCACCGTAAGGATTTTACCATGGAGGGCTAACCATCCAAAAGCTAGAATCCACAGGGGAACCTTGACATTCCAAATTCTGCTTAAAGGGAGAAGAAAAACAGGCCTTGCCACTAGAGTCGAATATAGGGAAGAAACCGAGAAGGAGCCATCCATCGAAGCAGTCCACACCTTCCGATCAAAACCCACCACCGGAACATAAATTCTGGTGACCACATCTAGCATGGAGAAGAGATGACCTGACCCTCCTTTCCCTCTATTAGGTCCCTTCTGAAGACGAGACCCCAGACCATTAAATTACCTAATCCGTCTATATAATGGTAACCATTGTACTACTAACCCTAGCACAAGCTAATACGCAAGGGGAACTAACTCACAACGAATGAATATATAATGCAATCATCTGTGCCAATGGGGTATCGAATTTTTGTCGTGAAGACTTCTGTGACTAAAAAAATACCCCTTCAAATGCTAGACTGCCAGGAGTTGGAAGCAGGAACTACCCACCCATTCCTGCTCACACCATACTTAGCCATAATAATCTACTTCCATAGGCTAACCTAATCATCCCCTAGCCTCCATCATTGTGCAAAATAGCGGCCGCTACATAGCGTAGTGGCTGCATTATTGGCCATAGCGGTTGAGGCTGTTACGCTATTTTGAAAATAACGGCGCCACAGTCTAAACCCTAGTAGATCCAACCAATTTTAATTTAAAATGTAGTTTTTCCTATTTCTTCTCCTTAATGGACTTTCCTAAAGTAGTCTATACACTGATATGGCTCCAAATCATTAAAACAACACAAGATTGGTAGCTACATAAGATTTGAGTTCTTTTGACTACTTAAAAAAACTCATATCACTACACCCCTACGTATCGCCTGCTATGTAGCGTTTTGACCACTTGCCACTAAGCCCGCGGCAACTGCTTATTTTGATCTTTGGCCTCCATAACCATTTACACAAAAGAGCTTGGTTCATCAGTCTAATGAGCCTAAAACCTAGACTACCTTGTTAGATCTACATACCAAATCCCATGCCACAGGGCGGAACTTACCATTCCAAAGAAAGTCCCATTGAAGTTTTTCTACACGAGCAACCTTTGCCAAACATTTGAAAAGCAACATATAATAAAGATAGAATGTTAGATATGGCAGCCTTAATTAGGGTGATCCAGCCCCCAAATGGAAGGTACCTTGTTTTCCAAGTGGCCAGCCTTGTTTTCCATTCTTTTTGCCACCAGGTCCTAAAGAGCGATTTTCATTTGAGGTGGGCGGACAATGGGCATAATTTTAATTTCTTCATTATTTTGTCGTCTGAGGGGGGGCAAGGGCTTATATTTTATAGAGGCATAGGCTTTTTCTTCGTGGCTCAGCTTGCATGTTTCGCACTTTTTCCAGGTTTGCCAGGGGCGAGTGCTCCCAAGAAACAGTACCTGGGCCCCGCCCGTCTTCCTGTACACAAAGGAGAGTAAGATATTTGGCTGAAGAGAGCTTGCTTTGCAACTTCCTCTTGGAGGCAATCAAAGTCCGAACAAACCGCTAGGAGCTCACTTTTGAAGAAATCAACTCGCATCGCTGATATTGGTTCAAAACATAACAAAGTAGCCTCCATGTTCCTCAGTCAGCTCGCAAAAAATCATGGTGTCATCTGCAAACTGAAGGTGGTTAATAGAAGGAGCTTCTCTGGCCAGTTTTAAGCCTGAAATAAAACCAACCTTCCCTGCAGCATCAATCATCCTGCTAAGGGCCTCTCTGATAAGCACAAAGGCGCAAACCCCATTGAGCAAGAATGAAGCCTTTTGGGGATCCAGTGATGCTAATAGAAAGGTACGTTGAAGATATGCATTCCATGATCCATCCCCTCCAAGTAGCACCAAGGCCCATCCACCCTATCATATATTGAAGGAAATCCCAATTGACCCTGCCATATGCCTTCTCAAGATCTAACTAGAAAACCGAGCACAAATTTCAAATCCTGAATCTGGAGTGAATGCATTCATTAGCAATTAGGACTTTGTCAAGAATCTATTTGCCATGAATGAAAGCCCCTTGATTCAAAGAAATAATTGCTGAAAGGACTTTCCGAAGTCTAGTTACCAAAACTTTAGCAAGAACCATATTAATGTACCCAATCAAACTAATGGGCCAAAAGTCTTTAAAACTATCTGCGCCTGTTTTTTTCTTTTCTTTTCTTTTCTTTTTTCAGAATGAGGGCAATGAAGCCCCTGTCTATTTGGAGAGTCTGCTTTTGGCATGGAACTCAATAAACAAAGCCAAAAAAACTTACTTTAAAACTCCCCAAAACCTCTGCTCCCTAAACTTGAAATTCTAGTAGCAAATCCTCTGACAATATGAATGCCTCTTTTAAGACCAATAGCTGACCTAACATGTACATGTACCCAATGCATCCACAATTTTTAACCCCAATCTTTTCTCACCTACATATGAAGAATGGACTGACATACAAAGTTAAGAGCATCCATTGTCATGAAAGTTGTCCGGTTCAACATCTGAATTGTATAGTGATCACCTATTTGTATCCCAGCCCATTCACATTGATAATATACTTCATTTTCTAAATGAAACATACAATTTACAATTTGAATTGGATGATGTACTGGTTGATCTGCACAATTTTCCCAATTCGGAGTAGAAATTAAATGTAAAGTTTCCGCCGAAAACAATGACTTGCATAAAAATCTACCTAAGTTTTAACACTCATCCATATCTACGAATGAGTAACTAGAGCACCGGTTAGGCATCTCCCATTAGAAGAGCTAGGTCCCAGGATTAAGTCTGCAAGGACTTATGTACTAGTTTCTATTTTGCCTGAACCAATAATGTAACATTTATTCAAAAAAAAAGTTATCAACCAGATCCAGCTTATCAGTTTTTAATTTGGTCCATGTTAGTCACACTAAAACCAAACCAAAAGACTCTACAGCCAATTAAGAGAATTGGAAGCAACGATAAGACATTTGATGATTTGAACTTGCACAAGCATGACTTATTTTAAACTTTCTGATCTAAGAAATCACTATAGTATCTATCAGTAGAAATAAAAACAATTTTGATCTGATAAGAAATAAGTGTAAAAAATGATCACTTTTATCTTAACGCAGTAACTGACCAATATGAGAAATGATTTTCAGAAACAGTAGCTATCAGTCTACCAGTTAAGTAAACAGGTATAAACAGAAATAGTCTTAAATCAGCAAACGCTATTCACCACTAACGATGGTGACCCATGATGTCGACCTAAACACCTGAGCGGGTATTTAAAATTAAATGATGTTACAGTATACAACAGACATAAATAAGCATACAAGTCATCAATCAGTACATACGAATGTAGAACATCTGCAAGTGTTGCATTTACCATCTGCATTAGTACAAACCTACACAAAATTCCCACATATCTAAGACAATACCCACGTCAAACCTTTCAATTCCCATTGAAATCAGTAAGAGTTTCACTGCAATAAGTTCAATTGAGTCAACTCTTAGAGCCACTGGAATAACAGGCCTGTCCTAACAAAACTCATCCACATCAATCCACCAGACAGAGACAAAAACAACCAAAATAACAATAAATTAACAGTGCTAATGACTCAACTGACATACTGCACACATAAAAACCATCAGAAAAAAAAAAATGGAGGAATCTATTACTAAGTCAAACTTTCACAATTGATAATCTCACATGCACTACATAGACAATCTCTTCTTCTTCCACTTCGTTATCAAATCAAACTATCATGAGAAGGGAAGAAAGAAAGAAAGAAATAAAAGAACCTGGACACTTTTGTCTCCAACAACAAACCCATGAAGAGAACTCCAGACCAGAGCTTCTGAAACCAGTTGTTGAAGCAAGTCAGGGGAGATATTATTATCAGACCCACATAGTGGTTTCTCATTACTTCCATCATATGTTTCTGACCCATCAGATTTTCCACACTTCAAAGGCTCCATACAAGAATGAAAATCTAAAGAAGAGGGTTTGTATATGGCCCTGGGGTTTTTCTTGAAATGGACTTGATAAATACTGGTGGTGGGAGTGAATGCAGAGGTGGGTTTTGGGTTGGATGAAAGGCAGATGTTATTGGAGATAGAGAGAAAAAAGGAAGAAGACCCAAAACCCATTCTTCTCCATGGGTGATTGTGACTCTTTCTCTCTCTCTTGTCCCAGTGTGGCAGTGTCTTTCTCAGGGTTTCTTGTGCTATAAATATTTCTTTCTTTCCTCTTTCTTTAAAAAAGTTGTTTTTTCTTTAATTCAGAACAACATACTTTCCAACAATGGAGTTCCCCAATGAAGGGTTGGTGTTGGAATAGATATGGATAGAAATGGGTCAGGTCAGGTGAGCCCACCCACTCAAGCCTTACTAAATGAAGGGTTCATTTGGAAATACGCTTCAGCACCCACCTGGCCCATCACATTCACTGTTCTCTTATCAATTAGTGCTCCCCAAAATTTTATAGTGGATGAGCAAAAGGGGGAAAACCTTTAAACTCAATTGGGCATTAATGATTGTTGATTGTTGATTTGGGTACTTAGTCATGGACCTTAATGATCTGAAGCCATATTTTTGGGATGGTCCTACAGTTAATGGGGGTACCAATTGGGCCTCCCCCATGAGGGTGTCCAGCCGGGATCGGCTTTTAAAAAGACTGTAAAATGAGAGCTTTTCTTTTTCATATGAACCCAAGGTCGGATTCGCACAAGATTTTTGCATTTGAGGGCCAGATTTGGACAATACTAGGCCCAACCACCCTGTCTAGCCTTCTTATTTTTATTTGAGTGGGGCAAGCAATGCATAATTCTTATGTGTGTATGTGTTTATTATTATTTTTCTTTCACCGGCTTATCTAGTTACAATTTTTATATATGTAGTAGGTCTAATGTTCAACTCCAATGGCCGCCTTTTGGATGGGCCTTGTATATGTGGTGGGTCTAATGTTCAACTCTAATGGCCTTCTTTTGGATGGACCACAACCTAGAAGATAGAGCGCTACAAAGTCTCAATAGCATGCTGTAGAACAAATTAAGAGACGGTTTTTCTCTTTTTTTAATATATAGGATTCATTTGTTTGTTCAGCATTTAGTTTTATGAGAATTCAACGCAATGCGATCTATCAAAGGCCTAAAATTGGTGAGTTTAAAAATAAGGTTCACCAATACTGTCAAATACTTTCTCTTGGATAATAAATACTTGCCTAAACTGTGCAGGACCTCCAAGTGCTTTGAGCCACCATGGACCCGACCTATATATATTGAGAGTAGGGATTGGACAACCATGGCCCCTGGCCAAGTCTGACCCTTTGGCATCTCAAGTAGTCTACTTACCAAACCGAACCTGAATTTAGCACATGGAAGTAGTCAGACCACATGCATGAACATTGCCGGGAATTTTTATTATTATTTTTTTTTTAACTTCTTTTTTGTCATTCCTTATTCTGGATAGGTGGGCTTACTTTTGACAAATCCAAGCCATTCACACTCACAGCTTCAATCCATGAGTTGGCACTCTCCCAAACTTTTAACCAATTGGACCATTCTCCAGCATGATATAGGATTTAGATGTTTTTTGCATTTTTTAAATATTTCTCGAAATTCACTAGGGTCTGAGATATAGAACTTTGTGTCTTAATGGAGGACCCCTATCCTCAGCCCGCTCAATGGTCTGGGCCCTACTTGGGGACCCACATGGGAATGAGAATGAGGGGATTCGAAGGACGCACAGGGCCCTCCTCTCTACAAAAAAATTAGCCATGTCCTTAATTTCTATCATCTCCATCTGGGCCACAAAAGTTTAACGGCACTTGATCCAACAGTCTAGTTTAATCGAATCGTGCCAGATTTTGGTGGACAAATACAATTCAAGAGGGGCCTATGTGTAGTCCATTTGGATGGGCCAAACAGTGGGCCCCACCTTAAGCAGCAGACGACCCTCTCCCATCAACTCGAGCTGAGGAGAGGGCTA
The DNA here is from genome assembly GCA_029852735.1 of Persea americana. Taxonomy (NCBI): domain Eukaryota; kingdom Viridiplantae; phylum Streptophyta; class Magnoliopsida; order Laurales; family Lauraceae; genus Persea; species Persea americana. Next base: position 34,158,161 of record CM056818.1, read on the forward strand.
ACCGTCTCAATATTTATCATTTACATGAAAATAATGAATGTTTTAATAAATGAATTGAGGCCCACATATCTATGGTTGGGTTTTTTCTCCACCTATTTTCCAAAATCTATAATGATTATTTTTATCTCCCAAGCCATTGCATATAATAAATGCACTAGTGCCTCCCTAAGGAGTGAGATGGGTAATAGATACTCTTCAAACTTATGAAAATTTATGCATGTGTCATCGGGTGCAAACAAACAAAACAATTCTTCTGTGCATACGCTTCAGCACGAGCATGCATCCAAATCATCACCTAAGGTGGGAAACTCTTGAATTTTACCGAGTCCCATGTGATGAAGCGCACACTATCTATGCAGGGGAAAATCGTCCATGCAAACAAAAGACCCTAGGGCACGTTTGGTAACGGGAGAGGAATCCTCTCTTCAAAGAAATCTTTGGTTCCACAGAATTAGACTTTCTCCTTTGAAGATTTTTTAGGGAGAGGATTCATCGCATTCCAAGTTTGGCGCGCACTGAGGAATCAGCGATGATTCATTCGGATCCAAGTTTGGAAACGAGAAAGGAATCCGCACAAAAAAAAAAAAAAGAAACGAATTTCTCCATCTCAAATCCTTTAACATAACCCAAAAAATATTCCAAATCCTCTAATCCGTCCTTAACCATTTTACACACATAAAATAATTTATGGAAATTTTGATAGGAATCTCCCTTAACAGGAAAGCTTTTCTTCATCAATCTCCATTTATGCTTTGTGTGTAATAGTTACCATTTAACAGGAGAGCTTTTTTTTTTTTTTTCATCAAACTGCACTTTCATCGATTGTGTGTAATAGTTTCAGTGTCATCTATATTATGTAGATGAAGTTAGTGTTTACAAAAGACGGTCTACTATTTGATGTGGACAGAACTTGCGCCCCATTGTGTGTAATGGTTTCAGTGTCTCCTATGTATTGTATGTGTAGTAGTTTGTCCAAAAGAAAGTTCCCTCCTAGCATTTGTGTGATTGTTTGTCCAAAACCAATATAAAATGGCCCCACTTTTGAAAAAAGGTATTGTACGAATCATTAGAGTGTTACATTTTTTTTATGGGCCCTATAATGTGGATGATAAAGATTGGAGAGAACCTGAAGACAATATATTAACTATGATCTAAGTCCTATCAGATCTGATATTGGTTTCTTCTAATGGTTGCTGCAGAAATCTCAAACACGAGTATGGTCTTCTAAGTGGATACGAGTAACTTTCAAGGAGCGTCTTTGAGTTGAGTAAGTTTTCCACCCAAGGAGCACTCATGTTTCAAGGTCTTTAAATATCACATAATAGCCATTTCTAAGCATCTAGCAGTGCCACAGGCGTGTAACATGCTATAAGATTTCAAGTGCATTCAGTGTTTAGCATTACTCATGGCTACTTGAGGTTTCAATTAGGAGAAAAAAAATTAATTTAGATGATATCTTAAGAAGAAACAATGTCAAAATCAATGAGCAAGAGGAACACATCACTCTATTAGAAAAACCTTACACGAGTTCAATTAACATAACATATTAAACATTATAATAAACTTCAGTACATATCAAACAATTGGTCTCTCACAGAATATATAAAAAATACACTCAAATTCTTTCATACTTGTGTATCTAGCCTTAAGAATATTAGACGAACATCTTATAATCTCTTCTCAATTTTTGCTTAAGAATTGGCATTGTAGACTCTGCCATCAGAAAGCTGTGTCAGAAATAAGCTGTATGAACTAAATCGGGGAAGTTAAGGTGAATGGTAATTAGCTCCTTCATTCTGTTGCTCGGGTTCATCAACAGCAAGTGGCTTTGGTGTCGCAAAATGTAGTAGAGGGTTTAATCGCTGTTAAGCTAGTATTCAAGTTGATCAAGCTCATATGACTCCTCTATATCATCGTCGTCAAAATCATTGTGAATCAAACTTGATGCCATCTAAACAGTTTGCACTAAAAGAAACAGAGAGAGAGAGAGAAAGAGAAAGAGAAATAAAATAAGGAGATGATGCAATATAGAAATGTTACCATTTTTACAAGAAAAAAAATAAACTTAAAGAATCAATAGCTTACATAACTTGTTGATAACGGAACCTCTAAATACCACTAATATATAATGAATGGAACCTCTAATGAGACAGACTTAATATAAAGGACCATTCAAAAGAAAAGAAAAGAAAAGACAGGTTTAATATAAAGGACAATGCACTGAGTCCGTTTTCGAATGAAGAAAAAACAATCAAATAAAGCAAAATGCACTGAATCCATTCCCCTCATTTTCAAAGAACTTAGGTTTACTATTAAAATAAAAATAAAAATAAAAAAAAGGCAAGTTGCAAACTTCCATTTTTTCTAAGAACATATGTTTTAATATAAGAAACTTGAGCATGCTCAAGTACCTAGAAAAATGCAGCTCATAGCTCTCATTTTACAAGTTACAATTGCATATAAAAGAAAGTGTGAAGAGCTTATGAACAAAGGACTAGATGAAGAAGAAACAGGGGAGGGGAAAAAGAGCTGAAACTCTCCAAGGTCATTTTATGGATAGTTTGGGGCATGTTTTTCCTTTGTTGCCTTTGTACATGTAAAAGAATGGATAGAAAATTAGGATTTTAAATTAATTCATTCTAGTGTTTTTCTATATCTAATTATGCAATTCTACCTTGTTTTCAATCTGCTAAGTATGTTCATCGATTTGCATTTATGCTTTCCATTAGGTGGGAGCCTGGCTCCCATTAGGCCTATTTCCAACTATTTCAATAGATCCTACTTGGGTAAGTGGTCCTTGTAAACAAAAAAAAAAAATTTATTTGGGATTCTACACCGGATCTCTCTTTGAGAATTGTCTAGATTGTTTCAAGCTTTTAAATAGCATGAAAAGATCTGAACTTGGCATAAAATGACAGGAATAATTTTAAATAATTTGAAATATTTTAAACATATCTGAAACAAAACCATTTTAACTATTGAGAACCACAACAGGTCTATGGGTTTCCAGTGGTCTCCATCTAATACATGTAAGTATGGAAAAACTATGGATCTATCATTTACCTTCTAGGTCAAAACACCCTCTGAGAGCTAACCATGTGAGCAGTGTACCATGCTGCCAAGTTCTTTACATTCCAAGATGGGAAGCTATCATTTATATGTTTGATGAAAATGCATTGAACTAGAAGCCATGCATTGGCCAAATTCCAACACCAAATGACCAACAGAGAGTGACAATGTTGTTAGTTCAAGGAATGGAGAACAGGTCACCATGAAACAAGGGGAAGCCAAAATTACTTATGAACAATATAATACAAAAGAACATAAAATATGAATGATATAATGAAAACCTATCCTATTCTAAGTAGAAAACCTACCTTCCATTGTGTGCAGGCACACAAGCACACCATATGTTTCCAAAACATTGGAGGTCTTCCGCCACAAAGTTTACTCCCTCCATGATGTTAAAAAATATCTGCCCAAACAAGGGGGACAAACAAATTGGTTACATGCTGCAATTGTGATATGGAGTCTTGGGAGTAAAAGCTGACTCGTGTAACGCCTCAATTCCGAATACCGAAGTTACAGCTAAGGTACCCGAAATTGGCGCGCTACTTCCCGAAAAATTTGAGAACTTCCAAGATCGTAGTCCACAGTGAGGTCAAATTTTTATAACTTTTTGGACAATGATATAATCAACAGTTATATTGCGGAAGCATAAGTAAAAATAGCGAAAGCAATGAGTATCAAGTAAATGAGTCAAATACAACTGGGCAAAAGTCTAACAAATCTCAAAGTATAATAATTAAGAGTTTATACAAACTGTCTATCTGCCCACTCACTACAAGAGACTCTCAAAAACCCAAAAAGATTTGCACTCATTCCTCTTGTGCAAGCGCTCCATCATCCGTCTCAACCACCTAGTCATCCGGCCCGCACCCGTAGTCACCTACTACAGGCGCCTCATAGTACGCGTCATTCGCGGGGTCATGGTCCGAACCTAAGCACCAAAGATGGGTTAGATCCAAGGATCTGGCAAGGCACCATATGCAAATAACACAGGATGTATACAACAAAAGAGAATAGAGACGTGCATGTAATCATAAGAGTAACAAAGGAACACGATCTAGACAATTGAGCAGTAATTAACAGTTTAGAATCAGAAATGTAAAGTAATCTAATCTAATCAGATAACAAATGGCACATTCACACAAGCTGGTTATACCGCGAGATATTATGTCACGGCCCTCCCATACTGTAAACATCTCATACTGTAAACAGCTGCAGTGAGGAAAGGGTAAGACAACCATACAAGAGATAACAGCCCTGCTAATAACAATATACATAAATATAACACCGGTCACACCCCTTTATCAGATCATATCGGACCCCATATCACACCGTCCGTCTAATCACAGCTCATCATAATTGCTCTAATCGTAACCAAAATAGCTCATACCAGCAATGATCAGTCAACTGGCTAAGCTTAGATCAACTGAGTGAATGTTTAGTGTCGACCTAGGAAATAAGTACAGGTCTGTGTCTATCTAGGCTTATCTTGCGTGAGCAAGGTCCTAACCAAGTCTCTAAGAGGTTAAGGTACAATATCATGGAACACCATCCAATATCAAAGTCCAAGTCCAACATTATTGGATCCACACCGAGGCCCACAACCTTGGCCTGAGGCAATACAAGTACAATGCCATATTTGTTTCACAAGTAATCATCTCATGCTCATACACAATGAGCCAACAATCCATTAAAACTAATATCTCCATTCTAGGGTTCCACATACCCAATCTTAGGCCGTACGAGGGCCCGCCTAGCCACAGACATGGGTTAATCATCTCCAATTACATCCTTGGGTCACCACTAAGTAATCCTAGGTTCAGGTCCTCCAATTCCCATTAATTAACAGGTTCATATCAATAATAAAGATAGGAGAAAAGAACATTACATATAATCCTCCAAATCATAGAATCAAGTGGAATAGACAAAGGTCCAATCCTAGGTAATGGTCCACTCTTGGTTCAGGGCCTCGTCATGTAATTGGATCCCTAACTGTAGTCTAGATGTCAAAAAGATAATAAATCTAGTGCTCCTGAAGTTATGAACATCATTGACTACATTTAAGGATCGAATCATTGACGATTCAAATCCCAAAAACCCATTTGGTGGACCCCACGAGTCAAGGCTGAACCACACCATTGATTCGTGCTTGGTACACTTGATGGAAGCCTATTTGGATGGTCAATGGACCCCACATTTGATCAAATATCAAAGAAACTGAAATCTGGAAAACTCATTGTACCCAGTTTGCCCAGTCGACATCATCCCCTTGGATGTCGACTGGGTACACTGGATGTTGACCCCCAAGTCGACATCCTGCGGTGTCCCCAGTCGACATCGTGGCCATGATGTCGAACGGGTCCACTGGGACCTGGAGCTAAACAGCTAGGGGGTTCCTCAGGTTTTGCTGTGTATCCGGTTGACATCATGGCCTTGATGTCGACCGGGTACACAAGGTTCTGACCTATCTGAGAAATCTCAAGTCTCAGTTATTTTCTGCAAAGTTATGTGTATCCGGTCTACCGGGTACAGGGTTCAGTCGACCGAGTACACTGCCTGTAAATTTTTACAGAGGCTAATTGGGACTTGACTTTCTTTGTATTCGGTGTGCCCAGTCGACCGAGCTGGGGGCCGGTCAACCGAGTACACGTGCTGAGTGAAATTTCCAGAATTCTGGGATTTTCCTTCTCAACCCATTTTTCCTCTAATTCATCCTCAATCTCTTCCATTCATTACATAAACACAAGTAAACAACAAAACACTTCTATGACCTCCAACCATCATCCAACCAGGCCATTGATCTTCCAAATTGGAATGCCCATCCATCAAATGGTCATCATCCATAAACAAAGCTCAAAAGGAAAGATCTAAACATGCATATCTATCTAATTGAATTGAATTACAAAATCAAGAGAAGAACAGCATGCATCATGTAAAATTAGCATAGGGTACTTGCCTCAATTCGAAATTGGTAATAGAGTTGAGAAAGAGATGAGAATTCTAAGCTCCTAAGAGTGTTGATAGTACAATTTGGGTGATCTCTAACTTCTCCTTGTGCTGGAATTTGGGGAATTAGGGTTTCTTAGGGAGAGGTAGGGAAGATGAGAGTGAATTAGGGTTTTAGGCTATGTTTGCAATAGTTGGGCTTATATAGATTATGGTTTAGGACAATTACCAAAATGGTAGTTTAATTGTGAATGGAAAATAGATAGGGTCATGGGTAATTAGGTCTTTAGGTGGGAATTCTAGAAGGTTCTTAACTCATAATGCCCCTCATATTAATTCTAACATTAGCTAAGTCCTAATCAAATCAAAACCTATTAAATTTACAACAAGCACCTATTATCTATAAAGAATTCTATAAAAGCTAAATTCTAAGACTTATGAATATCGGCAACTATTCTACTAATTCATATTAATTAGCATATTAAAGTAGGTAATATCATATTAATAATTATTTTAATCAAATTGAGGGCCCACAAGGGGTGGGGCCTCACACTAGGATGTTGAGAGCATGGTTTAAAAAATCGTCTGAGTCGGAGTAAACGCGGATTCAGCACCTGCCGAGTCGGGTCTGCCCCGACTTGGTATCGGAGTAGTGGGACTCGGGCAAGTCCCATGCAACTCGGGCAAGTCCCAAGGGACTCGGCCAAGTTGGCGGGCTCAACTTGAAACACTGAAAAAAAAACAGAGAAAAAGTAGAGAGAGAGAGGGGGGGGGGGGCGTCCCTTGTGAAAAAAAAAAAGCATACCTTGTTTACCAAAAAGTTGTATGCTTAGCTGTGTGTCATTGTGTCTTGTCAAAAGTCTATCAAGAGGTGCTTTAGTTGCCAAAAGCATACCTGTAGCTGTACCTATAGCTGTAATGTAAGTGTACATGTAGCTATGATGTAGTTGTGTTATACCTGTCTGTAGCTATGTTGTGGCTGTACTTGTAGTTGTGATGTAGTTGTACTTGTAGCTGTGTTGTACGTGTAGCTGTACATATAGCTGTGTTGTACCTATAGCTGTGGTTGTGTTGTAGCTGTACTTGTAGTCGTACCTATGTTGCTGTAACTGTAGCTGTGCTAGCTGTGTTGTGTAGCTGTAGCTATTGCTCTAAACCCTCCTCCTCCTCTTCTTTTTCTTTTTGGACTCAGTACTCACCTATCATCTCCCCCTCCCTCCTCTAATCTTTTTCTCTTTATGTTTTTTTTTCCTTTTTTATTTCTTAAATTGGCTAGGGATTGAAAGTGATTTTTCTTTAAATTTTAATAAAAAAATGGACCAAACCCGACTTGGCCGAGTCAACCGAATCGACTCGGACTCGGCCCTGGGCGAGTCTGGTCTCGAGTCCGTCTTTTTGAACCATGGTTGAGAGTCTCTGAATGAGTTTTAGAGAGAGTATTTAGACACTGGTTCAGAACTGAAATGAGAGTTTTAACTTTTGATACTAACTATATTGGTCTCTACTCAACCCATATCCACTTTTAGTCCTTTGATTTGATTCAGCCCATCTACAGAATATCAATTCAACACTATTATGCCAGAATTTGTGGTTATATAATAAATAACATTTGTAGAAGAATACTTGATATTGTTCCTTACTTATTATTGGTCTAATAAATCAGCGGCACAAAAAAAATTGTGCATTAATCATGAGTCTAAACGACTTATAATCCTTCATTGTTTGACTTCTATTTTTCTACAAGGAATCTCTTTCTTGATAGGGCTTACCCATTCCATCAAGAGTCAGGACAACCAATTTTGCTATTCATATAGAAAATCTTGCAAGCATATGACTGCATCTAACCCAAACCAAAGCCCATCCCTCTGAGGTAAACCCCCCAAGGATTACTTTACCTTTTTTGCGCATCTTAAGCATGAAGTGGAGGAGAACAACATCATGTTCATTTGTCCATTTCATGTTTCTTGGTGAAACAGTGTTCGCAGCTTGAGAGCTTATCGGTTCAAACATCCTACAATTGAAATGAGTGTTAAACATCCAATCCACCCAATACTTTACTAACTAGTGACAAGGCCATAACCTGTGCGCCCATATCCACTCCACCTAATACATGCCTACAAGCATTTAACTGCTTTACTCCAACAGTCATTTAACATACAGGGTAAACAACCCACAACCAGCACATACAACCACCAGAATACATTCTTAGCCCCATGTTTATCAAATTTGGTTTCCCTACTTTCCATTTACTCAACCTAATTACATATAACCAGTTTACCTATAATTGGCTATGGCTTCACAAAGCCAGCTACTTGCTAGTGGCTTACATACAAAGGGTCAATCAAACTGCCAACCTTCACTTTTTCCACATTCAAATAGCTTCCACATCCAGCACTAGAGACAAGACGCATATTTGTATGACTTTCTCAAAAGCGATCTAACATACCCAACAGTCCGGTCAATAATTTCTACATCTTATGAAGCCATCAAATGACATTACTGGAATAAAAAGAAATAAAAAAAAAGCAACCAAATTCCTAAACAAAAAAATTATGATGACCAAATCATACAGCATGAACAAATGAAACCTCAATAGAAAACTAAACAACCAAATGCAGATCAAGTATTCCATAATCGAAATTAGTTTAAAAATTCACTTAAAACAACATGAGAAGTAACCCCCATAAAAAGCATTACAAGAATCATCAAACATTAAGAATACAATAGATACGGAGGTAGTTTAGCTTCATATGCTGAAATCCCAGCTTCAATTTCAACATGACATCACCACCCAATTTGCAGACAAGTAATCCTAGCTTCAATCCCAGCTTCAATGTCTTGACATGTAGTGAACCAATGTTTCACACGATAAAGAGCTTTTATTTATAGAATCAACAGCAACCTGTTGTTTTAAATATCTCTTTAGTCTATCTTACTATTCTCTTAATAAGTAGCTATTAGTCAAGATCAAAGCTGCAACTTAGTAACCAACGGTTCAAAATCTTCTTTAAACCCTAGAAAAAGAAATAAACTTCATAGCCAAATAAAGTGGAAACAGAGTACATGACCTCACTCATCTAAAATATATCCTGACTATGCCTTGGTATCAATTTACACCAATTTGATGGCCTTAAATCATCTAGGACTCACTCAAAGTGCACTCACTGTGAGCCAGAATAAGCAAGCGCCAACTCAAATCAAACTGCCGGTACTTGAGACGGTAGCCGAAGTATCACAAATCAACTCCACATGATTCTGCTCTTAAATTGCATTTCTCAGCTGCACATCCAAATGTAGACCCAAAAAAAAATAAAACTTTATGCTACAAAATAAGCATTCAAAAGACAACCTCAACACACAAACCATACTAACTCATGGATCCATTTTGCTCCTCACATATATTTTAGTGAGGGAGGATAGTTGTCTTACACTATAATTTGCACTACTAAACAATTTTTACTACCATTTTTCCTCCTCCAAATAGATGGAGAAAATGGAGTTAAAGAAAACTCTCTACAACTCAAATCTGTAATAGTAGACAGTTTTCTCCACATCCAAACATGGGCATTAGAGAATTTAGTTTTCCAACGGACAATGAACAAAATGTTGCTTTCATATTGAAAACAAATTTCAATCTTAAAACCTAGAAAGAGAGACCTATGGAATCCACAATCCTACTCGGAAGCAAACACGAAATGACATGATGAAGAAACAGGAAGATTAGGGATTCCAGATGAGAAAGAGCCATGAATTTTGATCTGAAATCAATTTGGTTTCGAGAGAGAAAAAGAGAATGAGGGAAAATAATATGAGATCGCCAATGCATGAAAACTAGGGAAAAGAACACAAAAAAAGGAAATAAATCCATAGTTACCTGAGGAAAGTAGCAGAGAAGGAATCATTGAATGAAGGAAGACAGATTGAAGGAGCCTCCAATCGTAGCACCAACTAGAGCATCCAATCGCTGCTGAAAGACGAAGAAGAGTGGGGGAGAGCAGTCGTTGCCGTTGCCGGTGGAGTCCAGTCGCAACAGTAGAACAGAAAGGTCAGAGGTCGAGAGAAAGGGGTTGGGGATTGAAAAGGACTTGGGGTGTTTTCTTCGCAGAAACCGTGTTTATATACCCTGGCCTTTAAAAATGTGGATTGACGATATCCGATGGGGGGAGGTCGAACCCGTGAAAACCATGCTTTTGTGTAAAGAAGACGTCTTCTCTCTATGGTCCACAACCCAACCAAACATGGGTTTTCTTCAATAGCGTGGAAAATGGGCGAGGATTCTAACTTGGAGACAGTTGCCAAACGTGCCCTTAGGATGGAGTCTTGATTGTCTGAGGCTTTAAACTGGAGAAATCTAGAATTGGAGGAGTAGAACTCTAGAATGCTACCCATTGAAGATTTGAGTAGCACAAGATAAACACCATCTTGGTGTATGGCATATACCCAAATTTTAGTTAAATAGAAGTTGGTCCCACCATAAGATTGACCCATTTGTACAAAATATGATTGATTGAGGCTTTGAGCTGGAGAAATCCCAAGTTGGAGGAGTAAAACTCCACAATGGGGCCCATACATTCTGCTTCCCCTCTTCATTGGGATCGCTGCTTTGATTCATCCCACCATTTCCAGTTCCTCCTCCTCCTGTTGTTGCTATTGGTCCTGCAGCAGATGAAGAATCCTAAGAAGAATCCATCTCTCTCTCTCTCTCTCTCTCTCTCTCTCTCTCTCTCTCTCTCACAACTAGGGCTGCACCTGTTTGGATCGGTTTAGCACTAAAACCAACCACCAAATCGAATCAAGCGTTTTTTAATTAACTAATCCGTTCCGACCAATGGAGAGGACTTAGACCGAACCAAAGGGTTTGGTTCGGTTTGGTTAGTTAAACCTTTTTTTTTTAAATCATAAATTGAAAGTCTCAAAATGATGACACCCCTAAAATAGGCTCATGAGCCAAATGAAACTCTAAAATATAAATAGTTAAATACTCAAATTACATAATATACATGTTTGTTCGGTTTAGGTGAAGAACCGAGGGCTCAAACCGATGACCGACCCACCTAAGCTGTTTCTACGATTTTCAAACCGTAGACCGAACCGATCTATTATAAAACCGATCCGAACCGCCTGATTCAGTTTGGTTTAGCGGTGATACCGGATTTTCTGTGCAGCCCTACTCTCAACAGTGTTTGGTTTCTATCTGATGATTGCTTCAAGATGAATTAATTTTCCAATCTTATAAACCATGACCATGGTTTCACACTTTCACCTCACCAACCATTCTCAATTTTTTTTTAAATCGACAACTAAACATCTTTTGTACAAGAGGGGTATGGGGTTAGACAGGGCTGAAGCTTATTTAGCCAGCGGTCGTTTTTTAAAATTTAGGACAGGTTCCAGGTCATGGGCTTTAAAGTCAGGCTTAGGTCTTAGCCCAATTGGATAATTATTTATGTAAAGCATTGATTGTGAATGCCAAGTCTAAAATTAGGGATGCAAACCGGTATTTCATTCTCCAAATACGTTGAGGTTCTGACTTGTAAAAATAAAATAAAAACTTAGAGCCGTTTTTAGGTTTCGGTTCATAAAGAGTATAGGTCGAAATCAAGTTGTGCCGAGACTATACTCTGCAGAACTTACAACCTTTAACTAGCAATTGTCCTTCTGGCTAATCTAAAAATGCATGACCATTGAATTTTATCACAATAAATTTGCATAATATTTAGCCATTAATGTTAAGGAGCTAATATTAACATTAGGATCATTTGAATTGATTAATAATGAAATCCTTTATGCAAGAGTCAATCTATCCATCATCTCTTGATGGTCTTGGATTGAAGTGACAGATGCAAACATCGCATTGTTGGGAGTTGATTCTTAAAGACTACTGCTTTCATGATTGACATAATTGATGAATTATTTATATAAGAAGAAAGCTACATTTGTTTTAAATTCTAATCTTCTGATCTACAAGTTCAGAAGAGTTAAAGAATAATAATGATGTGTACATTATAAGAATACACTTGTTTTAAAAACGTCCAATTTACAAAGTAATTCTCATCGCTATTAATAAAGAAAATTTTCCAAGTGATTGTAATTAGAAAACAAGTAAAAGATTAATTTACTCCATAAAAACAACATCTTATTATAGTGTAAAAACTGACATACGCAGAAAATGGGATAGTTAATCTTTAAATAATAATAATAATAATTCAAAGTTTAGGCTATCTTTCTTGAGTTCTTAGGGTTTTTTTTTTTTTTTTTTTCAATTCCTTTACTTATTTTATAAAACACACTAATACGTTTGAGATGCCTATACACATTGACACATTAATTTGATACGCTCATTGCTAGTTAAAAGGCCTTGCTATAATTTGCTTATTGCCTGAACAATTTTTTTGTACAAAGTGCCCACCCCACTTCCGATACTAATATTTAAGACTACTGAAGAATGCTCAACCTACTCAACTACAGTATTTTTAGGCATATGCTTTGTGTAGGAACAAACAAAAAAGCAACAAAACCACACCCCCAACTAATATAGTTTGCATTCCCTATCAATCACCAATTGCATTCCCTATCAATCACCAATGCATCCTAGTAATGGAACAATTTAGTTATCATTAAAAATCAATTTTCTCCATGGTTTTGCAATTTCAGCCATGATCATTACCCATTTTATGACTAGTCCAAAACATAAAACGTACAGCATGCTCTATCCTCATCATCAATAAACTAAATCTGAGGTAATTTTTTTATTTTTTATTTTAAAAAATCTGAGGTAAATTAGTTTGTTATTCTATTGCATGGAATGCATTTAGAGATAAATCCCATATCTTTGTTTTATCACTTTCCTCTACCATGAGCCAGTAATCACCATGATGTGTCAATCTATCCCAATCCCAAATAAAGGAAGTCTTAGCTTGACCAACCATAGTTGTGCCAAACCACACATTCAACATATAGAGAACAATTAAAGGGAGATGATCCTATGTTACACCCCGTCCCAAGTTAATCAAGATTAACTATAATTAAGTGAAATTAATGCTAATTAATTATGTTTAATTAAGCTAATGATGGTTAATGACCAAATTGAGTTTAATTTGTCTCAAATGGTTAATTTGAGCTTAATGAAATGATAATGAATGTTATTGAATAATTTGAATTGATTCTTAGACTTAAACCATGTGATACAAGAACTGTTTCATAAATACAAATTTCCGCGTATTTCGTCAAATACGGTCACTCTTGATACCAACGCGCGTATCTCAAGGGATACGTTAACTTTCGTAATAGACACGACTGCGTTCGACGTGAATTGGATCAAATGACCTTTCATTTTACTTAAATTGTAATTAGAAGAATGATGGAGGGCTTAAGTGAAAAAGGTTCACTTATATAAGAGAAGTGATGAACTCCGTAAGTTCATTCCAAACCCTAGCCCACTACTCTTCTTCTTCTTTCTTCCATTCCTCTTCATTGATCACTAAGAGTAAGGGTTTACAAGTGAATTAGAGTGAGAGCTTCATCTTTTTCATCTCCTCCCTCACTTGTCTTCCATTTTGGAGTTCTTGGAGCTTGAGAAAGAGCTCAAACCTTCTCCCTACAAGCTACAAGTTGAAGAAGGCTTGAGATTGAGGGGATTTCATCTCAAGGATCAAGCTAAGCAAAGGGTTTTTGCTAAGTAATCTTCAAGCAAGGCAAGTATAAACAAATACTTGTGATTGATGTTAATTATTGTAGAACTTCATAGAAATTCCATTGATTTGGAATTTGTGCATTTTCTATTGGATTTTATTGTTTTTAAGGATTGGTGAATGAATGGATTGAGAGTTTGATGTATGAATGGAATGGAAATTAAGGAGTGGACAGGAGGTCCAAATTTTATGCAGGTTGTGGATGAATTGGGGCAAGAAAGAAAGGAGGAAGAACCAGTTTCTGAACTAAAACTGTGTTTTCGGAGCAGGGCCAATCGATCGGCACTGAATGTCCGATCAATCGGACAGAGAGTTAACTAGGATAGTTTTTCTATTCGATTGATTGGATAGGGTATTAACTGGGACGAAATTTTGGATTTTGGATTTTTGGATTTTTGTTTGGGCTAAGAGTGTTTCTTATGAGTCCATGTACTCTCTAAATTAGCAATTATGGGGTGAATTGAGATTGTTGAGAATTAAGAACAATGAGAGGAGAATTTTATGATTGAACCATTGTTCCAATAGTCAATTGAGTATGGACTAAACTTCCATATGTGATAATTACGGGAACTATAATGCACACATTATATATAAATGTAATGTCCATCGAGAATAACACGTGCATTTGATAACCAATTGTTACACCTGATTGGTTGTTTAGAACTGATATAGAAATTAGTCGAATTGGAATAGTTGGCGATTCTATTATTCTATTGTCTTTCATATCGTTCTATTCCGATCTAATGAGATCGATGGTACTATTATTCCTTTCATTTGTTAAGAATATAATTACTGAATTGCATTGAGTCAAGAAATGGATTCCTTATTGAGATGTATTGACCCTTGAGTCTGGCACTACCTAGCTATTGTATTAATGCTCTAAATGAACTAAATGAACTAATAAATGAGCAAATGACTATTCCTACTGCAGTAGATGGATTTTGGAGCGTTCCGGAACTCCGTGGTGATGCTAGATATCCCTAGCCCGGACATTGGTAGACTCCACATTATTGATTGTATCAATGGATACTAACTGAATCCTTCCTTTGAGGGAAGATGGTAAATTATGAGATACTGAATGATTCCTTCTGAGGCCTGGGTCATGAATGGTGCGCCCTTCCACTTTGAGCTAAAAAGGAAAATATCGATGCCTAAGTCATGAATGGTGTGCCCTTTCACCCAAAGCCAATGAATGATTTCTCCCTTTTGGGAATACGATACCGACTGATTCCTTCCTGTTGGAAAATGGGGAATGAAATAAAATGAACTAAAATGAAATGAATGCTGGGGTAGTTGCCAATTTGTAATGTCTATTACTTGACTTTAATTGTTTGCGTACTGTTTTGTACGAGTGACTCTAATTGTCTGTGTATTGTTATTGTACGAATGGTCTAAAGTTGGATATTGATTGTAGAGCTGTAATTGATATATTGCGTAAATTTATTATATGTGTTGACATGTGTTATTACAAGATCTATTTATACATTATTGAACCGTCGTGTTCACTAGTGTTATTGATGGCATTACATGCCCAACTGCCAATGTCGGCAGCGACCCCAACAACAGCAGAGGAGCCCGTTGCGGTTCCTCCAGGAAGACTGATTGAATGGAACGGACGAGATAACCCTTGATGTGGGTATCCGAATGCGAAATGAATTAGGAATATTTTGGAAAATTCCTTTTAGAAATGATTATTTTGAATGAGATGTTTTGAGAACACGTGTAATTGCCAACCTGTATTGTATTTGAATATGCAGGGTTGACAAGTGGATGAAGGCAATACATGTATAAAAAATTTATTTTTGTATAGGACTGTACAATTGTAAATTGATTTAGTTAAATGTATAATTCCGCAAATTGTACTATTGACAGGATGAATGAATGTTATCCCTTGTGAATTCTATTTTAACTTTGGTTAATTCAGAGTTTACGAGTGTAAGTATAGGATCACGGCTCGGATTATCATAACTCGGGCCCGGGTTGTGATATCCTATGAGAGCTACTCTCACCTTAATATAAGAGCTCACCTCTCATAATTAAAACTATAAGATTTCTAACACATAAGGATATATCTTAGCCAATTCAAATTGTCTCGGACATCCAAAAGCTAACAATCTGCAATGCATAAAAATTTAGATTTACATTGCCTCTATTCAAGTTTTGAATCCATTGAATACCAGTTGTACCATGGAACTTACTCACTTCCAAAATTGGGTATAGTTATAGCATCTATCAAATGTAATACTTTGCACAGTGTAACGGAGCCAAATATTTTCCATTTCCAAAATGCATCACTTGGTATTTTAACCCTTGCATAGACGCTTATGTCTCTAGATTTAACCTTTATCTCAGAGAATACATGGAGAATCCACAATCAGATCACCAGTTCTTTTCTTTTATCTCCGTCGGATCCATGATTACATAATCTCCGTTTCTGATCCATGAGGTTGTCTATTCTGCCATTCTCTCCTATCTCCATGATTTGAATAAATACTCATCATTTCTTGCCTCAAAATTTCATGATTCTTTTTTTTTTTTTTTTTTTTTACAAAGAGCTGAGATTTAGAGTCACAATCCCACTAAACTGGAAGACCCAATAATAGACAGAGCCTGGAACACTTTGATCAAGTGGTTTCCCCACTGTGGTCAACACTTTGCTAAAGATAATCATTGATCAACCAAGTCATCAATCAAGAACTGATCAGGCACTTTTAAATTACATGTATGCATCCAGATTGTTTTTAACCAAGATCCAGTGGTTTTTATCACATTCACCATCTGTCATTGCATTGAATTGTGCAATTGCCCTAACTGGACTTGGGTCCACTCTAAATCTCATATGAAAAATGCTTGATGATCCACAAAATTCAACTACTTGTTTGGGTCCTCTCCTTTTCAAATGTGAATTTTGGGTCCACCACTGATTCTTTCATCAAATCATCAACCACAGTTCCGTACATTACATTAGATTAGATGTCCGTGGGACAATTATCACACTCTCACTGCTTATCATATTGTCAATTTAATAGTATTGGAGTAACTGTCAAGGATTATAAAATTTGTGTGGGGTTTTACCACTATAATGTCACACATATCCACCAAAGTCACTCAACTAATGTCATGTGCCGTTCCTGTTGTAGATCCTATCTTCTGAATAGTCATGCAACACGATTTTAGAAGATATATCCATAATTTTAATCAAAGCTGAAAGTCTAGATATTGTGACCGCTCACGATACTCAAAATGTTTTGAACTATTGGATTGTCATCCTCTTACTGCTACTGCATAGATCTCCTCGAAACGATTCCGCAGGCACAAATGGATAGTAGATCGAACTCGTTGAGATATCGCGATTTAAAGGTTAGGTTGCCAAAAACCTATGCTAGCATTATGGACTTTGGACGCGTGAGTCAGCATTACAACGGCGCTCCTGGACCGAACTGGATCTAGGCCAGGCTGGGTTGGGTCTGCTTGACCCAACTTGCTTGAAGTAGGGGTGTAAAAAAAAAACCGAAAAACCGTCTAACCGAACCGAACCGAACCGAACCGTGGTTAATAACCGTGTTTCACGGTTCGGTTACGATTACGGTTTTTGAAATCGAAAAACCGCGCTTCACGGTTCGGTTACGGTTTTTATCTTGACTCACGGTTATTAACCGCGGTTAACCGTTAACCACGGTTCGGTTAACTGTATTCCCAAAACACATGGTTAACCAAACCGTTTCACTAATAAGAAAAAAACTTAAGCGCCTAAATGTGATTTTTTTTTTAGAGTAACATATTATGCCATTCTCTAACTATTTTTTTTTTTTTTCACAATAAGTTTGATTAATAAACAACAAAATTTGCATAAAATTTTTTAAGTGACAATTAACCGTAACCGAACCGTTAACCGCGGTTCGGTTTTTAACGGTTTTTCACGGTTCGGTTACGGTTACGGTTTTTAAAATCCAAAAACTGTAAAACACAGTTCGGTTAACCGTTTTCCCAAAAACCGTGGTTAACCGAACCGTTACACCCCTAGCTTGAAGTAGCCAAGGACAAGAAGGAAAACACCCGCCTAGTGTGGCATGCGAGCCGAGGGCACTATCTCCCATGGATGCTATCAGGCAAGTCGGCTCTGGCTAGTTTCGACCTAGGGATGTAAACGGGTTGGTTTTGGTCTAGGTCCATGGTGGACCCAGAACCAAAACCTTTAATTGAAAAGGTGGAATCGGAACCAGTCTCTTAATTTCGAAATTAAAACCATTAATAAGAAGATGGAACCTAAACAAAAAAAAAAAACCATATATGGGACAAGTCTGAGGTCCGAGCCAAGTCTAGGTAAAGAATGATATAGAAATGAACTTAATTTTTAGGAGAAATTCTCGAAAACTGAAGTAATACGTTGAGTCTCGGTTCCACAGGTAGAAACCAAAGTAAAATTGGACCCGCACCCAGACCCATTTAGGTCACGGATGAAAAAAAGACCAAGACCCGTTTACTTATTGAGGCCTAAATGAGAACCCAAACTTAATTTTTATCAAATAAGAACATCTGGATAATAAGAGAATTTAGGACCCACTTACACCCCTTTGCCCCCATTTTAACCCTTTTTCTTTTCTTTTTTTTTTTTTTTTTTTTGATAGAGTCTTGTCATTAGTGCACAAAGAAAAGCGATTTTGTCCTCTTCTTTCCTTTCACTAAAGGACGAACCAGCAACGACCATCCTTTGACTTTTTTCTACCTCGAACTTCATGCCAGAAAGATAAGTAAAATATGAGACTTGATGGTGTCTTCTTCCTTCTTAGAGGCGAAATTGTAGAAAGCAAAAATGGGCCTTAGGGCTTAAGAATGAAGCCCCCAGATCCACTACCATCCGACACACCAACGTAAGATCTGAATCGATGAAGATACCGCACTTTGGCTCTTCCACTCCACGGATCTCCTAGATCTCAGTGCAATGATTATTATATTACACGATTCAGCTAGCTCCATTTTATAATTGAACCTGAGCAGCCACGCTTGTTAGAGACTTCTCCTCAAGAAACTCATATCCCCTAATTCTGACGGGAGTTTTCTATGAAGGGACAAGATCCGATTCACTAATCTATCTAATTACTATGGATCTTTAGCCTATGTACAATAGATCAAGCCTTTTATTACAATGAGACTCTTATTTTCTGTGGGCAACTGTCATATGCTTTCTTTGATATGGGACCTATAGCATGCAGGCCACACGATTACCTTCGTGCGTAAATCAAAGGCATGTACATGTATAAAAAAATACTAGTTATATGGTGTACTTAGGAGTCAACATTTTAAAATTTTAATTAGTTTTATTAATTGATCATAATAAAAGTCTTATTAGCAAAAATTATAAAATAAAAGATAAATAGAACAATGTAAAATCTTATGTGAAGTACGAAACTAATACAAATTTAAGGTGGGAGTGACTGTAAATAAAAGAAAAAACATTCTTTTATACATTTAAGAATATGTATCAAGAATCAGATAGGGAAAAAAAATTTAAATATGGTGCATATTTCATATAGAGCATCCATGGCATAAATTGGAACATAAGGCTCAAATTATAATGACGACGACGACCACCACCACCACCACCACCACCAATATACTTAAAAATGATTAAAATGAATATTCATACTTTCTATATTTTTTTCTAAAATCTTACAAAATTAGTTCTTTCTAAGAAAAGGACAGTAAAACATTGACGAATATTTTGAGATATTTGTATTCAAATCAATATATCAGCCAACATGCGAAAAGTTCGGCTTTGACCAAAATGATGACAAAGTCTGCATTTAAAATCATGGTTTAGACACCCCTATTACAACTATTAGGCACAATTTGCATCCTTAAATCTAAGTTGCTATACAATCAGATCAACTCGATCTATCAAAAATAACATTTATACGATTATAAAGAAAACAAAAGATATATAAATCTTGGAGAGCCTCATTTGGTTATTGTATGCAATTCCTTTAAAACAAAGCATGCTCATCCATTCCCATCACTTTCAGTTTGTAACAAGGAAAAGAATAAGAAAAAAAATAACTATAAAATAAAAGCATCCCAATCTCTGATGAAAGTTTTCATATGAAGGTCAGGAGACATATATAATTCATGTTCACAAAGACATGCACGTACACATAAACACATGCTTTCAAACAAGAGAGACTAGCCCTCAACAATAAGGAACCTTTTATAGGAGTGGTGATGGTGGTATTGGTTGCGGTGTCATTAGCCTGCAAGAGGCATTTGCATACGATTTCTTTAGATTGATGGTACTCCTAGATTATTCCCTTACGTTCTTAAAATCATTGGCTTTATCATTTATGTTTAGCTCCCATTCCCTCCTCATTTTCTCTGGCTTAGGTTGACCCGAAGGAATATCGCGCACTGTTTTTAGATCTACGACATCCTCACTCACCATAATCATCTTGCCTGAACCACTATGATCATGCTGGGTCTCCACTTGTAGCACTGCTGATCTTGAATTGCCACGGGTAGGCGTCGAACTGGATTCCTTGTGTGGGGGACCATTGATCAGAAGTTCCTGTTCATCACCTAAGCTGCCTGCATCAACAGGGATAGTCCGAAAGGCAAATTTGCTCTTGATGAGGTTAAAGATCTTATGCCATTTGCTGGGAAGCTGCCTTTGATTCTCTCTTCCCTCCATTTCTTGTGTTATAACAGGCTAAGAAATCAGGATACAGGTTGTAATAGGCATGTGGAGGCTGTGAGGTGTGAATGGGCTATGTTATTTCAAGAGATGTATGAGATACTATGTGTGATTCTTTCTTGGGAGAAAGGGTGGCTTAGAAATGAAGCGGAGACAAGGGTGCAAGTAACTTTATAGCTTTTAGGATAAATTCCTTGCTTATTTTCCCCTCCATGCTCTTGATGATTGATTCTTTTATTGGTCCACTTCCTTCCCCATTATGAAAGGAGCATGGATATATACTCTAAAGCTTGGACTTACCAGAATTTAGTTCTGGACTCTTCAGTGAAGCCTATTTATAAAAAAAATCTAAATTACTCAAAATAAATGCTCTCCTCTAGCGAGAGGCTCTCGCCGAATCTCACTCTAATAGAAATTTAGATTACTATAGATTCATCACCTAAAAACCATATGAAAAAAATAAAAAAATAAAAAATAAAAAAACCATAAGCTTTTTTTAGCTGGTAATCAGCTGATGGCCCAACTTCTATTAAAGTGATATTTGACAAAGACCCAAACAAAAGAGGGAACATTAATTTTAAGCGATTTTGCTTTGTACAAGTGAATCCATTTGGTCATGAAGGCAAGTTGGATAAACATACCTATGATTGGCAATGTGCTCTCCATACCAGATTTGCCAAGCCCACATCAATTGACTTCCTTGTCCTATCAAAGCCAGGAATGTGGCAGAATCAGATTACTTTATAATAGGCCCTTGATTAAGAAATAATCAGGCCACCCCTGTAATAAAAATAGAGATTTTTCTCTGTAACTTACCTTTAGATATGACTTTTCCCTCCACCCTACCAAAGTCTGAATATTTCCCTCTAGCTACAATTAAACCATTTTAAGACTAAAATACCAATAGTGTAGGCTATAACATAATAAAAATGTGTTCTTGTAAATAGGTTGGGATCTTATCAATGAAAGCACTCAAACTTGTATTATTGCATTTGTTGGTTGAAAATGCAATGGTGTTAATGAGTTTGGATGAAAATATATAGCATTATTCTATAATTGAAAAGTGATGATCTAATATGCATTTTCTTATATTCTTTTAAATTTTTGGAAATGTTTGGATGGATATGTACAGAATAAAGTATTTCTAGATTTAAATACTAGAAAAATTATTTCAAAATTGTTGTTTTTTGGGAATTTCCAAAACATTCAATAGACTTTGAACTCAGTATTTTGACAATTATCCCATATTACAATATACGCTAAATTCAGGATTGACCTTAATTTTTAAATGAAGGAAATGGCCAATAACTTTATAATTTTTTTTCAATATTTTTTTAAATGACAAGACGACGACAACATTTTCAAGGAATTTAATTAAACAAAAATAAAAAGTCTCCAATTATAGTTTTAAGATAAGGAATCCATGATAAAATGGGTTTCTTTAATTTTCTTGGAATTATATTCATGCAAACAAACACGTTATAAATTCTCAAGAGATGGGATTTTATGGTAAAAATAGGTTCCTTTGAATTTGTATAAGTTTAGTTTCATGTGAACAAATAGATCCTATATTTCATAGCAGAATAGGCTCTTTTGAATTCTTAGAAATTCAAATCCATACTAATAGATCATATTTTAACAATAATGAATTCATTTCTTTAAAATATTTGATAATTCAATTCCATGCAAATAAGTAAGCCATGTTATATGTTCAGGCTAAGATATTGGCAGTAAAGTGTTTCCATATAATTTCTAAGAGTTATTTTCATGCAATAAAAAGGCCCTAATCAAGACAAGCAACTAAAGTTTCATGAGCCTTCTCTCCTTACTATCTATTAATTAATGTGATTTTTGGTGTTAGGGCTCAAAAAATGTACTAATAACGGAAAAAAGACCAATTTGTATAAAAAGAAGAAATGGAGATATAATTAATTTATCTTATTTGAGCCCCACCTTTCATTGTTTAAAGTTTTGATCAAATGAACAACCACTCCAAATATATTCATTATATCGTATTTCACTTTAATAGGTAAAGGTGGATTGTACACATAGAGGTGGGCCATATAGGGGGCAATGCCCAAATGACTGATCAAGAAAGAGGAAAATAGAAATCATACCAAGAGGGAAAAATAAAAAGTAAAAATCAAGGAATTAGAATGCCTCAATAAAAGGTAATTTAGGTAGTTTTGACCTTTCCCCGGGCATTGAAAAGTTGTAGGGGAAATTAAAGTTTTTGGGAAGGTGGAGGGAAAACTCATCTCTAAAGATAAGCTATAAGGAAAAACCTCATAAAAATATTTTTCTTCTTTTCTGTTTTTAATAAGTCCGAGGTCAATTCAAAAGGAAGGGATTGAGTTGGCATTTCCTGAACTGAAATTACCCCTGGCGTAATTTCAGGTTGTGGTTAACATTTCCAAACCAATTAATAAATGGTTCGAGTTTGGAAAAAAGCCCTCTAACCTGTCCTGAACCCAACTAAACTCTATTTTATCAACTTTCCAACCTGGCCGTAGCCCAACCTGTGAATTCATGGTTCTGGTTAACATAACCCAACTAGAAAATGGGTCAGGTCCAGGATAGAGTTAGACCATACTCATTATCTTGGGAGGTTCACCCAAGATGACCCGACAACATAACTAAATGTTCGATGCCATTAAAACACTAAAAAGAATTTACCTTGGGTGAAGGAATTAATGTATATAATCTAGAGAATGGGGTAGCAACATTTGTAACTTGTAGGACCGTTGGGGTCATACATTTTTGACACATGCATTGTAATAAATGTCAGCCAAAAACTGAGTCGTGTCTAGACATGAAGGTTCTGGACATGGATCTATTTGCTATGGATTATGTTCGACCCTAAAATTTTATTTGGAAGTTTATTAATACATTTTACAGAAATAACACTCTAAGCCCATTGCTTTGTATGGAATTGAATTTATAGAAACTCACGGTAAAACTGCTGTACCGTGGATTGATTAAGAGGTGAGGGGCCAAAAACATAAGGTGGAGATATAAATGGGACCTGACTTTCTTACAGTTTTACTAACTAGGCATTTAGGTTCATAATTGGGTATTCGTTTATGATTTTCCCTTAACTCTTTACTAAGAAAGGGTAGATTATCATCATTTATGGGTTTTTACCTTTTTTTCTTTTAGGGCCTATTTATTTGCTTTAAGATATATAGAAATTCACGGAGAAATGAACTCTACCAAAAGATTACTAAAGATATGAGTGGGTAAGGATATGAGGTGAAGGATATAAGGCTTGGAGATGTAGATATGACATTCACTTTCTTCTATTGAATTATTAGGGTGATGGTCTAAGTATCAATTTCCTATCTTCCATTGATTCTATTTCCTTACGAGAGAAAGGTGATTTGATTCTCATTTTTAGAAAAACCTTTAATATTTATTTTTAACCACTTATGACATGAAATGCTATGTATTCAATTCATGTCTATTCTAATGCAAACAAGCTTTCAAGGATTCATTTTTTAAAATTCTTAAGAACTCAATTCCATGCAAAAAAGTAGATCTTGAGAATAATTTAAAATTAAAACAGAAAGTTTTTATCTTAAAACATGTTTAAAATCTAAGGAAAAAAAAAAATATATATATATATATATAGTAAGATACATAGTGTAAGGACGAAACCCACCGGGCCCCGAACCGAGCTGGCCTGCGAGGGCAGGGACCGAGCTGGTGTAACCGCGGGTAGGTGTCCCCACACCTGAGAGGGGGGCGAGGCCACACCCAACTGCAGGAGGTATTGTATACACTTCAGGAGAGCGCGATAGGCTGCTCCCTACGCATGCTTTTGTCCCACATCGAGTGTGGACGCCTCCCACCCTTGCCTTATAAGCCTTGGCGTAAGGACCTTTTTGTAAGGACGAAATCCACCGGGCCCCGAACCGAGCTGGCCTGCGAGGGCAGGGACCGAGCTGGTGTAACCGCGGGTAGGTGTCCCCACACCTGAGAGGGGGGCGAGGCCACACCCAACTGCAGGAGGTATTGTATACACTTCAGGAGAGCGCGATAGGCTGCTCTTCCTGAAGTGTATACAATACCTCCTGCAGTTGGGTGTGGCCTCGCCCCCCTCTCAAGTGTGGGGACACCAGCTCGGTCCCTGCCCTCGCAGGCCAGCTCGGTTCGGGGCCCGGTGGGTTTCGTCCTTACACATAGTGACTCTAATTCTCGTTGGCCAATATAGAATCGAGTTACAAAAACTATAGACGTACACTTGTCATATCCTATTAGAAAAGGGATCCTCATCCTGCTAAATAAATATACATATGCCATAACATGTAGACATTGATAGAAAGCCATGTCCCATGATCCCATCTGCTCCCAAATTCTGACCAACACAACCACCTTTTCTATTTCCATGTGTATAGGAATAAAGTAGGGAAGGATAAAAGAAAACGAGAAAAGTGCAACTTGAAATATTTTACTAGACCAGAGTCAGTGAAGTGGTCCAAGCACATGTGTATATAAAATTCCAAGGTAGATTTCACCTTGGTACAATTTTTTTTTATTTTACATTACTACTCAATCGATCAAATTCAAGTCAAACTGGGTGCTAATGTAGGTCTGGATTGATGGTACGCCCATTTGCTGAAATAAAAATCCGAAAATGATTTTTTATTTTGGAATTTTATCCATCATTAAATTTCATATATAGTTGCCAGCTTCATAATATGTATGTGGAAAAGAAGTAGAAAAGAGCTCTCTCTCTCTCTCTCTCTCTCTCTCTCTCTCTCTCCAACGGGACGTTTTCCATTCATAACCAACTGAGCTACAGTTACGAATTAAGCAGATGTTCTATTTTAAACTTCTTATAAAGAACATTTTCTAACCGTATCTTTGTGGAGATAATTTTTCAAGAAAGTTCTTATTAAGGGTTGTTCGTCAAATAAGATTTACAAAGCTGACTTAAAATATATAAGACAAGATTTCAATCATAAGAAGGATGAAAATATTATGAAAGAAAGATAATAAAAAAAAGGCCTTTTTCAAAAAAAAAAAAAAAAAAAGGATGGTGAGTGCTACATTTTTATGATGTGAATAGTAGATTATTTCTTTAAAAATAACCCTTCTTGAATCAAGCATGTGAGCAAACTAAAAACAAAGTCCGAAGCCACCAAATAAGACCACCCAATGGAGAAGCTCTATTGAGCAGTTCATCGAGCAAAAATCACAGTGCTCATTGGTTCTCCCGTGTAAATGAAGGCTTTAAGTAGGGCTGTCAATCGTATCGTGTTAACGAATTCGGGTTACGGGTTAACGAATTCATGTGAAAATCACCTCAACCTATATACGACCCGTTAACTTAAACTGGTAAAAAAATACAACCAGAACACAACCCGTTAATTTAACGGGTTACACGACCCAACCCGTTAACCCTTTAAGTAATTAAGTTATTTTATAAATTAAAAGAAAATCCATACAAAAGTATATAAAGAGAAAATTTTATAAGGCACACGAAACTATAAGTGAGGATCTTGAGTAGATCCCGCCTAAAATCTCACTATAAAACAATAAATTTCAATTTTTTCTTATGAATATAAATTAATTCTAGCTACACTTAGGGACTAAAAAAAATTTAACAGATTAAACGGGTTACTAGTGTAATTCGTATACGACCCGTTAACTTAACATGTGAACGGGTTTGACCCATTAACGACCCAAACCCATTAAGAGCCCACCCGAACCCGTTAATATCATGTGGGTTCATGTCGTATTAACAGGTCGTGTGACATTTTGACAGCCCTAGCTTTAAGCAACTACAAAAAAAGATCAAGTGTATTAGATGTTAATAACTATTTAATTTAGAAAAGCTGCAAAATAAACAGTAAGAAGCTTTGACTTTTATTTATTGAAGAATGAATATCCATTTTGTGATCTAATATAAATGCTTATTTATTAGATTACCTTAGATAAGGCAACTAGCAACATTCATGATTTTTTAAACTGACTACTGTTTGCGGCTCTCTTATTCTCCTACGAGTGGACAATGTGCACAGATCATCTCTATATGGCCTACTTTAGTCACCTTTAATCAGTGCAACTCTTTTCACACACTTATCATCCATGATCTAGCATTATCCCAAATTAATGCCGATTAAACCGTCATTGTTGGATTGTATCTCAAGAATATCATAGTTAAAGAGATTACTGAATTTTAAGGCTATTAAATCAACGGTTAGGATAAGCCGATGAAGCTAATTTTTTACATGACCCTCATCTGTAAAGAGACATTTCAATCTATCATACCCCCAATGATAGGAATGCATACAAGTGGGCCTCACAGGCTAAGCTTATGTAGTCTAGTCCTACTTATAGATCTATCCTTTTATAACTTAATGGACCAATGCATCCACAATTTTGTATGGAGAATTTTGTCCTTTGGTTTGGGATTTTACCACTATGGACGGCGGGAATTGAAAATTCAGTATCATCTTTATGCAGGATTCCTCGGAGTGAAAATTTTATAAGCTTTCACACCCATCCTCATGTCATACTTTAAAATCTTGATTCCTTCCACACATCTAGTAGACCTGGTTAGAAAGCCATGTCCCGCCCGCACCCCACTCTTGACCAACACACCAACCTATACTATCTTTGTTTGTGTGGGGGAATAAAGCCTCTGAAAGGTACATGCAAAACAGAGAAAAGATTAGCTTAAAAAGTGTTCTACAAGACTAAGGAGTCATGTGGTCTAAACATAGGTCCAATCATGATGTAATTAGGCCTTCTATTAGAAACCATGATCTCAGTTTACACGGGTCCACCTAACTGCATTTCAAAAACTTTATGAAATCTCGAATCCAAATCCTCTGTATCAATGAAATAAAGAAATATTGTTTCAGCATATCCTATTCCTTGTATGGGCTCAAAGCTATCGTCATTATTCAATACAAACGGTGGATAATGGTCAAATCAGTGTTACAACGAAATGAGCACTTGCTTGAGGGCTTGGATGAACACATATGGAGAGTAGAGATTTTGTTTTAGAGCATCATCAATAATTAAATAATTAAAACCATAGTGCCCAGCCTGAGATTATGCAAGTCTAGAACGGATTTTTTATTTGAAACTCCTTTCAATGCTTTATATTAATTTATAAAACGTTTACGTGGAAAAGTTAAAAAAAAAAAAAAAAAAAAAAAAAAAAAAAAGCCTCTTATAAAACTTAAGAAGCCAAACCCCAAATAAATAAGGCTTCAATGGGATGAGATCACACCACTGTGGCCTTTTTTGTGGAGGGAACAGTATAATCAACAGAAAGGTGATGGCTAAAAGTAGTTGCAATTAAAGAAACAAAGGCAAATATTCTAAAAATGACTATCAAATAATCTCCCCTTTAATGGCAAATGAATTAAGAAATAATGAAAAATGAATACCCAACCATCGCCCTAATAATTCATATATTAGGAAATTCAAAGTCCAGTACACATCTCCGCTGTAAATCTTTCAGCATTCACCTATTCAATAATCCTTTGTTTGGGCCCATTGATCTTGGAATTTTTTTCTTTTCTTTTTTTGGTCTTCAACTCCATGGAAACCAAAGGGCCCTCACAGTGATAAGACGGTGTTTATATTAGAATAAGTGAATGGTAAACTTTGGTTAAAAATAGCCCTAACTGGGGCATGTGAGCAAAAATTAAATTGTTGAAAACTAACTTTTCCTTGGAACAATGATATGATTGTCCACAAGTACCTTGTTGAAACCACTTTTCATATTCTGTGGAAAAAGACAAACGTGGATTGGAAAAGTGGACAACTTGCGGCCTATGTCCTAACACGATGGGGCCTACCCTCCCAATCAGAAGAAACCTCTTGTTAAACAGGTTTCTGTGGCATGCTATTTCAGTGATTGTTTGGGGTTGTAAGAATTTCTGCACTGAAATGTGTTTCTAACGCTTATGTAAAGAACATATGAAATGGATTATCTACTCCTGGGTATTTAATATTACTCTGCAAATATCGCAAAAACTACATTCACGGGTTCACCTCAGATAATGAAAATGACATTTAAAGTATCAACATGCAATGTTGCTTTTGGAGATTGAGGGTTCAAAACTACACTACCCCACTAGGATCACAGGAAATTTACCAGACTCTCCCTCCGGCTCAAAGGGCTGGGACACCCTTCGTTATCCAAAAAGAAAAAAAGAACATGGAACAAAAGAAAATAGTTCTACCTGAAGCACCATTTCCATTTTCCATGGAAAGTGCACGCCACAAGAGAACATTTCCCCCTTATATTCAATACTTTCTAAGCAAAAAATAAAAAAAAATTTATAAGTAGAACTAAACAACAAAGAACTTTGTTTAGCTTGAAAGAAGAAAACAAAGCCTAGAGAAATAGATAGCAAAATTATCCATTAGAATGCCAATCACATTATTCTAAGGACACTCAACCCATACACTTACCAAGCCATACAATAAAAACCCTTAACCTGGGGAGCCTAAAGAACCATTTGACCCATTGATTGTTGGCAAATCTTCCCCAACTGAATTTTTCAACATACTCCTTACGCGCATGATATATTTCTCTGTTTCTTTATCCACGTCCACAGCCAATATTGGCACTGGACCATTATCAGGGTTTGGACCATTATCAGGGTTTGGTGGCAACTTAGTACTTAGGAAGGCCAACATGCTCCTGATCTTATTCATGGCTCTACGCCAAAGCCCTTGAGCCTGTTGCTGATTACCTTTCTTTTCCATTCTTGTGTCAAGATCAAGAGGAAGAGAGAGAGGGAGAGGGAGATAGCTAGCTTGTACTAGGCCCTTGATATTATATAGGGTGAAGGATTGTGGATGCTACCGTGTGATGAGATTCTTAGCGTGGAGATGAAGAATCTAGATGAAAGTAGCAAAATACCCTAACCATCCAATCCAAAAAAACAAAGAGAGAGAGAGAGAGAGAGAGAGAGAGAGAGAGGGGACACTACACATGAGCATAGATTCCTTCCTACTTTTACCTTTCCTTGAAGCAGTAGATGATTGGCTGCGTTTCTCGGGTCCAGATTTCCTTACCCACATAAGATGAAATTAGCAATTGACGCCATCTAATCTACCTGAGACTTACGTCATGCATGCTCTTTTTTCTGAGCATTTCTTAATGAACAAGACATTCATTTCCATTGTGGGGTGGGGCATTCATTTGTACTGGGGGGAAGGAACTCTTTGTCAAATGATTCTGTGATAAGCGCTTTCTGTGCCAGCCCAATTGTGTTAAAAAGGGTCCCACACACTACATGACAACAGGTTTTGTACAAATCAGAAAAAAAAAAAAAAAATTCTGAACATGATCTCTCTCTCTCTCTCTCTTCATGAGAAATTGTATTTTTAATGACATGGTATAGAATAAATACTCAAAAAGGGCAAAAACCGTCAAGCCATACCGACAGGCCAGATGCGCGTATGATAGAGGGGAAATGTGCCCAACCGACAGGCCAGATGCGCAGACCAAGGGGTTACAAGCATCTGATTGAACCCAAACTTCATAGCTAGGTCCATAAAAGATAGCGCCCCAACCACCCCCCCCCCCCCCCCCCCCCGGGGCGACCTAGCACCCTCGCGCTCGAGATCAGTGGGCCCCATCATGGCGCCTCTCACCGAAAGTGTAAGAGTTAACTCTCACAGGAGCATCCCATATTCGTGCATCCTCTCTTGCCCTCCCCTGTCTACTCGCACATGTGCACCCCCGGTCTCGTGATCAGTGGGCCCTATCATGGCGTCTCACACCATAAATAGTGAAAGTTGACTCTCACAAGAGCATCCCATATTGGTGCATCCTCTCTTGCGTGCCCCTGTCTGCTCGCACATGTGCAACCCCAGTCTCGTGATCAATGGGACCCTGAGTGGGCCCCATCATGGTCTCTCTCATCGTGAGTGGTAAGAATTAAGGGTTTCCCTGTATCCCTGCAGGCGCTTCCTCTCCTGTGCACCCCTGTCGACTCACATATGTGGGGCCATGGCCCCACCTTTGGCCCATCCAAGTGGACCACTCAAAAACACCCCTATAGTCATGGGTCTCAAGGTTTGGCACCCATCCGAATGGACTCCACACCATTGGATCAATTGTGCAATATGTTTTGGATGGTGAAAACTTGTCGACCACTGCGAGCCTTTGTCACATTCACAGGTAGGTAGGGGAGAGATCTTTCAATTCCCCCGCCCCCATCCCCAAGTGGGCCCCACGGCATGAGCAGTTGAAGGCCCATACACACACATATGGAGATCTTAATTAAAAAAATGCTGACAGGAATTATCTTTAAGCAACCCAAAATTATAGCACATTATTCTGCACAAATTGTTGATGTGCAAATGGAAACTGCAATGCCTCGAAACAACTGGTGTCAAAGCCCTCATCTCATCAGTCTACACAAACGGCATAAGTTCAATGCTCAGGTTCTGCCTTCTGACTTCTGAGGAACATTGCAAGTACAACCCCGTCTTCTGCTATATTTCTCCATGTTCTGCACCCAGGTAAACCACATCCTCCCAGAAACTGTATGGAGTTCATCTATGATAAATGAGAATTGAAGTCTCACAATTGAAAACCTGACAGGTTGACATGATAGTCATTTCATTTGTCCACATTGACAGTGCCTCAAAATAAATTTTCTGCTAAAACGTTTGAACTGGACACAGAAATCTGCCAGGAATAGATACGCTGAGATATTTATTTGGCAAAATGAGAGATCATAACATATCATATTACAGTGTAGAAAGAAGCATAATAGCTATTGCAAGATGAATCAGGAGTTGGGCATATTTTTGCAAAATATCAGGATATTAGTTATAGCCACTTCTAGGACATTCCCCTGTGTTGGATAATTGATGTATTTGAAAAAATGGGTGTAAATATTACAGCATACACAACATTTAATGTCAAAGATCAGAGAAGCATAATAGCTATCGCAAGACTTAGTAGTCCGCATGTTTTTGCAAATTATAAACATATTAGGTATAGAACATTCCATGTGTTTGTTGATAGGAATATTTACAAAAAAAAGGGTGTAAACGTTGCCGTGAAAATCAAAATCATATCGCAGATCATTCATGAGGTTAAATCAAATCATATTGTGAATTATAAGATTTTTGTTTTTCTTGTAAAAATAAAAAAATAAAAAAAAATTAAAAAAAGAGAAAGAAAGTTTAATCCATCAATAGTAACAGCAATAGAATGATTTAAAAAACTAGGATACAAACATATGAAAAACATCATTGACATATATTAATATAAATAAGGGAAATTCCCTCCAATGAATGGAATACTTTCTTGTCGAAACCGATGCTTTCGCGTTGAAACCATTCCACTCTATTTAATACTATTAACTCACCTTTTTAGGAGATTCTGTAGGAGAAAAAATAGGATCTCATTTAATACTAGAGCTTTTTGTAGATTCCCCCCTAAGGTTTGTACTATTTGTAAATAAGCCAATGAGGTTTTAGTAGTTCCAAATAGGCTCCTGCATTTTCATTTTAATACCTTCTGTGTCCCCAAAATCAATAGTCTTCCAACCACCATAGGTTTTTAGAGCGACATGACACTTTTGTCCAGCTCTTTTATCCTTATATGCATAATTTCAAAAGCTTGTACTAAAATTATTTTTTAAGCCATGTAACATTAACAATTGCACTTAGTAGGGGAGAAAAACCCTACGTAAATTTTTTTTTTTAATCAATACATGGCTCATTTCATTAAATCCAAATTGATCATGGCGACAATTAACACTTGTACTTATAACTGGTTATAATTTATCCAATCCATACATTACCTACCGTTGGATTGATGAAAGTTTCAAAATATATGATCATGCTTCATATGTAGGGGATGTAAGAAAAAAATATTGGGGGAACGGTGAAATGTAAATATATATATATATATATATTTTAAAAAAAATTTGTGAGGGGGTGGTGTTTGGCTCTATGTAAAAGAAATAGTGGGGAAGGGGCAAATGAATATAAATATATATATATATATATTAGTTTTTAGGATTTGCGCAGGGGGATTTTACACTTCGCTCAAATATGGGTGGGGGCTTCAGTCCCCAGGCACTTGTAGATGGGTCCACCCCTGGTAATGTGCATGAGAGAGTTATTGAGAGAAACCATTGGGACTTGAGATAAAATAATAGTATTTTTTTAAATAATAATATAATCATTTTTATTTAATGGATGTAAGGGCAAAGCTGTCATTTATATAAGAATTCTACACAAATTTCGTGGTGGCTGCCCATTCTTGTTAAGAATATTGATTTTGGGGACATGAGAGGTATTAAAAAGAAGAAGCAGGGGCCTATTTACAAAAACTAAAACGTCGGGGGCTTATTTACAAATCCTACAAACGTTAGAGGGGTATATACAAAAGGCTCTTAATACTATTAACTCACCCTTTTAGGAGATTGTGTAGGAGAAAAACTAGGATCTCAATCTATGAAATAGGAGATTGAATTTGAGAGAGAGAGAGAGAGAGAGAGAGAGAGAGAGAGATCAATTTCTTGGACGTGCATATCCAATTTACATAAAAGGGCCCCACTAATCAATTTAAATTGATATTAGCATTTTCAAACAGGGCCAAATGTTAAAGTTCTTTTTTTTATAGTCATCAGTTTGATCGTGGGCCCAAGTCATTAAAATTTATTATTTGTTGATGAAAAATCCAAATGTTAAAACTTTTTTTTTATATAGTTATCACTTTGGTGGTGGGACCAACTCATATTAAGATTTCTCACTTGTTGGAGATGGCAATCAAATAGTGCATACAATTTTGTTTCCCCTTTTAAGGGAAGAATTTGAAACCAGTCAGTCTTTCTAGGAGCAAGAGTTTTATGAAGTCTTAAAGAAATTATAATCTTTCCTAGAAAAGATGAGAGTCCATCTCAGCAGCATCTATCATAAATCATCTTCTTTATCATATTGGTTCCAAAAAAGGGTGTTCCAACTTTTCAAAACGCATGGGCGTTCTCTAGCATTCCCCAATAAATAAACTAATATATGTCTAAATGTTAAATATGCTTAAGATATCAATGTTACTAGGAAAAATAAATGATCTTCATTTTTTTTTAATTTCATTAAATAAAAAATAAAATAAAATCACTTTAAGTCAAATAACTGTTTATAAATAAAAAATAAGAAAAAAAAAAAGTAACACAAAACCCCCTCAAGTACGGTTTAACATTCCGATCACAAGCCTATTTCACGGTTTAACATTCCGATCACAAGCCTATTTCTAATTTATCTTTACATCCACCCCAAGATTTCACAAATTCTTAAGAGGTTTTTGTAATCACTAATAAATAAGAAATACTATAAAACAAAAGGTAAACAATAATTACCATTAGCCATTCAGCCATTGCTATTCCACCTAAACAAATTGTCTGAACCGTAAGATTCGATAAAAACCAGTATCAACTTGTAAGATTTATATCCGAATCATAAGATTCACTTGTAAATTGGGTTCATAGCATGGATACAAATCTTTTTTATCTTAGGATTCAATATGAATTGTAGGATTCTAGATACGAATCATAGGATTCTGACAAAAATGGGTGTAAATATCGTTTATAGGTAAGGATAAAGTTCAAACCCCCTGACCATTCCAAAAAAAAAAGTTTGAACCCCCTGACCTCCACTTAAAACCATCACCACTAGAGCAACAGTTTAACTTCAAATTATAAAACTCATTTGAAAGAGGGGCAAAATATCACTTCCAAAGAAGATTAAAGTAATTTATTAAAAGAAAAAAAGGGATCAGCCAACCCCAGATTGGTGGGAAAAGTCATGATGATTAGAAAAGAACAGTATAAATTTCAAAGAGGTGTTTAACTTACCAGTTCAATTAATGGAATGAATATGGCATCTCAAGAATGGCATGCCCAGAGAGATAAGCAGTCTATAATGATATTCGCCCACAAAGACGCCAGTATGCTCCAACGTGGAATAGAGATCTCTCAAATACCCAGATATCACGTACCAGTACCTAGATAAATATACGAAACAATGATGAAAAAATGAATAGGAAAACATAATAAAAACCTGCAGCCAAGAAAAAAGGAATTGAACCTGCAGCCAAGAGATACTGGAAAGTATATCAGACATGGCAGAAAATGCTTTCGTGGGGTTTTTTTCTGTGGCGAGTGGGGGGTGTGGGGTGGTTGGGTGGGGGTTGGGGGGGTGGAGTGGGGGAGGTATAATTTTCATATCAAGACAAATAAGTGCACATGTAACTGAAACTCAGTCACGCATCCATACTTTTTATGGTTCAAAAAGGATTGAGAGATGATTTCTGTTGAGCATCTGAAACACCCCAGTAGTTTCTATAAGAAATGAAATATTGAACCCATCGAATAAAAGATAAATGCAGGATTATAAGAGGGAAACAAATAGTTAAATATAAATCAGCGTCAATAACTCTATTCCAATGTAACCACGGCCTTAGCAGTAAAATACTAGATAAAATGACTGGTGAACACTGATAGAGGTAATGCCTAGAAATATGTGGCTGCACCTTCCTTAAGGCGCAGTAAAATGCTAGATAAAATGACAGGTGAATACCGATAAAGGTAACATTTAGAAACATGTGGCTGCACCTTCCTTAAGGCACACAATAACACCTCTTGGAATACAAGTTAAGGCCTAATGCGACAGAAGAATACAACTCCCAACAGCAGGGGCAGATTACACCTCAACTCATATCCTATGCTGGCTCTAGTTAAACAATGCAGCAAAATCTATCTATGCAGTACTACTTTGTCCTATCTTACTCTTTATAATTCAATCATCTTATTTTTGAACCACAGCACAGTTTGAAGGTGCTCATTGTTGCAATCACAAGGTTGAGGATTCAAGCCATGTTACCATTAAAAAAACGGCTCACCTTCTTAACCTTGATCCACTACAAAAATGGCATTTTGAATGAAAAGAAATCAATGACAATGAAGAAAAAGGAATACATATCGATAAAAGAATGGTAAAGAAATTGAACACTGAGAAACAAATTTGCTTTTCGTTTTGCCCTTTAAGTCAGAGTACAAACATTTCAAAGGTTAATGGGGGATGGAATCACGAAGAGCCAGTTGCTAAGTGATGACATCACGATGTGGCCCAGATAATGACATTATCAATGTGCCCCATCCTAAACAATCAAAAGTCAGGCCCATCCAAGAGATGGAATCATAGTGGGCCTCGTCTATCTATGCATAAGATCACAACTGTGACCCCACCTTACAATAGCAAATGTCGAGTTTTCTTTTGTTGGCGGTGGCAGGTGAGTGTGATTGGGTTGGAAGGAACCCTCTAATTTCTTAAAATTACAGATCAGCCTGAATTTTTGGACTACTTAATATTTACCCACCCCTTAAAAAAAATAAAATTCTGGCATGCTCAAATAAACCACTTGACTAATGGTCAAAGGGTTTCCAACTAAATTTCAAGCAAGTTTCTCTTGATAGCTTTCATTTGTTATAACCATCACCTGATATTAGCTCAAGCCAAGCATTTGGCCATGGCTTAAATGATCAAGTCATGGAGGGCATTGCTTATCTACAGATGAAATGGAACCACGATGGGGCCAACCCACCCAATGATGTGCTCACCATGGCTCGTCCAATGATGAAAAATATTAGATAAAATGACACATGAATGGTCATGTAGGAAATGTTTAGAAATGTGGCTGCAACTTCCCTAACGATGGAAAACAATTCAAGGCATAATGCACCAGAAGCATACAATTCCAACAGTTGGGCAAATTAAACTTTTAACTTATATCCTATGTGCTCTAGTTAGACAATGGAGCAAAATCTGTCTATGCAAAACTATGGTTGTCCTCTATTACTCTCAATCGAAGTCAAATCACCTTATTTCAGAGCCCATAGCACTGTCAGAAGGTGCTTATTGTCACAACCACAAAGTTGCGGCTTCAACTCATGTCACCTTTTTTGAAATATAAAAAAATTCACCCTCTTGATCTGATCAGCTATGTAAAGTGGCATTTGAAAAGAAATCAATGCGGGAAAAAAGGAGCACCTATCGGAAAAAATATGATAGCAAAATAGTCTACAGAGAAACAGAATGCTTTCCTTTTGCCCTTGAAAGTCGAGTACTAGAATTTCAAAGGTTAATGCATCTGCAGCTTTCTTGCAAAGATAAAGGGGAAAAAGAAATGTACCATAGTTTGTGAGTCTGTGACACCCAAATAACCTCCAGACTTTGGAGAAGGCATGAATTGACCAGGAAAAGTGATAGGGTTCATTAAAGAAAAACCGCATTTCACGAGAAAACAAACCAGTCCCCCACACATTGATTATTTACAAAAATAGCCCCTAATTTTCTGACATGCTCAAATACACCCCTTGACTGGTTATGAAAGGGTTCCAACAAGATTTTTCAATTTTCACCACTTCTAGTTCTTTTTTAAAGACAACTAGTCCCCTTCATTTTTATAACCATCACTTGATCATAATTATAATCACGCATTCAACCATGGATGGCTCATGTCAGTGATGGAATCGTGAAGGGCCAGCTTCTAAGTGACGGAATCATGACATGACCCACTCACCCAATAATGTAATCTAAATGGTAAAAAGCAGGCAGGCCCCACCCAAGTGAAGGAATCATGGTGGGCCATCCCTCTAGAGATAAGATCACAACAGCCCCCAGTGTAATGTGAGTGTGACCCCATATTATGACGGCCAATGAGGATTTTTCTTTTGTTGGTGGTGGAAGGTGGGGTTGTTGGGGTGGAAGGATCCTCTATTTTTTTAAAACTATAGATGAACAACAGCATGTTGACTTCTTATTAGAACACCCCTCAACTTTTTCAGACATGCTCGAATATACCTTGACTATTGGTCAATGGTTTTCCAACTAGATCTTAACATTTCAGGTAACTTTTTCTTGATGATAGCTTTGATTTGTCATAATCATCATTTGACATTAGCTTGAACCAAGCTTTTAGCCATGGGTTAAATGGTTGAATCAGGGTGGGTCGTGCTTATCTAGGGATGAAACCACAATGGGACCCTCCTACCCGATAGTGGATCACTATAGCTCGTCCAAATGATGAAAAATATGGTGAGGCCAACCCATCAAAGTGATGGAATTACGGTGGCGGGCTCAGCCTTTCTAGTGAAAAGATCATGATTAAACCCATCTTCCGAATGGTGTAATCACCACAGCCTGTCCAGACAATAAAACCAAAGCAAGCGCCAGCCATCCAAATAATGGAATCAAAATGGAGTGATCAGACCCAATGATGTAACCTCGGTGGCCCACCCTGATGATGAAAATCATGACAATCTACCCTCTAAAGTAATGGAATCATGGTAGCCCCATTCCCCAAGCACCTAAATTATTGAATCAAGGTGGACTGAACCCTCCCAGTTAAAAGAATCACAGTAGGGCCGCCACCAAGACCCAATGACATAGTCTTTATGGACACAACGTAAGGAAAAAAATCTAGAGCCAAAGTTGAAAAACACAGCGAGGGTCATTCTTCAAAAATATTTTTTACCAGTTACAGTAAATCTTCATTAAAGCGGGAGATTTGAGCATGGATCAAAATAGCGGTTGTGGCAGGCGTAGCAGCCACTAGCCAAAACGCTATCTAGCGGTTGTGGCGCCGGCGATACGTAGCAGCGTAGTGATGTAAATTTTTTTAGTGGTAAAAAAAATTCAAATCTCGAGTAGACGCCTATCTTGTGTTTTTTTAGTGATTTAGAACCATTTAAGGATAGAGACAACTTTAGGAAAGGCTATTGAGGAGAAGAAATAGGAAAAAATGGTGTTTTAAATTAAAATTGCTTGGCTCTATTAGGTTTTAGACAGTAGCGCCGCTATTTTTAAAATAGCATAGCAGCCTCCACCGGCCTGTGAACCATGAGCACAACAACTGTACATAAAAAAAGAACCACTTAAGTACTCCACCTAAAGAAGGAGAAGTTGGAAAGAAAAAGAGAGGAAGGAAGGGGGGAAAATATGATGGACCTATGAACATGCAATTTCAAATTTTCAATCAACTTATGGATTCCGACTATGAAAATATCAAACATCCACATAGTGTTCATCCAAGAGTAAAAAGGATGAAGTTAAATATAAAGTCAAAGCAAAAACATTTAGTGTAACTGAGGGTAATTCTTAAAATTAAAAAAAAATTAAAAAGAAATGGGGTAAAAAGTGTATAAACTATGCACCGTATTGTGAAGGCTAAAAAGAGATTAGGGGTGGTTTGAGTTACATAAATCGGTCAGAAGGGCATATTTGTGTTTTCACCAAACAGC
The DNA here is from genome assembly GCA_029852735.1 of Persea americana. NCBI lineage: Eukaryota > Viridiplantae > Streptophyta > Magnoliopsida > Laurales > Lauraceae > Persea > Persea americana. Next base: position 34,196,851 of record CM056818.1, read on the forward strand.
TGATTTAAAATAGTCAAAATAGAAGGGTTGATTTGTAGTTAGGGGTGGGTACCAATTAAAATTAAAAAAAAAAATGTAATTAGGGCCTTAGGGGTGGACACTCGAACTATGAGCCCGACTTGCACATATATAGAGTCGGGTGGAGGCTGAGACTTCCCAACCCACTAATAAACAGGTCGGGCTTGGGGTTAGCCAACAAAACCGAGACTGGTCATTATTGACTAATGAATTCTTGCTTACAGCCTACATATGCAACTTGAAGAAAGAAGATCAATGCTTTATTGGGACAATCTAGGAACTAAAACATGAGATTTCTCTTGAAACACAATGCAATCTCCACCTTACATAATAATCCAACGGTTACAAGAGGAAATTGTCCACAGCAAGACGTGGTTAGTAACTTGCTACTGGTTGAAAGGGATAGCACGTAGCAGGTAGCTACATTCTTGAGCACTAGTCAATTTCCTAGGTCATGACCTCTCATATTCCTAGGTTAAGAAAAAGTTACTACACAAAGAAAAAGCATGTTTGGGAGAGCAGGTAAAGAGTAATGAAAAGCTGGAAGAAGGATATCAGAGAGCAAAATGAAGCTCAGCAGCAAATGCAATTGATACTCCATATTCTTCCAGCAACTACTTAAACTTCCTACCAGATATTAATGATTTATCTTTGCAGATTGGCTCTTCCAAAACCTTAGAGGCTGTTTGCTTGTAGGGAGGAGTAGAATGAAATATAATTAAGTGTCAAATCAATATAAAAAGAAAGTAGAGGGAGTTGAAGGGGAAATCACAAAATGACAAAAATGGAACTTGTAGTTGCACAATATGACAAAAAAGATACTCTTCAAAAGCACAAAATAAAAAAAAAATAAAAAAAAAAGGTACTCTGAAACTACAACAAAATGACAAAAAAGGTGCTTTTCCCTTTAACTCACTCTACTTTCTTTTCATCTTAGTTTGACACTCAATTTTATTTCATTCTACTCCTCCCTACAAACAAACAGGCACAGAGAATGAGGAAATATTGGTGAGCCCTATGATTTCTCAAATCAAGCCTCATAATCTAGTGCATTAGATCTCTCTTGATCTGCCTTTCAAACATATTCCTGCCGAATTAGAGGACTGCATCTCTCTTTGCAGCCTCGTGATAATAGGCCACCCACAATCCATCAAATCGAGCAATCTGATGTACAGACTACAGTCCCACTTTATCCCAATAACCTAATCAAACCATATACCATTTATCTTATGGCAGCAACTACTCTCTATGGAATCTTTCAAAATCAAGCCAATGAATAGTCAGTTGAACAGATGAGGGACGGTCAAGTTGGCCTAGGAAAAAAAAAGGACCAGGTTACAGTTTACATGTTCTAACACATATATTAATTGGGTCAGGCTCTGGTTGGAAGCTGACTTGTTAATTAATAAGCAGCCCAACCTGACTCCTCACAACCCTATTTGTAATCGGCACTCAGCAGAACTACAGGAGCCTTTATGTAAATTTACCAATTTAGAAAAAATAGTCTCCATGATGATAAGTACACAAGTACGAACTGAGGAAGACATTATACCTCCTTTGATTTATCTCCGGCGACGACATTCCCTTTTGAATCATATGCCTCAAACTTCTGCAACATTATGCACAACCAATTTTACTAAGTTCTGTGAAGGAAATTATTGATAGACAGAAGGGAAGGGGTAATAACTCCAAAAGATGCAAATCCTGCCACCAGAACAATAGAACAACACCAGAACTCCAAAAGATGCAAATCATGCCACCAGAACAATAGAACAACACCAGAAGCGGAGAGAGAGAGAGAGAGAGAGTTCTTATAAAGCAAAAAAAGGAAAAAGAGGAAAATAAGGGTATGCAGTGTACAAATTAATAAGAAACTAGGGAATATCATTTAAACTGAAAAGAAACAAAGATTTAGAGATTTGAAGTACAAGTAACTTCTGCAACTAATAATCAAAGACAGTCTTCTAGGTATAATACAATGGCACTTAATTTTGATAACCAGTGATCAATTCAGTTATAAAGGACACAATGCACACATAAGGTGTGTCATATGCCATTGATTAAATCATAGAGCTATCAACCGGGCATCCCAAACTATGACCAGATGATCTGGCTCAACTTGTTCAATTAACCCCCTCACATGGCAAACATGTAACATGCGAAGCATGTGTGAGAAGGAACAAATCCTCCACAGGCATCGAGACGGCAGTTAGAAAACGAAAATTGGAAGCCATTGCACCTTATCTTACCATCTGGAAATGAACAAGTGAATATTAACACGATTGTGAACATTCAACTGTTGACCAAAGCATTAAAAGATGTCAAACTTGCCTGTTGATGTTTGAAGAGTTAAAAAAGAACTATACTTTATCATTAGTAAATGTCTGACAATAAAATCAGAGAGTTTCATCCAATTCCATTTTGATATTATATACACTTTTTATAAAAGGTATTATATCCACATTTCAGAAAGGTAATAGAGAAAGACCCAATTGAGTTTGAGCATCTCTCAGTTTCGTTTTTATTTTCAATATGCAATTGTTTCTCAGTTTTGGTTGTTTGCTAATATTCCTGCTCTCATATCAAGTGGACTCAAGTATCCTTCATGAATGTTAATGGAATATGTTGAAGAAGACAAGAAGTTTTATATATATATATATATATATAAATATACACACGCATAAATGGAGAGAGAGTAGAAAAGCACTTGGTTCAGCAATTAAAACAATATTATTATAATAAATACTAACACTATGGTACTCCAACGCAATCAATATTCCACATGCTTTTCATCTGGTCAAACCAGCTTCGTTCATCTAGTCGCAGCAACATGACTCCTGGACTCCAGATTCCAATGCTCAGACTAAAAAATGAAAGAAAATGGAAAAGATCTCCACTTGACTATTCTGGAGATATTCTCTAATGGGAAGTACAGCTAAAACTCTTTAAAAACTTGTGGGTTTCCAAAAAAACAAAGTAGACAAATTGGTAGGGAGTTAGATCATGGGTTTTTCTGGAGCTATGAATACAATACTGTAAGACGATTTCAGTTTGACATCTTGTGGGGATGGCTCAATGACTGATACAGAAATTGAAAGGGAGGATAGCAGAAGATCACATGAGAAGAAACTATAAGAAATACAGTCAAGTGCTTAATCAATGCATCAGGTATATTAAAAAAAATTCTTTTTAAGTGCATCAGTGTCTAACTTGGTGAGACTGAAGGAGATGGCTAATGGTAAACAGTATGAAGGAGAAACTAGAAAAGGATACTGGCTCCGCCCAGAGACTAGATGTCATTAGCAAAATCTTGATGGTAAGTGGTAACCTCCAGGAAATCTAGATCTATTCATAAAAGGTAGTGCATTTAGAGATGGTAGTGTCGAGATCAAATTGGCATTTTCAGTATCACGAGGGTTAAATGTCCAAATGACATTTGACTTCAGTAAGAATCTTCTTTCTTTCAGGATTATTAATAGTGAAAGTAAAGTCATGATATACTGTGGTTCATAAAAGGCAACCAAGTCATGTAGCTTGCCCTTCACAGTTACATGAGACAAGTGATTGTGCATTTACCATGCACTTATACAAACTGCGTTTCCATAGGGGCTAATAGCCAGATAATTCAAATTAGGGAACGTGTCATATCGTATCCAATTCTTCATCTTAATGTGTAAAATCTGTGTCCCTGCCTTACGCACCCATGGCGTGCCCCTGCCATATCCATGGCATATCTGGGTATCATAGCATAGAGATAGAGGACCATCATGTAACACTTCATATTTCTCTTTATACATTTTGAGGTTCTTGTTACTTATCATGGAAGAGTTGGCCACTCAAATGTTAGGGAAAAAGAAGAAAGATTATCCCAAAAATAGAAAACACAATGCAAACAGTGAAAGGTTTATGGGAAAATACATTTATTTTGACACTTCTACTACAGGAGCAGAGTGTAGAGATAAACAAACACATCTAAGCAAAGATGGTAGAACCAAACTAGAAGCATACATTGCTAATAGAGCTGGACTTCAAAAATCATTAACAGACAAACCTCCAGCAGGATACTATAACAATTGCCAAGAACTAGAGGTTAACAATTCAAGTCAAAGAACCACAGGGAAAAGAGCCAAATAACAACTTCAGTATACATTTCTTATCAAAAATTTATTACTTCCACATGCAAAAGGCAGGCTATCAGTATGATTTATAACAACTAAATTTGGCAGTTGTGGCTTCAAATGAGTAGAACTCAAAGAACAACTGGCAAAAAAAAATGTTAAAGAATAAAAACAGCAGAAAGTTCAAGAAAAATCTTTAAACCTGCTTTGCAAGGAACTCAATCGTAAGCTGTACGAATGCTTTATTCAGATCATTTTTATCTATGCCAATCTGCAAAGGAAGCATACATGGGTTCACCGGGATGAAATGGCAAATATATCCAATATAAGAAATGTTTACCTCGTTCAGCACCATTGATTCTAAATGGCATTTGAATGAAAGGTTTCATTAGATGTTGAAGCTTTACTCGTGAATCATAAAAACAAAAATCCCTTACCATCCGGGCTCGTAAAGTCCGCATTTTAACAATTGGCACAATTAATTCCCAGTAAACAGAACTCCACTTGGATTCCCTCTGTTTGATTTCATTCTTGAGTGCCTACCAGAATTTTAAAAAAGAAAAAAAAGATTAGGGAGAACATGAAATTAATGACCAATTGGAATTCTGAAATTAGATTTAAGAAAGAAATGACGAAATCACTGATGAATGTGGGTAAGGATAAAAAGACATGTTGAATTCCAGTTGCAAGCACAAAGAAACACAAGAATAATAGCTTACAGAGTACATATTCTCAGTAACTGCTTTCCTTAATGAAGCTTTATCACCATTTGCTATAAAAATGTTTATCTGAAACAAACCATAATTCAGTTTTAGACAGAATTGAAGCACACTAGACGTTTTACAAAGTTTGCAGAACATGACAAATCACCACAAAGTTAATACTTTATATGTGAGAGCTTTGACAGCACAATAGAAGTCCATTTTAATCAAGCATGTCACTTGAATATAAAAATAAAAAAGAAAGATGTAGGAAACATCACAAAAATATAAAAGGAAATTATTGGAAACATCCTATTTAAACCCTTCTTGATAATATCACAAAAAATATAAAAGGAAATTATTGGAAACATCCTATTTAAACCCTTCTTGATAATATTTCAGGATTCTGAGGACAAGAATGAGTGTATCACGTGCTGGCAATTATTATTTGATTAAAGAAACCACATATACTACCAAGTATAATCTGAATAACCGACTGCTGTCTTTCTTCCCTTAATGAGCACTAACCAAAATGCATGTCATCATTAGCAAAAGGAATGATTATAACAAAAGCAGCACCTCCTTGTATAATTGTACAGCTTCCTCATAGAACTTATTTTTCGAATATCCAGACACTTTCCTCAATTTGGCAATGGCATATGCATTTCTCAGCTGGAAAAAAAAAAAAAAAAAAAAAAAAACAGTTACAGATAGGAGCAATCAATACTGACAAAAGGACATACTAGACTAGGTCCATATCTTTAGAGCAAAAGAAACCAACCATAAGGATAAGAAGACCTAAAAGAATGAAATCAATGATCAATAACTCGCAAATGCCATTCGTATTCAACAAGAGAGTTTAAAAACATCGGCAGTAAATTAATGGTATACACGGGTCAATTGAGACATTTAAGTTGATAAGCAGAAAATAGCACATGGTGATTGATAATAACCTTAAGATTTAAAACTGTAGAAAGGATAGAAGTCCCTTTATACCCCTGGGGTATAGGAACTTGGAAGTTGGAACTCGAAGTACAACGCAGATGGAATATCAAGAGGAAGAGTAAGAAAGAAACATCAAGAATGGCATATACCTAAAAACCTGTCTTTGATATGACCCACTAGTCTTTTCTTGGCAAATGAAGGGTTTACTTCACCTTCACTTTAATAGTAAATTCCCAAACGGGGAAAAGACATGGAAAGCCACAATAGCACCAATTCCTAAATCTAATCTCCATATTGCTAAGGGTAGATACAATGTGAAGAAACCCTCTGAATAACAAGAAAGAGTCATCCTCAACAGCACAGCCCTTGGCACCACGTTAAGCTATGATGCCCAGATACAGCATGGACATGGCAAGGACACAAACATTACACATAGAAGGTGAAGTATCATATACAATACAATATGAGACATTGCCCATTTTGAAATCTGTGTATCATAATGTCAAGGTAACTCGCAAAATCCAATCAACATAGCCAAAACTTCTGGCACATTAAAATCTCCAACTAAGCGGGCCAAATATAATTTTTTAAATAAAAACACCCTCATAATCTGAATGCATCCCAATACCCGCTTGTAACTTGAACTTTTAGCTCCCCGTCAGTAGGTGACCACTATATTCTAGCAGGAACCGCCAACACTTGCTAATTTGGCATGGAGATTATTCAAAAAAGGAAAAAATACCAAAAGCGGGAAAAACGTTCAAACCTGGAATGAGCCCAAGAATATCTTCCAATAGACTTATAGACCACTCCATCCACCAATGCGAGCTTTAATGCTTTATTACTAAAATGAATGGTCATTCTACTCTTTCCATAAAGACGTTAAAAGAACATGAAGCCAATAGTTCTGTAAAATATTTTTGTGCTTCAATTGTAGTACAAAAGACGACTGATCAAGAACTTTGCTAGCTGAAGAAGACGTTGCCCACAAAATGCCAAACATTTCCAATACACAAAAACATATTAACATAATCCTTTAAGGGCTTCACTTGGCAGTTGATTTAGGGAACTGCAAAGAATGTGAACCCTTCGACTACTACTTTCTACAAGAATGTTCATCCGCAACAAAAACAGAACTAAGACTTACCTAAGCATTATCTTATGATATTAATAACATAAATAGGTGACAAAGAATACGCTAGAAGTCATAAGAAGTTGCATGAAAAAACACAAATGCACTGTTCTTAATGGGGAAAACATTGCACTTCTTAACAGAATGACTAAAGTTTAACCACACTAAGTAACGAAGAAAATCAATGACATAAAAATAAAAAACAAGAAAATAAAACAAACAGTATGTTGAGGTAGGCATGCCATTGCGCCTGGAAACAAAGAACAATGAAGTGCCTGCATTAGAAGTATCAAACCAACCAAGAAAAAAACCTGATACCTCCATCATGAAGTCCTGTTTTGTTCTTCTCCAACCACTTCTCGTGAACCACCTAGTGACAAATCATTTATTTATTTATTTATTTTTCATAACAGTAAATTTTATTTCCACAAAAAAGAATAACAAGGATTACAAGCAAAGAAGCCAATGAAACTTAGCCAAAACTCAAACTAAAAGAGAAAACGAAGAAAAGACAAATCATTTATATTACAAGAAGGAAATGAAGATCAAATCATCACACTATTAAACCAAAGAAATAAACAAGATACAAAAATGGTAACCATGCTGAGCACCAGAATTTGGTCATCCCATGTCCTACACAAGTATACCATGACTGTGCAAGTGATTTTTTTTTTTTTAATAGTACTGTGCAAGTGGTGTTTCCTCCCATCTTTCCAACATACTACTCCACTGACTAAAATCTGTGCATATCAGCATATGATAGAGATTTCAACAATAGAACAGTCCACACGTCTCATGTTTCTCAAAATGAGAAACATATCACAATAAACCCAGATTTCTCTTACACTCCCACCTTATTGGACTGCCTGAGAAAAGTGGAGTATCTACCATCTACATTGTGTTCATCATCACGAGAACAATGCAAATGGGTTTCAATTAAAGTATAAATTACCGTATTCCAGCAATGAGAAAAATCTACCGAGGAATATTATTCTGGATTTATGAATATGTCTCTAGAATCTGTAACTAGTTTAAACTTATATCTAATTTTCCACTTACAAAAGTGGAAATGCTACATCATGTCTGATTTGTAACTTGAAGAAAAAAAATTGGAAATTAGAACCAACTTTTTTTTTTTTTTGGAAATGGCAACGATAATTTTTAAAAAAGTAAGCTAACTAATATATTGCAAGTGCGGATTGTAAGGCTCAAACTTGGGACCCTCCAGTTGCAGCATTAGATGTTTGGTGGATCAGTGTAAAGGTCTTCTCTTCCCTTCATGGTTTTAGTTCAAAACTAACTTTGAACCCTTGGTTTAGCTCATAGCCTTCCATTGTGCTACTCACCCAAAACCATAGGAAAAGAATCCATCACCATCGTCATTAAAGCATTTTTCCAACTACGTTGGTGATGCAAAATGGGCCATAAGTGGTCCCGCACAAATAGTTTGATGCAACAGCATTATACATTCGTTGGAGCAAGAGGCATGGTCCACATGTGGGACCCAAGAAAGTTTAGGAATTCTTTATTAATTGATATTAGTTTCTGATTTTATAAGTTGTATTTAGGATTAGTTTCTAATTTGGATAGGATTATTATTTGGTTTCCTAGTTTAGTTAAGATTGATTTCTTAGCCCTTAAGTTTCTTTTCTTATAAATATGACATTGTAGAGATTGGTAATCTGCGTGAATTGAGTTAATAGAATTTTCCCTTTTGTGGGTTTATCGTTGGAGAGTGTCTTCATCATGATTGTTCTCGTGAGAACTCTAATTGTGCCCCGGCACTTGCATCCTAACCCTAGGTTGCATCAATTGGTATCAGAGCCAAACGATCTCTGATCAATAGGCGCTAGTTACACATCCCTTCCTTCCGTTCGCTGTCCACGTCCTTGCCTATACCTCAACCTGACCGAAACCCCTAACAGAGCCCTCCAACACCCAACAAGCCTTCCGCATAACCCTTATTCATCGTCCATCACCAAAGCCCACCCAGAATCCCCAATTGAAACCCAACTTCAAACCCACTTCCACCGTTCTTCATCCATACCCCAACAATCCCAAGAACCCAACCAGAAGCCATCCATCCAGTAAGCCCTCCCCTTTTCCAAAACCCTTTTCCAAACCCCTTCGGAACTCCCCTTCCCACAACACAACCCACTGCCGAAAGCACGCCCCACCAGAATCACTGACCGAAGCCCCACCAACTTCCCTGCTAGCACACCAGAACCAAAACCCCATCCCCATCTCAATACACAGAAAACCCCATCCCCATCTCAATACACAGACGCCACACCGCCACCAGATCGCACCCTTCGGAACACATCTCCCATTCCCCGAAACACCCAAAGCCCCAGGCCAGAGAAAAAAAAAATCGAGAGAGATGAAGCGCAGAGGAGAAAGAAGGAAAGAGGAAAGAGGAGCATACCGTGCACTAAGAGAACAGCATCACCGTCATCGCCGCTGCTCCACTCAACTGCTAACCATCCAACACACCACACCTCCCCATCGCCATCGCCAGAGCCATAGACCTGCTCTCGTTGCGTCAAGAGCTCCAGAGCCTCCAGCCTCTCCTTTCGCCTTCCAGCAAAGAAACAGGGAAGCCAACCCTTTTGTCTTGTTCTGTAAGGGTACGAAGATCGAGGCAAGTGTGCTCCACATGTGTGCTGGCTTATAATTGAGTTTGGACCTAGTTTCTCATCCGGGTCAGCTCAGGTGGATCTAACGATTGAAAAAGTCCACTAGCAGAATCTACATATTAACTCATCACAGGAGCAGTCAAACGTAAGTTGACCAGATCAATGGCTATAATTTATTTTTGCAATATCAGGCTCATCCACCGTCCGATTTCAGATCCGCTTTCACCAGCATGATCGTGGAGAGCATATTTACACATCAACTCAGTCAAAAATTTTAAATTTCCATTAAACAAAAATGCCTCCCAAGAAGCATGTAGAAGTGGAGTCTTCTTCTAATAATGATGATGATTTGAGGGGAACCGTTGCAGAATTATTGGTAACGATTAATCAAATATCCGCAACGATGGTTCAAATGCAAGAGACTCTTGCAAGGATTGAAACTCGATTAACCAATTTGGAAAATATTCGGCTTGAGGATAATCATCGAGATGATGGAGGACATAATCGGAATCAACGAGATCCACATGCCGTCAATGTTGATCGTGGTTTGGGTATTAAACTCGTGATTCCCGAATATGATGGAAAATTGAAACCGGATGAATTCATGGATTGGTTAGTGTGTGTTGAAAATATTTTTACACACAAGCCAATGACAGATGGTCATAAGATTACACTCGTGGCAATTCGATTTTGCAATTATGTTGCGATATGATAGGCCGAGTTGCAAAGGAACAGCAGAAACCAACAAATTGACCACATTGACACATGGACTGAGATGAAAAATCTATTGAAGCAAAAATCCCTCCCTGTCAATTATTCCAGAGATCTGCATCCAAGTTTTCAATATTTGAAACAAGGATCTAAGACAGTTGTTGAGTATTTTGAGGAGTTTATAACCTTGCAAGCTCGTTGTGGTTTACATGAAGATGAGGATGTATTAGTTGACCAATACTTTAATGGTCTTACACGTGACATACAAGATATCACCGCATTCAAGAATTTTGATAATGTTGATGAGATTGTTCAACATGCTATCAAAGCTGAGGGGATTGCAAACCATCAAGCCAGAAAACTTAATGCATCTAAATGGGTTATGCAGAAGAATTCCTCAATTGTAGGGTCTAAACCAAGCGATTCATCGGACAAAATTTTCGCCAAGCCCGAAGGTCAAAATAGTATTACATGCTTTAATTGTAAACAACAAGGGCATCGTGCAGCGGAATGTCCAAAACGCAGCCACCTCATTGAGAATGAAAGTGATGTGAAAGATGCTCCAGATGATCCTAAAGAGAATGAAACAAAGACCGTGGAGGATATTATGCCCGAGGAGGATCTTGATTCTCTCATGGTCATTACTGGCACTACTTCAACTAGTGAGAAGAAATGGTTGCGAGAAAATATTTTCCGCTCCAAAAGAACAGTCAAGAGTCAAGAATGCACGGTAGTCATTGATGGAGGAAGTTGTCAAAACATTATATCTCAAGGTCTTGTGGATCAACTACAGCTGAAAGTTCGGAAGTATCATCGTCCCTATTTTGCTAGATGGTCAATTACAGGTGATGAAGTGCAAGTACGATATGCATGTCCAGTTACATTTTCTGTTGGAGATGATTATACAGATACAGTTTGGTGAATTGTGGCACTCATGGATAGTTGTGATATCTTATTGGGTCGTCCATGGATGTATGACAAGAATGGTACTAATGGAATGCGTGACAACACATACACATTCATGCATGGTGAAAAGCAAGTAACACTATCCTATGAAGCCGGCACCACCAAAGAAAGGGTCAAGTTCTCATCTCACCAAAGAAGCGCTTCAAGTGCACACTATCTATAAAAGCAACATCAAGAAGAAGAGCCGAATTCGAGGTCGAACTCTTTTCTAACCTAGGGAGAATGATGCAGCAGCATTATACAATCGTTGGAGCAAGAGGCATGGTCCACATGTGGGACCCAAGGAAGTTTAGGAATTCTTTATTAATTGATATTAGTTTCTGATTTTATAAGTTGTATTTAGGATTAGTTTCTAATTTGGATAGGATTATTATTTGGTTTCCTAGTTTAGTTAAGATTGCTTTCTTAGTCCTTAAGTTTCTTTTCTTATAAATATGACATTGTAGAGATTGGTAATCTGAGTGAATTGAGTTACTAGAATTTTCCCTTTTGTGGGTTTATCGTTGGAGAGTGTCTTCATCGTGATTGTTCCCATGAGAACCCTAACTGTGCCCCGGCACTTGCATCCTCACCCTAGGTTGCATCATAGTTTAGGTATGCTTTATTTTTATTAGACTTCTAATTTTATTTAAAGAATTGTAATTAGGATTAGGTTGCCAACTTATTTAGTCTCTCAGTTTAATTAGATTTCTTAGGCCTTAAGTTTTGTTTCCTGTATATATGGCATTGTAGAGAAGAAAATCTCAGACTTTGATCTTGTGGGTTTTTCCATCGGAGAGGTGCGTCCTCGTGTTGAAGTCTCTGCAGAGATGTGTTAAGGTGTCTGCGGACACATGCTTCAGCACTCCACGCAAGCCCTAACCTTAGGGCCTGCATCAGCTGGTATCAGGGCGAAGATCAATGTCGCTCCGATCGCCGATCTCCGATCCATCGCCGACCGGAGCCTATCCATCATCCATCTTCATCTAGAATCCATCCCCGACGCTTCCTTGCCTGCCCCAATTCCCATCACAGAACCCCAAATCCCCTCATCATCAACGCATCCGAAACCAGATCCCATCCCACCCACCTGCTCCCTGCCTCACACAACCCAACCGGAACACCACCCACCCCTTCGCCTCCATTACCTGAACCCATACATACATACATATATATGAAGAGAAATAAAGAAGATAAGAGAAGTGACAGAATGCGTACCTAGAAGTCTGGAACCTCAGCGTTGGCCGACCGTCATCTCCACAACCGTCATCCTCTCACCATCGCCTATCCGTCTTGATCGTTAGTGCATTGCCAAGAGAGGAAATCCCAACTCCAAAGAACTCATCCCAACTCCGGAGAACTCGAAAGAAGGTAGACGACCTTTTCACTTCTTTCTACCACACAGAGAACTAGGTAAACCCATACGTGGTCATCTGTGACACGTGTGTGGGCCAGTGTCCAGCCCAAGTCAGGTTTTGGACCAAGTGCAATAAGACCATTGATTCCAATAGCTTGATAGGCTGACATCAGCATAATTGATAAAAGGGGTATATTTGATTGAAATCAAAGGTCCAGATTTCTTTGTGTGATATCGGGGCTCATCCAAAGTTGGATTTGAGATCTGTTTTTGCCAGCATGATCGTGAAGAGCAGATCTACCCATCAGGTCAATCAAGTTTTTTTATTGCATTAAAAAAAATGGTGGTTCATAAGAAGAAGGCAGAAGTGGAGTCTTCCTCCACAACCATGGAGGACTTGACTGGAACCGTTGCGGAGTTATCGGAAAATGTTAATCAACTATCCACAACAATTGCTCAACTCCAAGAAACTATTTTGAGAACGGATACTAGAATAACAAATTTGGAAAATAATCAGTGAGCGGATAATCATCGAGATGGAGAAAATATTCAAAATCAACGAGATCAACAGGCAATCAATGTTGATCGAGATTTAGGAAATAAACTCATAATTCCCAAATATGATGGAAATTGAAGCCGAATGAATTTATGGATTGGTTAGTGTGTGGAAAATATTTTTGCACACTGGCGGCCACAAAGTCACTTTGGTAGCAACTCGATTTCGCAATTATGATGTGATATGGTGGGCCGAGTTGCAAAAGAAGAGAATAAACCAAAATATAGATCCCGTTGAGACATGGATTAAGATTAAAAAATTCTTTTAAAACAAAAGTTCCTTCCGATCAACTACTCCAAAGATCTGCGTTCAAATTTTCAAGATTTGAAACAAGGATCCAAGACAGTTGTTGAGTGTTCTGAAGAGTTTCCGATAATGCAAGCTCGTTGTGGCTTGAATGAGGATGATTATGTGTTGATTGACCGATATTTTCATGGGTTAAGAATAGACATACAGCATATCCTTGCATTCAAGAATTTTGATAATGCTGAGGAGATCATCCAACATGCCATCAAGGCTGAAGACATTGCCAATTATCAAGCTCGATAGTTTAGTGTGTCCAAATGGCCTACACAAGACCCCATCAAAACCAGATTCTAATCCAAGTGCTAGTTCCTCAAAAAAGTTTTCCTCCAAGTTTGAAGATCATAATAGGTTCACAAGTTTTCATCGTAAGCAAAAGGGGCACCGATCGTTTGAATGAAAAAAACGAATAAACTTAATGGAAGGTGCACACGATGAACCGAAAACACAAGATGATCCTAAAGACGAAGAATCAAAGGAGGAGAAAATATAAGCCAAACAAGATGGCGAAGCTCTCTTGGTCCTCCAAAAATCTACACCCACTGTTGAAAAGAAATGGTTGCGGAAAAATATTTTTCGCTCAACAAGTACAGTACATGTGCAACATTGCACGGTTGTGATTGATAAAGTAAGTTGTGAAAATATCATCTCCCAAACTCTATTTGATCACTTGAAGCTAAAGGTTTATAAGCACAATCGTCCCTATTTTGTCAAATGGCTAATGACAGGTGCTGAAGTACAGGTGCAACATACATGCCAAATCAATTTTTCCATTGGTGAAGATATAAAGATACAATTTGGTGTGATGTGCTCCCAATGGCTAGTGGTGATATTTTATTGGTCACCCATGGATGTATGCCAAGAATGACACTCATGGGATGTGCGACAACACGTACACATTCATGCACGGTGAAAAGGAAGTTACACTCTATCCAAAGAAACTAGAATCACCGAAGAAGAGATCCAGAGCCCATGCCACAAAGGATGTGCTTCACGTACACCATGTCTACAGAAGCAACATGAAGAAGACCCGAGTTCGAGGTCGAACTCTTCTTTCAACCTGGGGGGAATGATGCAGAAGGGGCCATAAGTGGTTCCGCCCAAAATAATTTAGGGATGTTTTATTTTTATTAGTAGATTTCTAATATTATTTAAAGAATTGTAATTAGGATTAGGCTGCCAATTTATTTAGTTTCCTAGTTTAATTAGATTTCTTGGGCTCTAAGTTTTGTTTCCTATATAGTTTTGCTTCTTATATATATGGCATTGTAGAGATGAACATCTAATACTTTGATTTCGGAATAGAATTATCGTGGGTTTTTCCCTCGGAGAAATGCGTCATCGTGTGGAAGTCTATGTTGAGGTGTCTGCGGGCATGTGCTTCAGCACTCAATGCAAGCCCTAACCCTAGGCCAAGGGCCAGCATCAATTGAAGTCAGCTACATTAATTATGTTTCTCCAGTCCAGTATATCCTAGGCCAATCCAATGTATATCCTAGCATGATCACGGAACATTATTCTCAAAAATCACGTTAGGGTTATAACAAGTTATGTGCCAGCTGTCAACCTACCTGACGCAACGCTCCTTTAATCTGGGTTTGGGACCCGCATTTACGGTAATTGGCACCTAGCGAAGTTTTGGGAAAGATTCCAAGACAACTAAAAAAATGCCTTGCGACAATCAAGAGGATCATCTTGACAGATACATTGTAGGAAGTAAAAATATTTAGGAGAATCGTAACCATAAAAAAAAGAATCAAACAGAAAAAAGAAAACAACGGAGGAGAAATAGCTTACAAAGCAGTATATGAAGGCAACAAAAAAGAACATCAAAAAGATTCTAAAACACTAATAACAAGATGCTGTCCATCATATTCTAGTTTTTTTTTTTTTTTTTTGAATCATTGTTATCAATAATTACATAAAAACCTGAAGGATAAATAATAAGACCAAAACACGGGTGTAGAATTGCATACCAACATGAGACAGTTTTACTTTAAACTCCAAAGCATGACTATAAAAATTACTAACAAAAATTTTAAAACGATCGTAATAATATAATTAAGAACTTCCATCAAGTTCAATTGCTTCAACATATTACATTTCTTGTTCTAGCTTTAGGACCCACAAGAATTTCTGAGTGTTCCAAAGAAAAGACAAAAACATATAGAAGAGATAACCAACCTTCACAAAATGGAACTCCAACATATGGATATAAAAATTACTAATGTAAGTTCAAATTGATAAAATAAAAATTACAAAGAACTTTCATCAAGTTCAATTGCTTCAACACATTACTCTTCTTACTCTACTCTTATGACAAACAGGGGAATCTCGGTGCTTGTTTGTTTGAAAATTAAAATAAATATATATAAAGACAACTAACCTTCGTAAAAATGAAATGGGCTCCCGAGGAGAATATGGTTCATATACTATTCCAGGACTCACCATGGACACTTTTAATGCACCCTACAAATAAAATCACAAGGACTTTAAAATTGCTCAACCCACTATAGTAGAATAAAAGCACAAAAGCACTATTAACCATCCAAAGTAACCTGCAAAAGAGAAATCATTGGCATAGAAAGAACCATAAGTTCTGACTGTTGAGAATGATGAGAAAAAATTGAGTTTAATTGTGATTTTGGATCATTGGGTTTACTTGTAATATTGGGAGTAAGCTTCCTAAACTAGGATTAGTCTAAATTTGAGTTATTTTAGGCAAGTATTATCATCTGATCAGGTTTCCTATATAATGTTTGGTTGCACTTCTTGTTATAGGTGTGATTAGGTTTCCTATTTTGAGTCAACATGTTTGGTCATACTCTTATAAATAGCCATTGGCTATTCTCAACGAAATCACGTAAAAGAGAATTCAGTTCACATCATTCAGTCAAGATGTAGCCCTAAAATCTCAACTTGGTAACTGAGCTAGATTTAGGGTTAGGCTTAGAGAATTAAATGCAGTGTTCATCAGTCTTGTCCAACCACCGGAGAAAGCCTAGGTTTTTTTTATTGTTGTGAGTGCAGCCTGAAAGGCTTGTTTGATTAGAGGAATAAAATTGAAATCAAGTCCCTGCATCCCTGCTCATTTAGCCCCAAGAAACTGAAAAGACAAAGAAGGGATCGACAAACAAAACCCTAGCTCAAAGAGGAGAAGTTTGAGAGAAGTCTTTCAAGAAAAGAAGTTTCTCTCAAGCATTCATGCAGTGGACGGAGAGAGTTCATCAAGGATTTTACTTAGGGTTCGACAAAACTAATTGATCAAAAGAGGGCTGTGGATGAACCAAAAGATTGAACCTGTAAGTTGCAGTGTGCCTCATTGAAGCCCATCATCCGCTGGGATGGAAAAAAAAAAAGTAGGAACCTGTTGAGTGAATGATTTGAACCAACCAGAGATATTGACTCAAAAATAGGAAACCTAATCACACCTATAATAGGAAACCTAATCAGATAATAACACTAGCCTAAATAAATCAACTTTAGACTAATCCTAAATTAGGAAACTCCCAAAATTACAATTAAACCCAATTGTTTCTCATCATTCTCAACACTGACAAAAAGGCAAGCAAAATACTCATTGTCGCACTACTACTCATCAAGATCAACTGCTTCGATACTATCCCAATTCCCATGAACTGCAACCAGTCCAAATTTCCATCAATTAGAATGAAATGATGATATTCACAATTTGATTACATCCATTCTCTCCACATGTTGATCTCACATATCATCTTGAAAATTAGAAGTCTTAGAGGCCAAAACCTCACTATTTTTATGCTATGTTCTGTTTGAATGAAAAAAAAAATGCAACAATTCATAATATGAAGAATGTAATACAAGTGCAAATGGAGTTCATACCAAGGAAGGCAACAATGATGATCATACCAAAATGCAAACACCAAAACAACATACATTTATGATTGTTGCTACTCAGCATATTGTGACAGCTTCATCACTTATGAATTATGACTGATAATGTTTAATAGTTAGTCATCATTACCATCAAAGTCTTATCCCATCTATATGGGGTTGTGTGAGTTCTACTTTTCCAATCCACCATGTCAAAAGCCAAGATATGCCCCTTTTTACTATCTTATTCCAAGCCTTTATTAGTATCTCTTTCGCCAATTCCTTCGACTTTTAACACTTACTTCATATGGGCTATATTTCTTCTTCTCTGTACATGTTCAAACTACCTCAAATGTTACTCCTTGTTTACTCTTATATTGAGGCCATCTCAAGATTACCTCTAATATACCATCCTAATTCTATCCTTTCTTGAAACTCCACTCATCTATGTGCCTCATCCAGATGTGCTTTAGCCTCTCGATGTTTCCTTGTTTACCAACATTCAATTCCATGCAAGAAAGCAGGTAGGCCCGTATTCTTGAAATGTCATTTTAGTTGAAATGGCACGTGACGATCACACAACACTTCACTTTGCCCATCCTACACTGATTCTAATTGCAACTACCAACTCATACCCTGTGTTCTCTGCTGTAGGATATCAAAATTTATCACATTGTTACACCAAGTTAGTAATTAGTTTCTACTTTAAATCATAAATTAATATGAAACTTGGTCAATTTTACACATTTTTGCAGATTTTTAAAAAATCTAGAAATAACTTTTTTTTAATGTTAAACTTTCATTGATTATCTAGTCATCTTACATTTTTCAATCCAATGCTTCATATACTCGGAGGAATCGATTCACAATGAGGAAATTTGAATGGCAATGTCTAAGCTAACCTTTCAAGATTTGCTTCCACAATGACAAGGGAGGAAAATCTTGTTATCGGCTTCTGACCAATTAGATAAACCATATCTGATCACCCATTGGATTGTAAATTGTAAGACGATAACAAGAATTAGATGACAAATAAAAACTGTACCATTCCATTAGTGTTAGGCAATCTTAATTTAAGGTAGTGCAGAAGACCCATGCTTCAAATATTTGGAGGCATTCATTCCCAATGGAGAAATTTGATTGGGAATGCCAAAGTCAATCTTTTGAGAGTTGCTTCCACAATTTCAAAGGGAAATATCTTGATCAAGATACCAATTCATATCTGAAGCTATATAGCCAATTTATGATTTCAGAAAGACAAAGGATTCCTAAAATGTCAATTGCCAAATGAAAGGGGAAAAAACCGAAGGTAAGACCTTCATTAAAGTCAAAGTCCTACAGACAAAGCAGTTTTTCTCCCGCTCTCCCATTTAGGAAGGCCTCCACCATGTATCTAGGATCTAGGCAAAATTTGAGTGGCTGTTATCAAAAAATCATAATGTAAACTGTAGATAAAAGTATACATTGAGATCCCTGTTTTGTTTTGAAATGATACCTAGAGAGTAGAAACAGCATATGAGATGAATGCCGGTCATAATTTATACAGAACATGCAACCACCATGCATGCAGTCATTATTTGTCAATATTAAATTACATTACTTTCAAATGCTTTCTTTCAGAAGAATAGATCACTTGACAGTACCATCCATGCCATAATTTCCTCGCTATAATATAATAAAAAAAAGAGAGAAACCAACAACAACAACAACAACAACAATGCAACAAATGTAAATATGCATACCATCTGTCGAATTTGAGGAGGTGCTTTCACTTTTGTCGACATTGATCTCTTGTCATGTAGGAAGAATGACAACTCAGTAACCTGAAAACCACAAACAGAATTCATGAATAGGGAAAAAATAATCAAACAAAAAGGTCAAGATGCATCTTCTACTAAATAAAATTGAGTTCACTTTTTCATTCTCCGCCATAATTTTGTAGCTTTGGCGTTACAACCATATTAACAACAAAGGCAGTTACCATTGAAGCATTTTATGCACATCAGTATGTATATACATATGTATTTATTTATGCATGGCATGCATATTATAATTTTGTAATCACTTAAGTGACTGACGACCCACCTCGGGCCATCACAACTAAGGAAATTGGGTTATTTGAGAAAATCAACCGCGGCAAAGGGAAGCCCGAATATCAGCCTAATCAGTTCCCAAAAGGTGTGGATTTACAGCCCCAAAATCAATGGGCGAGAAAAGGAGTAAGGTTTTTCAATCCAATGGTGTGTGTAGCTCTCAGTTGAACAAAGTTGCACCACCATTATTAATTAACAGGAGCAGATAAGTGTTAGAAAGGCAAGGGAAACAGAGTAAAGTGCTGTCAAAGGTGGGCCCTAAGGCATATATTTCATCTTGAATGAGGCGTTGTTCAGTGGAACCTCCTCATATTTGTATGACCAAAGCTATAAATTATAGTTTCTACAATATAAACTGACTACCGATCAAAAAATAAAGCTATTCTATAAGTGATAAGATGCCTGATTTGAAAGTAAAGGTAATTACCATGGAAGCATGAAGAGGTTTTTCAATTCCAACATTCCACTGGAAATGGCTACTGCTCTTGAATGAGGAAGTCAAAGTTCGGCAACTAAATCCTGGAGAAACAATTATGTTAAAATTTCTAAATCTAGCAAAAGAGAATTACTTGCTCCATAGAAATTAGATAGATGGTTATGTGCAGGCAATGCTAAAGCAAGTGATGAGAGGGGTGAGCAAAGTTTTTGCCGTGGGGCCCACTACTTGTCAAGGAATACTGTCATATCACATCAAAGCACCAACATTGGTGAATAGGTAATGTCCCAAAGAGTGAAATTTATTGTTCGATTAAAGCCACCATCTTTGCTTGATCTCGCATTTCTATCATGTACAAATAATCTATCATGTACAAATAAGATGACGTTAATCTAAATGTAAATATGACTCCGAGCTGCATGATATTTTCCAGTCACAACTCACAAGGGGTGATTCCCTGATTCGATCCTGCAGTTACCTTGAGAGGAGTGAGCCCAAACTCAAGCTTTCCATAGCTTTACTGCGATTACACAAGTATGGCCCATATGATCATTTGTCAAGTATAAAATGAATTTTCTTTTCAGAAGTCATTAACAGGGGGCTCTACAATCAATAGCCAGCATAATTAAAATAAAAAAAAATAACAAAAAGAAGTAAAAGACATCAAGGCATGTAGAAGCAGAGTGTACTCATCACACCTGGATTTGAGTAGGTTCTAGAGCTTCCAAACCTATCAAAACGGCAAATGGAATTAGAGTGTAAAAACAAAAATAAATAAATAAATAAATTTGAATGGTGACATTTCATTAATCAAAAGAAATACAGGATAGGAGGAACATACTGTAAGAGCACCAAGAGCTACAAGCTAAATACAAAGCCACCAAATATAGAAGAGAAACAAAAAGGTCAACACAGTAATCCATCAATAGTAAAGAAACTCAAACTCTGTCACCTAAGCCCCTCCTTCGCCAGGTTGTCAGCCACGGAATTTTCACTACACTTTACATGATGGAAAGAGATGCCAAGATTTCTAACTAGGTCGCAAATTTCTTCCACTCAAGTTTTGAAAATTGAGACAGTTGCTTCTCTTAGGCCAAACAAAATCGCAAACAATTCTGCTTTATTGACTGAGCAGTAACCTGCTGGACCGAAAAAGTAAAAAATGGTAGTACCACCACTATCACGAACTAATCCACCCACCCCAGCCACACATGAATTGCCAACTCCACTACCGTCAAAATATAATTTCATAGCACCCAAAGGAGGGTGGATCCACCTAGGACTAGGAGTACTACAACGCATAGCTGGGGAAGAGAAAGCCACATCTTTCCAGCTCCTCAAAATTATAGCCATAGGGATATCATTGAATTATGGTAAGGGAACCAACCATGAAGAAACAGTAAATTTAACTTTGTCCATCAACTACTTGAAATTTAAATTTCTCTCACTGACATCATCATCTACTTCCTCTAGAAAATTGTAGAAGTATCATTTGCCCCTGCTACCGGAAAACTCAGCTTCCTTACAAACCAAATAAGCAAAAATGTCTTCCTTGGGACTATCATCTTCTTTCTCCACAAAGATAGGGATCTTTAAGTCGTCAATCTATAAGGAGATCTGAGTTGGTAACACAGTTGTCAATATTGGTTCAATTCACCAAAATTGCCAAATAATTTCAATTTGGACCAGTGGCCAAACTGAACTACATATGTGAAAAAAAAATCCTCAGATTTATTACATTTCGGTGCATTTTGGCCTTTTTAATGTAAAAAGAAAAAAAAGAAAAACTAAACTAAACTAAAGAGCACGAGTCTTTTTGTAATTTTTATAAAATATATGCAAAGTCACCCCAACTGCATGCAAACTACGAAATAATTGCATGTCATATTATGAGTTGAGATTTGAAAATGCATGTCTAATTTCCCATTGTCACATATACATAACTTATAAATTATTCGCTTGGCATGTAGAAAAAAAGTAGTGTATCATTGATTTACTGGAATAAATTATATATATAATGTGCATGTTGTAATTGTTATTTTTAAGTTTCAAATTTTTTTATATTTATCTACATTATTTTTTATTTTTTTTATATTTTCTGAAATGGAACTCTGAAATGTATCACTAAAATTCCAAATCAGCTGAAACATTTCAGTTTGAAGACAAATTGAAACAGCTTCCAAAACAAAATTGACAGCTATGGTTGGTAAGCCTTAAACCTTCCCTAACAGCACCTTTACCTAGCATCAAATTCTCCATTGAAACAGCTTGTTGGTTGACCTCCAATGGACGGCCCAGACAATTACCTAACAATCTGAAAACTCCTCTCTCTCTCTCTCTCTCTCTCTCTCTCTCTCTCTGGAAAGGAAAAAATTGTTGTCCTTGTCGTCATCGGCCAACAAGGCCGAAGGGGACAACCAATTACCTCGATCCATTTCTCTAAGGCTATAAATGGTGAGTTATCCTGGTCCCCTTCGAGCGGCTGAGCACCTCTTCCATCTCAATCCAAAAAATGAATTGCATCCAAATAGAAAATTTATCCATAAA
Organism: Persea americana; assembly: GCA_029852735.1. NCBI lineage: Eukaryota > Viridiplantae > Streptophyta > Magnoliopsida > Laurales > Lauraceae > Persea > Persea americana. The sequence continues at coordinate 34,219,201 of CM056818.1, forward strand.
GTGATTCTTTCCGCTACCTTGGCTCTATAATTAGTAAAGACGGGGAGATTGATGAAAATGTCGAGCATAGTATTAAAGTGGGATGGTTGAAGTGGAGACTTGCTTTGGGAGTGCTTTATGACTGACGAATGCAAGTAAGATTGAAGGGGAAATTTTATAGGACAGCAATTAGACCAGCTATGACCTATGGAGCAGAATGTTGGTCAATCAAGGAGCAGCATATACAGAAAATGGATGTAGCAGAAATGAGACTGTTGAGGTGGATGTGTGATAAAACTAGAAATGATAGAATTAAAAATAAGCAATTTCGAGAGCATTTAAAGGTGGCAACAATAGGAGATAAAATTAGAAAAACTCATTTGAAATGGTTTGAGCATGTCCAACATAGGCCAGTAACGGCGCCAGTAAGGAAAAGTTTGGCCATGAAGGTTGATGGCGCACCAAGGGAAGGGGGTAGGCCAAAAGGGACATGGATGGAGGTAGTAAAAATAGATATGAAGAAGTGCAACTTATATAAGAATTTGGCTCAGGATAGATCGGAATGGAGAAACAGAATTCGTATAGCCGACCCCAGCATAGTTGGGACAAGGCTTTGATGATGATGACGACGATGAATCATAACAAGCATTTTTCCCCAAGTGCAATCCTACCAAGATTCCACATACCGCATTCCAGCAAAACCGAGGAATCCAACAATGTTACATCATGAAGATCTCTTCTTCTTCTTCTTCCACCACCAATAGTGCCACCCTAATTGCTAAACAACCAACCCACACTGCAAAAACAAAAAGGATATACGTACCCTTCACCAATCACAATGGCATGAAGCGCTTCATTTTCAGATTTTGAAACAAACAAAAGCAATAACTTCCTTCCTGCCATTTAAGTGATACACAGGAATAAACAGGTCTGTTATTTTGCCTGCCTCACAAAACATTGATTCCAACTCCAGCTTGGAAATCCCTTCTGGCAGGCTCAAAACAAGCACAGAAATTGATTCATCCCTAAGAGCAGCAATATGGTCCGGAAGAGGCGTCACTTGCGAATCTCTACCCACTGAGAGGAGAATCCTCTCTAAAACGTACAGCGAGCTATGTTTTGATTTTTCATTCAGAACACCAATGCACATAAGCAGTTGAAAACATCTACAACCCTTCACCACTTCATTTATTGAAAGTACCAAAGATTCCTCTTGAGCCAAAAGTCACGTTTTTTCTTTATTTGATAAAATGACTCAACCTGCAACTTCATGGTTGAAACAAATGAGGTCCTTCCAACAGTGCAACAAACCAAATATTGCAAGGTTTCCACAATTACCAACACATCTCAATATTGATGTAATCAGCTCAGAGTCGGTTACTTAATATTGCAATACTAATGGCCCTTTTGCCCGCTTGATTGAGTTCCTAAAAATTCATGGTAAAAGGGGTCTCAAAAAAGAGTATTGGAGAGATGCAGAGTAAAGGGTCAAATGTGGGAGTTCTAGATGGGAGCACCACTTCCCTAGGATTTAGTTTACTGAGGAGATGAGTGAATAATCATTTACAATCAAAGGAGAGATCATTTAATGTGGCCTCTTGCATATTTTCACATCTACTTAGCCACTTTTACCCACCTTCGTTGGAAGGACACTGCGCAGAAATCATAGGACCCGTTTGATTGCATGGAGTCGAGTTGCTATGAATTCATAGTCAAATGGGCTCCAACAAAGGAACATTAAAGAGATGAAAGTGAAGGAAATGAATGAGGTGGAAATGTAGATGGACCCTGCTTTTCCAATGATTATATTTACTAGGCTGATGTCTGGGTATTCATTTCCCATCACCCCTTAATTCATTTACCATTAAAATGGAGATTCTTTGATGGTTTTTTTTGGATCTTCACCTTTGTTACTTCAATTTCAACCACTTCTAAATATACATTCTTAGAATTCCTAGGTATTCAATCGCATGAAACAAACAAGCCCACAACAAAAGACACCCTCAATTCCGAATCTTTCAACAATTCTGCATCCAAAGCAAGCAACTTTAAGCTCTGATTCCAATAAAACAAAGCTAAAATCACAACGATATCGAAATATCATAAAACACTACAATACTGAGCTCATTCAAACGCGCCCCGAAATGGGAAAAACAAAAAACAAGAAGACCCTGAGATTTGCGACTTACGGAGATAAAATGTCTCGAAACTTTGGGGATCGAGAGAGATGACGAATCGCCTGCGACCGTAAGGCTGCCATCGAGTTTCATACAAGGAGGTGAGGTGCCTCAGATCTTGAAGAGAGAAGAAGAAGAAATTAGGGCATCTGTCTCTCTCTCTGATCGCTGATGAACTGGTTTTGGCAGTTGGGCTTCTGCTCTTTGAATGCTGCAGCATAAACCCTACGCTGGGTGTTGCGAGAGGGTTTTATGGTGTTAAATTACGAAAAAGCCCATGCAATCTAATACTTATGTCAACATATACTGACTTTAAATTACGAAAAATATGAGCTTTTTTATTCGCAAAAAATGCGTCCACTGGATTCCAAACAAGGGGGTGACCATACCAGTTTGGCAAATTACTAGGTTGGTAAAAGTAACGTACGGTTAAAAGGTCACATAAAATATACATATCATCAAAATTTCCTCTTTCTTTTTAAAAATAAGTAAAAAAAAAAAAGAAACCCTCTTTTCTCCATTAAAAGTACTTACTTTTTACTCTCTCTTAATTTGATGCTTTACATTACTTTTACTTTAATTGTAAACTAGCACGAAAGGCCCGGAATTAGAATAAAATAATAATTAAACTAAGTACGGCACTATAATTCATAATACAAAAATTATATACACCGAAAAAGAAAAATGCAAAAATAAGAAGCTTATCAAAAGATCAAAAATAAGAAAAAAGAGAAAAGCATAAGTGTTCGTATCTATATATTTATAACTACACATAATTAGTATATCAACAGAGTGATTATTAAAAATAGAATGCAAAGAAAAAAAAATAGCTGTAAAAGCACAATACATCTGAAGACGTGGGCTAGGTACCCAACCACATTATAAGCCATATCAACACTGATTGCTTTGAGTCAAATAACTAGAGCAAAACTGCTGAGGAATTGGCACCTATTCATATTAGTAGATATGAAAAAAACATGAACCCAAATCAGTGAAAAAAGAGAGCAGTTGAACAGATTCTTTGTTATGTAGAAGTTCAATAGAATAATTAAAGGCCATGGGCCATGATCTGGAAGATCATCAATGTAGTGCCCAAGATCCAATCACCATTGATGGGAGTGAAACAAAATAGATACATAAAAAGATGGGAGTGAAAGGGAATAATTTATCTTAAATCTTGCCTATGATATGGAAGATAATAAATGTAATGCCCATGATCTAATCACCATTGATATGGAAGTGGAACAAAATAAATAAATAAAAACGATGGAAGTGAAAGAGAAAGATTTACCTTAGATCTTGTCCATTATATGGAAGATCATCAATGTAGTGTCCAGGAAGTCTTGATTTGAGAGATTCCAAAATCTAAATTAGACACTGACAAAATTTGTCAAATCTAATAGGAATGTAAGAAATTCTAAGACCAAACTTTTGAAAATCTCATTTATAACATTGTTACACATAACCCATACACATCATTCATGTTCTGGAAATATTTTTATCACTCTTCTAATAACGTAATAGAAAACCCTCAAATTCAAACCCAATGGAATGATAAAGTTCCTAGTCAATTAAGAAAAATGCTCAAAATCATCACAAGAAACCATAATTAAAAGTTCCAAGAAATTTTCTTGGTCATCCTAGAAGAAAAATCGAAATCCAGAGTAATGAGTCAATCCAGAAAGAACTTCATCATGATTTATCCAATGTTCAAATCCAAAATAGAATTATTTGATTGATGACATCATATCAAATATGAAGATTTTTTGGAGATTAGGAATTCATCTTCAAAGAAGAAAGGGTGGAGATGATCCGTACGAGATATCACTTCATTAATTGCGGAGAAGGAAGCTTAGAAATAGTGGAAAAGATTATATTTTAGGGACATATATATTAGGAAATCACCTCTCTCACCAATTTTTTGTGGGCTGGAGTAGATAAGAATAAGAAGAGATTGATAAGGAGATTGTTCTGGGCTTGAGATAAGGAGGAGATTTGATTGAGAAGATATAGAAGGAATCATGTAAGAGAGATTTTAGGGGAAGATTAAAAAGAATTTTTCGATAAATACCTTATATTGTGGTAAGTGTTTTAGCATTTTTGGTAACAATAAAAATTGAAATTGAAATTGATTTGAGATCCAATTTCTCAAATTCATTGGAGATTAAAGTCCAATTTTGCAATCGATTAGCAAATTGGAATGCAATTTCGAAATTGAATCCTACATCTATAATATATATTAACTAGCAAAATATACCTGTGCTTAACACGGGTAATATAATTATAATTTAAAAAATCATAGAAGCTTAAAATAATAACACTTTTGAATGAATTATATTGAGGGTGAAAAATAAAATTGAAAGGTCTGAAACGCCAATTACATTAATTGTTATAATAACATATTCAAACAACCAATCAACATATTTTTCATCCTATAAAGGGTAAACCAACTAAGAGTAAAGCTCATTAAAAAATTTGACATATTGTATTACCATTATAACGCATAGTATCCACCATTACAAGATTCTTTTGTCTTCAAGCTCCCAGAAATTTGATAGGAGTGAACAACTTTTTCTCCCTTTATGGAAGAAGGCTTGCAAAATAGTGGTAAGCCTGGCCGAAAAGACAACTTTTCCTCCCTTTTGAGTAGAGGAAAAGTTGCAAAATAAGTATATCATCGACTGTTGCAGAAAATACCACTTTTTCTCCCTTCAGAGTGGAGGAAAAGTTGTAAAACAAGTACACCACTACAGTAAACTAAAGCTGTGAAAAAACCACTTTACCACTTTTCCTCCCTTCATAGTGGAGGAAAAGTTGCAGAATAAGTATACCCTAATGTATATGGTGAGGCCGCATTTCCTCCCTTTAGAGCGGAGAAAAAGTTGCAAAATCAAGTATTATGCCAAGCATGCTTTTGTATTTCACGGAAACTAAATGGAAGCTTGAATTAATGATACTTTTGAATGAATTTTATTGAGAATGAAAAACAAAATTGAAAGGTTTGAAAGACCAATTACAATATTAACTGTTGTAATAATATATTCAAGCAACCCATCAAAATATCTTTCATCCTATGGGCATTTGATCAATTGTTTGGATTAATTAAATTAAATTGCATGCATTCCTTACTCAAGTCGAGCCGGGCTTTGGGCTTTCTATCACTTAATCCAAGCCTGATCCAATTATAAAAATGGGCCCACATACCCAAGCCCGGCCATGAGCACCCCTCATTACCTATGACTTTAGATAAGAAAATCTAAGTACACATTAGAAAAGTAGGCTTGTACAAGCACGTGCACAAAAACTAAATTATATATAAGTTTAGAATTTTTAGAAAGAAAGAAGATTTATATAAAAAAAATTCTTTTATCTTAAAAAAGATTCTATATTTAAAATTATTAAAAAGAAGAAATGTGCACTTAACTTATATAAACTATTTTAATGATTTTTTCAATATTAAATTAAGGAAAGATAACAATAAAAATAATTGTAAAGCCCGATAACGTGATAATTGTAAAGATACTGATGCTACAACATTCTTTTTTTCCATGAATGTGATTGGATGAGTGGGAATTCATTGGATAGACGAGTTGGGATTCATCCTTATATTATACACATTTAGATGATGTTTTGGTTTAAGATTTGGAAACTAAATAGTTTGAAAGAATCCAATTTTAAACATACTACATGTGAATGGATTGATTAGAGAGCGTGGAAGATTGGACTATTTAATATGAAACTCTTTTTAGATTAACCTCTTTATTTAGATGGCTAAAATCGAAAAATTCTCTTGAATTCCTAAAATCTCTCTTAAGTTAAATCGGGTTTAAATTGAAATCGAAATTGACCTCCAATTCATCAATCATTTGCGAAATTGGACTCCATTTTCAAGATCGAATCCTGCGTCCATAATATATAATAATTGCCAAACGGGCCCCATGGGGTGAGTGTTGTAAAGTATTTTCATTGCCTTTACCAAAGCCGTGAGGTTTTTTAGGAATGGTTAGCTAAGGGAATTTAATATAAATCTCATTAGTAGCTCGGCTCATTTGCAACCCCAACTAATGGGCACATCTGTGAATTGTTAGTTGGGTCCGGACATTAATATGATTATCAGTGGTCAACTTATTGTATGTACAATGTATTGTATTCTACAACCTATCTAAATGGAGCTCTCGGGTTAGGCTATGGAGCCAGGCCCACAGGTTGAATTTGGACTAAGTCAGGCCCACAGGTTGAATTTGGACTAAGTTTTCTTTAAATGGGAAGGGCCTGGGCCTGTTTATGCTTAGAGGCCATTTGGGGCCTGACAGATTTAAGACAGTAGGATTATATATTATGCAAACGGGCTATGCGTGGGTTGGATATAGGCCCACACTTTTATAAGCTTCAGCTTACCCAAATCAGGGAGGTGACATATATCTTTCAAATGTAATGTATCTAGTTTGCTATCTACAATGTTGGATTTTAAAAACAAGGATTTATGTGTACCATGACGTATCTTTATATGTTGTGTGCCACCACTTAGATGTCACTCAAATTTAAATGCCGCAATCTTACCCACTTGTCTTCTATTATACTCTAAAACAACAGGTGAGTATGCGGAGGGTTACACTACAAAAGGGTCATGAAATTATGGACTGATGTTGCTTTAGAGTAAAATTAATGAACTCTTTCTACGTGATAGTTTTAGATTTTAAAAGTAGGAACCTGTAACTTTGAAGAATCATACTTGTTCCTGTAATAGTGCTTTCTTCATTTAGAATTTGTTTAGCTTCGAATTCCGTAAAGTCCCATTAAATAACAGGTGAGGAATTCGTAAATTTAAAGATTTCATACTTTCTCCTTGTAGATGAGGATTTCTACTTCCTATAGAATGAGTTTGACCTAAGAAACCCAAAAGAAAATTAGAACCTTAGATAACTCAAATTTTTCAGTGGGGATTTATATTTGTCAAACATGGGCTCTCTACGACGTTCTAGAGAAAGAAGTGTTTTCCCATTAATTTGATTGCAAATGTAATGAGTTGGTAAGATTTTAGATTTTCACCAACAGGAGTCTCACATAAGGGTGATGCAGGATTTTAATCTTTTCCATTTACAAATAAGAGTCCAATATTAAAAGTGGAACCGAAATTTCCTTAGGCAGCCTTGAGGAAAGCCTGTAGGAGAAAATCCCCCTTATAAGTTACTTCTGAACCACTAAAATCTTAAAATTTGGGACTCATAAATATTACTATCACTATGTAATATACTCAGGTGGTTCTCATTAAAAGTGATTTGAATTGATCTAATCAGGTCCCAAAGTCTAGGAGTTGTAGATAATTCGAAGCCGTAGATACTACTCATGTGATCAAGAAGAAATCGTATCTATGACTTTCAAAATAGAAGTCATTCCTGACAATACATTCCATCTTATACTCAAGAAAAGTCGACCCACTTGATAGGTTATTGTAGCCGTGAGATTCTTTCCAATCATTTTTAGGACTTTCAAAGTAGAAGTCACAAGATCCCATCTTACGTAAGGAAGAGTCTTACTTAGAAGCAACATTGTTGAAGTAGACAATTTCATTCTTATCTACTCAATTAAATGTTTTTCTTGCCTTAATGGAGTTGACATTCCATTCCTTTCATCATATACCTGAGTGTGGTGGGATTATTATGCTAAAATGATAAGTGGAGCCCCTTTATTTTATGTAAATTGATTTTCTAGAAATTTTAGTACTTTGTACTTCTAAGAGTGATTAAAATTGAAATTCCAAAGTTGGCTCTCGGAAAATGCTAATAACCTCTTTTTAATGTATAATGAATAAAATAAGAATTAGGAAATAAAAAACCCAGCAATCACCCGAATAATGTCTGACTGAAGTCAAAGTTCCAACCTCCCACGTTATATCATTTACCACTGGCTAGTTGAGCAACTTCACTAATAGAGTCAAGTGAAGTAAAGTTGATTGTGAAGGAAGAATAAAATATAAGTGGGTTATAATGGCGTTTTATTTTTATTTATTTGTTATGGAATCTTTTTTACTTTTTGTATAGAGAATTGTAGTATTTTTATCTTTTAGTTAAAAAAGAATGTTGCTTTTTTACTTTTTTTGAAAAATATGATAGGAAATTTGAATTAAAGTGCTTTTGATATGACTTTTTTTTTTTTTTTTTTTGAAATGGGGGCTTTACTTTACTTGACTCTATTAGTAGAGTTGCCAAATTAGAGCTCTTTAGTAATTATTTCTTGGAGTCCATTCAACCAATAATTTCCTATATATTCAACTCCGTGCAAACAAATGGGCCTCTTGATTATCCAAATAAGGTTAGACCCTCATATTTTCATTTCGTTTTTTCTTATTTATATATATTATTTCTTTTTAAAGTTGAGTTTAAGTTATAAAAAAATGACTAGTTCTTGACCCTCCTTTAGCCACATTAGCACTTCAATCTTTCATCAGCAGTTGGTACTCCAAAAAAGAAACACACCCTCCCATGAAAGGTTTCATTCTTATTCCTATAAACGGTTTTATGAGCTTTTCATCAAGAAACACATCTCAAAGGAAACACACATATTCATCAAGAAACATACACTATGAGTAAATGATCTTTCCTCTTCCTCAAAGGAAACACTCATATTTTAGGAAACGAATTTCCTATTTTTCAACCACCACCTTTTCTCTGCTCAATGCCCAATGTATTCGATCTCTTCTCCATTTTCCAGGGCTAAGGTTCTTTGTACATTTCCAAATCTCCCAGTCTCATCTACAAATTACTCATTTCTAAAACTTAATTAGAGCAAAGCACACAATCTGAAACCCAAACTACTAATAAAAAATTTCCTCTTACTGGCTAATCTAACCCTAATATTGTCTTTTATTATTTTCGATCCCTACTACTATGTGTTCTATTACTCCTTGCTTGCTAGATTACATTATTTATTTATTCATTCCTCTATCCGTACGGTTTTGCAAAGACAATAAAACCTCCATAGTTGGCAAATCAATTTGCATGAGATTAAAATGTGCATATAGGGGCTTACGCTAGTGTGTGTTCGCACGCGGCGTGCACTATATATTTGAATGCTTTAAAAGTTTGAACTACTTTTTTCTTATACTTCATGAAGAAGATTTTCTGTTGTTAGAACCACTATACACATCCCGCGTGCAAACACATATTTTTATTGTTTTTGTTTTACGGAGATAAGTCTAAAGGATATATGCCTCATGATTTTGGACTAGTTTGTGCAACGAGAGGATTCTACAATCCCGTGGAGTTTTTATTCTTGGGAGTGAGGAGTCTTATGCTCCCACCTTAGACTGCAAAACGGTATCTGATTTTCCAATTATCCAAAGGTTTTGACTCGTAAAAAGCTGAATTTGGAACTTGTTTTTTGTTCCGATTCATAAGTGGGCCTGAGTTCAGGCCCCAAATTAGGTTCTAATTGGTAAATGGGTCTAATTCCATATATATATATATATATAGGTTACGACATGTGGGCCAAAAACCCAACATACAAATCTTTTTTAATGTTGCAAATTGTAACTCAAAATCAACTTTAATTAGACATTTTTTATATTTAATCTTGAAGGTAGTAGACTTGATGCATTGTCATTTGTTGAATGATATCCTTATATTAAGAGACAAATAAGAACTAGAAAATGAAAAATGAAGAATAAATCAAAATCGGCATTGGAAATGAATCGTAATCCTTTAGTCAAAACTAGATTCGGGTCCTTTTATTGGAGCTGGGATTGGAACCAGCAAAATGGGTTCCAATTCATAATTGGATTCAAAACCAAAGCCGCCATTTAGAAATGGTTTCAATTTCGGGTCAATATGGTTTCGGCCCAAATTTGACCCGTTTACATCCCTTCTCCCACCGTCACTCATAGGAAATCAAAATCCTCTCTAGTAATGAAAATCAGTTCATTTTCTTTTCCTTTTACTGAAGGAAAATGTGCTACACTGGTAACAAAAAAATGAATTGCATGGAAAATCTGAAAAATTGCTCTCCATCACATAATATGAAATAGGGAGAAATTTTATTTTGATTTCTAAGCGGCCCACTATCACATCTTACATGGAAAAAAGGATAAATTGTTATGGTTTTTTGCACTACCAACTACTCTATTGTTTGGTGTGAAAGGGAATACAAAATTGTTTTTCTTTGATAGATATAAGTTCAATTTTCTGCGAAAAAGGGGGGTGGGGGGGGGGGGGGGGGGGTGGTTGTTTTTGCAAATAGGCTGCATGTGAGGGAAAATCATGGTGTGCTAGGTCAAAATCATTTTTTTTATTGAAAGGATCCATGATATATATGTATGATCTACTCTCTATATTTATTAATATCTTATGTATGGGATTGGGGTGGAATGTACGGAAGGTATTTTAGATTTAAGACAAAAGAGCGTACAAATGGGTTTATATATGTATTTATATATATTGGAGGTACTCTAGTGAGAGACACTCTTACCAAGTTTATGAGAGATTGGTAGGGGCCCTCACTTCCATATTCACTCTCACCAACTTAATGCAAGGACTCCAAATATGGAAGTGAGGGCCCCCACCCATCTCTCATAAACTTGGTGAGAGTGCCTCTAATAAGAGCACCTCTCTATTTATATATGGGGAATATTTTTATGCATACTTTCCTCACCATAGGGTGTGGGACACTTCCCAGTTTATGAATTTTTAAATACAAGTATACCTCACCCTATGTACTTGAAAATTTCCATTTGTACTTGAAAACTCCCAAAAAGGGAAGTTTCCGTCACCATATGGTGAGGGAAGTATGCATAAGAATACTCCCCTATATATATTGGGGATTTTGAATAGAAGTGGTGAACATGTATTTAGTCAAAATGGTTCGGATTTGGGTCTCTTCTCTTCCCTCATTCAAAGGGATTTGTGTAGAGGTAGTTATGAGAAATTGGGAAGAAGTGGCATTCTCCTCCCTGGTCCGTCCTCTTAGTGTTCAAACATGAATTCCCCCTCGCCCTCATGGTTTTAAGTTAAACTTCGACGGTGGTGTCATTGGTAATTCAGGTCTAGTTGGGGTGGGTAGAATCATCCGTAACAGTTTGGGGTCACCCATTCTTTCTTTCTTAGGGCTTGCTGGGGTATGTTCTGCCAATCAAGTAGAGTTAATGGTCATCAGAAATGGCCTTAGAGAAGCTCTCCGTCTGAATCTCCCTAACCTTATTGTGGAAGGGGACTTTTTTTGCGCTTTCCAAGGCCAAAACTTCTGCCCTTTGGAAGTTGGTAGGTGTGGTGGATGAGATTGTGGATTTTGCAAAAAGCCTCCAAGTGACCGTCTCCCGCATTCTTCGAAGTGCCAAATCAGAAGCTGATTTCCTTGCCAAGGAAGGCGCATCTCTTCCTAGTTTTTTTTTTTTTTGGTTAACATGTTCCGTTTGTAGTTCTCTCTTGTTTTTGAAATGGGGTTGGAGTTATTAGCTTCTTGGGGCTTGGCTTCAATCCTTTTTTGTTACAATATACCTCTCATATACTGTATAGTTTTTTTTTTTTTTAAATTATAAATACAGTCACTTTTTCAATTTTTTTTTTGAATACATACATAGTTCTGGGCAAATAAGTTCTACAAAAGCGTTATTTAAGAAGTAAGGTATGAAGATATAAGATCATCATCCCTTGATTCAAATTTCATTTGATGATTATTTTTGGATATTCACCTTTAAAACCTCAAAGCCAAACACTTACTCAGAAACAAAGTGAATTTGTAAGAATTCAATTCAATTACATGAAAGGAAGAGGCTCATAATAATATGGAAGTGTATCATTTAAGTGTTTAGATATAATTTTTTAAGTGTCGACCCCAACATAGTTGGGACAACGCTCGGATGATGATGATATATATGATTTTCTAAGGGGCATGATTCTTTATGTGGGAACAGAGATCTTGTAAGCCCATCACAAGTATGGCCTACATTTTCTAAAAAGTTTAATATCCTATTTTAAACTAACTATTGCTTGTGATGCTAAACCCGTCCCATGATTGCTACAATCAAGTTGATTTTGATCAGGTGTACTAGTAGATGATTTTTATTTAGTTTTAATAGACAAAAAACTCAAGAATTTGGATTAGGGTTGTAAAAAAAAAAACCCATAAAACCGTCGTGTATTTCTTGTTGGTGTCTTCTAATACTACTATTATTATTTGGATATTTGAGGGTTGCAAGGATGTGATTTGGAGCTCCAAATTAAGGTAGTAAATAGTACCTTTTATTCTCATTTGAGGAGGATTATTTTTTTTCTAATTTATTAAAAATTATAATAATTTAGAATCAATGCTGGACTAGCAACGGCATTTACTATAAATCAGCTTTTTTTTTTTCCCTAAATAGGTATTGTGGTGTTTGTGTTTTTTTTTTTTTTTTTTTTTTTTTTTTTTTTTTTTTTTTGGGCTTTATATTACATTCGAGCTCACTCATCTATGCAAATGTAGAAAATTCTAAAGATATTATTTTTCTACTTTATTTAAATAAGATTTTCACCAATCATCATCATTATTCTCTCTTTCTATAATTATTCTATATCAATTTCAAACCTAGATGTTATTAGTCTTTCAATCTAACTTTTATAAAAAAAAATTATTGTGGACCTTTTTTGCTAAATAATATGCTTATTTATTTTTAATTTATCTTTTTATCAGTAATATTTTAGAAAAAACCACTACACTTGATTATATTTGAATTTTTTCTTGTCCAGGCTTTGCATGAGCCTTTGTTGCTAGTTGTTTGTGATGTTAAATATGTTCAATCAAGTCACTTTTGGTCAGGTGTGTTAGTGAATATTTTCTTTTTCATTTTAATATATGAAAAACTCTAATTGGATGGATTCAAACACACCACTTATAAAATAGTCTCCACCACTTGCAACAACATGTGTAACTGAAGTATTGTTTGAACAAATTTCCCAACATATAACTAAAAGGCAATCAGGTGGGCGCAGTTGAGCAACCAAGAATTTAGTTGGGGACGGACCAAGCCAGTAGTTAGAATTTTTGGACAAATCTAGAATTTTCATATAAATTCTGGAGGTAAATCCAAAATTTTCACTTGGGTTTTAGAGGCAGGCCCAATCTTCTTCATACGAGTCTGGCGACAAACACAAGAGAGGGGGTGACTGCTCCCATAACTTGATATGTGAGCTCACTCAAATAAAACCAAAAGCTAATCCTGACTTAATAAATGTGTTGAAAATCTATAACCACTATAAACTCAACCAACTCACTATCAAAACCGCCTCTACCGAGAGCAAATGAGGAGGACCCGCTTTAAACCCGCCCCATTGCCATACCAGGACCCTACCCGAGTATCACATTATTCATGGCCAGACGGTACAAACCTGAAGAATATAAGGTGGCATTAGCATCATCACCGACATACACATCTCCCTCGGAATATTCGGAGATTCTTCCCGAGCCATATGATCCATTCATTGGATGTTCTCATTCACGTGTGCCATTAACTCACACGTGTGTTGTGGGCCCCCAAAACATTTCGCTCCATCCTAGACGGACGGGTATCATTTTACACTATATATGTGCCCGTCTCTCCCTCCTCGTCAATTGAAATTCTTCCATGAAAGACGAAATCGACGTTTCGAACCAAACCCTAATCTAAATCATCTTTCCCCCAAATCTCCAAAAACCCTAGATGGATTTCTTCAAATCCGTCTTCGCAGACGATCCAAGCCCCCAAAACCCTCAAAACTCCTCTGATTCCGACCCGGATTCCCCAAATCATCCTTCTCAAGATGAAGAAGAACCTGAAGAAAACCCATATCCAAACCCTAATTCCTCCGCCGCCTGGTCCTTCGGCGGCCTGATCAAAACCCTAGCCACCCGATCTGAGTTCCGGTCCGTCATCGACACCTACCGTCGCGATCTTGACGAGTTCCGCTCCGGCCTCAGCAAGGAGACGGCGGCCATTCGCAACGCCGCCTCCCGCGCCGTCAAGGACCTCCCGGGCTCCCTCGAGACCGGCGCCTCCGTCGCCCAGGAGTCGCTCGAGTCGGTCGGACAGGCTATCGACGACTTCAGCAGCTCCGTCTGGCGAGGAACAGCTGAGATCATCTCCCACGGCAAGGATGCCCTCCTCTCTTCCGATCTCGACGACGGTGGCGACTCTGAAACGCTCAACTCCGCCTCCTCCACCGCTGCCAGTCAGAGTTCGAAGCGGTACAGCCGGTTTGAAGTGCAGGTTGCCGGAATTCAGTCCGATCCGGTGACGTACTGCGATGAGCCGGAGGATGTGGAGGATTACGGGAAGTGGAAATTAGGGTTTGTGTTGGAGGAGAAGGAGGAGGAGATTGAGGATTTGTGCAGTGAGAATGGAACTGTGGAAGCGATCTATCGGAAGCTTGTGCCAAGTGTTGTTGATCATGAAACCTTCTGGAGTCGGTATTTCTATCGGATTTACAAGCTTAAGCTCGTGGAGGCTGCGAGGGCGAATCTTGTTAAGCGTGCGATTTCGAGGGAAGATGATGAGGATTTGAGCTGGGACGTCGAAGACGATGAAGAAGAAGAAGAAGAAGAAGAGACCCTGAAAGTCTCCAAAAATCGCATTTTGCGGGAGGAGATTCCTACTGTTTCCGAGATTGATGCAGAGAAGAAACCAATTGAGGTGGGAGAGGAGAATTCCAATAAAAGGAGCGATGATAAGGGTTTTTCTACTGACCCCGCTTTTGATCATGGGTCTGTTGAGGGATTGGAATCAGTAGAGAAGCAAGAAATTGCTGAATCGAATAGCGAGAATAGTGATAATTCTGCAGCCAAACCAGATGACAAATTGTCCTTGGATGGGAAGATGGACGCAGGTGAATCAGGCAAAGATAGCGATATTTCGGTTGTATCTAGCCAACAATCTGGCCATGACGAGGAAGACCTTGGATGGGATGAGATTGAGGATCTTAGCAGCATTGATGATAAGAAAGTAGCAGCAAGCTCGAATAAGGATGATCTGCGCAGGCGGCTGTCTGCTGCTGATGATGAGGAAGATCTGAGCTGGGATATTGATGACGAGGAGTCGGTCAAGCATTGATTTAAAAAGATTGGAGTATGATTCAGTACAGTGTATCTCATTCTCCTTACTTTATTTTTTTTTATTTCATTTAATTGTTCAGTGTTTACACGACAATTGTTTACTTGCCTATCTTTGATAATGATTGTTTGGACCTCTTCAGTTATTTTGTTATGTAAATACACTTGTGCATATCTAAATATGTTATAAGCTGAAGCAACTCTGTTTCTTGTTACTATGGATTGCTATGATTATGTGTGCTGCTTTTGTGATTTAGTTTTGTGATGCTTTGGTCACTTCTTTTAGGGTGTGATTTAGGCTAGTTATAGTTTTGATGTAATTTTTTTTTCTGTTCTTTGAAACTCTTATTTTCTTTCTGGGAATGTTGACCTTTTTTTTTTTTTTTATATATATTTAATGTTAATAGTGTGAGCTAAGCCTCTTTCATTTGCGTGTTCCTAGTTGATATTCTCTTGTATGAGCCACTTAGTGACTTTGTTTCCTTTTTTTTTTTTTTTTAATCAGTAACTGTAAATGAATTAATGAGAAAAGATATTACCTCCAAGTTCGTACGAACAACTAACATAGACAATGTGGGCATAAGAGACATATACCGGACACCTAAACAAAACTACACAATAGTACCAACTCTACAAGATATTGGCACTAAGATGACGTGATTGGTCAACCCCCTATTTAACTAGACTATCCGCCATCCCATTAGTGGATCTGATAAAGTGCTGAAAGGAAACTTGAGCCTGAGATGCTAAATATTGGTGCTTATTGACTTTGTTCTATTGGGAATAGATTGCATTGGGAATAGATTGTGTTTTGTTTGTGTCTTGTTTTCTCTCTTTTTTTTCTTTCTTTTGTTTAATGATGATGCATGGCATCTTTTGGTAATTTGCTACTCTTTTATTTTGAAGAAAGAACATAGGGTACAACTCAGATTGGTCAGGCCAGGCTGGGAATTGACTTTTCCCGAGGCCGGACATAGATTCTATAGCCTCAAACAAGATTGCAAATGCAAGGCAATTTCATTTTTGGGTTGAGTGGGCTGCATCAGGTAACTCAACTAAATGCATCGTCAAAATGAAAATGTGTGGTTTTCTCCCAGTTTGTTGGGTTGCCTAAGAGCTTAAATCTCTGTGGTCAAGTTGGGCCTTTTTTTTTTTTTGGGGGGGGGGGGGGGGGGTGGGGGGGGGGGGGGGGGGGGGGGTGTAATGCCGCCATGGTTAGGAAACATGATTTTTATTCTTGCATTGGTAGGCTAGAGACTCTGTTCATTCTGTTTTTTCTCATTTCAGGGAATTGGGAAGCTGTAACATGATGTTATATGAGGTAAGTAGATTAAGACTGGCCTGATTTTGCGTAACCATGGTCCAAGCCAGAGTGTGACCCAAATTTCACTCATGCTTTCAAAATCAGGCCTGAGCCAAGATGAACTCGGCCATATTTAATTTAGATCGGGCCTTTTTTGGGTTGGGACATTTGGGATATAGCCCTTCAAAGTTGCACCCCCTTCTACGTGAACTTTCATTCTATTTGTCACTTTGTTAGATTTGTTTGATTTTTGTGGTATACCTGGAGCTTTTGGCCCCACTATCAACTCATCATCATCATCAAAGTCGTGTCCCAACTATGTTGGGGTCGGCTACATGAATTTTGGTTCTTCATTTCGATCTATCTTGAGTCAAAGCCTTGGATAGATTGTACTTCTTTAGATCTATTGTTATTACTTCCATTACAAATCCCCTTAAGCCTACCCCTTTCCCTTGGTGGGCCATTAGCTTGCATAGAAAAACATTCCACAGCTTCTGTGGGTGGCTTGCATCAGACCTGTCCAAACCATCTCCAATGAGTGTCACATTTTATTACGCATTGATGCCACCCCTAAATGCTCCTGAAAGCGCACATTTTTTATTCTATTTTTCCTAGTTTTACCACACATCCACTTAAGCACTCTCATATGTTACACTCAGTTTGTGTACGTGTTACTTCTTAGTCGGCCAACATTCTGCTTCATAGGTTATAGCTGGTCTAATATTTGCTATGCACTCTTTGTTTTTTTTTTTTTTTTTTTTCTAAGTATATTTTAATTTTGCTCTTTTGGTTTTTTTTTTTTTATAACGGAGGGTGTCCCAGGCTCCCAGCTCAAAAGGGCCAGAATAATCCCTACTGGCCCGGGGGGAGCCGGGTAAATCCCCTCTAGCTCCAGTGTGGTAGTGCAGTTTCGAACCCTCAACCTCCTGGTGCAAACCATGATCCTAGGCCAACTGAGCTACCCCTCGGGGTTCTCTTTTGATATTTTTAGCTCATGCCTAAAGCCTAATATATATATATATATACTTGGAAATATGAAATGAAATGGAGTTTTGGGTGTTATTTTCTTGAGAAAGAAGTCTTATCCTTTTCGAGTGAGTGATTCCTCCACCCAAAACCAAGCGAACTGATGATTCTCCTATTAGTGCGATTGAGGTTTCTATCACCTCTCGTTAAGTAATTCTTGGACTTATATTTCAATCAACAGCAGCATTTTCTATGACCATCAGCCAAGTCACCCCGATCGATGTCCAAAACCAATCAATATTGTCATTTTCATCGCTTCGATTCATTTCGCTCTGTACGAAATGGTGGTGGCCTGGAGGGAATCTTCTCCCTTTGGAGCGAGTGATTTCTACACCAGAAATCGACCAGTAGCTTTGTCAAATTGATTATTCTTGCCTAGTGGCTTTGAGGTTTCTGCCACCCCTAGTTGATTGATTCATGGACTTATCTACTCATACTTCTAACAATTGTAGCGGTTCCTTCTACTATTGGCCATGTCATTACCGGTTATTCTAAACTCAAGCACCATGAGCAGATGTATAGAAATATGGTCATTTTGTAGCATTTGCGACACAACTTTTGATCTCATGGAACACTCTCCTTGTATTAAATTGTAGTTGTGGTCTTCTTCCTTTCAAGTGAGTCATTCTTCCGTCCAACACAACTTTTGATCTCATGGAACACTCTCCTTGGCTGAATTGATGATTTTCTGGTTAGTGATGTGACATTTTTTTCTTAT
Source organism: Persea americana (assembly GCA_029852735.1). NCBI lineage: Eukaryota > Viridiplantae > Streptophyta > Magnoliopsida > Laurales > Lauraceae > Persea > Persea americana. Next base: position 34,237,457 of record CM056818.1, read on the forward strand.
TCTCAATTGGGCGATTCCTGGACTAATATTTTGTTCATTTTGTAGTGTTTCCTATGACTATTGGCCACTTTGTTGCCGATCAATGTCTAGAACCTGGTAGCATTGCCACGCCCAACAATATTTTCGTTCTCGTCACTTCTGCTACACAACTCTGATTTCATTGCGCACTGTCCTGCTAATAATTCTCCATTGGAGTCTTCTACTTGGGAGTGAGTGATTCCTCTACTCAATAGAAGTGATGATTCTCCTGTTAGGGACACTGAGGTCTCTGTCACCTCTGATTGAGTGATCTTCAAGCATATATTTCAATTAACAATATACTTCTTTATGACGATATTGTCCCCATTGTCATTGAAAATCTGGTAGTTTTGGCACATATGCCAAGACCATTACCAGGCCTAGTTGGCCATATCAGGTCCATGAAATAGATCCGTGGCTTTGTGGGTCCCATGTGTTCTCATATTACATAATACTTACACAAGTTGTGCACAAGTCGCATAACTCCATTTCGCCTCTGTTTAATTTTTTTTATTTCAATATTAGGACTCTTTAAGTATCGGTGGTTGGGATTTGTCATTCTTTTATTGTTTTACAGCTTAGATGAATTGTGTTTTGTGTAGTAAACATAATAAATGCTATCTAATAAACCGCCTCTGCAATTCTTTTGGCTGTGTTTTTTTTACATTCCACTTTTTGCATCAATCCTTTTCTTGGATTTGTACGTTAATTGGCTTGCAGATCTTGTGTGTATTGATGATTTGCTTGCGATTGATTCTTGATTTTCTGTTTTTGGCCATAATTTTGCTGCTTTTCTCAGTGTGTTTGAATCTTCTAAGCGCTATCTAGAACAGTGAAAACCTTTCTACAATTATAGATCTGTACAAACAAGCTGGATCTACTTTATTATTTTTTCTGGGAAGGTAACAAGTTTTAGAAAATGGGGAGGGGAGAGGAGGAAAAGTGAGGGAGAAAAAGAAAAAAAAGTGGTAGGGGTAACGAAAGTCAATGAAAATGATCAAACTTCAGTTGATTTATTTTTATATTGCTATATTATATATTTTATATAATTATTTATTTACTAAAAAAGGTGAGCTCGTGAGTCATGAGGCTTATTCCCCAAGCATTTGAGGTTAACTCACATTTTGGGGTATTGGTATGTCTTGCCTCGGGCTTCAGCATTTTAAAGTATTGGTCAAACTGGCTAGAGCCTGTTTTGAAGTGCAGCAACATATTCATATCTGGTTGTCTTCTGTTTCTGCCGATCAAATCTTTCAAAATCTTCTTGACTTTTCTCTTTAAATCCACCAGCATTATTGCATCCTTTGCACCAATGTAACTGAAATTCATATCTTTGCTTTTATTTATCGTTGTTCTCCGCATGTGATGCCTTATGATGTCAGATTGATTGAGTTGATGCCTGATGCATTTTTAGTTTTGGGGGGTGAGGGTGGGGCTGAAGGCTGGGACCTGGTGGGCACCCCGGCACATCTACTTAACCCACACATGGTGAGCTTATAAATAGGATTTGTATGTAATTCAGTCGTGTCAGGGATGAGTTTGTTTTGTGTGTAAAAGGATGGCCAATTGACACAGAATTAAATGCATGTGACGGGTTCTTTACTTACCTCTCCAATGAGACCAAGATTTTGAAAATTTTACTAAGTACTAAAGAAGTTATGAAACATTTGGTGATGACGTTGGTGACGAATTTTAGGCATCCTAGTTGGTTTTAATATTAGGTGTCAGAACCTGTTTGTTTGCCTTACGATATATAGGAATTGAATGCATAGGGTGGTTAAAAAAGAAAATTGAAGGTGAATTTCCAAAAACGAAAATCAAATAACATTTTTTATTGTGAAATAGATTTAATAGAAGATGTTTGATGCTTTTTTTGGAAATTCACTTTTGATCTTCATTTTCAACCACCCTATGTATTCTATTTCTATGTATTTTAATGCAAACAAGCAGCACCTATGTGCTAATATTTTGTTAGTTAGTGACAGTGAATCAGTTGAAAGTCTATTCTAATGGGATTTCTTTACCCAAGTATGAAACAATCTAAAAGGCATATATATATATATATATATATATGGGAGATGCTCATATGAGAGATGCTCTCACCTTACTATGAGAGATAAGGTGGGGGCCCTCACAACCATATCCAATGCCAACAACTTCAGTATGAGGGCCCCCACTCCTTTCTCTCATTTAAGGTAAGAGATATCTCTCATATGAGCATCTCCCATATATATATAAATATATATATATATATATATATATGCCTTTTAGATTGTTTCATGCTTGGGTAAAGAAACCCCATAGAATAGATATTCAACTAATTCACTGTCACTAACTACCAAAATATTGATGATAGTGTTATGCAGTCTCGGCTCTCCTTGGCATGATATCATGGAGATTAGATGGGAGAGGAGTTATTCGGGTGCTTCATCAATGACCACCACTATCAGTGAAGCTTTGTCCCAACTATGTTGGGTCAGCTACATGATTTTGTTTCTTTACCGATCTATCCCAAGCCAAATCCTTGAATAGGCTGCATTCCTTCAAGTCTATCCTTTCTATTTCCATCCATGCCCTGTTCGGCCTACCCCTTCTCCTTGGTGGGCCATCAATGTACATAGAAAAACTTTTTCTCTATGGCTGTCATGCTGGCTTGCATTGGACATGTCCAAAAAAATCTCAAATGAGTCTCTTTTATTTTATCACGCATTGATGCTAACACCTAAATGCCTTTCTAAAGTGCTCATTTGTGATTCTATCTTTCCTAGTTTAATTACACATGCATTTCAACATTGTAATCTTTGCTACACATTCTTATCAATGACTTTCTCTGAACCTGACCTGAAACCATATCAGAGCTGAAATTTGGCAGTTTTGAAACTTCACAACCACCAGATCTGATAACTGGATTGGCTTCTGCTCTCAAAATGTCACAATTTCCTGCATGTCCCGCAGAACACAAAATGGCTAATGCAATTCACCGCAAATTTGTAAATGGATCTTCTCAAAATGGCTCATTTACTCAAATCTGTTTTAAATCCTCGTCTAAAACCCAAAACTCCTTTGTACTTGGTTTTTTAATCATTGCAATCATCATCTCTGTGCTAATTTTTTTTTATTGGTAACATGATTCAAAGCCACATCCTCAAGCTTTCAACAGTGAGCATCTTCAAGTGCTCTTTTTTTCTCTGCGCTGAAACATTTCTGTAAACATAAAATGTCATCACTGTTCTTGCAACCAGCATGACCCATGTCCATATCATGGCCCTTCAGAGCTCATAGTTGAGAATTTCAATGGGTGAAGCCCATATTCAAACCGCATTTCATTGATCTTCTCCTGTTTTACAGACTCAACTACGTACACTCTCAACCTGCTATAGAAGCCAACTGGCACCATCTGTCAGAATCATCCCTTAAACAAGTCCATTGGCAATTTGAATCAGTTCTTAAATCTCGCCCCGATCAGCTTGTATCTTTATTCTGAAAGCTAATCATCACAAGAATATTTTTGAAATGGGTACGATATGGTTCTAAAGTAGTTCATCCTTGAACCAGTTCATGAATCAATTCACGTCACCCCATTTGAGCTCTTCATCAGTCAAATTCAAGTCATGGAATCCAAATCGAAAATTATCAGTAGTTGGGAACTGTTCTGGTACTGAATTTTCATAATTTGGACTGTGATCACTACTTTTGAGCCATTTTCATCATATTGTACAGTTCTTAAAGGTGCTAATTCAACACCAGACTAATAGAATAATTGTACATCCTTTAGGTCTCTAGCCGTTGAGTTTGCATTTTGAACTTGTTACAAGCTCATTTCAGATGCATTTAGTCTCCATCCTTCCATGTGATGCCTTTCAGTTGTCTAAGCTCATCCATTGCACCTGCAGATTTCTTCAATCATAGGGCAATTGGGAAGTGGGTTATAAACATGGATCTAAGTGGACAATCTTGTTGGAGAGCACTGAACATCAAAGTATCATTACTGCGAAGAGAAGGAAAGAAAGTACCATTAATGGTTTCAACTTTAAAGTGCAAATCTGCTACTATATCCAAATGATTTCTTTGATTATATACCCATATATGATTGATTATATCAATTTGTGAATTGTGATTATTGCTTGTCGATCTCGAAGGGCCTATTTATTATGTAATTGAATGCATAGGAATTGTATGACTTACTTTTGAAAATAGTTAAAATTGAGTAAAAATGTGCACTTCCAAAAATGGCCATCAATTGATCTCCTCTCTTATGGAAAATGAATCAAAGGGGAGGTTAGAAATGAATAGCCAACCACTAACTTTGTAATTCAAATGGTAGGAAAGTGAGGGTCGCATCTCCATCACTAGCTTATATCCTTCGGCCCTCTCACCTCTTTAGTAATCCTTATCCAGAGAAAACATATCAACATGAATTCCTATATATTCAATTCTTATGTATTCTATGCAAACAAACTTGACCTAAGCAAATGCCAAAACCCTCATGGTTGAGTGATTTTGGCACCTTAGTTTCTCACACTTGCCCTGGGATTGATCCTTGGGGCTTGAGTTGAAGTATCATCGCAGACCAATAACCTGGCTGGAGAAAAGAAAGAATGCTTAAGCAAATGCATGATGATGTCTAACAAGTTGAAATTTCGAACGAAGATTAGCATTTGGGGGCTCAACTCGATGACGTCCATTCTTTTTTTATGTTGAGCTACTGGTCTATTAGTGATACTTTCACTTCAGGACCCACGAATCGATCATTGGGCATGTGTGTGGGACTAAGGTGCCAACACCATTTAACCATGAGTCTGTTGGCGATGATATCATATCATCCTTTCTAGTCTGTTTGAAAACAGAGTAACTTTTCAGTTTATCGGGGATTTGATTATGAAACATTGGGTCAAGTTGGAAAGAGTGGATGGATGGCCGAGGCAAAATCCACTTCATGGGAGGCACAATCCATATCAACTAGTCTGGTGCCACCTATGGACCATTTACTTCATCTCAAGTGATCCTCCCCTGACCCCTCTCCTTCATTAAGGGTATTTATTGAAATGGTTTTTTTTGTGGTAGAAAGATTTCCTGTTCTGTGTCGACATTTTGGCTCTCATTTTATGAGTCGATGCATTTTTCATGCCTTTTATGGAAAGCAGATTTCACACGCAAGACATAGAAAATCATCTTTTGCAGTCCTTATATAAGTGGGGTTAGAAACACATTTCAGTGCAAAAGATGTGTGCCATACCGAACAACTGAGAATCTTGAGCCACTTTCTTTAGACCTTTCAATGGTCTGAAGTTTCTCTTTTTCTTTGGAATATGAAACAACCGTGAGGACAATGTCAGCAGAAATTTCTCGCAAATACATTGTCCAGAAGCTTTCTACTTTTTTTTTGTAGATCGGATCCTAGATGGGAGGGTATCACTTACCAGTACAGGCATAATAATATATGAGAAAGAGGGAAAACTATAGTGCACCACACTTCTCTCTGCATCCGTTCAGAGTGGCTCAAAATGTAGTGTGGCACTTGATTGTATTTTGGAGAACTTGGGCTTTCATATCTGGGATTCAAAAGTGAATTGAAAGGTTCTCTCTGAGTGGGTAGGCAACTGAGTGGTGTGTTGTCTCCAAGTAATCATTCCAAGTGCTGCTTTATAATGAAAAATGTGAAAGTGGGGGATGTTAGGATCCTCAATTAGTTAAAACCCTCCTTAGTTATGATTATAAATTTGATGATGATGTTGACGATGATGAGATAACCTTTTCTCGGTGTACCTGCAAATACGGGAGAGGCAATTGAAGCCAACAATTAAACTCACTATTGATGGGTGAAGATCCCTACCTCTTTGACCATGTTAAAAATACTGATGGTGGAGAGGGTGATTACTCGAAGTTGGTATTGTGGTTTCAGGAATATGTCTCAAGTAGCGACCATTGAAAAAGAAAAGAAGGAATATCTAATCAGTGGGAGATGGTCACTGTCAGTGAAGAAAATCTTGGATTTTAGTTAGATGTTGATAAGTGGATAGATGGGGGGGGGGGGGGGGGGGGGGGGGGGGGGGGGGGGGGTTGGGTTATACAGTCTGTTTAAATGATGAGAAATGACGTTTTGTTGTTGATGTGTTTTTTTTTTCCTAAGGTCCCCACCCTGGGATAGAGATTAGAGAGACAGTTTCGAAAATGTTGAAGGGCACTTTCAGGATTTTGATATAGGAACAACCTCAATGAGAAAGATTTCAAATGAGTGGGTCTGTGATTATTATGGTCCCTCATTGAGGAAGGTGATTGATTCCAGGAAGTTTTTTGTTTGGTTGTAACTTTATAAGTGGGAGTGTGGGATGAGGCAAGTGTAATGGAGCTTTCCTTCATTTGATTGAGTTCTCTCTTTGGAACTATACACTTAACCTTCCATAAAAAAAAAAAAAAAAGCTATAAGAGGGAGAGAAGAAAACGGCAAGATGGATGGGCTCTTGCAAAGGAGGGAAAGAAGTTGCAAGGCAAAACTTGTTTGAAACTGGGCTTAGAAGTTTTTCATCCATCCTGAGTGTAGCCAAAAGAGTCTGTTGGTGTATGACCGTTGAATTTAAGTGAGAGCCTTCTAAGAATCATGTGCTTGTTATCCAATTGTTCTTCATTGTTCAATTGAGTTTAAAAAAAGACACTTTCTAAAACTTAAAAAGTTTTGAGGGTGGGATTAGAGAGTTGGATGATCTGATTGAGTTGATATTTTGCATGCCCATTAGGTTTCATTGAGATCTTTCATTCTCCTTGTCCTTAATGATTCACAGGGATCCAGGCAGGCCCCACATGCCAGACCGCACATTACGCGCGAACTTTGTCACTAGAGCTAAGCTCAGGGTGGGCCCATGCAAGGTTTTTCTAAACCTGGACAACATTTATAACACTTTTGAGACGAACTTAAAGAGGAAGGAGTAGGCCCAGCCTTTTAAGATAATCCAACTGGGCCCAACAGATGCAAAAAAAAAAAAAAAAAAGAGAAAAGTAAAAGGGAGTGGCCCATTGAGGCTGAAACTGAGGTCCCATATTTTAATAAAATAAGGCCAAGACCTTTGAAAACTTTGTTCTTTTCAATGGAAATTTTGGGATTGGCACTCTATGAGTGATTGTGATTTATTTGCAGCGGTTTGATTCCTAGTCTGTGATTCTCAATTTCTAGCCATGTAGGCACAGTCTATCTCTTCACATTCCTACTGATTTCATGACCAAACTGGCCCATGAGGTGGGCTTGGAAGATCTGCAAGTGGTTCTCTCTTTCTGTTTTTCATCATGCCAATAAAAAAAAAACAAAATACACAACTATCCAAAAGCTGACACATGATCACACTTTCACCATGAATAGTGTTCACATAGTTTTTTGTCCCATGAAAAATCGTCTGAATCAAAGATTATATCAGAAAAGAGGAGAGAGCAAGTGGCCAAAAAAGCGCTAGATAAAACCTAATTTACCACTCTGAAGTGGAGAATAAAATCTTGGATACTGTTACCCATATAAAGTCAACCTTAGGGCATGTTTCTGCACTACCAAGTTTTTTGCAACAATTTATTTCTACATAATTTCATTTTCTGTGAAAAATGAAAACCAAAAGATTTCATTTGTACCATTTCATTGTTTCTGCTGTGAAATGTGTTTATACTTGAGTAAGAATGTAGAAGTGTCCAAATATTTCACAAAAGTTGAGAAAAACGATTTCAACTTAGAAAATAAAAAACCTCATAGCAACAACAAATCTATTGTCATTAGAGGCCATTTTGTTTTCTACGAAAAAAGGTCCACACAAACATACATGTAGTGTTGTAATTCGTCAATTGCTGTAACTCAGCTGGTTGGAGATATGTGTGTGAGTAGAGTGTGTGTGAGTTTGAATCCCCAATGTAGTAGCCGGGAAAAAAACCATACCTGTAGTGTTGGAAGATTAACATAACCTCAGAAAATCATAACCATGGAACTGGGTATATCAGATGAATATTCACGGAAAATGGTTAGCGGTTTAAAATCAACCCCTAAATCAGATGGCCTAAAACAGAACCTCTGCTGCATGTATACTTGGTGAGTTGACTCCAGTTTAGATCTCTAAGAGACTACATGGAACTTTTCATCATCGTCATCAAACTAGAGCTGGCCAAAGAGTTCCTACTCTTAAAACTGATTACTACCACTAATCTATAGCCAACATACTCATGGTTGAGAACTGCTGACACATTAGTTTCACACACTTGCAAGCCCTGGGTCCTTAAGTTAAAAAGTATACTCCCAGACTAGTGACCAACTTAGAAGAAAACAAAAAATCTTTCCTACTCTCTTTACTCAGAAAAAAAACTCCTAATCTAAAACACAACATACCTGCACTCAGAAGGAAATGAATGGCTAAAAGAGTTGAAAAAAAAAAAAAAAACCCAAGACATGACCACTTGTACATTGTTGCAACCCAATCCGACAGTGCATCCAAACACACAGGCACACCAAGCAAATCACCAATGGAGACACACTAAGCAAATTCATAAATATGAAACATCCAAAAAAAAAAAAAAAGTTATACATATGCCTTGCCTTCAATGAAACTCAACACTAACTAGTACAAAACCCCACCCTTAACTAGGGGAATCCTCATACTTAAAAGCTTCATCAAGTTCCTTTCAGCTCTAGACTATCCTAATCCTCCACCATTAAGTTCATCTAAGAAAAACGATACAGAATTAGCTAGAGACTTCCAGTTCAGCAGACGGCTTCATGACTTGTATTTCATTTGAAGGCGGCAAGGCTGGAAGCCTTCCTCGGATGCGCGGTGGAAGGTGTTTTGTTGTTCTCTTGGAGCTCACTGCCCATGGTAAGAACACTCCAGTTCCACCCCTGGGCATCTTCTTGGGCCCCATGACAATGGGCTGGGGTGGTGCTATCATGACCAACGGAGCCTGAAGGACTCCCCATTTGGGAACCACATCCATGTTATCATAGCTCATAGGCCCACCTGGGATTGGAACTTTGCATGGTTGCTGCCCTCCTGGTTGCCAGAGTGTCATGGCTTTAGTCATTGGAGGGACGGCAGATGGTTGAGTTTGGTTGGTGGTGGGTCGGACCCTGGACAGTGTGATGCTGATCCTCTTGTTCGGAGATGGGCACATTACGTGTCTCGCCATTTCAGCGCTGTTCCCACGCATGACTAACAGTGACCTGAGCAGAGGTCAAACAATGTCGTGATAAAATTGTTGGATAACTTTAGTTTAAATTAAGAAAAATTGTTAGGCCGTCCCAGAATAAAACAGTCTGAATGGGGCCTTCACATCCGAAAAACTGAAGGCCAACCTATGTTTAGAAGACCAGTTGGTTTTTTAGCTCAGATACTTGTCTCTCACTTGATTTCCTACTTGTTCCTTTCTTTCCTTGATAACTGATTCTCTACACTGCTGAATGAGGTATTACTCTGTCGCATGCTTATTTGAAAATGGTTGGTAAGCATTCAACATAAAAAATGATGCCATTTCTCGCAATAGCCTATATGAGCTATGAACTTACAGTTCATCACTAGCACATTCAAAATTTGAAATGGGGCTGCTAAGTCATGGGCCAGCAAAAGATCAGACATGTTAGGCTAAAATGTTAAAATGTAGAGAGTGTGGGTTGCAAGTTAGTTCCAATATGCTGGGCTAAGGCCCTGTGATGCTCAGATACAGCACGGATAAGTAAGGAACCCATATCCAGCTTGCAAATTAGTCCCATGACGATTGACTAAGGCCCTATGATGCTCACATACGGAATGGATACGCAGGGACACCTATTTAACATAAAAGAAAGATACGAAAGAAAAGAAAGAGGGCGGAAAGAACAGGTACTGAAGAAAAAGATCAGCTAAGATGCATACCCTTCCTTAAGTGAAAGCTTGAGTGGGCCCTTGTAATTTCCATCTTGATCACTGACAAGGATCCTACCGAAAGCCATGTTTGATTCGGAGAGTACTAGTGTAGAAACGGGTTGTTCCAAATGTGGTGGTTTCAGATATGGTTGAGAGTAGTCTCCCTGCAGAAAGTGTAAAAATGGACACCTTAAGTTTGTTGATGGTTTGAAATTCTTGAAGGAACTGATCTTCAATTCTGCATCATGTCCCTGTTTCGAGACTACTGAGAAGGAAGAGATTTACAAAGAAATACCTCATCAAAGAAACTGATAAGACAACTGTTTGGTTTTCTACTTTCGGGAATTAGACGCCATTGAACCAAGTGATCAATGACTGCTTGCAGAACTGATGGGATTGGTTCAATATTAGCTGCGAAACGAAGATAACAGGACCATGATTAGAATAATTTTCCATCAATGTTCACTGATAATATCATCAAAAATTAATACAGATTGGTAGACTAAATCCAATTTTAACTGTCCATTTTTCAGTTAAAATAATAATACCAGAATCCCATTGTGCAGGCCAGGTTCTAAAAGAGAGGCATGCTTTTTTCATAATAAACAGAACACCTCGTAAATCTGCGAAGCTGCCACATACAGTCACGGATTTCACTTGAGTTCCTATGCCAGCAAGTACGTATGGTAGAGATATGTCCATGCTATAGAGTATGGACAGTGCATTTAAGGTGAGAATATTTGATGATCAACTCAATGCATCAATGCAGTAATTGGTTGATCACTGGATTGTAAATCTCTCATGACCATTAGTCCATTACTCTGAAACGTACCCCTTCATACTATTTCATTCTGCGCTAAAGCATAGCAGCACAGAAAGTGAAGCACCATTCAGGTGTACCAATGAGGAACCTCACAGTTATCACAAGTATGTTTAATGTATTAATAAATATAACAGACAGGACAGGACACAAGAGAGACCACATTTGGGAAAACTGGCAAGAGAAAACGAAAGAACATAGCAAGATTCTTTGAGACTTACTCGTCATGTCTTCTCTAATTGATCCAAAGATAGGGACGCCCATCTGAATTATCTCTCTCTTATTTCCTTTCAATTCTTTGTTGAAGAACATGAATGTTTCACCTGTATTTATTTGCACGAAAGAAACTCAATTAAAAGGAAGAAAGAAGGCAGTGCTGAAATCAACTTAATATGCGCATTCACATCCTTCGCTCAAATCATACAACACGTCATGTTGTTAATGAAAGATACCCTAGTGATATTGAAATTCAAAGTCCTCAATATCATATGATTCACGTAAACTGATTTTCATCCCACAATTATATTCCGCAGCAGAAAGACAAATGGACATGGATACATACTGTTCAGTGGACAGAATGAACAAGGAAAATGAGGAAGTTTAGGAGGAATGTCCCACCTGAAAGCTCTCCTTTCCGACCAGAAAGGCGGAGTTCATTTATGAAGTCAACAATCTTAGAGAGCTCCAAACCTATGAAGATGTCTTCATACAGCTTTAGACCCTTCACAACGTTAACCTGTAAGAACAATATAACAGCAATGATCAAGACCAGGTCCTGAAAAAGCTTATGCAATAGTCTAGACAATCAGCTAACAACCACTAATGTTTTCCTACGAGAAGCTTCTATTCCATCTCTACAGAAAGAACTGTCGCGAATCATTTAAAGGTGGAACTCGCCATATGCCCTTTCACTAGCTCCTTGGCTACGAAACCTTTAGTGATCTTGATCAACTCGGGTCGCCGTTTGCAGTCCTCGTGATCATGGCAAATCTGACTGTTTTCTGGAGACAATTGTTCCTCCTGAGATTCTGAGAATCCAACACCAAAATGGAGAAATTGATAGTTGGAAGGGAGACATACTATGATTTTAAGAGGAATGAAATGAATTCAACATCAGTAAGATACTAAAGAGGAAAAAAACTCAAGCAGCAATTGATACATATAGTGAAAACTGTACACTAGAATTCAATGATGTCAATAAACAGGAAACTAGTTTGCAATACATCTATATTATCTGATCTATGCAAAAAATAAACCAACAAAATTATCCTATTAATGGGGCCAACTCCAATTTACATTTTTGTGAATAGTTGTCCAGTACAATTTCATGGACCATCAAAATCAAGAGATTGATGGGGGCTTGAATGTTTAATCAATAACACAGTTATGCCTTCCAGTGAGATTCTTTTCTGTGTTTTAGGAGTAACATGAATTAGAACACAGCTGAAGATACAATAACATTGCTGCAGAACAAAGATGGGGGCCATTCCAAGAATTTCAGATGAGCACCACTGAAAGATGATTATTAAAGAGTTTTTTATTTATTTATGCTGTGTGTGTGTGTTTGTGGTGTGTGTGTGTGTGTTGGGGTGGAGATGGGGTTTGAGTTATTAGGGTGATGCCTAGGTATTAATTTATCTCCTTTCCTTAATTCAAATTTCATTAAAAGGGAGGCCATTTTTATAGACATTTTTGGATATTCACATTTGATTCTTCATTTTTAACCACTTATAAAAAAACAAAGGTCTTAAAATTCATAGGAATTCAATTACATCAAAAAAACAAACAGGCCCTTAAAAGTTTTTAAAATGAAATTAATTTAAAGTTGTAGATTATTTTCTCAAAAAAAAAATTTGTTTTGGTAGTTTTACTTATTGGCTGATTCTTAACAAGTCTGAACAGTTTAACTTAAATGAAATGGTTTTGGTTGACACAATCATCCACATAAAGCAGTTCCGAGTCTGCCTATCTGGGTCCAATTTGTAGAAAACCTTGTCTTTGGCCCTTACTTGCCCATGATATGATCACATGAGTGTTTTATATCAATTGACTAGACTAGGCATATTCAAATACAGGACGAGTTATTGACAAAACCAAGAAAGGCTTCACTCAGAAAAGGTCCTAGAGCTATGGATGTAGATGGGCCGGGTCTATGGTGGACCTGGACTCAGACCCTAGTTCAGTGGTCCCAACTGAACCAGAACTGGCAAACCCAAACTAAATATACATAATAATAATATTTATTATATTTAAAAAATTAATTATATTATTATTATTTACTATAATATTAACTTAAATTATTATATATATAGGACCCTTACATTTAAGTTGTTAGCATTGAATATGGATGTGAAGCCTCCCACCTTATCTCTCGTAATAAGGTGAGGGATGTTTTTATAGGAGCATATATATATATATATATATATATATATATATAAATCAGGCACACACTCGTTACTTAAACCCGGCCCAAGGGAGTCTCCCTACCCACCTACCCACCTGTGATTATTCAAACCATGTTACCTTTTGAATTGGAATTTCCACCCTCTTGATGGACCCCATTTGTTGTACATAATAGAAAAGTGAGATGGCTCTAAATTTTCTATGGTTTATGTTCACAAGCTCAAATCAAATGAAAAGGGAACCTAGACTTTTTAATGCTTTGTTTTGTAGAACATGTGACAGGGTTAGATGCCAACTAACACAACCCAACAAAACTGGCAATGCTAACATCAAAACGATTGGTATTTGATTTGATGCCTCCATGCTATAAATTACTTCACGCCCATCTCGAGAACCAAAAGGCCCAACAGAAAAGTCACATACCAACATTGACATAATAACTGTATTTAGCCTCGAGGACGTAAAAAATATGTACATCTTGGGAGTGTCAAAAACCAATTTTTAGTGGTTCCATGCATTCCTCTCCAAGTGTTGCGTGGGTAGGGGCTTCTTCTGTCAGATGCCATCGGACGCAAACAACATGATAGGCCATACATCCATGCAGTTTGATAGGGAGAGATGGACAGGTCAGGGTGCAATTCAGAAGTGAGCCCTGTCAATATGGTTGGAGCCTGTGATGCACCAATATTTCAAAATGGAAATATATTCTATCACATCCTATTCAATATTTCACTTTTTCTATATAAAATTTATATCTCTGTTATGTTCATAACTTGTTTATAACCGTATTTATGTTGTATACCGGCACCACAGGTTTAATTGTGGTAACCACACTTATAATTGTCAAATTCAAGGGCATTAAAGCATTGTGCTCATGATAATTAGATTGTAATGATACATGGCCCACCACTAACTTATATAAAGAGAGTGAATGTTTGCAGGAATTTTTGACAAAAATTACATATATTGAGAATTTCTGATAGAAATATCAGTTTTTGTTTATATTTTTCTTGGAATTTCTTGTTGAGTTTGTGAAAACTTGAATACTCAATCGTTTAAAATGTCACTTTTTTTTTTCTATTTATGCACTTAAAAACTTTCATCTTTCAATACTTACGAGAGAATTTGGGAAACCTTGTGAGGGACTTGAAGAATCAAACAAACGTAATCCCATCCTATCCCAATAATTGATATGCATTATTGTTTGGAATCGTCATATCCCCAATTGGGTCTTAGCTGAATTTTCTTCTTACATGACATAATACAATTTTGGACATTGAAACTGACAAATGCAATAGTGTTCTAATGAAATGTACGGATGACGATGTCAGAGGAGGGAATGATCCTGTATTGCCTGATGGTTGAATACTAATAGCAAGTAAAACCTAATCCTTCTACAAAAAGAAAAAGAAAAATGTAAAACCTAATCCACCATCTTTTGATCAAATCTCTCATTGGGGACATCTCTCTATGTATGGCAATCGTTCAAAATTTACTAAAATTGGTTATAAGCACAAAATAATCGAATCATGTCAAAAATGTATAATTGTGTTTTTTTTTTTTTTGGAAGTTGTTGTTTTGGAAAGTTTTTTCTTGGAAGGTTTTTTTTTTTTAATATAGTACATGTCTATCCTAAAGTGTATAGTTCTCGAATCAAAGTAATTTTGGTTGAGTTCCTTGACAAGATTGGTCTTTTGCAATATTAGTGGGTTTGTTCTAAGCATACATGTCTTAAATTACTGAAAGGTCTTTGTCATTGGCAACCAAAATAACTTTAAGACCCATTTATTTCATGTAATTGAATTCCTACTCAATCAAGGGAAAACGGGAAAGAATACCAAGACATCATCCTAATAATTTAAATCCTAAAAGAGTCGAGTAACAATAACTATCTACATCTTCACCGTATATCCTTTACAACTTACCTATTAAATAATCATTTGTCGTAGCATTAGTTGGACCATAAATTTATACCTATTCAGTTTTATACAAATAAATAGGCCCAAGAAACCTTTAGATGATCCTGGCATAGTAGAATTCAACAACCAACCTAATTTTGTGGATGACAATAGTGTGATTTTGGTAAGGTTAGACTAAACTCACACCTTCCTCCTTAAGCACTAATCATACAAAACTTTTCCAACAGGTGATACCGAACTAGGTTTTTATTATGTCATAACTCTCTGTGTTTATAATGTTAAGATATATATTTTTTTAAAAATCATAAAATATAGTCAGTAGAAAAATTAATTTTTAATATGTCATAACCCTTTTTTTTTATAATTTTATTTATTGATAGGCAATAAACAAAGATGGAATGGGTTGGAGCACCCAAACTCCAAACCCACAAAACATCCCCTGACTCAGGGGTGGGTCAAGGTGGGTTGCCTATTCAAACCAAACCGATTGCACTTCCTACCTCCCGTTGTACCACCTTAAAAAAAAAAAAAAAAGATCAAAATGGGATTTTTTTTCAAAGAACAACATTAGAAAAAATACAACTGATTCATTAGGTGGGCCACAAGAGCGAGATCAACGGTCTCCAATGGACCAATCATTAAATCGTGGACCCCCCCACCTAACGATCAAATACCTCAGCGAATTACTATTAGCAAGTTCTATAGCTTAATTGAAAGTGACGGTCCATTCAATGGGCCACACTAATTATGTAGAAATAGCCAATCAATCACAGTAAATTAAAGATCCTAATCAAATAACAAAGAAACAGACTTGCCAATTGGACCCTAGATCATTTATTCCTCAGTCAAAAGATAATTTGGACCAAGACTCTAAGCCGGAATTCCAGGAATTCCTCTATCAGAAATTCCTGAATTTCAGGATACAGTGAAATTCCTATACGCATTCAACAAAATGCAAAGGGAGAAATTCTACTAAACAAATCGGGCCGAGAATTCTACCGTATATATACCATTTCAAATCAAATAAAAAAACACAAAAAAAATTAAAACATGAGATTTTTTTTCCAGAATCTATTTTTCTTAAAATGAGAAAAAAATGAAAATAAAAAACAAGAAAACCAAAATTTTCAAAATCTGTTTTTCCTAGACTGCCACAAAAACCGGTTACTATCATAAAAAAAAAAAAAAAAACAGAAAGAACCTTACCTTTTTCATTTGGAATCTTCTGATCGGAGGATGAATCTCCGTTAGAATCTTTGGTAGATCCGTCGAACTCCTCCGGCGAAATCTCACTCCTGATCTTCTCCTCAAATTCCTCTTCTCTCTTCTTCTTTTTTGCCGCTACCCGACGGAGCTCCATCGCGACGGCGGATATGGAGAAGTACTTCTGCATATGGAGCACCGGGATCCAATTCAGCCGCCTACGGTGGATCGCCGCAAACACGCAATCATAATCCTCGCCGCCTCCGTCGATCTGCGTCAGGTGGCTACACAGAGCGTCGATGATGGCGTTCGCCGCTGCGAATTCTCCCCGATACCAAGCGATGATTGCATCGCGAGAGAACGTGTCGGGGAGCTGCATCTGCTGGGAGGGAGCTGCCGGAGGCAGCGGCACCGCCATAGAGGCCGGCGGGGATGTGGGGCCGTCAGCGGAGGTCATTTTTGTTGAAGAGAGGAAAGCGGTTTCAGCTGCTGGTGGTGGGAGCTGGGATATATCGGCCACTGTTGTTTCGGTGGCCGATACGAAGTGTGTACCGTTACGTAACGGGCTTTTGCAGTGGAGAAAGAGAACGAGACGGGAGATGGGAAGAGGGAGCTCTTACATTTATATTTATATAAATGGAAAGATGGACGCGTGGAACGAACTAACCTAACCCCCGCTTTTGGGGTGAATTTCTGAAGAGGACCGTTCGGTAGGTCGTGGGACTTGCTGAAATGTTGGCTACTCATTCTTTAATGCAAAGGTAGATTACAATGTTGGAGTGGCCCACAAGTTGATGAAAATCAATGGTTTGTGATCGTAAATTGGGCGTGTGGTGGAACGAAGGAAAGGTTGTTTGATGCTCATCTTATAAATAATTTCTTCTGCCTTCATTTTTAACTTCTTAGGATATGAATAGTCAATGACTATGTATTCTAATGAAAATAAGCATACACTAAAAGGGCAATTTTGCAATAAGAAGATTGTGTGATAAAGAGAAAATTTGTTCTTTTCTGTTGGATATTTCGGTTCTACATATTTTTCTTTAGAAAAGAAAATAAATAATTTTTTCTTTTTTTTATGGAGAGGATTTTGATTTCCTAAAGATTACTTGCCCTCTCACTCTCTCATAAAATCAAAAACCTATGAAGCATGAAGTCCTCTTATTGCACCAATAAGTCCTAAGCAAAATTAGCTTGACTCGAGGGTTTTTCTCTTTGATGTTCAAAAGTAAAATTGATGGAGTAAATCCTAAGTTGATAAACAAAAGGCTAGGTGTGTTTGTGTGGAACCATGGCTTCTACGATAGTTGATTTATGATAGGGGGTCACGGGAAAAGAAGATCATCACTGGCGAAGGAAAACATGGAACCACGAAACAACAGATTTTTTGGAGGTGTGAAATTGTTGCTACACCAAACATAGGCATTGGATTTTTCCTCACTAGCAAAGGAAAGCATGGAACCACGAGACAACAGATTTTCCGGAGGCATGAAATCGTTATTGTACCAAACATAGGCATCGGATTATTCCTCGCTTGCGAAGGAAAGTATGGAACCACGAGACAACAGGTTTTCTGGAGGCGTGAAATCATTGATGCACCAAACATAGGCATCGGATCTTTCCTCGCTGGCGAAGGAAATCATGAAACCATGAGTCAACGGATTTTCAAGAGGCGTGAAATCGTTGTTGCACCAAACATAGGCGCGAGATTTTTCGACGCCAATTCTTTCCTTTTCCGTGACAAAGAGTCATACACAAATGCACCCATAATAAAGTTATCTTTTCCTACTTAAACCTAAATCACTCAAATCCACATTCAATCGGTGCATCGGTGCAATGTAAAACAACACATTTAACTCTATATTATTATAGGGAACATGTTTTACCCTATGAGCTACTATCAATGCAGTTTAGCTTTGTGGGGCCCACTTGGGGCCACCTTTCATAACTGCAAACCCTTACAAATTTTCATCCCGCCATGATCTTGCACCTGACCAAATTTCACTATCATCAAACATTTATCCATCGTTGGATTGAATATCAAAGAATTCTATGATTAAAAGACCACTAAATATTAAGGCTATTAAATCAAGGGCCATGATTACATTATTGGGCTAAACTTTTTTTACTGGCCCTTATTTGTAGGGAGGCTTTTCCATTTATACCACTTCACTAATAAAATGACATCTTAAGTGGGCCCCATGAGTTGGATTGCATATTTTTATTTATTCTCAATATGTGCTCATAGGAGAGCATTGCCGGTCACTATAGAGCGTCGAGCTCCTTTTGGTCACAACTCACAAGTCACCACTGGACCATTAGGGCCATGACCGAAAAAAAGAGGGGCAGAAAAATGAGTGTTTTTAAAGTCTGATATCTTTTAGAATTTCCCTTTCTATATATTTATATGCGTGTGTTGGCCACCATGCTTCATAGGTGATGACAATAAAGTGGATCCTCTTTCGTAAATTCAAATCCCTCAAAATAACAGGCTAGACTAAAGGATTTTGTCCACTTAGATTCATCATGCTCAAAAGGCCCTTGATCTATTTATCTTTTCAACGCGCGGGGAGTTGTGTTTAATTTGAATGTTCTCCATGTGATCAATTTGATAGCTTCCATTGTGAAAATAGGCCCGAGGTGTTGTCATTGCACTTGGACACTAGAAAATTAAGGGCCCAACACCCCCCCCACCCCCCCAAAAACACACACACACACACTATATACAATGCACCCATTATACAATGCACACATTATACACATTATACACAAATCTTCCAAAAATTTTCACGTTCTACTCATTATACAATGCACCCAGCCTTTCACACTAAAAACTGAGTCGTATGAATAAATCTTTAATCAAAATTCATTAGCACGCGCGGTCCACCAGCATTTTCTATCTTCTCACCAGTCATCACAAAACAGTAAAAGCCTCCGTTCATGCGGACAGTTTTTTTGAAGGACGAAAATGCCCTCGCGAGTGCTTTTGGTAGGGGCCGTGGTCAAAGCCATGAAAAGAGGTCAGACTTCGCAGGCTGAGCGAGGGCACTGCGGTCATCTGCCTTGGTTTGACGTGAATGGACGGCAGGATGACGTCGATCGTGGGGCCCGCCAGCAGAAGTGCGATCTTCTCGTCGGCTCTGGTAGTGGAGCCCACAGCCCCTCTATTGTTCGTTAGGAGAGACGGGGAGGGTGGGACCCAGTCGTACGGGTGCGCGCGTGACCACCAGAACGTGGGGGGAGAGCAAATGACCTCGATGCCCTTCCACCCGCAAAAAAGGAAGGAAAGTACGACGAAGAAAGGTGGCGGCTTTTGGAACTTTCTGCTTGGCTCAGCTCAGGCTCAGGCTCAGGCTCGGCTAAAGCACAGGTGGAGACTCCAGTTCTATATGTGATTCAAGCAAATATAAAATAATTATATTTTTACTTTTTTTTTTCTAGTTAGATGTTCAAACAAGAATTTGAAATCTCCAATTGCTTTTTCTAATAGAAGATTTCTAGAAACTGGGGACAAAGGTGATATAAAAATTGACCAAGAATTCGAGTTTTACAGGATTTTGGGATTAAAAAGTAGTATGTTGGTATGTATAAAAGAATAGAAGCTATGTAATATGTATGTATGGTATTGCCTGGTGAAAATGTGCTCATAATACTTGGATTTGCTACTTTTGGTTGCTTATGAATTTTCTCCTGAGGATGATGCCCAAATGTTCCCAACTAACTTATTTTATGCTATGTATTTGAGAAATGTCTCTCAACCGCCATCCATTCTCCACATTAGGGACTTGGGGTTTTTTGGGGGGTTGCTGTGCAAATGGGGCATGTGGGGTTGGATATCATGACAGTTCATGCCAACCCAAATTGCATGTGGTTAATCAATCAAGCCTCATCTAAAGTCTAAGCCCAATCCAAGCCAAGGTATAATACACACGTACACTAGTGATTTGTAGAGTCATGTAGCTTATTTTCAAGTGAGCAGCAACAAGTCAATTTCTTATGGCTCATTGTGCACACCGGTCAAGCAATGAGACGCACGCTTTCTAGAATCACATGGGCATCATGACTACCTATGAAGCACGGAGCTCACATAATTTGATGGAAGAAGTTCTTCAAGGGGCTAGGAAGAATTTAGAAGTCCCTAGAGTCATTCAAACTAGGTAGAAATATCGCGGGTGTACTTGTAAATTATAGAATTGTATGGAAATTTAAAGAAGACAAAAATGCACTCAAATAACCCCTCCCGTCTTGACCGTGCTACTGGGACCGCATCAGTGCTATGGGGTTCTATAGGTTTTTTTTTTTTTTTCTATAAAACCTTCTTTATAGAAGGTATCGATATCTCTATGAATAGGGTACAATAGTGTACAAAATTCTGTATAATTCTTAGAGGTTGTTTTGAATCAACTTGAGTGACATGCGACATATTCCCAGCCATTCATTGTTCAGAGTAGAAATATAAATAAAAGTGGAATCTATTCATTTGTAATTAATCAACTTTTAGCAAGCAATTCAAGAAGATCTCATTATTTTAACTTTTCCCTCTTCTATGTGTATGGCCATGCAAATCTTAGGCAAGTCTAAGTTTAAGACCGACACTCCTATTTTTTTTTTTTAATTGAAATTTAAGAAATTCTTGTTTGGAACATTTACGAATTCTCCTTTTTACAGACATCAAGGTATTCCAACAAAATGCAAAGGAGTTAGGAATTTTAAAGATTATTCAAGACCTTTTAGGTTGTTAGAATCTTGAGATCTTTACGACGAAATATAATATTTATAAATGCCAGGGGACAAGGCATTGTATCACTAAAAAATGGAAAAGAAAGAATGCCCAAGCACACCAAATTCTTATAAGAAATTCCACTAAAAGAATAAAACCCCAAAAAGGCTGACTCAATAGCGCACACAACGATGAACCATAAGTTTAAATCAAAGAGATTCTCTCGGTATGACAAACAACCCCTTAAATTCACTCATACACATGAATCACGAGAGATAGAGTGATGAAAAGTCTTTTAGGTAAAATAAGGGTGGAACTAGAAATCAGTCGATTTGATGGGCCATAATTAGGTAATTTTAGGGGCGACATGGAAGGCAACAAAGCTATCAACAAATTAAATGTAAAACCTTACAATGAATACAATTTGGATCAGTGTAAAATTATAGCATGAGGTACAATGGGTGATAATAAGGATTAGGAGATCATTAATATAGGCCCATAGGGATTGAACCTTCCCATTCAAACTAGTCAATTTGGCCGTTCTCACCCTCTCTTTTTCTAAACTTGGACTAGGTGGGAGTGGGACCCACTTGACCACGAGCTGCTCGTTGCTCCAGTCCAGAACCAAATATGGTAAATGTATGTTGAAAATGGCACGTTTTGGTACAATCGACCCAAATGCAATGCATGCGTTGTGCGGTCCTGATGTAGTCTGACCACCATTCTTACACAATTGCTCTTCAATTGACCATTGATCTTGCCACCCTACCTACACCAATTTCTAAAACGCACATAGCACGTGCATGGACGACCTCCAAATTATAAGTACGTAGAAGTGCACCAAGAGTCCAAAGGACTGGTACATTGCCAAACCACTTGAATTGGGTGTTGGTTCTAGGCCCCAACCCCACATCTGGCCCACCTTTACACTAACAAATTTTCCTATATTGGTGTTTTTTTGGGTCCACATTTCACTCTTTGTGCAATGAGGGCTCCACTCAATGTGGATTCTCATTTCTAATAATAAATTGGACTACTATAAAACGTGAATAAAATAAAGAGAACAAAGAATAGTGATATTGTGTCCTCTACGACTATTGCTGGCTTAAAGTTTTGGCTCAAAGTGAATAATTAGAGAGACGTTTATTTTGAACACATTGGATTATCATGTGCACCAGTGACTCATTTATAGGCCTCGCTTGTGAGTTTCTTGGCTCCTCGTAGGCAGGTGATCCACCTTTCTTAGAACCCAAATATCTTTTTGTCTTGTTACTCATTACTAAAAGTTTGAGATTTCGCTTTCACTCAACGTAATTTGGAAAATCTGATTAAAGGTCAACTTATTATAAAAAAAAAAAAAAAAACAGAAATGTGGCCACTAAAGCAGAGACAAGTCAACTATAAAAATGTACATTTTTGTTATAATTGCAAATACTCATCAAGAGAATAAAAATAAACCCTTTAGTCTGTAATATTGGATACATGTGATTATTACAACCCTTTCATGCACGCTACCTTTGTAGATATTGTTTGATTGGATCATGGTTGAACTTCATGTACAATTGTTAAAAAACTCTTTTGCAATTAAGCAATGGCGGATCCAAAATTTTCGTTAGAGGAATAAGCTAATCACTTCGTCGCTCAATCTTGATATTAAGTGATGATATCGTCGCTAGTTTAAAAAGAGCAAAAGAAAGAAAGAAAGAAAAAAGTCGGTGTGAAGACTGATTTTGTTTTATAAAACTATAGGGGCCGTTTTGGTGCACAGGGCCTCTACCGTGATTTTTCGGGTAAACTCCTCAACATTCTATCATCAAATTTATATGATGTATGTACTATTGTTTTAAGGTTCGTTCTTCAAAACCCATATTCCAAGTGCAGAAAGATTAGAGGAATTTGCAAATCATTTGTGGGTCACAATCTTTTGATCCAAATCATTAATATTCATAGATTAATGATAATAATCAATACGCCCAGATTTATATCTTTTGGGTTTTACTGGATTTTGAGAATTTGTGAAACGGATCCAACTAATCCAAATATATTTAAACCATTGAATGTATTCATTTACACCATGAAAAGTGAAATTGATAATCTGAGAAGCATAATAAAGTGTTCAGTGATCCCTAATTCCAATTTACGATTCTAAACTAATTCTATGATAAAAATTCTATAATTGTACATTGAGTGGACCGAATACATGATTGTAATTTCATTTTCATTCATATCAGTTCCCACCAAAACCCAAAGAAAACCCTAACAACTAAGTCCAAAATATCTAATGAGTAATGACTCTATGAATCCTATGTTTTTTATTTATTAAACACAAAGATAGATACTTGTTGAGGTTTGAGTGAGGCTGGGGGGGGGGGGGGGGGGGGGGGGGGGGGGGGGTTGGTGGGGGCGGGGCGGCGAAGAGAGATGGGGAAAGTGAATTTTTAAGGGAGGTGGGAGCTATGGGTCATATTAGGTGGGGGTTGGTCCAGACTTCCCTCATAGGGCCCCAATGGGCTTTTTTTCAGTTTTGGAGGGGGTTTCAGCCCCCAACCTGATACATGTAGGTTCGCCCCTGCAATTAAAAGGTAGGCTCGCCCTTGCAATTAAGAGGTAGGGTGATTTGATTATTATAATATGTGGCTTGCTAGTCCTAGACGTGGTCATTGCCCTGATGGCCTCCAGGTTTGTACATTCCGGATAATCGTGATAGACAAATTAAACTAGGGTTCCCATCTCCTTCATAGAGTGTAATCAATATTCTCTTCTCGTATTTGATCACTTTGTCAAATACTCCACGTCTGTGACTATATTTGGATTCTTTAGCTGAGTAGTACATTGACCATACTCTATTAGGGGTTAGGATTAAGACTTTCATTGGAAGACAACTATTTTAATTATTTATTTATTTCAACCAAGCATGGTCTTCATGGCATGATACGCTACATGTTTTTCAACATTGCCGACCTCTAATCCTCCTGATAACAAGGGGGTTGCTCTGTTGCTTTTATTATATATGTCGTCCCAACACTCTTGGCTAGTGTAAAAAAAGAGAGGCTCTAAACCTTATTATACCCTTATTAATTCTTCTATCCGAGTGACAAACATCCAAATGAGCCCTATATAAACTAGGATGCACTTCTTTAGAAAGTCAAACCTTTTTAAGATAAGCACTCACACACCCAACCCACACGCACTCGCACTCACCGAAAAAGGCAAACTCTAGGTTCGTAAAGCACTCCTCATTTTCTTTCTAAACATTAAAAGATGTTTTTTATATGCTTTTTTATAATATTGGAAAGTCAAAATCACCAATTAATAAAAGTTCCTCGGCTTACCTTCCATAGCAATGTATCTCAATCATCCAAATGAGCCACATATAAACTAGGACACACTTCTTTAAAAAGTCAAACCTTAGGTTCTTTAAAACACTCCTTATTTTCTTTTTAATTGTTAAAAGATATTTGTTATATGCTTTTTTTTTCATAATTTTACAAAGTCAAGATCACCAATTAATAGAAGTTCCCTGGCTTACCTTTTATAGCAATGTATCTTGATACATTTACCCTGTGTTTGGGAAGGGGGTAAAATGAGGGGAAGGAAAAAAAAGATGAGAAAATGGAGGGAGAGTTAAAAATGGGGGTGTTTGGGAAGGGGGGAGGGAAAGTGGGGGAGGGGAATTTGGGGGTAAAATTTTCAAAATTTCAACCCTAAATTTTTCCTTCAAAAATGGGGGGAAAGAGGGAGAAAAAGAGGAAAAAAAGGAAGCAAATTACTGAACTGTTATTTCTCCTACTTGAATCTTTTATAAAAGTAAGGCTAAAATGGTCATTTTTTCTCTACCCATTTTCCCTACTTTTTCACTAAAACAAACAAAAGATGAGAAAATTAATTTTCCCTCTCCTTCCCTCCCCTTAATTTTTCTTTCACCTCAAATTTTTCCTCCCCTCCACTCCCCCTTCCCCAACGTAGTGTTAGAATCCAAATACCTAGTGGGGATATTTTAGACTAACCAGTAAACACCAACGAAGGGGGAGGGGAGATTTTAATGCGGCTCATGACTAGCTTGAGAAGCCGGCCAAAGAAGCCACGACCAAGGTGGGACCACATACAAAAGCATAGTGGGTCCCACAAGGAAAAGCCCCATTCCACTTGTTTTCCTTTTATAGGTAAAAGTCAAGTTGCTTATGGAAGTCTAATGTTAAGGGCTGAGATTGTGACACGTGGTTGGTTTAGCCTCTGACAGGAGAAAGAAGGTCAAAATCATCTTTAAAATTATCTCTACAAGAGACTAGGAATATTAAAAAGGACCCTTTCACTCTTTTTCTCCCTATTCGTACACCTCCTTTTCTTGTCATATTCACCCTTTCCTATGAATGTCACACCCTAGAAAAGCCGAAGGTTTCAGGGTGTATTTTGCAAAGATCAGGGGGCACGAAAGTTGGCATCTATTCTTACCTGCAGCATTTATATCCTGATAAGCACAATTAGGAGAGGTATTTTGTGCACTCAATCTCATCTCAGTTGGGCCATAATGTTGCAAAAATGTGTATAATGGTGGGACCAATGATGTGAACAAACCTTTGGATTTCAACTGACATTGGGACTTGCCACGGCCTCCTATGAGGATGTTTGCCAATGACGTACGTTAGAAAAATGAGTTTTACACTTGCAAATATTATATATGTGAAATAAATTATTTTGTTTGTCAAAATCATCATTTTCACATAGTAAATCAGTATATCCAATGATTTAGATTTATTTGAAAATTTTAAGGTTTTTTCACTTAAAATCCAAAAAAATTAAGATATAAAATTAAATGTCTTCAAGTATATTATTAATACAAGAATATTGAGCGGTTGAGATCATGAAGAGTAGCATTGACTTGGGATTAAACCCCACCTTAAGACAAGATCTAGTCCATTGTTTGAAGATATACTTTAATCTTACCATTGATTTTCAAACCTCACAACCCATCACGTCCCATGGTTCACATCAAGAGTTCCCCACAATAAAAAACAAACCCCCATGCGCTCGAATTTGACTAAAACTTAAATCTACACAATCATTTCTCTATAATTAGCTAGATGGTGTCCACATTAATAAAAAGGGAATATCATCTTCTCCTCCTTGGCATTATTCTCTTGAGGGTTTGATGGAGACATGCACATGCTCGCCACTCTGTGGACCTGAAGGGTCCTGATTCAGCCAGACAACTCACACATGATTTGAACCATTGGAAGTTAGATGATGGAAAATGCCTGTTTTGGCAAAGCATTAGATACTCTTCATGCACTTGAGGAGGCATGACTGATGAGGTATGGTTCTATTTGTGGAAATAATGCAACTTGGTTTGATCCTCAATTAAAATAAAGGTTGGTTCCACTTTTAAAAACGAAGTGCATTTAGTCATTGTGGGAATCGTTGCAGCCTGTCAGAGGCTGTAAAATAAGCCTTATGAGCATTTAAATTTGGAAGTGATGCCATCAGAAGCTACATTCACGAGAGACCAAGTGAGTGGGACCCACTTGTGAGGTCCTAACGATGTGGACTGTTTAATTTGTGGACCCTGTGACGGAGATGTCAGAGCTGACCATGGTTTGTGCTTTTGGGAATGCGTGTATAATGGTTGACAGAAGCTTCTATTCAAGTAAAATAAATGGAGGGTTTACTGCATGCAGTCTGTCCAAAGGGACAAGTGTAAGCACGGGCATACAGTTTTTTATGAAAATTTGAAGTTTTGTATGAAGTGTTTCTTAAGTAACATGAATTGGGTGTATAATTTTTACTTTAGTGGAGAAGTTTGAATTTACAATCTTGAGAATTTGAAGTCTCAGGGAGAGTACTGTTTGGACTTGGAACTTCTTTGTGTACCTTCTTTCTGCAGAAGAAAATGTGTGTTCTTATTTTAAGTGCCACCAGCTCAGAATGGTGAAGTCTACAAAATCTTTGGGACAGAAAACATTCTTAGAATCCGAAAGTAGTTTTATTCTGGGTTCATTATGGTTTCTAAAGAAAGGCAACAGGAGTTACTCAATTGGTTAAAAGTTTTTATTGGCACAAGAAAGTTCAAGGGGCTGAGGCTGGGTCAAATTTGAAAGAGTTGCAGTCATACTCACGGCTATGAATTCTGAAGGAAAAAGGTTCACCAAAATTCATGTTTTTGTATGATGAGGAAGTGATCAATGAGATCAAGGGTGATGTGGATTTGGAAAATTTAGTTCTATCATTCAGAATATTTTCGTAGAGTCCAAAGATTTTGACAAGATTGGTTTAGCTTTCTTCCTAAAAGGATGAATGCGGCAACCCGCCAGTTAGATAAATTTGATTTTCTGGAAAGAGCTAATTTTTAAGGTGGACTGAATTTTTTTTTTTGGGGGATCCCTTAGCTGAGGAGGTTAGGTCCTATTAGAGACTCTATCCCTAGAACTTAGACCCATTTGTGAGTTGAAAATTCCATCCCTGCATATAACACTTGCTCCGATTGGGAGTGGTGGACCCAAGATTTTCATTTAAGTAGGGCGGACCCAATCAAGTAATTGGATTTTGGTGGCAAAACCAGAAATTTCATGTGGGTGTTGGGGGACGTACTCATGATTTGTAGGTTTTGGAAGCAGACCCAAAAATTTCACGTATTTTGGAAAGGACCCACATACGATGGGGCCACTGCTCCTCAACTACATATGTAGGTCTGCCCCTGCCTGGAGGGTTCCCAGGGATCAACTGGGCTTCCAACCAAGCAACCCCTAGTTTTCTTGGGTGGACTCGCCCTTAAGATAGTTCTTATGGCAGCTCTGTTTTGTAGTTTTTTGTCTGTGGTCTTTCTACTAAAATAATTTCTTTTACCAAAAAGAAGAAGAAAGAAAAAAAAAGAAAGGAGAAATTCTAGAAATTTCAAGATATAGGTATGGTCCTTAATCTTCGTGGTCTTGCCACCATATAATTCACGTTATTCAATCAATGAAAGCAATTTCTAGTCAAGATGGCAACGTGTAGTGGTCCCACTTCCATGGGTTCAGATTACTCAGTCTGGTCTGATTTTTGAAACATGGACCGTGGGTTCACATCAGGTACACTTGTTTTTGTAAACCATAGTAGTTACACTGGGTATGGCTGATGTAGGCTAGATTCGAATCACATTGTGATTCAAAATTAGCTCTGAAAAGGCCAATGGTGTTTGCCTGCAGTTGGACCTAACCAATGGGTTTGGTCCAGGTAATGAAAACTTTTCATTTAAAAACCAATTGCAGAAAGAAATGGCATCTTAGCTCTTTTCCATAAAGCACTCTTGTGGATTATCTTTGTGTGAGTGAGCTCCTGGGGGGTTTTAATATTTCTTTTTATCTGAAAAAGGGTAACTTTCATTCACATAAGCATCCTTGTGGCAGCTTGTAATCTTTTGCTTTTGGTTTGGAGCTTCAACATTGGTTCATGTCTATGCAGAGGAATAAAATATAGGAGGGGTCCTTTATTTGAGCAAATCAAGGAATTTATGCTGCATGGACACCCATCAAAATCAAACCACCGAACCAAAACAAAACCTTAGATTGACAACATTGATATGATGGGAGCACAATTTGGATTGATATGAAGAAGCACAACTTAGATTGGTGTTCCAACTTTGTATCTCCTTCATACAACTGTCAAAGAGCATGCTGCAAGTGGCTCCAAGAGGGGAAGTACAAAATCATAGTGGCCGGGTTGATGCTGGTAGGAGATCAAGGTTTTAAATCCTGCTGTAGTTGGGATTAGGACAAGTCATTACCTCCCATGCTGGTTTGTTTGGCATCATTCTGTACTGTTTCATTATGAGAATGAATAATATAAAAAACAAACCTTGTTTAGCAGACATCTTCCCTCTCTTCCTATACATCTATAAAATCCCTCCCTCTCAGTCTCCCTCCTCTCTATTACTTCCCTCTTATAAAATACCTGCCAAATAACTTTTTCCCTCTCAGTCTCCCTCCTCTCTATTACTCATTCTCAGAAGGATGCCAAATAGGCTCAAGTTTTAAATCTTATGTCAAATTTTTTTCGTTTGCTAAATCCTGTAGTCAATTGGGATCGAGACAAGTCCGTGCCACCTTGTTTGATTGGTCTTAACAAACCACAAACCATGATATAAACTATGGGGCGAGGGCCTCAAACCATGGGGATTGCTAAATTATTCAATATTGCGTTGAGTTCTAAAGTTTGCTCGAGCCAATCTTCATGATCACTACCATACTCTTCAGCCTTTATTGGATCATTATGGAAATCTATTAGGGATCGAATACTTAAATTTATCAAACAACTTCAACTTTCATCATTATGCTAATAAATCATGTATAACATTGATAAGAAAAAGAAAGTAATTGAGAATCTCTTGTAGCCACCATAATTGTAGCTGTCCACAAACTGAGAGGAAAAATAAAATAAAAGGGGCTTATTTTTACGGTTTTGTTTGAGTTGTTATTATTATTATTTTGCAAGATAAGGTTGAATACAATAATAAATATAACAAAGATGCTGCAAAAAGGAGGAGCAGCCTGTTTCAGCAAAAGATTAAAGTGTTTTGAGTTATTATGTTCCACTTTTTGCACCAATCTTGTGTTGGTCTCATCCTAGTCTCTATGTATCCATTCAGTGTAAGTCTGTTTTGGGTCGTACCAACCATGCATCGAGTTTGAAGTCTAGGTGAAATTTCAAACCATGGTTCAAAGTTCAAACTCGGAAGAAATTCAATTCTAGTTTGCTGCTCCATGTGGACATGTGGGGGCACACATGATGAAGATGTTGTGAGAGTGATACATATCAAACTCATTAATTAACATGATTTGGATTGCTTGTACGCACATAGCCGTGTAGTTGTATATGGCTGGGCTCTCACCAATGAAGCCAAGTAGGTAGTCCTTTGAATTGACATGCCACTCCTCCGTAAAGTGCATCAACCAAAGGCAACATCAGCACCAATCAGCATCACACACGTTGAGTCGGATCCCCTCAATGTCTTCCACATGCATTGTGTGGGTGGGATGTGTTGGCCTCTGGCCCCTACTGTAGACCTTACCTATTAATAATTTGAATCGGTCAAAATGAATGTCATTCCCTCCGGAGACATATTTAAATTTTACTTCTAATAATAGTCACGTGCTTAATCTTATGGTGGGATAAATTTCTATTGGAATAAAATTGAGGACATCTCATCGGTCTGAGGTAGGGGAATAGTATTCGGTTTTGAATGTTCGAATTATAGGTAGGCCTCCATACATGTGAAAGGTGGGTGGCAATGCAGGTAGTTGCAGCAGGGCCTACAGGTTCCATAAGATATTTTTTGTCTGTCTGTCTTTTAAGCTCTTGTACCACTCAAACACCCACTCATACTCTGCCTACTTAGCCAAACATCATTGCAATGGCAAGGGATTGAACTCTGCCAAAATAGCTAACCATCAATGCTACGGCTAAGGATTGAGCTCTACATGAATAGCTAACCATTAGTGCTACTATAAGGGATCAAAGTTCAAACCTGTCGAACCTCATCATGCATCAATAACCTAATTATAAAATTAAGGGTTAAGTTCATAATTTTTCTTTATATTTTTCTTCCATGACGGGAAATGGTTGTGCTGCCTGGGGTGCTTAAATTGGATTATGCACACCCATAAAAACTTGGCCAATGGCTGTGATTATTCGAAGCCGTTCATACTCATTCACATCCTTTTGAACTATCACACACTGAATTGATTAGGAAAAGTTTGGCGTACATCCATATTTATCTAACAACTAGGATTTAAACGACTCTGAATTCCCCAAAATAGAACTCTCTTGATGGAATGGTCTACATTTTTTCCAACAGCTAAACTATAGGGAGACCTTTCAAGTTTTTACTCGGCA
Organism: Persea americana; assembly: GCA_029852735.1. Lineage (NCBI taxonomy): Eukaryota > Viridiplantae > Streptophyta > Magnoliopsida > Laurales > Lauraceae > Persea > Persea americana. The sequence goes on from CM056818.1 coordinate 34,268,267, forward strand.
AACATTTTATATATCACTAGAGAAACATAATTCGTGTAGCCGACCTCAACATAGTTGGAACAAGGCTTTGATGATGATGAGCTAACCTCAATTAGGGTCGAATTGGAAGGTCTTTTATACGAGAATGAAGACTCACCAAATTTCAGTACAATCAAATGATCACAACGCTGTATTATTTAAGAGCCACCAAGCTTATATAGGATGTATAACAGTCTACATAGGCATGAAAGGCTTCATGAGTTTGTATGATTTTAAATTACAGTTTTCTGCGGTTGTTTTTTGGTATGATTTTAAATTTTAATCTTAATTTCATGGTACGGCCTGCCTTTGAAAGACCTGATTTGATTAGATACGCCAACACCCCCATGTAGTGATCAAACTATAAATTACTACTCAAATCAGGATTGTATCCATCAATGGATTGGAAAGATATGACTAGGTGTGCACAAAAAAATCTCTAAACCACTAAACCGTATCGGACCCATTTTGTACTAGATCGGTTCAGTCACAATCTGGATTTCCTTCAAACCGTTTGGTTCAGTTCGGTTTTTGTTATGAATGTGCAGTTAAACCATTCAAACCAAACCAAACCGAACCGAACCGAACTAATTATATAAATATATATTTTTTATAAAATATATGAAGGAATATGAAAAATTACTTGAAGAATACTCAAACCCTCACTTCGTTATTTAAAGCTCAACGTCTCTCACCAGTTGAACTACCATTTTTTTGTGAAATAAATAAATAAAATAAAATAAAATAAAAAAATAGTAACCGAACCGAACCGAAAGGCGGTTTGGGTCAATTTGAGCACATGGGCGGTTCGGTTCAGTTTGGGAAAATAGAAAACCGATCCGAATTGCCCATGTGCACCTCTAGATATGACACACCCAAAAGAAATGGAGGAAGTCCATCATGTGAGATCAATCTAACAGTTGGCCCATTTAGAAAGGCATGCTCCTTAACAGTTGGCCCATTTAATTTAACATTGGAAACAAACCGTAGCAACAAAACATTGGATTTACCAAAAAAAAAAAAAAAACCCAAATTTACATGTAACCAGGTGCCTTTTCTAAAATTTACAAGCCACCTTTATGTTTGGCTTTAAGCATTTAGTAGATTACCTGTAATGTGCCACAGTATTGGTCCACATTGACCAAGGGTCAGAATCGTTTTCTATCTTGTTGTGTTTTGACCATTGTTAAAATCCCTAAACAGTTTTGACCCAGATTCGAGTTCACAGAGCTGTCAATCCATAAGTAGGGTCCACTCTAATTCCTAAACAGTTAGAAATTGCTATCCGATCTTATCTATTAACAATATTTCATTCCAATAGAATTTATGCCCTCATGAGATGGTCGAATCTAAAACACCTTATTTAAATTAGACACACAGACACATATATGGAAAGGCTCTAGTGTCATGAGGATGCCTCTCATGAAACATTTTACATAATCCGCTACTTTCTAGATATAGAAATTGCTAAAGCACGTTATTTAAATTAAATACACATGCACATGCGCGGAGAAAGGCTCTCATGAGGATGTCTCTCATGGAAACATTTTACCTAATTCCTTACTTTCTAGCTGCTGGGAGACTTTTTCTATATAAACCAGCTCGTTCCAAAGCTTTTGGGTCCAAGGCTAGTGGGGCTAACGGAAATGCTAAAGCTTCTTAGACTCACGCCTTTGATTCATACCAATTTAGTTTAGATTTCGATTTCCAAAGTTTGCATGCTTTGTTAAAATCTTTGTTTTCCTTATTTAGCATGTTTTCAAAGTTTGGTTCAATCTTTTAGTGCTTGATTCCATCACATGAAAATCACTTTCAATCTATTCATTCATCACATGTTCTGTCTTTGAATCTTTGTTCAACTCGTCATCTTTTGTATTTCATGTTATTTTGAGTTGTCTCATACATTATATGTGTTTGAAATATTACCTTAATTATTTCATGTCTTGTTTACATCTTTTGAAAGCCATATTCTTTGTCAAGTTTTCATGAACTATCACTTTCATTGATTGATGGTAGCATATATATACGAATTGGATTATAATCTTTGCATTTACACATTGTGTGTGTACTAGTTGGATTATCACTTATATCCGCCTATTTTAGAGGCATCTTCTTGTACTTCATTTGTTAATAAAAAAACACTATGTTGTAAAGGTTGTTGCTAAGTCTAAAAAGAATTTGTGATGGTTCCATATGAGCCAAGAAAATCTTGACGCTGTAAGGTCTTGAGGTGAACCAGGAACCTTCAAGTGACTAGCGAAATACCGGTAGAGTGTTGTATCACAAACTAGGAGTGGATGTAGGCATTTTGGTTAACCCACTATAAATCTTTGTATTGTAGTGAGTATTTTATTTTTATGGTGAATTTGTATTATTTATGCTTCTGCTTTTGTATTTTTATAAACTTTGCTTGTGCCTAAATTGTAAGAACTTAAAATTGGTTATAATTGAATTAGAATTAGGGTCACCGTATTAAAAAAAAAAAAAAAAACAGGGTTCCGAGCTTCAAGCTCTTGCTGCAATGAGGTTTTGATTCCTCACAAACCTGGAATGAATGTGACTGGTTCAAAATGGGTTTATAAAAGCAAATTGAAGTCAGATGCATAATAAAAAGGTTCAAGACTCGGTTAGTTGCAAAAGGTTACAACCAATAAGAAGGGATAGATTTTAGTGAAACTTTCAAGCATAGATTTCTGTGAAACTTTAGGTTGTAAAATCTGCAACTATTCAAATAATTCTTTGCAGTAGATGTGAAGAAGGCTTTTCTTCATGGGTTACTAAATGTAACAGTCTTTATGGAGCACCCATGTATGACACCTAAAAAGATCCATTCATAGATTAAAGCAAGCCCAGGGCATGGTTTAATAGGTAAAGCCTTAACCTGCTCCAAATTGGAGTTTTCTGTAGCAAGGCCATCCATCATTGTTCATAAAAGTGACAAAGACACCATTCTTCTTCTACTCTACCTCCATGAACTAACAATGAGTGATAATTCCTCACTTTGATCACAATTTATTACAAGGCATGGGTGAGAAATTGCAATGAACATAGTAGAATATTCTCATCACAGTCCAATATGCATTATAGCTTCTGATAAAAACAAAAATGCACAATTCCAAGCCAATTGACACCCCACTAGCTTCAAATCACAATCTCCATACTACTGAAACTTCAGCAATGGCAATGGATGGCACCACAAATAGAAGTCTGGTTGCTCCACTTCAATACCTCACTCTTACTCATTCCAAGTTAACACACGAAGTCAATTTGGATTTCTCAGTTCATGGCTGCAACGAATTGAAGGACATTGTCAAGCTGTTAAAAAGGATTCTATTGTATATCAAGGGGACTACATTATGGTCTTCAAATCACTTCTTGCGGCATCTCAGATGTAGACTGGGCAGGTTACGCACTAACAATGAGCTCTACCACCAGGTATTGCCTATATCATGGCGCGAATTGCATTTCCTGGGTCCCTACGATACAACCTATTGTGGCTAGATCTAACAAATGAGGGCAAATACAGGTCACTAGCATCCACAGCTGTTGAACTCACTTAGATCTCTTACATACCATTTGATTGATATAGGATTTTTCCTTAAAAAAAAGAAAAAAAAAAAAAAAAAACCTCCCTTACACTTATGTGACAACATCAGTTCTCTTTATCTCACAGCCAACCTAGCCATTCATGTCAAAACACATGGTTTGTGAAAAAGTGGCACTAGGAGCTCTAGCCACTCATTTCATAACTTCCTCAGATCAAGTGGCAGATATTTTTACAAAATCTCTCCCAAAGCAAGTATTTTACAACTTAAGAAACAAGCTAGGGATTGTGCTGTCACCACTCACTAGCTTGAGGGGGAGTGATGAAGATCAAGATCACTGGGTCCATGAATCCAATACTAGTGAAGATTTGGATCATTCAAGCGCAGCAACAGCAGTGCAGAAAAGAACGGTACAAACGCAGGATGTTAGCACAGTTGAGAGAATGGTACGATGTATCTCTTCAAGGATAATTAGGAGTCAACAGGAACTGAATTTTTAATGTAATTTACATGCGTAATTTCTAATTTCTGCAACAATATTTATAAACTCAGCTCAACAATATCTGTAATTTATATTCATTATGTTCTATTTTGGGTCATTACGACCTCACTACCATTCTTTAAAATCAGAAAGAAAAATGAAAAGAGGAAAAGAAACTTTTATAATAATTAATAATACCTCACTCGTCTATTTCTTCATAGAAGTATCCATATTCTAATTCTTCATCGCCCAAGTATATACATTCAGCTCGTGCGGAAGCTCGTCGAAATCGGAACAACTTTGCCAGAATCTCTGAAACTTCAACCCCAACATATTTGTCGGTATAAATATTCATTGTCTCAAGCACGGGGGCATTGGAGAGTATATATCTTATGAATTCCAAATTGAATGATGTGGTGAGGCCATTGATCTCCACTTTCTGGAGGTGACTTAACGAAAAATCAAACCGTGTTTCTGCACCCCAGAACTCAGCCTCTGTTCCAGGTAGACCATCCTCATCAATTTCATGCTCTCGTCCATGTGACCAATACTAGATTAAATAACAAATTCAGACACAAGAAATCATATCAGTATTGAACATTCATAGACAATAATAAAATCAAAATCAGTCATAACCATGCTTGAAATGCAACTTACCATGAATTTAAGTTCTTTCAAGTTTGGCGAGCTTCTCAATATGCATAAGGTGACCAAAAGCTCCTTTGGATCCAAGTTTATGTCGATCTCAAGATACTTCAGATGCTCATATGGAGCCATAAGCTTCTCTGGTACATCGCCAAGACATAAAAACTAGCAAAAAGAGAATAAAATGAAATGAATATATGAGGGGCAGTGCACTAGAAAACCTTGTTTCAAACCTTGCAAAAGTGTCTCATGCATTCTAGATGATCAATGTATTTAAGTTATATCGAAAGTAAATGCATTCCATTTGACCTATAGGTCTTTTAGGCATGGAGTCCAAATTTCAAGCTCTGCACAGGCCACCAGTGTTTTCGATTTGGCTTGATGGCAGTGGTCAACCTTGGGTCTCTACATCGCCCCCACTTTATCAACTTAATGTGATGATTATTGCCTACCATCGTGAGGTTGCAAAATGGACAATTTTACCAAAATTAGTGCAACTATTAGGTTTTCAAGCTCTTGATGGTTTATTAGGAGTTAGGACCACCTACAAAAATTGAGAGAGTGGAAACCTAGAGATCTATGATGGGACCTTAAATGCTGCAAATGGACATGTGAATAAGACCTTATGCCCACTGGACAGTATAATAGCTTTTATAAAAGCTATTACTGGATCATTTAAAAAAAGTTTACATAGTAAACATTCTTCAGATAACTGAAAACCGACAAAATGCATTATCATTACCTGTAGAAAATGACCCTTCAATGCAAGTCTTTCAATCCCTCGTGAATACTCAATAAACTGGATGAAACTGTTAGTGTTCACTGGTTCAAGATCTCCCCCGCATCCGCGGGGTAGATAGGAGGGGCGGTAACACTTAGAAATAGACACATCAGTCAAAAGTGGACTACTTCCAAGTGAAAGATCTCGGAATATTCCGTCGACTGCCAAGTAACGGAGATTTGGAGCATGGATTTTGACACACCATATATACCTATAAGCTTTCAATTTCAGCCACTCTAGAAGAGGACATTTCGAAACCAGACATTCAGTAGCAGCTTCTGAAATGTCTACAGCAAGATTCAGGACCTTGAGATTGTGGAAACCTTTGAATGTTGGAGGTACTTTCAAATTGCAATTGAACAACTCCAAATGATGCAGGTTTTGGCAGTAGAAGATACTAGAAGGCACATCATAGGAATCTCCTTCACCTGCTATCATGAGGATTAATTTTTCAATCCCATTCCTTGATAGATGCGCGATCCAACGATCAATGTGACTACAGCTTGGGACAAAACACCTGCATGAAAACTTGAGAATTGGTCCAACGTGTTGGAGGAGAACTTGATCCACAACATGAGCATGCTCCATTTCTGATGCACCTTTCATCAAGCTAGCCTTATTGAATACTACATCAGGGATGCAAACCCAACTGTACCTCCAATTTTTTGACAATATGCTCGTCCTAACTGCTTCTCTTATTGGCAGACCCATGAGGATCAAATTCATAACATCCTTAGGTAGATTGCTGATCACATCACCACTTCCATGCAAGGTAAGACCTGTTTGTTTCCTCCTCTTTAAAAAAAAAAAAGTTTCAAAGAGAATATAATTAGAGAATAACATCGCCGTGTGCATACAGATATAAAACATTTGGGAGATCTGAGCCTTTCATCATTGCTCCCGTCAATAACATCATGACCCAAAAATCAAGATTTGTTAACCAGTTGCATCGGTTATGTAAATTGAACACCAACCAATTGGTCATTTCTTTTCATCTCAAATCATTCATTTTCAAACACAAGGACACACACAAGCAACTAGAGGAGTTGGACCAGCCTGATTTTCATCCATGTCATGCTGACATTAGGCAGGCCTACATGATGAATGGCTCAGATCTTTCTCCTCTGTTCTGAAATAACTATAATTGTATGGATATACCATCATCGTGTACAAGACAGCCTCCACAGAGATTAGTAGCAGCAGTAGAGATTGATAGAGAAACCCACTCTCAAAGCTTGGAACGTTTTATCTAATAATTGGGCTACTGCTATTAAGAAATTCTAGTAATCAGATGATCTTGAATATTTTGTTTCCACGAATCAAATGCTTGCCTGATGCCTGTATCAGTTTTCTCTGTCTACCTGTATGTCAAATTGGGGATGATGAAGTGAAAATATTAGAATTATAATAATGGTTCAAAATCGCAATCATGGCCACCATAATGGTCAACCCAGAATATCGAAAAAGGTTAACATCATATATCGTTGTACAACCATTAACAGTTAAAAAGCCAAGTGTTTCATCCCTAGGGTCCATCCTTCTAATTTATAAATTAGTCAAGGGAAAATATCAAAACAGGACTCAAGTTTTTTTCAGATTTCAAATCAGGACATAAAAAAACTTAAATTTCAAAACAAGACTTACATTTTTTCAAGTTTAGTTCAAATCAAGACATTCTATGAAAAGAGGATTTTCCGGTCACTTGCATCTTATTTTTTGAAAAAAATGTCCAAAACGCTCTTTGTAGAACCCATCCCTCCTCTCTCCATACCCTTTCTTCTTCCTCCTCTCATTTCTTCATCCCCACCTCTCTTTCGTCGGAGACCATCTGTGACTGCTAGGGGGGTGATTTCTTCCCTCTTATTTATTCTTCTTCCCTACCTCTTTCTTCATCTTATTCCCTTTCTCTTTAGACCATGCCACCTCCAAATTCCTCTAACAAAACACACCAAATACCCAAATGAAGTTACGATTAAATACTCCTCCATCAAACACATTTGATCAGTAAATGTCTCCTTCCCTTGCATTAATAAATGCTTTTCTTTCATTGCATTTATGTAATGTAATAACTTGATATATGTTAAGGCTTCAGGTGTGGCTTAGATAGACATGGGCATACAGACGGTGACTGGATGGGCAAACCAAAAGAAGGTTTTTCAACCTGGTAAAGAGGAAGAAGGGCTATGGCCATTCCCTTACTAACTAAATACCATCCATACACCCAACACTACTGCCATCAACAACATCGGGGTCATAATCTCACCTATGCTGCTCCTCAACCTTCCTCGTCCTAGAACTATTACAATGGCTATGATGGTGATAGCCATGGTTATACCATCGCCCAGTGCATTCTACCGTCTTGGATGACAACAAGCATGGTGATATGTCAAGGGTGATGAGATCCAAATACATGTTCTATGATTTGAAGTGAAGAATCATATAGAGATATGTTTATATATCTCCATTTCCTCCTCACCTTTTACACCCTTCTCCCCCTTCTTGTGTAAGCGAAATGGTGTATTTTCTGATGGGTTCAATGGCAGCCAATCAAGGATGAGAGGTGTGGATGACCGAATGGGAGGGAAGAAGGAGAAAAATGGTACAAAGAGGAGGGATGGGTTATGTTAAGGGTATTTTGGGCATTTTTGGATAGTATAAGAGGAAAGTCGCCGGAAAATCCTCTTTCTCACTAGATGTCCTGAATTGAAATGAAGATGGAAAACTTAAGCCCTCTTTTGAAATTTAAAATTTAGTTTGTCCTTATTTGAAATCTGGGAAAAACTTAAGCCCTATTTTGAAACTTTCCCATTTATCAATGAAGCTTATATATAAAATCCAAGCCACTCAATATAACTATCACCCTTTGTATTAGCTTTGTGAAAATTTTTTTCAACCAAGAGTTGGGCTCCGGTATATAAAGCATGCCACATGATTAGAATCTTTAACCTATTAAATACTGGAAGTCAAGATTCTAGCCATCTAGAGGAATCAGATTCATCAAAGATCATTCATTATATTTGGACGGTATTCCATTTAATGCAAGGTTGGAAAACTCCCTGAGTTCAGTCTTGACTCTCACGAGTCATCTCGTTTTGACAGAGGACTACGTCAAATATAAGTTGTTTGCATTTTGAACCATTTGATAGGTAGATCCAACTTTAAACAAGTAATTTTTATTTTCAAGTAATCATACACAAGGTTTGGAGTCATCAAGCTAAAATAATGACTGGAATGTATTTTGGAACTTAGGGCCCTGTGTGGATGCACAAAAAAACATAATAATAAAATATTTTAGATAATATAATCTTTTATTTTCTAAAGAAAAAATCTTGTAGGTTTGGCAACCCAAGAAAAATAAGGAGAAAAGATTAGTATCTTTCGAGAAGCTCAATAATTTTTTCTATAGCTCTCCTACGTAGAAAATTTTCTACAATATAAAAATCGTTTAAAATGTAGTTTACAAAATGGTAAAGTCTTTACTTCAACAAATCTACGGTGATGTATTTGTTACATGTGTAGTAAGGTAAAGGTAAAGTCCACATCAGAGTAAAGGTAAGGTAAAGTGAGAGGAAGTGCATGGTGAAGTAAAGTGAGAGTGTAAATTGTTACCTTTTATTTGACTTTACTATATCACAATTTACGTAGCTTTTAGTGGCACGGGCCTTTACCGCACTACTTATTCTTATAAACTTTTGGTCAAGTGATGATAGGTCAAATCTGGGTCATGTCATGTCATGTTTATTTACATGTGTGGTAAAGTAAAATTGAGGTAAATATGATATTATGGTAAAAGGTAAGGTGAAGTAAGGTGAGATAAAGTATCCAGTGAAGTAAAGTAGGGGTGAGAGAGTGTGGTAATAAATTACTTATTCTTGAATTGACTTTGCTTTACCCAAAAAATTAAATAAAAAACACGTCTAATGGTGACAGTACAGGAAAAAAAAAAATCTCCTCTTTGTTACTGCCGTAGAGAATTTTGGGTTCTTCACTGTGGTGGTGATTGTTGTTTGTGGGCGGAATCCCGAGCCTATTGTAGGGGTAAGGCCTATATCATTCGCGGGGGCGGGGGGCGGGGGCGGCAACAATTGGTATCAAAGCAAACTACCCTCTTTGGATTCGGATTGGCTTATTCACAGGTAATTTGTTATCTTTCACTCGATCTCCTCCTTTCATTCATTCATTGCCAAATCCCCCAAATCCCATTGCAAAATCTCATCTCACAGCCGAATAACTGAGAACAAAACCTAATCAATCAATCAAAACCCTAAACCCATCCTCGAATTCAAACTTCACCCCAACAACATGCATTAAACTTCTGTTACCACAGACAGTCCCCAATATCCCAAATCCGGAAAGAGAGAGAGAGAGAGAGAGAGAGAGAGAGAGAGAGAGAGAGAGAGAGAGAGAGAGAGAGAGAGAGAGAGAGAGAGAGAGAGAGAGAGAGTGAACGGCGTACGTACCTGATTTGTCCCTGCTACATTCGTAGGAGAACGAGAGAGACGAGGTATAAATAAGAGGGTAGTAGGGTTGTTGTTCACTTCTGGCTCAGGAAGGAGTAAAAGATGTGAAAAGGGGTTGGTTGCTTCTTCTATTTGGAGCCTCCTCCCGTTGTAAAAAAAATAGAAAGAGTGGAAGAAGGAAGAGACGTGGTCTCAATTTTGAAACGAACGAAGCCAAGCCAACGTCTTGGGAAATTTTCAAAATTGCCCTCCCATTTCAAGAAATAACACAAGAATATAGAACTTCAATTTTTTTGCCAATAAATTTTCCAACAACATAGACCAACTCCTATGGCGCCTAATGGCATAAGCCACCCGGTGGAACCCACTTGGACCCTGCAAATCATGACAAAGGAGGGATCGAGAGGCCCAAGTGAGGCCAACTTATATATCAAATTTAAAGTCAATCTAATGCCTCCAATCCATTCATCCAGATCCACAAGTTTAACTGTTTTATATTAAGCAATAAAATCGACTACTTATCCAATGGTTCATTCCATTTATACAGATATATTTATCGAGGTCCTACCAGATTTTGATAGATCTGAATGAAGTGGATCGTCATCAATGACCAATTTTGTTGTTTTATATAATATAGCACTTAGATATAGCATCGAATATCCAGACTTTTTGCAATACTTGTTAGTTGACGAGCAAGATATTCTTAAGTCATTCAATGGGATAGCATAGGCATGGGGTTTTAATGGAGCTAGTTACGATAAAGATCTAGCTATATGATGTTAATGTTGTTATTCAATTTTATGTGGATGCACTTTCAAATTGAGTAATCAACAATATGGTCTTCACATCTTTTATTAGCCGGTAAAGGTCTTAATTAGTTGTAACATTATTTTTATTTTTATTTTTTATCACAATTCTTGTTGGATCCTGTTAGCTGTTCTACATGTGATTTTATTGAAATGTTTCTGTTTTCTGTGTTTTGTGGAAGGTGGCATTGTTTAAATCTGATTTTCAATTCTTTCTACAATCTCTCCGTTTTCCACGTATATGCATATGTTGAGAGTATGTTTCCACCATTCTCTCCCTGTTTTCTTTTCTTTTTCTTTGATAAACATGAAAACTTTGAGAGTCTCTAGGCTTAGTATTGATGGGATGGATTTCTTTGTTTTCGTTGGGAGAACGAGAATGGCAAGATCTACTTAAGAGGGCAGTAGGGTTGTTGTTCACTTCTGGCTCATGAAGGAGTAAAAGAAGTGAAAAGGGGTTGGTTGCTTCTTCTATTTGGATTTTGGAGTCTCCTCCAGTCGTAAAAAAAAATAAAATAGAAAGAGTGGAAGAAGGAAGAAACGTGTTCTCAATTTTGAAACAAACGAAGCCAAGCCAAGCCTCCATGCATGTGAAAGGTGGGTGGCAACACAAGTAGTTGCAGGGGAGCCTACAGGTTCCATAAGATATTTTTTGTCTGTCTTTTAAGCTCTTGAACCACCCAAACACCCACTTACACTCTGCCTAAATAGGCAACCATCACTGCTATGGCAAGGGATTGAACTCTGCCTAAATAGCTAACCATCAATGCTACGGCTAAGGATTGAGCTCTGCATGAATGAATAGCTAACTGTGTGGGTAAAATACCTTAATGACGAGATTAAGTGAGGACCACGGTAATCCACCGACCCTTCACCTTGGTCTCGGTAATCAGAGCCAGCAGCTCGGAGGCTCGATAAGAAAAGTCAGCTCAGAGGCTCGATAAGAAAAGTCAGCTCAGAGGCTCTGCAGTTCGGCAGCTCGGTTAAAGAGTGCCAGCTCAGTGTATCAACTCAACAGCTTGGCAGCTCCGTTCGGAGTGCCAGCTCGACGAGGGCAGCTCGGCAGCTCTGTTCAGAGTGCCAGCTCGGCAGCTCGGCCTGTGTGCCAGCAGAGAAACAGCTCAGCCAGACCGTTCCTGGTCCAGGTAAAAGTACGAAGGCAAAGAGTGGGCCATCACACCTACCAAAAGTACGGGCGAGCCCTGACAGATAGGGGCGCTCATTTATGGCGATAAGAAGTCGGCTTTATCATCCCTTCACCTCAATTGACCAAAAGCCTAGAAAGTTACTGATTGGATGCGCCCTTTTTACCTATCGTCGAATGTCAGGGTAAGGCTGATGGGACCTTGCCCCACCTACCCCCACTCGCAAAGAAAGAACTTCATATACTCATGGGATCAGTCCCATAGAGGTACGCGATACGCAACTGACAACACAACTCTCTGATTCTCCTCTACCTCCTCCTGCTTAGTTTTCTCAGAACTAACTCAGGCATCGGAGCGCCTTCGGCTCACGGCAGCCAGGGGCTCTGACATAAGCCTTTTTCCTTCCCTTTTCAGGTTCTTGGCGTTCGGTCTTCCCTGATCTAAGAGGTTCATCTCCTCAATCAAGTAGTGTCGTTTTTACCGCCTAAAGTTTGGCGCTGTATGTGGGAAACTAAACAAAAAGCTTTCAAGCGCCATGCCTCTAAAGACCAGAAATGGCGAAGGACCCTCCAGGGGGCAAGATCCACCCCCTCGACAGAGGAGGTCAGGAGAAAGGTCCCTCACGGTCTAGTCGGTATCGCAGCCAAGAGGGCTGACAATGCTTTCTCTTCACGATGCTCCACCTCTAAAGCAGCCCTGCCACGACAAAGAGCACACCAAGCAAGGTGACAAATCTGTCACCCAACCAGGTGAGAAGTCCGTGCGGGCAAAGTCTCATCATCGGGCCAACCCCAACGACCATAAAGATCCTCTTCAAGATGCTGTCCTGGCCCAAAACCTCCTCATCCAGGAGCAAAAAGAGCTCATCCGGAGGCTCAAGCGGCAGGTCCAGGATAAAAGGGCTCCGAGTGCTTCGGGTCCTCCACCCAAGCAAGGCCAAGCTCCGACCCACGAGTGGGACCTGAAGCACGGCTTCAATAAGAGGCGTGATCGAGTCCATAGAGAAGAAGACTCCAGCAGCGGCCATGTGCATGAAGGGCCAAAGAAGCAGCGTTAGATGCCAGAAGACGAAGAGAAGCTCAAGCAGTGGCTTGACAAGCAGATCAAGCAGGCTGTCCGACAAAGTATGGAGACTGCTGGTATCGCCCCAGATCGGTTCGGCATCTTCGGAGCTGAAGACACGAGCGTATCTCCCTTCTCCAGAGATATCAGAAAGCTCACCCTTCCTGAAGAATTCAACGTCTCGAGGTTCACCCTGTACGATGGAACCTCGGATCCTGTAGCGCACCTCCGACACTTCGTCCAGAGAATGTCGGTGTGGGGCGACAATGATTTCCTGAACTGTCTAGTTTTTTCCTCCAGTTTGGGAGATCTCCCCCTGAGATGGTTCTGCTCGCTCCCCGAGGGCTTCATCTCCAGTTGGCAGCAGCTCCGGCACTCCTTCTTAGTTAAGTTCCGGGCCAATAGAATCATCGCAAGGACATACGCCGACCTAATGGTCCTCAGGATGCGAGAGGACGAAAAGTCACAGAGTTCACCCGACGATTCTGGACTGTCTACAGCTAGATTGAGGGCGCTTCCGACGAGGTGGCCGTAAAGTCCTTCCAGCAAGCTTTGCGACCGGGTACCAATCTAAGGGCGCATTTGGTCATGTACCCCGTAGCCACAATGAAAGAATTAATGACCCGGGCAGGTCGGTTCGTCAAGGCGGAATAAGACGAGGCTCGAGGACGGGAGAACCTTGGCTGCCACCACAAGGATAGGCCACCCAAGAGTGACGAGATCCTTCAAGAGGAATCGACACCGTCCAGCCCGGTATAAATGCCAGCCTTTCAGGGTTCGGTGCTAGCACTACCCCCGCGGCTCGGCAACTCTGTTCAGAGTGCCAACCGTCCTTAGCTCAGTGCCTGCACTAGCTTCGGCAGCACAGCCAGAAGCATCAGGGTCCGGTGACAGCACCACCCTCCGGCTCGGCAGCTCTGTTCAGAGTGCCAACCATCCTTAGCTCGGTGCCTGCACTAGCTTCGGCGGCACAGCCACAATCAGGGTCCGGTGACAGCACCACCCCCGTGCTCGGCAGCTCAGTCAGAGCGCCAACCGTCACCTCGGTGCCAGCACCAGCTTCGACGGCACAGCCAGAAGCATCAGGGTCCGGTGACAGCACCACCCTCCGGCTCGGCAGCTCTGTTCAGAGTGCCAACCGTCCTTAGCTCGGTGCCTGCACCAGCTTCGGCGGCACAGCCACAATCAGGGTCCGGTGACAGCACCACCCCCGTGCTCGGCAGCTCAGTCAAAGCGCCAACCGTCAGCTCGGTGCCAGCACCAGCTTCGACGGCACAGCCACAAATATCAAAATTCGTTGACGGCACCTCCCCGGCTTGGCAGCTCGGCCTGAGTGCCAACCGTCCTTGGCTTGGTACGAGCACCAGCGATGACGGCAAAGCCGAAAATGTCGTAGGCTCTGACTTCGGTGCTTAGGGATGCCTCGGGTTATTAAACAAAGGGGGATTTCTTCGCCAAGGTCAAGACTGGCAAGTCTCTTCTCAAGGGCTGTGGGTGTAGGTCAGGACCACGGTTCATGAACCGAGCTCGGAAAAGTACAAATGTCTAATTCTTACAAGGGGTTCGGTTGCCGAAACCAACTACTTAGTAAAGAAAACGTTGTCCATTCACCCATTTCATCACAAACATGAGAGAGATGAGCCAGAGAATATAAGAGACTGCTAGTTTCATTAAGCAAAAGTCTTTATTACAAGGTGTGAGATACAATGTAAAAACAATAAAAGATGATACAAAAGACTCAAGGGACTGCGGCTTCCACGTTGCAGTCGATCCTTGCAGGTGCCCAGGCATCGAACCTGGCAGCGCTCTCTCCAGGGCCGGCCGAAACGGTCTCAGGGACTACCAAGGAAGAGGGGACGACTTCGGGTGCAGCACTGGCCGTTGGAGCTCCTGGAGGCACCTCTTTTACAACGTTCACCTCGGGTGGGGCTTGAGGAAGGGGCGAAGCAATAGCGTGGAGCTCTAAGTCCGAGTGAGGAAACCTGGGGGGATTCCTGAAAATAGGGCTATCCCCAGGAACCCCAACCTTTTTCAAGGCTGCTTTCCATCTAAGCTCCCAAGCTCGGTCCCGGATTCCTGGCAACTGAGCCTTGTAGTTAGTTGCCAGTTTGCCGACCTCCTCGCTCATTGCGGCTTCATGCTCGGCCAGGAACTCCTCCTTGAGCTTGGCTTCCTGCTTCGCCAGAGCAGACTCGAGCTCGGCTGCCTTCCCCCTCAGGGCCATCTCCAGTTCACCTTTAGCCATGTTTCTCTGGGAGATAAGCCTCTTGTTCGTCCCCCGCGTGATTTGCAGGTCTTCTTCCTGCCGCGACAGCGCAAGCCGGACCTCGTCTAGCTCAGAGGAGAGGTGGGCGTTCTGGTTCGCCGCCTCTTTTGCCTCTTCTCTATAGTGCTCCACCAAGGCCTGCGCTTCATCGAGGTCGGCAACAAGACCGGCATTCCTGCCCGCCTCCTCCACTAGCATTGCTTCCTTGGCCGATAAGGACTTCAGCAGCTCCTCCCTTTCAGCCACCTAGCCAGCTGCCCTGGCCGCGGCTGCATCTAGCCTCTCCATGCCGGTCTGGCATTTTTGTAAGAGCTGCAGAATGAAACCGAGTGTCAACTAAGGAACACAACGAGATAAAGGCTCCAAAGGAATAAAAATACTTACTACCACCAGCGACCGCATTGAGGAGAGCAGCAGTGATTCATTGTCCATCTCCACCCACCTCGCCATGTCCTGGGGAAGGGTGCAAGCTCGTCCCAAAGCAACAACCACTTCAGGATTGACCGCACGGTCCGTCTCATCCAGTTGCCTCCCCAGCACGCCTCAATGTTCGGCCTCCAGGGGACAAACGACGAGGGCGTGACTGTTACCCCGATAGGCGGAGATGACGAGGGACCGGGCGGGAGTTCAACCCTTGCCCTCTTCTCGGGGCCGGTGCGCCTCGACGACCTCGGCAGGAACTCCCCTATCAGAGTCGGGGGGTGAGTCATCGATAACAATGGCCGGTGATGTAGCTGAGCCAACCTCGGCCGCAGCGGCGAAATCTGCTTTAGCCACAGCTGCAGGAGCCATCTCGGCCGTAGGAGCAGGAGTTTCCTCTGCACCAGCCGTGGACGTCGAAGCCGGGGCGATGCTGACGGCCTGGAAGGGATCCAGGGTCTCGCCCTTGATGTCCCCGAAAGCTGCGGCGGACAGGTCCTCAGCTACGTAGCGCTGACCGCGACGGCGCAACATCTCTCCCTCTGCTTCTTCCGAGCTGGAGGATGCCGAGCTCCGAGATGTGCTGGAAGCTACGAATCTCTTCCTCCGCCGCATGCGTCCGGCCTCGGCTCCCGCGGTCCCGGCAGGTTCACGGTTTCAAGCCTGGTCGCCCGATTCTACCCGAAGCCAGCTAGGGATCGCGACTGTCACTGCCTCCGAGATGGGGACCACGGTCTATACTGGCTCCGAGCTGAAGCTTTCTCCGTGCAGCATCGAGTCGATCCCGGTCACCCGTCTTGAAGTGTTGAAATATTTATAATGGGGGGTGTACTCCAGGAGCGACCACGCAGCTCGGCAGTGGTGACCGTGGTAACTCCTCACCTTCTCAAGCCAGTCGGTGTTCACCCTCCACTGGTTTTTTCTGGCTACCTCTCTCCTCTGCCGAGAATCTGCAAAAACAGAGAGCTGTATTAGTCAAGAATAAAAATAGCATTAACTAAAAACCGAAAGGACTTCGGCCTTTACTTGGAGGAATTTCTATTCTTTGTGGGATCCGGACTGTGGTGTTGGCCTCAGCCTCGCCGAACTCCCATCCCCCTCTGAAGAACACTCGGTCTTCTCCCCCGTATCTGTTAGAGTCCTCCAGCGCGGTAACAAAGGCAGCTCGGCGGACCCTCAGCCGGAGGTAGTAGGTGTTCCCTTCTGCGGATTTGCAGAGGTCATATGTCTCCTCGATGTTCGAGACACCGAGGTTGATCCTCAAGATTTCATTCAACTGCACTACTCCCATGATGATTTTATATCCGTTGGGCAGTAGTTGGCAGGGGCTTAACTCCCACTCCCGGAGGCAATCCCTAAGGAGTGGGTGAAGGGGGAACCAGACTCCTCCCTCCACGATGGAGACCAGCCAAAACGGCATCCAGCCGTCACTATAGGTAATGCCATCATTCGGGCCATCTGGTCTGACTTCTACATTAGCGGGGATCTTGTACATCTCCCTAAAAAGAGCTATGGAAGCTGGGTCTCCTAACAGGTGCCTGTAAATCCCCATTCTCTACCCGGACTGAAATCTACCTAGAAGAAAGAAAAAGAGAGAAGCAAAAAGAAGCCTTACGGGGGGACTGCGCAGAAGACGCCGGTAACTTAAGGAGCAGAAGGAGCAGAAGTAGCAGAAAAAGCAGGAATATCGATGGACCGCAGAAGAAAGCCAGGATGAAGAAGACGCTACAATTTATAAGGGTTAAAGGCGCCGTTTCGGCTTTCGAGGCACGCCTTTAATGAGGCGTCGCCTCGAGCAGCCCTAACATCGCATCGCGCAACCTTAACGTCCCTTTGAAGCGATTGCTTGGCGGCCAAAAAGGCGACACGTGTCACTGTCAGTGCAATTCCTGAGAGTTATTAAATGCCTCGGACAGGCGAAGGGACATCTTGATAAAGACCGCACGTCAGCGACAGTCATCGGGATATGGAGGGACCCGCTCTTCGAACCGGGACTCCGTCATCTCGGTACTCATTCATACTACAGGAACCATCTCTCCAGCTCGGTGGAGGCACCAGCTAGGCAGTCACTTAGCTTCCGACCTCCACAAGTTCAAAGACTTCTAGAGGTCAAAAGCTAGGGGGCAATTGTGTGGGTAAAATACCGTGCTGACGAGATTAAGTGAGGACCACGGTAATCCACCGACCCTTCACCTTGGTCTCGGTAATCAGAGCCAGCAACTCGGCAGCTCGATAAGAAGCGTCAGCTCAGAGGCTCTGCAGTTCGGCAGCTCGGTTAAAGAGTGCCAGCCCAGTGTATCAACTCAGCAGCTCGGTAGCTCCGTTCGGAGTGCCAGCTCGACGAGGGCAGCTCGGCAGCTCTGTTCAGAGTGCCAGCTCGGCAGGGGGCAGCTCGGCATGAGTGCCAGCAGAGAGATAGCTCAGCCAGACCGTTCCTTGTCCAGGTAAAAGTACGAAGGCAAAGAGTGGGCCATCACACCTACCAAAAGCATGGGTGAACCCTGACAGATAGGGGTGCTCATTTATGGCGATAAGAAGTCGGCTTTATCATCCCTTCACGTCAACTGACCAAAAGTCTGGAAAGTTACTGATGGGATGCGCCCTTTTTACCTATCGCCGAATGTTAGGGTAAGGCTGATGGGACCTTACCCCACCTACCCCCACTCACAGAGAAAGAACTTCATATACGCATGGGATCAGTCCCATAGAGGTACGCGATACACAACTAACAACACAACTCTCTGATTCTCCTCTACCTCCTCTTGCTTAGTTTTCTCATAACTAACTCAGGCATCGGAGCGCCTTCGGCTCACGGCAGCCAGGGGCTTTGACCCAAGCCTTTTTCCTTCCCTTTTCAGGTTTTTGGCATTCGGTCTTCCTTGATCTAAGAGGTTCATCTCCTCAATCTAAGTAGGTGTCGTTTTTACCGCCTACACTAACCATTAGTGCTGCTACAAGGGATCAAAGTTCGAATCCGTCGAACCTCATCATGCATCAATAACCTAATTATAAAATTAAGGGTTTTAAGTTCATAATTTTTCTTTACATTTTTTCTCCACGACGGGAAATGGTTGTGCTGCCTGGGGTGATTAAATTGGATTATGCACACCCATAAAAACTTGGCCCATGGCTGTGATTATTCCAAGCTGTTCATACTTATTCACATCTTTTTGAATTACCACTCACTGAATTGATTAGGAAAAGTTTAGCGTACATCCAAATTTATCTAACAACTAGGATTTAAACTACTTCGAATTCCCCAAAATAGAACCTCTCTTGATGGAATGGTCTACATTTTTTCCAAAAGGTAAACTATAGGGAGACCTTTCAAGTCTTTACCCGGCTCATATGTACGTCAGACATTTTATGTCACTGGAGAAACAGAATTTGTGTAGCCAACCCCAACATAATTGGGACAAGGCTTTGACGATGATGAGCTCACCTCAATTAGAGTTGAATTGGAAGGTCTTTTATACGAGAATGAGGACTGGCCAAATTTCAGTACAATCAAACGATCACAACGTTGTATTATTTAAGAGCCCAAGCTTATAAAGGATGTATAATAGTCTACATAGGCATGAAAGGCTTGGCATTTTGTGGTAAGTTTAGTGCTTTTCCTTTGCTCTTTTCTTTCTGATTGGCACACTTCGCAGTAGTAAGACCATATCCTTGACATTCAAAATATTGAATTGGCTTAGATGTACCATTAGATTTATTCCTTTCCGTTTTGGGTACAAACTTTCCTTACGATGCTGCCTTGGATTCGTAGAACCCTTCTTTGTGAATGCCTTTTTATTTTTCCAGATCTTTTTAAATTTTCTAGCAAAGTGTGCCTCAAATTTAGCATCATCCAGATCACTACTTGAATCATTGTTTTCAGATTCATCTACTGAGTTAAAGGACACGAGAGCTATGTCCTTCCCCCTTTTAGTTTGACAATGATTCGATTTAAAAGTCTGCAAATTGCCAACAAGTTCTTCCACAATTAGGGAATTGAGAACCTAATGCTCCTCGATGGAAACTACTTTTGGACGAAAACGTTCTGCGAGTGACCTCAAGATTTTCTTGACAATTTTAGATTGAGGAATGGGTTCTCCCAGATTGAAGGAAGAGTTCACAATTTTACTCAGTTTTGCATTGAATTCATCAAAAGTTTCCGATTCCTTCATTCTGATCGTCTCAAAGGCAGTGGTCAGATTTTGGAGTTTGGTTTATTTCACAGTGTCCGTTCCTTCATGAACAGTTTGAAGCAAATTTGAGGCTGTCTTGGCAGTCGGACACGCAAAAATTCTATGGAATTCTGCAGGGGTGATTCCATAGTAAATAACATCGATGGCCTTGTTGTTGCAATTGGACATAGTCTTTTCATCAGCAGTCCATTGGGCTTTGGGTTTCTTAACAGTTTGCCCATCTACAATCACAGTGGGATCAACATACCACAACAGTATCCCAAACTTGATCATCTATAGCCTTGAGAAAAGCAATCATCCTTACTTTCTAGTAAGCATAATTGGTTCCGTCTAAGAGAAGGGGCTTGTTTGTAGACGTTCCTTCTCTATTAAAATCCATTAGAGACTATTGTTAATTAGCACACACAGCGAATTAGTGCAACCTGCTTTGATACCAATTGAAAAATCCGACCTTAATACAGGCCGAGGTCCCAACCAACAGATCTCTAGTAAATTTTAATCACCAGTGATTAAACTAATAATTAATCCTAAATCCAATTAAAAACAATCAAACCAGACAATGAGAATGATACATGATTTATACATGGAAAACCCTACACGGGAAAAAACCACGGGCCTTATCGTCTAGGCCAACAGACAACTAAGCACTATATAAAAGAAAGTTACAAGCAGCTCACAACCTTTCCAGTCGAAACTCAACCTAGGGAATGCGTTGTCTTACCGACTGCTCGCTGTGCACCTTCACCGTGCTTGAAACGAACACCCCAAAGTCGTCTTCAATGTGTCTTTGCTTCAGAGAAGTAGAATGGAGCAAAAATTCAAAGCTTTGATCTTCAGCACTGTAAATGTTCGCCTTGGGGGAAGATGGATATCTCAAAGTTCTCTCTAGGGATTTTTCTATTAGAGAGGTGAAGTTGAATAGAGAGATAAATGCTATTTATAACCCTAAATTTGTTCCTCAAGAGTTATAGTTTGAGTAGAAATCAGTAAGGTAACTTGAGAAAAAGTAGGAGAGAATTCTATGCTGTTTCTAATTTTCACGCCTAGGTCTGCTCGAGCGGCTAGATGGTCCGCTCCAGCGGCCAAGCTTTTGTTTGGGCAACATCGGGATAGAATTATAATTGCTCGAGCACACAAAGGGATGGGTCGAGCGAGGAAGGTTCTGTGAGGGTGCGCTCGAGCGGGTAATGATCCGCTCGAGCGACCACTCAAAAAGCTGTTTCGTTCTGGGGCAGTCCATACTAAGAAAAATCACACATATTTAGAATCTCGGTTTTGTCCGCTCCCCAATGAATTAGCCAACCTCATTAAACCTTACAATTGGTATCACTTATAGGATCTCACACTCCATTGAAGTACCACTTATCCCAAAACCATTTGGTGATAGGAAATGACACAACAATAGTTTTATAGTGAGGGCGAGGGCTCGACTATGATTATGACAGTTCAACAGCCTACCAAACTTTGATCTCAACAATCCCTCCCTCAACGGCACACCCGCCGCGACTCTTGCTGCGCAACTCGTAAAACATGTGTCCCGTGACTCGAACACCCAACCTACCAGACTTTGTCACTACATGTAGGATCTTACACTCTATTGAAGTACCACTTATCCCAAAACCAATTGGTGATAGGAAACGATACAATAATAGTTTTATGGTGAGGGCGAGGGCTCGACCACAATTATGACCGCTCAGGAACGAGGGTGGACGTTGTCCTCAACATCCACGACTCCATCTACTCCCCCACTCTCTAATACCTTTTTTCTTCTCCCTTCTAGTTCTTGCAGATATAGGTTGAGAGAATGATGGACGGCGAAGAATCATATTTTTTTTTACTCCAAGATCAAAGAATAAGAGACAAATTTGATTGATTATGTTTGCTCAAGTTCTTCTTAGTGTAAGTGATTTAAAAAAAAAAAAAAAATTCTAGCATCTTTGATATGTTATGATTGGGGACAGTATATCATATGCTTAGATCTAGAGATGAAAATTAAAGAGATGAATTAGAGTTGAGAGAAATCACACAATTTTAAGGTCACTTGCATCTTTTCCTACTCTGAGAAGAGAGGAGAACTACACCGCCCATATTTTCAATGCTTAGACGATTGTCTAGTTTTTAGATCTTTGGTACATGATTTCCCACTTTTATTTTTCCACCATTCTTATTTTTATTTTTAGTTATATGTTTGATTGCTTATGCATGGATTTTTCTAATTTAGTAGAAACCTTCTATTTTTGTTTTTGCATAGTCTATGTTTGGAAAGTGTGTTTGTGCATGCATCATAATTAGAATTGCATTGTAATATGATTTTTTTTCTAAAAATATAGTGATCAAGGACTGATTTTAATGCATAATTCGGATCTAGCATAGGTTATATGCCTGAATAATGGAAAAAAAAAACCAGCACTGCTGCAAATTGATTCAGACTGTTTCTCCCAAAAATTCGTGAATTGAAAACCAGCCAAACAAGGGAGTTTTGCCTTGAAACTTAGCAAAAATAAAGTAAGGACTCTGGAATTTTAAACCCCAAAATGTCAGCCAAAAATATCTTCGGTAGCCGTGTTAAAATGAGACTTAAAAAGGGGTACCCAGCAAGGTCGAGTCAGGTTTTCAACAACATACATGTTCAACTAGCCATGTTTTGGAACCCATAGCCTTTTCGTTTTAAAAGTTTTTTCAATTCTCTCTCTGTTTTTTTTGGAATTATCCATCATCCAGGTCCATCATCCAAGTTTTGAATCCATCCGTTAGATTTAGGTTTAGGGCATCTTAGGTAGGTCGTGCAATCCAACAAATTTGGGCTTGCGCAATAGTTTCCGAACTTAATTTTTTGTCTACAACATGCATCATATAATTGGAAACAGCTCTTGCGTTGTTTGCATTGAGGGCCTTATAAGTCATTCATATTTGCATAAAATTTAATTTTGGTAAGTAGGATCTAATTTAGGAATTTTTTATTTTTCTTATATTAAATTGGTTGGTTTAATGTGTTTGCTAATTTTACAGGTTTTAGTGAACTTGGAATTGTTTAGCCTAGGGTTTTCTAATTTTAGGTTGATTTTATTATTTGGAAAGTTTTAATAATTAATTCTCAGAATTTGGATAATTTTGTGTGATTTATTTAGTTTCTTACTTAAGGTAGATTTAGCTTCTATTTAGGACAGGCTAAAGTTACAAGGTTTCTTAAACAACATTGCTCCATGTGGATATAACTGGTCTCAACAGTTATTCCTACAGTCATACCCTTGCACTTGGGGTTGTTGATCAAGTTTTTAATGTCGTTGTCGGGGAACGCCAGTAAAGGTAACTCTCCTATTTACAATTGTGCATTACTTTCGGCATCTGTTTAGAAATAGGAGGTCCATGCATGGATTGTTAAAACCGCCCTAATTGAAGTAGGAAAGTGCATGGAATGCTAGAAACTCACTTCATTGATTTTTAGAAACCCTAAAAGTTACTAGAGCCTCCCAACTTGCTTATTTTTGGTAAAAACTCTAAAGGGAGGAAAGTCCACTCAATATTACACCAATTGTGCTCCTTGATCACCTCAGTATCTTGGCAAGTCTTGTGCCAAAAAAAGGGAAACAAGTCTCTTGTTCGAGGAAAGTGGATTTTAAATGGGACCCTTGCCCAGCACGTCGTGTGACCCCACCACTTACCCGGGGGGCTTACATGGCTAACTTGGTTTTATAGGACCACGTTGGAGGCCTAGGTGCACTCTATAACCTTAAAAGTGATTAGGTGTTTTGTTCTAGTTTAGTTTATTTATTTTCACCAGTTTAACAAAAATGGCCACCCTTCCTGCTTGATTCTATTATTGAACCATGTTCCAAGAAAGTGCATCGCAAATCAAGAGGTTGCTTGAAAATCTCAATTTCTCAACATCTCTTGGTTCATCTAAGAACGCCATGGAATATGAGAAATGTGAGAATTCGAGTGGGACCAAACCAGCTAAGAAGAGCTTACATGATTACCTACAACCAAATTGGCAAGTAACTAGCAAAACTTCGTGCTATGCACGGACCACGGAACCACCAAATGTATAGACTTATACGAATTATTTTTATTAAATTTAATAAGTAATAAACTGTTGAGTCCTTTTTTTTTGTTGCTAATTTGATCTTTATGTGTTTTTCCAGATGTTTTATTCTTTACGTGAGGCGTAGATGGAGTTTGATGAACCCCGAGCACTTGTGAAAAAATAAATAAATAAAAGAAGTATTTACAATAAAACAACAGAAAAAGGCAAGTAAATGTAATTTGAATAATGCGGGGTTCACTATATACACATTCGTATGAATTATACAATTCAAAAGGCACTGAAATCAACTTTTGAAACGGTTACGTTAACCTTTAGAAATCCTAAATATGTACAATTAGAACACAGACAATATCAAATAAAATAATCATGCCGACTATTTGAAACTCCATATTTCAAGTGCTTCTCGGTGAAACTCTAGGCAATTAAAAAATATGTTAATAATTAATAAATCATTATGTTAATGGTAAATAACCTATTGAAACTATCCTAGTAGTCATTATAAGAGGACATTTTTACCTAGAATATGGAGATCGATTTTCATATGTTGTTGTTGTTGTTGTTGTTCAGTCCATCCCCTAAATCTTCTAAAGCCTTTATTGTTGTAAGGTTGAACTCGATATCTTCTAACATTTCTCCTAATTCCCTCAAGTCTATGAAATTAGTCTTGAGCTTAGCATGGATGTCTTGTACCGGCCAAGGAGGTGGTAGAGTGCTTACTATGAAACGTATTGGATCTGCAATATTTGGTTCAAATCCTCTTCTTTTGAAATAGTAGAACAATTGTTCCTTGTTTAGCAAATGTTCCGTAACACCTATTCCTTCAACCATTTTCTCTCTCCTGAACTGTATCCATAAGGGATGAATATATTTTTCAAATGACTGTAATAGGTTGACAAACTCCACTGCATGCCATGGTCGCAAGGTTTCAAATATCCTCATTTTTGCAGCATCCCAAGTCGGTGGCAATGTTTCAACAATTTTTATCATTATATATCTTTCAGGAATGAAGTTTCCACACACACTCAGCCACTGAGATAGTTTTATTTTGCAAGAACCATGCTTTGCTATTGGGGTGTCATTTTCAAATGGTTTATATTCAAACTCATTTGTCCATTTCCTAACATGTAGAGTCTTTGCTACGGCAATATTTGAGAGGTGTACTCATCTTATCTGGGTTAGAGTTGAAAAATTAAATTATCAATTGTAATTTAAAGGAAAGCAATAACAGATCAATCAAATTAGTAATAATATATTAAGCGAGCTAATAACTTGTCACACATTATAAAGTACTTGTAAAATAAACATAACGAAAAATGGGCATCCGCAGAATAAAATAACATTAACGACAATTGAAGAACAATTCAACAAAATTTTTTCCCAATGTATTTATACACTAAATTCACCAAATATCAAAGCTCATAACAAATTTTAATGGGAGATATCGTTGAAGACTTCCCCATACACAACATTTTTGGTGATATCATTTGGCATCTCTTGTTTATTGATCAGCAGCATCTTCAAACTTGACATACAGCTGGCCATGTTAAAACACTGGATTTGGGAGGTAGACACCCACATTTTTAGGGTTTGTCCTTGACTCTTATTTATGGTCATTGAAAATGCCAATTTGAAAGGAAAATGTCTTCTTTTCAATGCGAATGGTGTATCACAAGATGTCGGTGTTAGGTAAATACGACTTATCAATACAGTTTCTCCAATGCAGGACTTTGATATGACTTTAGCTTGTATGAATTTGTCTCCCATCTTGTCAACAATCAGTCAAGTACCATTGCACAATCCCAAACATTGATTCAAGCTTCTCAATAACATTATCGGAGCTCCAACTTTGAACTTCAGAGTATGAATTAATACTCCTGGTAAGTCCAAAGAATTCAGAAACTCTGGAGGGTGCAAAACATGATCATTAGATTCTCCTAATGTAGGACATAGCTTTTCTGTACTATAAAATACTCACCCTCCTCTTGATATCATCGACAACATTAGTGAGTTTAGATGGTCGACATCGCTGTTTTTCAGAGCCAGTATTCCACGCTCATTTAAGTACGACAAATCATTGTATTTGTTAATTAGTTCAGGATAAGTTGATTCAATCAACTGCTGTACTCCCCTTTCATTATTTCGTTTGAGAAACCCATCTGGGATTTTGATCCAGTTTGTTTCATAATCGTTTCCGAAAGGTGTCCCGGATACCTTTCCCTCGCCAACCATCTTAATCCACTCCGTAAAATCATGTAACCGAAATCATAAAGTTTCAGAGACATTGTTTGCCGCATATTTATCTTCAGATGTAAAACCTGACAATATTTCTAAATACTCGACCTCGGTAATGAAGCTCCAACTATTTGTTTACATCCCCCCTTTATTATAATCAGCAGTATTTGTCTAAAATCTCCCCCAAGTACAAATAATTTTCCTCCAAATACCTTCTCTGAGGAATAGTGACTTGTATTTTGCAGAATATCTCTGAATGTTCGATCAACGGCGTCAAAAGTGTAGTGACTCAACATTGGAGCTTCATCCCATATGATTAACTCCGCTTCTTAAATTAACATCGCCAAATCGGTCCGATGGTTGATGTAACAACATGACGTTTGGTGAAGGTTTTGGCGATATTTTGAAACGGGAGTCTGCAGTTTTTCCATTTGGCAAAAGCAAAGCAGCAACGCCTGATGATGCTATCGAAAGAACAATTTTTTTTTTTTGTGACCTGACCTTTGCTATTAAAGTCCTCCATAAATACGTCTTTCCAGTTCCTTCACTACCATAAACAAAGAAGAGACCCCCCGTCTGTCTCGTGTACGCATCCATTATCGTGCTGAAGACCCTCTTTTGATAATCATTTAAGCCAACATGTAACGATTCAAACAAATGGCTTTCAACAGTGCTATCACAATCGAGTTCTTCCATTATGAGTCTATTTGTAACGAATTGGCCCAACCGGGAAGATAGCAGTGGCATAGGAGGGAATTCTATCAATGATCTGTCATTCCTATTTAGTATACGCTCGATATCCAGCAACTCTAAATTTTTCAATTCACTTTCATCAAGATATGTATCTTTGTCTCCAAGTTGTCTCCTCGTTCGATTTTGTAAATCATCTGTGAGGTCCACCCAGTGTTTTTACCACAATTCCATCGGATCTGTAATTTCTGAGAACATTAGCATTGAACAGAGCATGTTTTTGAGTTGGGAACCTGTGGCCCATGTTGAGGCTTTGCCAAGTGCTTCATGCCATTCACCATTATGTTCAAGTAAGCCAAGTGCAAAGCATGCCGATTTGTAAGTTGGGTGCACCACTCCGCCAACGATTCTTATATCCTCATAGCATTTTGCCCCCCGAACTTTGTTAAGTAGAATACCCAGATAATGACGTTCTCCCAAGTTTGGATGTTCATAAGCAAGCCTACCAATACTAATACGTTGTTTTTGCTTTGCGTTCCAAACCCACCACTTTGTTGGGAACTCAACGTATGTAAATTCATTGGCATTCGGGTGGTTTATATTGGCTTCGAACCATTTGGTGAACATTGTGTCATTAATGCCATCCCTATTAATCACGGACTCAACATCATCCGTGTCCCTAAACACAACAAATTGTTCTACTGGTAAATGATATTGTAACCTTTGCACTAAGGGATATTGGTTTTGCAAGTAGAACTCCAATATTCTCCAACATGCTTCAATCGAAGATATGTATCGACTGTCTTGAAATTGCTTGATCTCATTCACACATCTATACATACGCTCTCCATTGTTATTAGGTTGTACAATATTATCCTCGATCACAGTCGTTGCACAATCTGAACCCTTATGAATGTACTTGTATATGTACTTAATGACCTTGCTGTGGGCACACCGATCAATATTTATTTGCGAATCATATCTTACAGTGAGATCACGATTATATGGAGCAACACATCAGTTATCAACATCAAAATCGTTGATTCTATATGTCATGTTATTATTTTGACGTCTGTACACCACGAATCCATTCTCCACTATTGTCGTTGCACCGATAAATGGTTTTGGATATCCTTTCGAGCACTTTCCATTTACGATACTTGGAGTATTAATATTTTGATAACCACATGGCCTATGTAATATGCATCTCATCACAGTTGCGAATGCCAATGGATATTCCACCTCACTTGGGATTTCCGTCGAAATAATGTCATCAATCTCTTTTGGTAATTGTGGTTTGTCTTCACCAGTCAAAGTGAGGATGATGTGAGCATGCGGTAATCCTCGCTTTTGAAACTCAATTACATGAATATCTGTTCAGGTTGGGGTGGTTTTTCATAATTAATAGAATGTTTCAAAATCATTCGAACGCAGTAATATAATTAATAAAATTAAGAATAGATATTGAAGTTACCGTATGCTGAGACTTGAGTTTGTGTACCTGCAATTACTCTGCTGAAAAGATTATATTTTTTAGGTCCTCCATTAGTTGTTTCAGCCTAATATGCAATACCCTTACAACTATATCTGGCATGTCCTCATTGCGTTGACCAGGGAATCGTGATAGTTGTTGCTAAATCTCTGGCCAACTTGGGTTACTAAATAGATCGGGAAATCCAATTGTACGACAAATCGCCATAGCATCCTAATAATGTTGAATCATGTTCCTTAGACCACCAGTGAATGATGAAGGAATAATGTAACGCATACCAACTATAGTCGCATCCGTATCACAAGAGTTGACTACATCATGTAAACCCTTATACAAATCTGTACTCAAAGCATTTTGATTGTTCCTGATGAAAGTAAGCCTTTCATGCTCTATTGCCGCGTAGCAATCAACCACAAACTATTAGAACAGTCGGCCACCCAGAAGCAAAGACGGGCCTTCGCCATCCCGAGACATCAGTCTAAATGCATAGAACTCTCTGATCGATACACCCTCATGTATATAGTTTGACCCAAGTGCGAACTGTATAGACTTGTTCCATCCATCAGTCCCATATGGAAAAAGCAATGGGTATTAGAGCGGCATGTATGAAGGGTGGGTTTCATTAATCCTCTGGAGATTTCTATCTAACTTTCAAACTATGATGTCACAATTTCTTGTGATTTCAGACTCATCTTCGACAATGATGCCTGCAACCCCATTTGTTGTTGGTCTTGCGTACTGTCTTCCTTCCCGTGAATGCAGAATCCGGACATGCAAATTTTGAGTACCATTTTCAGACAGTCTATCTCTTTCATTACGGAACACTTTTACAGACGGGTTAGTAGCATTTAGCATTGTTTGCAAGCCTAACAATACAGTCAATTCAAACTCATTTGTGTCTCCGCTTCCTTGAACAGATCTTACTCTATTGGAGGTTTCATGTTCTGTGTCATATGTATATATATAGTTGAGCAAACTTAGGCATGTCTATAGGTGTAGGAAGTAAAGAACCGATCTTGTGAAAATTTGATCTACTTATTCGGAAAACATATGGGCCTCTTCCATCGAGCACGGTGTGATCAAATTTCCCACCCATTGACGTGAAGGACAACATCGAATTGTATGTTCTTATTTTCTCCTTGAATCTAGATTGAAGGAGTTGATTATGTAGAAATTCAGCTGTGGTTGGTAGTAGTGGCAGCATCACATTTCCTCCATGACAGCATAGGTTAAACTTTGGTCTTGAAATTAGACTGTCTCTGATTTTTTCTTTAAGCCACATAATAACTCTATAGTGAGAGCATATTGCAACTCTTGAACCAAAGCTCCAACGCATGGAGATATTTTTTCTCCTCGAGCAGAAGACAATATTATTTCCTGAAATGAATTTATTTTGTAAGCCTTTCAAAACTTATTATTGTCGGGTAATAATAGTGTGTAGTTAAAAGAATATTAATTACTTGATGTTGAAGCCATTATGTTGCCCAACGTCCCATTGGAATAACCATGATGTTGCCGCTTTAAACGCAAGATTGTGGATCTTACACGTCTTGCCTCCCTTTGCATGATTCTTGTCCTATCCCCTGGTTGCTCTTGTTCGTGTCAGTTCAAGTGACTAATTTGACTCACATTATGTGCATTTGCACTTAGATTTGAGTGGTCACAAGTGTTTATTATTTTTGTAGATATAATAAGGTATGATATCGATCGAGTTATGTAGATGTTGAAGACATATATATTTACCGATTCTTGTATGCATGAAATGGTAGTCATTTTGAGAATAGGTGGCTTCTTGTATATCCTCGAGATACTGAGGTCGTCTACAATGTAAACTCAATAACCTTTAGAATCGAGCTTCCTTTTGAATTTGTAAGAGTCGATTTCTAAACCGAAGAGAATTATATTTTGGATTGCGTAAGATAAGTAATCGTCTTATAGCAACCAACCAAGCCATCTTATATTTGATTATTTTTTGACGAACTTGTACACTTGGAAGTGTATCCATCCTGAACATATATAATTTCAAACTTTTTATTAGACTGGATAGATAGGTATTGCTTTTATTGCGTAAGTAATCCTACCTATTTGAATCCATCGATCCTGTAAAATTAATTTGTTCGCCAGATTGCACGGGGTTTTATTTTGTTAAATGATGTTTGTGTATTTGGGTAATTTTTTTAATTTATCAAATAATTTTTAGTTATTTTATATCATTGCCCTTTTTGTAAGAGCGTGTTTCACCTACATGTACTGCCATTAAGGTTCATTTTGACAATATTGTGTAATATATCTTTTTTTTATTATTCTTTTTTGGGTTTTACCTAATTTGGGGTTTTCTCCTTTTATTTTGTTTCTTTTTTTTTTATTTGTTTAACTTGGATATGGTACTTATATATTTTTTATGTTCATTTTCGTTAAAAAGTCTTTTTTTATTTAATTATTTATCTTTTCTTTTATTGAGTCATTAAACTTAAGAAACCCCTTGCTATATAAGGACCCAATGCTACATATTCGTACTTAGAAATGTATGACAAATATATAAATTATACTAAGATAATAGTGTCAATGAGTTACATACCACAATAAAAAAGGCTTGATAACATCACTTATATAATGAAAATAACCAAATGCTAATACTGTAGATTATGTCTGAAAAAAAGTCAATTAAAAAAAAGAAATTAACGATGAATTATCTACCTAAACCCCTAACTGCATTTGAAATTTGTTTAATCCAGGCCCTGGTCCATATGTGAAGATAGTTCTTTATTTTTTTTTGTTTTTCCCAAGCGAAGCTTCTGTTTGAAGATAGCTAAATAAAATTTGGTCTTCTTTAAAATAAAGAATTTATTAAATAAAGAATTTCAGAAAATAAATTACTAGGCCTAATATTAGGCTCAGGTCTCTAATTCATCACAGGCTTGTAGTTGGACCTAGTACCCATATTCCTTAAGTTGTTTAAGTTGGCAAGGCATTAAATCCTATGTCATTTTTAGTTTATGAACAATAATTATTTTATTTTGGTTGTTGCTTTCATTTTACTCTATTTAGGATGGTTGTTATTCTTTGGTGATGCTAACATGTAATTCAATATGAAAACATACAAAATACTAAATACCTCAGTGTGAAAAAAGAACATGTTGAAAAAAACCAAAGACACATCATGATCCATAAGATGTGACAAATCTTCATAATTTGATTTCAAAAATACCAAGAAGATGTGGTTAAGATTGGACAACATCTAGCAAACCAAACTTGTTGAAAAACATGTAATATAACTCATTTATGCTTCAACATATGATAAGATACCCAAAGACACATGATCCATAAGATGTGACAAATCTTCATAATTTGATTTCAGCCAACATAGAATTACTAATTACCTTAATGAGAATCCTTAGAGCTTCTTCAATATACTCGGGTTTGTGTTCCAGTTACGTCACCGAAAAGAACTATGTTCCTGCTCAGAAAAAGAAACGTGTTACACTCTTGAAAAGTCATGATCATGAACCTGCAGATTTTTTCTATTCAAACCATCCTTTTTTTTAATACAGAAATACAGTATGTGGGCCCACCTTTATTCATCCATCTTTTAATTTTTATCATCAATCAATTGTAAGTATGGACTAATTCTAGCCTAACTTGAATATTTAATTTGTGTCAGATTTGGACTGCCTTTCTGGCCTGAGTTAGACCTAGAATTCTGTCCTGATTTTGTGCCAAAAATCTGGCCTAAATTAGACCAAAATCTTTCTTGATTTAGACCAAAAAACCAATCCTGGTTTAGACTCAATATTCTGTCTTGAATTAGACCCAAAATATGACTTTATTTATGCCCCAAAATCTATCCTAGTTTAGACCCAATATTCTGTTTTGAAATAGACCAAAAATCTGACCTAATTTACACCCAAAAATCTTAGCTGGTTTAGACCCAATATTCTGTCTTTAATTAGAGCAATTACAATTCCAAATTGTATATAGCATATAGTCTGAACTGGTTTCGAATTATAAAAATGGACTAATTATGGCTTGATTTGAATCTATAATCCTGACCTGATGTGGACTGCCCTTCTAGTCTGAGTTAGACCCAGAATTTTGGCCCGATTTTTTATTCAAAATCTGGCCTGAATTAGACCCAATATCTTGTCTTGAATTAGACCCAAATCTAGCCTGATTTATACCCAAAAGCTTAGCCTGGTTTATACAAAATATTTTGTCCTGAATTAGAAGTAAAATATGGCCTTATTTATGCCCCAAAAATCTTGGCTTGAGTTATACCTAATATTTGAGTCCGGATCCCCTGTTTCGTTGATGAAACAGGGGATCCCTCTTTGGACCTATCCAAATTCCCCACATATGCCACTAAGCCACGTTAGCCTATTCATTCATTTAACATTTGGCACTTCCATTTAGCATGTGGTTTTATTTAAAATAAACACCTCTGCTTGGGGGTTTTTCATAAATAAGAAAACATTCTTCCCCAATCAGATGACTGACGAGAACCCAAGTTCTCTCCTTCCTGAAAGGGCAATTCCTCTTCAACCCAATCAACCTCATCTTGGTTCTCTGGATTAGGGTTCTAGCCATCTAACAACCAAGTTTGACTAGTCTGAAATGATCCTCTTAATACGAGCATAAAATCTTAGCATACATCCATGAGTTCAGGATAAATGCTTATGCACCAAAGGAGAGAATCCTCCATTGTAGGGAAAGATGCTGGAGCAGGAGGAGGAGGTGGGAGCTGTATGTCCGGAACGGCTGGGCCAGTGCCGCCGTTGGTGACTCTGTTCCGCTTCTGGGCACACAGGTCCAAGAGAGGACCGGACATGCCCGTCTTCTCGATGCCTAAGTTGTTGTTTCTCCACGACTTCGCTGTGGCCAACTGGGGATGAGGCTAGCCGACACGGTGGTTGGGGCGGCCGCCCGTGAGGTCTGATACCTCCAAGTTCTCGAGGGTCAGGGTGATCCCGAGGTATGCAACGAGTGAGTCGAAGATTAGGTGGTTCGAGGTGCTGGATTCACCTTCGCACCATCAACGAGTGGGACGAGAAAGGAACGCCATGGCGGCGGCTTGGGATGAAGGGCTTTTTAGGAAAGGAAAGCTAGGGTTCTACTCCATCTGATTTCGGAAGAAGATTCTTCTTCTTTATGAAAAACCCCCTAGTAGAGGTTTTTATTTTAAATAAAGCCACATGTTAAATGGAAGGGCTGAATGTTAAATGAATGAGCTGACGTGGCTTAGTGGCATATGTGGCGAATTTGGATGGGTCCAAATAGGGATCCCCTGTTTCAAAGAAACAGGAGATCCGAACTCCTAATATTCTATCTTGAAATAGACCCAAAATCTACCATGATTTACACCAAAAAGGTCAGGCTTGACATAGACCCAATATTCTATCTTGAATTAGATCCAAAATATGGCCTTATGTTCAGGGTAAGGTAGAATCTAAATTTATTCTTTGCTTAGATAAACTCAACACATTTGTTGAAAACCCAACATAGTTAATGTTCTGAATGAATTGGGGTTATTGGTTTAGTTTTTAGCCAATCCACTGAAAGTATATCCTATTTTTAGCCTCTATCTTTTAATTTCGTAGAATATATGTGAAAAAAAATATTAAATAAATAAAAAAAAATTAGTGCGGAATTATTTACCTAAACCCCTAACTGCATTTGAAATTTGTTTAATCTAGGCCCCGGTCCGAATGTCAAGATTAGTTTAGTAATTTTTTTTTCCCCTTGCGAAGCTTGTGTTTGAAGATAGCTCAATAAAATGTAGTCTTCTTTAAAAGAAAAATTATATTAAATAAAGAATTTCAAAATATAAATCACCGGGCCTAGTATTAGGCTTTGGTCTCTAATTCATCAAATGCTTGTAGTTAGATGTAGTACCCAATTCATTAAGTTATTTAAGTTGGAAAGGCATTAAATCCTATATCATTTTTAGTCTATTAACTATAATTAATTGATTTTGGTTGTTCCCTTACTTTTTACAGTATTTAGGCTAGTTGTTCTTCTTTGGAGATGCTAACATATAATTCAAGACGAACAAATACAAAGTATTAAATACCTCAGTGTGAATCTTCTGTGCTTTTTCTTTATTAAGTCAAGCGCTGCGTCCTGTGAGTCATTAAAGAAAGAAGAATCATAAAAAAAAAGAACATATAAACATCTAGCAACCCAAACTTTTTGAAGAAATATGTAATATAACTCGTTTTATGCTTCAACATATGATAAGATGGCAAAGACACATGATCCATAAGACGTGACAAATCGTCGTAAGCCAATCAATTTTTTCCAATTTTTGTAGTTGAACTGAACCCATATCTCAAATCAAATCATTTTCCTATTTTCTTTATCTTGTTAAGAGCTCGTTTGGGTGAATGAAATGGCATTTCTAGGATCTTTTTGTTT
The DNA here is from genome assembly GCA_029852735.1 of Persea americana. Lineage (NCBI taxonomy): Eukaryota > Viridiplantae > Streptophyta > Magnoliopsida > Laurales > Lauraceae > Persea > Persea americana. Next base: position 34,302,956 of record CM056818.1, read on the forward strand.
CTGTAACGATTTTTGTTTTGTTAACCCAATTTTCAAAAGTATTCTCATTTCATAGTAAATAATTTGACTCATTTTGTCGTAAATAAATGATTTTATTTTAGTCTTTTTTGGCTCATCTTTTCATAAAATATAAGAAAAAATAGAAATATATTTTTATACTATTTTTTCAAACAATATATCCTTTTAACTTTGAATACTAATTTCAAAGTTTATTTCATTAATTGTTTGGCTGGTTGTTCAGACTCAATTAATTTCAAATTAATAAATGATATGCGAGACACCGATCCTTAAGCTCAAAATGGTAAGAGCGTTCAAAACTGGTATTTAGGAGGTTGGTGGTTCGAATCCACCAGGATCCACTAATAACGTTACGTTACATTAGATTAAGATGATGTTAGTAATTTAATGTTGGGTAACACACATTATTGATTCTTAGCACCTCCTACCACTGTGTAATTTTCAAAATTTTATTAGATAAGGTCGGCACTGTAACATCTTATCATTTACTTAAATTGCTTATTTGATATGCATGTATGTCCAGCTATGCATCACACGGGTACATTTAGCTATTTTATGTGATTGGCAGACCTACTATGACAGCAAATGCACTTAGACTGCTCCACCTCGCGGAGAGAAGGGGAGTCGGTATCGGGATTCCCATGAAAGTGATGCGTCCTCTTTAGATTATAGTTTTCTCACTTTGACGGTGGGGAGTTATTTTACTTGTTATCAGCTAATGGGAGGTGTGGCGTATCAGTTGTTACGCGTCCCCTCTCTCTCTCAATAATGGCAACAGAACCCTCTCCTTCCTTTTCTTCTTCTTCCTCCTCTTCTCCTTCATCTTCATCTCATCCGCCATCTCTTTCTCTCTCTAATTTTTTTTAAAGGCCCCTTCCTTTTTTCCAAAATCTTTCTCACAATCTCTCTTTCTCCACTCCACAGCGACATTCTATCTCTATTTCTCTCAACAATGGGAGCAGAACCCTCTTATCTTTCCTTCTTGTTCTTCTTCCTCCTCTTCTCCTTTCTCTCCATATCTCTCTCTCTCTCTCATTTTTTTCCTCTTGCTGCCTCTAGCTTTTCGATTAGGATTTAGAAGAGAGATAAGAAGAAGATCAACGGCGATCTCTCCAGAAAACTGATTTTATGGCCATCATCCCCTTGTTTGTAGCCGTCGTTGCTGTGGTAGAAGGAAGTCTCGAAGGGATACCATTCTTGGTTGCGGATTGAAACAGAGAAGGACAATCATCTTTGATTGCAGGTCCTCCTCTGCGAAGGAGGAGAAGAGCATTTTAGACATGGGTTTCCTAATCCAGGTTGTTTATGAATTGTGTTGGATTGAGCCAGTTGAAGCGAAGCCCAGCAAACAACAAACTTCTGTTAGGGATTTTGTATATTGCAATTTGATGGATGCATTATCATTTAAGCATCATTCGAATTTTCACACATGCATTGATTTAGAAAATGTTGAAATCTTGATTTACACATGCATTGTTTTTAAGACTTGTAGAAATCTTGGTTCATGCATATTTTGATTTTAAACTTGGATGCAATTAGTTTTGGAAAAGAAGTTTCATGAATTAAACAAGCCTATGAGTTTTAAATCTTTCAAATCATTTTAGGCTTTTTATGTTTCATGTTTTTAAACCTTTTAGATTGATTAAAACATAAGTCTGACCTTTATTTCATGACCCAGAACTCCCGCGAGCAAATTACTTTGGTGTAGCTCTTTGCTTATTCTTTTTTTTAAGGAAGAAACTTTTTTTTATGCTACAGTGATTTGCTACAGTAAATTTGCTACAGTGATGTCGGGGTCAACCATACTGAATGTCAGTCAACCGAATTGTAGATGTCGGCTGACCGAACCCACTTCGGTTTGCATTCCAGAATGGTCAAAAGTAGCTGTTTTTTTACCGTTGGGAGTTCGGTTAATTGAACTTGAAGTTAGTTAGCCGACAATCTAGCCATTGGGCAATTTTTTGTATATAAAGAAATCATTCCTAGGCCAAATTTGAGGATCCAAGAGGCCCTCCTTAAGGTGTTTTGAGGTCAAATAAAGGGGAATGAGCTAAGGAAGGCTAGAGGATCATAAAGGGAAGCTAAAGCTTGGAATCTTGAGTAAATCATCTAAGTAAGTTTGGTTTTCCCTATCATATATTTTTATGCATTGCTTTAATTATTGGTAAATCTTTTCTAACATGATAAACTATGATTTGTTGTGTCCTTAACATGTATATGTTTTGAATTGATTTATTATTTTTGATGCATCACCATGATTCAAACCAAGTAGGACTCAAATTAGTATATCTAAGTTAATCATGTTTTGGAATCATCTTTGAAATCATATGTAACATGATTCTTATACTTGGTTGAATCTTTGATTGTTGTTTTCATCATAAGAAAATCACTTTCAAGTCTATCTTATGTTTTGGTTTCAACAACTTCACAAATCATATGTACTTTTGTTTTAAAGTTTCACAACTTGCTTAGCATTGATAGGTATATCATTTTCAAGTTGAATTTTCAAATACATATGATTTGTCTCTTCACTTCAATCAAATATCTTTTAGTGATTTATACTTTCAAATGCTTTGAGCATACATGTATTGAGCTACATTGTTAAATTTGATTGAAGACCTCATGCATCACATGTTTTGTTCTTAAAATTTCACAACTTGTTTGGATTGAATAAGTATATCTTTTACAAGTTGTTTTTAACATGTGATTAGCATTCTTTACTCAATCATAAATGTTTTTATGAGCTAAAACTTTTAAAAGCCTTTGGCATACATTTATGAGCTTTTATTTTCAAATTGATTGAGAACATTATACATATACATTGTGCATTTATCTTTGCATTCATAGTGTATGTGTGTGATTTAGATTTACACTTTCATATTCGCCTAATTAAGAGGCATTGCAATTGAGCTAAAATAGTATCTCCATCAAGTGTATTCTAGACACTACTTAGAGAGAGAACCAATATTTTGGTTACATAGGTTAGTGCTTAGCCTTAGAAAAGTATAAGTGTATGGTTAGGGGTGAACCATAAAACCCAAGAGATTATTGCTTAGCCTTGGAAAGCATATTGTAAAGGTTATTGCTTAGCCTATTGAAAAGCATAAATAGTGGAAATCCGGTGGGGTGTAGGATCACAAGCCGGTAGTGGATGTAGGAATTGAGGCTGAACCACTATAAATCATTGTGTGATAGTGTATGCTTTGTGGTGATTGTTTTTATACCGCATTTTGTTTGATAATCATCACTAGTGGCTAGTTTAGTTTAAAGAAGTTAAAACTGGTCATAATTGGTCACTAATTTGAAGCTCACCCTATTCACGCCCCCTCTAGGTTTCGAATCTCGGACTTTCAACTTCGTGGTCGAGTTGGGTCAGGTCAGGCTGTCCTGGTCCGTTTGTAGAATCCCAGCCCAGCAATCATTAGTTGCTGACATCATCGTTGGGTCTGAATTATGTGGGATTGACCTGGTTGTAGCGAAGCCCAGAGAACATCAAACTTCAAGGTCGTTTTGGGTTGGGTCAGGCTAACCTGGTCCGTTCGCTGAATCCCAACCCAAAAACCGATGAGAAAAATAATTTGGACCTCTGTTTCCTAATCCACATTGGGTTTGAATTGGGTTGGTCTGACCTGGCTGCAGCAAAGCCCAACAAACAGCAAGCTTCAAGGTCTAGTTAGGTCGGGTCAGAGTGATCTGGTTCGTTCGCAGAAAACCAGACCATCAATTCTCTGTTGCTGACATAAGCGAAGACGCCAGCGACAGTCAAAGTGTCTTTGGCTCTTGCTTTGCATCTGTACGTTTTTCTGCCTCTCCAGATTTTTTTCTTCAACTATCTGTCTCTCTCTATCTCTATCGATTTTTTGTTCTCTTGCTATCTGTAGGGTTTTGATTATTTTTTAGAATTGAGAGAAGAAGAATAGCAATGGTGTGTCAGTGTAGAAAATGGGTCTTCTGGCTTTTGCCAATGCAAAGCAATAGTGGGCCACACACATGAAGATGTAGCTGTTTGGGACAACTCATAATACAATCCATCAAAGAAATGAACAGTGATGATCAGTTAGGGCCCAACAAACTGGCTTTGGCTATTGCGAATCATCTGTACATTTTTCTGCCTCTCTAGATTTTTTTTTTAAACTATCTGTCTCTCTCTATCTCTATCGATTATAAAATGGGCAACTCTTTGTCTCTCTCTATCTCTGTCGATTACAAAATGGGTCTTCTGGCTTTGGCGCCTTGCAAAGCAATAGTGGGCCACACACATGAAGATGGAAATGGGTCTTCTGGCTTTGGCGCTTGCAAAGCAATAGTGGGCCACACACATGAAGATGGAAATGGGTCTTCTGGCTTTGGCGCTTGCAAAGCAATAGTGGGCCACACACATGAAGATGGAGCTGTTAGGGACAACTCACGATACCGTCCATCAAAGAAATGAACAGTGATGATCAGTTAGGGCCCAGCAAACTGGCTTTGGCTATTGCGAATCATCTGTACATTTTTCTGCCTCTCTAGATTTTTTTCTTAAACTATTTGTCTCTCTCTATCTCTATCGATTATAAAATGGGCAACTCTTTGCCTCTCTCTATCTCTGTCGATTACAAAATGGGTCTTCTGGCTTTGGCGCCTTGCAAAGCAATAGTGGGCCACACACATGAAGATGGAAATGGGTCTTCTGGCTTTGGCACTTGCAAAGCAATAGTGGGCCACACACATGAAGATGGAGCTGTTAGGGACAACTCACGATACCGTCCATCAAAGAAATGAGCGGTGATAATCAGTCATGGCCCAGTTGGCTGTTCACTGTATCGGGGAAGCACTTTTAATTTTTTTCCACTAGATCCCACTAGGATGCATGGTCATTCATGGAATTGGTATGAGATTGAAGCTCCTGATGTGAATTACTATGCATGTTTGTAGGTGACCCAAATCATCAATATTAGAAGAAATTCATCTAAGCTACAGTGTTACAGCGGATCATGAAACAGAATCGAGAGAAACAAAAGAAAAATGAAGTTGTGAGCGAGATACTGACATGACATCATAACAGAATCGTTGATTTCTAATGGTGGGATCTCCCTATCTTCTCTTCTCCATTCTATATCTCTCTCCTCCTCCTCTGCTTTGAGTTGTTTTTTTTTTTTTCATATTCCGTGTATTTGGATTGGGAGATTCGAGAGAGAGCAGTTCCAAAGTTAGTTAGAGAGAGGATAGTGGAGAGAGAGAGAGAGAGAGTAGAGTGGAGAGATGTCAACACTTGTTCTGATGTATTTTAAGAAATCAGGATTTGTGGTTTGGAGGCCTGTGGTTAACCGAAGGCAAACCACGTTCCAATGAAGGTATAGATAGATATATAGATGAAAGATGACCAACCCAAAAGGTCTTTGCGTCATTACCTATTCCCCACGCATGCAAACATTTCATCATCTATGAATGTGTGGGGAGGATGTGGACACAACATCCAATCTTCTAGGACTTGGCCAACAAGGTTCAATTATTACATAAACGTGTTGTGAGAAATAGAGAATGAAGCCAACGAACATCAATGGCGTTGTTCAAATAACACATGTAACATGCATAGTCCACATTGGGATGATCATCAAGACTATAGTCGGGAAAACGGGCCAATGAATGATTTTGCTAATCTCTCCGAAGAGCCTACTCTGGAAGGGTCATATGCACCCTTATCAATTGAGTGGTCATATGAAACACCATTCAAGTGCTCATATGTGCCCCCACCACCACCCGAAGAGGTGCAATCTTTGGAGGATGTGCTCAGCGAATTTTTTTAGAGCCAGACTGAATTTATTTAAAGCAGAATGAGTTCAATCAAACCATCAAGCAAGAACTACGAGACGTGACGGCTTCAATTTGCCATCCGATACGAAAGAACGCCGCCCTTAGTAGTGAAAATGATATTCAAATAGATCATCCAAAAAACCTTGACCACTTTTTATCATAGGACACATAATTACACAATCCATATCTAAGGGTGGAGATGAGATTAACGCTGATGGTATAATTGAAAAAGAATCTGACTCTGAACCATACGAGCCCGTGACCCCTTTTCCCTCAAAGGTTGAGCCGGTCCCATCGAGAGATTGTGAAAAAAGAGGATTACGAGGAGTCTCTATTGGAATACGATTCCAACTCCTCAGAGCCTATGGAGTCAAGGATTGTTGATTTCCATGAATTTGATGTTCCAGATTTGAAGGAAACAAAGAACACACATTATGGGCCTCCCAAGGGAGAGGCTTTTATCAATTTTTTGGTTGATCTAATTTTTTGGATTTCCGAATATGACAATTTAGAATCATTAGGTTCATGTATTGCCCATTCCCTAGCTTTCAATGATCAATCGTTATGGGAAATGACAATGCAATCCCCAAGGAGGACCATGCTGCCAAATTTGAGGGAAATGGCCGTTCTCAAACCACCAACTCCAAAACATTAGGAACATGTGTGACACCTTACAAAAATCCTTATGCTGACATTGCCACCACATATTCTGCACACGTGCTAGAGGAATTTGAGAAATTTGATTTTGATGGATTACATGCATGGGAACCACTTGAACCACCAAGCTCATTTATGCAATTTCTTCCTTCAGACTTACATGATTCATTATTAAGAAAGGAAGAAACTTTAATGGTGGTTATCCTCTCACCACTGGGCAAGAAATGTGTGGTCCAAATTGTTGAAAATTCGCATCTAATATTTGTCTATTATGTGGAGGAAAATTTTATTTGGGATCTGGGTGGAATCTAGTAGGGTAGCTTCTTCTTTTTTTCTTTTTATTTTTATTTTGTTTGTGTTTGTGTGTATGTTTGTCTAACCATGGACAGGGTTCAGCAAAGTGTCAAATTCTTAGGTGATTTATTCACTTTACCCTCTTTATTTATATTCCTCATGTTATCTGTTTCATTGCATTTTCATTCATAACATCAAGGACGATGTACATCTTGGGGGGGCGGGGGTGGGTGTTGTGGTTTGGACAAGCACACGTGTCTATTGTTAGACAAAACACTTTTCCTTTATTTTCTAGGTTTTTTAGAAAAACAATTTTTTTTTCTTTTTTTGTTGTTTGTTTGTCTATCTTTGGAAAGAGAAAGGAATCTTTTTAGAGCATTTCTATAAAATGAAGATACCTTGAATTTTGGAATTTTTGATGAGAGAACTTTGGTTTTCTGTTTTGTTTAAGGAAAGGGTTTTTGGAAAAGTGCTAAACTTTTTATCCCTCACTTTTACATATTTTGTATACGTTTTCAAAATTTTGAATGCTAAGCTATGAATTTTGATTTTTCGATGATTTGATTGAAAATATGATGGAAAACCTACCCTTAGTTTTACAGATTTCTGGTTCGACTAGGTGGATTTTATCCACAAACCAGTGAATTAATTCGGGTGCATGGGAAGGGTTGCCTATAGTTGGGGAACATAGAAAAGAAAAAAAAAAATTAGGGATGTTTAAACTTGAAAATGGTGACATATATAAGATGTGAGTTTGATCCCTACGCCCTGTACATCAAAGAAAAATTCACCACAAAGGAGCCCTATCTTGAAAAAGAAAAGAAAAGGAAGCTTCTGTTCAAATGAAAAGTTACGGCATTTGAGAAAATAGTAGTGCGAAAGCCATCATTGTTGTTTTGAAAGGAAGGTTGTTTTCTCTGCTAAGGTTAGGTAGCCCAGATTATTGGATTGAAAATCATTTTCATGAAAGTTTTGGCCGATCATTTGATACTTATGTTTTTCCGTATACGCACTTTTTCACCGTGCATGGTCAATTTAGTATGATTTCGAAAATTTCTTACCAAAAGATGAGATTTGTGAACCAAATTTCAAATTTGTCTTTAACTATGAAAACTTTGAGAATCAAGAATATCCGATGTTTATAAATGTCCTTTTGGAATAATTTCTTTTGATTTTGTTAGGTTTTCTCTTTGATTGAAAAGAAAAAAAAAGAATTTTTTGGATATATTTACTGCAAACTCTCACGATGCACAACTCATCCACTAGGGGGAACCTAGGGGTTTAAGGTCTTATTGCATATACTAAAAGCAGTTGAAAGTGCCAGCAAAAGTGGCGTTTTTAATTTTGTTTGTTGCATTAGATTTATTTTCCTTAGGATTATGATAGATAGTTTTATTCCTTGATGCTCGTTTTTCTAAAGAACTAGCAAAAAGCTGGCTGGGGGTGTGATAAATTCACAAAATTAGGTAATATTGTCATCATTTTATGTGCATTTGTAGACTTAATCAGGTTAATTACATTGAATTATACTCAATTTTATGATTTCATGCATTTGGGGTTTATTTTTGAAAAGTAGGTCAAAATTCATCACATTACACGACTTTTATAAAATTAAGGTCTTTCATCTCATTCATCGCCCCAAAATTAGCCTTTTGAAAGTAGGTCCAACCTTTTGATCTTCTACGGTTGGAGTAGGTAAAACATCATGGGGCTCCTTGTAAGGCCTAGTTATGGAAATCTGAGACGCCTACTTTAGAAAATCTGAGGCACGACTCCTATTTCATAATAAGTCCTTGAAAAAAAAATATCTAACATAAGAGGGCCACCATCAAATTGATTAATAAAATATATGGTTTTTTTTTTTGTAATATTTTGTTCACAATCTTTTGCATGTTATCAATTTGATATAGGGTCGAAACCCTATTTGAGTGAGATTTTGTTAGGGTCTGTCTAGGTAAAGAAAAATTATTTTGAGAGACTTAGGATGGCAACGAGGTGTTTTGGGGAAAATTGAAACCCACCTTGTCCCGTCTCAAGTTTGTTTGATTCAAATATGACCCGTCCAGTGACGGGTCACTAGTATGTTATACCAAATCTATCATGTGTTAGGCAGGAGTCAGGTCAAACTAAAAGCTTAAAAATTTTAAGAGTATTTTGCATATACCTCCGAAGGTTTTTGGGATTTGTAAATAGGTCTCTGTGGGTTTAGTATTTATAAATAGATCGTTGAATTTCCATTTTATTACCTTTCATGTCCCCAAATTAATATTATTCGGCCGTGAGTGCCCAAATAACATGATCTTGTTCAACCCAGAGTGGCTAAACGGTAGGGAGAGGGAGAGGGAGAGGGGGAGGGAGAGGGAGAGGGGTCGGGCCGCCTGCAGAGGCAGGTGGGGTCAGGAGGCAGGCAGAGGTGGGCAGGAAGGAGAGAGAGGGGTAGTTTGAGAATTTCCTACATGGGTGCCAAGGTTTGTAAAAGAAGGGATGTGGAAGGAGCAACTCGAGTTGTGCCAATAGAAACTCTCAAATCTAAGACCATATTTGAAATTTTTTCTTGTGTCAAGGTAAATAAGAAATTTTAGAATTGCAATTTTTGCTTTTTTCTAAATTTTTTATTTGAGAAGAAAGGCTAGAACAAATCTATGGGCTTGTTTGTTTGAATGAAAATATATAGGAATTAAATACATAACATTTTTTTCATTAAAAATGAGAACACAAGGTGGATTTCCCAAAAAGAGCATCGCAAAATCTTTCCATTTGAAAATAAAATCAAAGGAAGATGGAGGGGCAAAACAAGAAAAAATGTGCTTTGTGCTTTGTGCTTTGTGGGACCCGCCTCCTCCGATAGTGACTGGTCCTATGGTTTAGGACCCATTCAAATGAACTAGACCCTTGGATTGACCGTACCCCCATTTTATACGATGAAGATTTGACTTCAAAGGTTTAATATTATCATTCAAGCCTTGGCCTCGGCCTATCGCTGCAATGATTCCCCCAGTGGCAAAGTACATTTTTTTGTTTTAATTTCGACTAATCCCTTTTTAAATCGAGGTTCAAGTTGAATTAATTCCACTAAAAGAAGTGTCATCCCTCCCTCCCCAAGTACACTACACGAAACGTATCTAATAATGCTTTGCCCAAACAGGCCTCATCTAACTTTCAATGGTTGCTATTCCCTTTTGATTAATGTGGGCCCCAATAGAGCTAATTATAGAGAAATGATCGGGTAGATTTATTAAGGTTGTGTCAAATTTGAGTGTATGGGGTTTATTTTTAATTGTGAGGATCTCTAGATGTGACCCTAGCGACATGATAAATGATAGGGTTTGCAAAACACTACTGGTAAAAGATTGCTACTCATAAGTATATTAAAGTTACCACACCTCCAACAAATGGGCTAGAATCATGGTTTAAAATCTCAGCCGATACCGGTTCATACGATATTTTGCCGGGATACCGAGTCAGGCCGATATGGTCAAAATATTTCCAAAATATCGGTTTATCTCGGCTAATATGGTTAAAATATCGGTTTTACTGATATCTCGCCAATATCTCGGCCGATATTTTCAAAATATCGGCCGAGATGGACTACAATGGAGTAATGGTAAAAAAACACTAATTTTTTGTAACTTTTTCCCTATTCTCCAATTTTCTTCTCCTTTCCCCTCATCTCCTTAGAGCAACCATGTCTCCATAGCTCCTTCTCTTATATTTTCCAAATTTCAAAACTATTTCTTGAAGAAATCATTTTATTTAGTAAGAGAAAATCAACTTAACTCCCTTATTTTTACTATTATGTGTTTTTTATTTTTTATTTTTAGATAAAGCATAAAAATGAATGAAAAAATCATTTGCATGTCATTTTTTGGTTTGTGTTGTGTTCTTCACTTAGATCTACACGCTTTCATGCTAGATCTACTTATAAATATGATTTTGGGTGTAAAAAAATGGCGCTTTTTAAATCTTCTACTTTAAAAAAAAAATTGTTGGAGTATTTATGCTACTAAATAGTAAATACTAATTGCTTATTAATACTGTATAGATAATTGTTATGTTATCTTTGTTTTCTTATATTTTACACTAACAAATTGACTATAAGCCAAAATAATAGTTGCATTATATGAAATACTGGAGAAGACGGCGAACTACGGCACAGACAGGACTCATAACTTAAGGTGACCGATATTTTGATTTATTATTATTACTAATGGGAAAAAAATATTGTTTTACAGCATTTTCTAATATTCTAAATTTTTTGGATATTTTTGTGAATATTTTTGGATTAAAAGAAAAATTCACACCTCGATGACCTCGACGGACCGATAACCGCGACCGATACCGATATCATATTAGTCTTTTGTCCCGGCCGATACGGAGACCGATACCGCGATTTCAAACCATAGCTAGAATAGATCTTATCCTACGATATGGTTTAATCAACGGTCAATATCGATAATATTCTCCTACTACGCAAACTGCTCTATAGTCAATTTTTTAAAATACTTAAATTACCATTTCTTTGAAATAAAAGTATCCTTCAATTTCTCCATATTTTCCACATTTTCTTTACTAGTGTTTTCACGGTTATCAATGGCAATATGCGACCCTAAGACAATCGGCTGCATGTAGCGACTATCGGAACCATGTCATGACTTTAAATGAAAGGTAATTTGAGTATTTTAAAAAATTAAGAGAAAAAATCTACTACAAAACACTTTTAAATGGACGCAAGTACTTATTTGAAAACTTAGGGACTAATTTGAAAACTTTTAAAACTTGTATCATTTTTTGGAATAAGGCAAAAATTTGAAAGAGCTGCTATGGGCACAGCCCGAGTTGCTCCATTCCTTCTTTTTTTTTCAAAACCTTAGCACCCTTGTAGGAAATCCTCAAACTACCCCACCCTCTTTCTCTCCCTCTCCTTGCTCGTAGCCCACCTACTGACCCCACCCGCCTCCGCAGAGGCCCGACTTCTCTCCTTCTCCCTCTCCCTCTCAACTCACGCGGACGGGATTTCCCATGTGCTCACACATGTGGGGCCCTCCTGATGTACCATCTTAGTGGGCCACACAATAGGGACCCCACTAATAGTGACTATTCCTATGGTTTAGCACCCATCCAAATGGACTAAAAACTCTTGGATCGATGATAAAAGTTATAAAAACCATGCATGAGTAAGTTCATGATTTCAAGATTTTTAAAACTAATACATGTGTGAAAACTCAAATGATGATAAAATGAACAGATTCTGAGGGTTGGTTCTATGTTTTCACGCAATGAAAGCAGCCAGCACCAGCTGATCTGACTTGCTGACATTTTTTGGATGAAATTGAGGCAGGATGGGCTAATCATTGGTTCAGCTCAGAGTGCTGTATATGAGACCAAGCCAGAGTATGAGGATAACTTGTGTCCAATTTAGTAAGGTTGGTTTTTCTAAATTTCTGGGTTTGGTCTGTTTTTTTTTTCTTTTGAGAAAAAGCACTTTTTAAAAAACTTGTGGCTACTAACTGGCTAATTTGAAAAATGTTTGTGAGGAAGCACAAGGGGCGGGGTTGGATTTGAAGACCCTAGTGTGGATTAGGGTTCAGTTGAAAATTAGCAGAATCCAGTTACATTCCATCTATTTTTAAGGGTGCTAAAATTTAATGCCTATGTAGACAGTTATACATCCTTTAAGCTTTGGGGTTCTTAAATAAATTGTTATGATCATTTGATTGTGCTGAGATTTGGCCTCTCTTCATTCTCATATAAAAGACCTTCCAATTCAGCCTTAATCTTGTGATTGACATGGGTCGAGGTGGCCCCATAAGGACATGAAATGGATCAGGGGGTCATGTCAAAACTAGAAAATTTTCAAAATTTCCCCCTTATTTGAAAAAAAAAAAATGAGAGCTAAAAAGTAACATTCTCAACCCACTAAGCAAACAACCATCTGCTTTTTACACAAAAATTCAAAAAGAAGATTCCTTATCATTTGATTGTGCTGAAATTTGGCTGGGCTTCATTCTCATTTAAAAGACCTTCCAATTCAGCCCTAGTATCGTGATCAGCATGTATTAGGTGGGCCCATAGGCTGGTTGCTAGATTGATTCTTTTGGCTAAAATTTTTATATATATTAAAGCAGCAGCCATCTTTGTGAGGAAGCAACACATGGCACTTCCTTTTAGGGTTTCAAAATGATACTAGTGTGAAAGAAAAAAATTTGGACCAATTAGAAACATAAAAAATATTAAAATATGAATAAAAAGGATTTATAGAGGAAGCAACATGGGGGAGGCAGTAAGAGAAAGATTAAAAATTTGGACTGATTAGGTGGGCCTATAATGATATAGTGCTCTAACCCAAGCTATAATAATAATAATTATTATTATGATTAATTATTATAATAATGATATAGTGTTGGGCCTGTTGGCTGAGTATGCCCGTGCTTAAAAAAAGGGGTATAATTTAGAGTATTATTTGAAATATTATAGGAGAGAAAAAATATATATTAAAAATATACTTTTTTTTTTTTTTTGTCATTCTTAGAAATTTAGTAAAAAGAGAGTACATGCATGTGGATTATTTAAAATCTATCGAAGATTATGGTAAATTTTCTGGTAAATCTTAATAAATCATAAAATGTATTTAATTAAATATCTATTAGTAAATTAAGACTTATTTTGTCCAAAAAAAATGTCCGAAGTATAAAAGAAAAAACTAATTTCATAAACCAAAGCTTAGAAGATAGAGAAGAAAGAGAGAAGCACATACACCAAAAGCATTCTTGGCAAATGAGAGCTTCTGCTATTTCCTAATCCATAACTTTACAAGAAATGATGAAGTGGGTGGATGGATTCTGCCTTCACCATGTGAAAATCATTTAGATTAGGTCATCCTTGATGATTCAAGGAATTACATGTGGGCCATTAACTCGGCCACTAAAACATTTTTATGACATTATTATAAAAATCCTTCAGTGGATGATATCATTACCATGTGACATTAGTGCAACCCATTGATGGGAGATGTTTAGGATGTCTTTATCCGTTTACAATTGTCAAGACATCATCACTTCAACGTTCCAGATCACAAAAAAGTGGACACACTAATCACAATCTAATGATATTTTCAGTTTTCTAACAATCACATCTCTGCACAACTGCATCATAAAGAAGCATCTCAGTCACTGAGAAAAATAATGTCTACAAAATAATGTTAGTCTCAAGCCAACTCTAAACACGGTTAGTACCCAACGTACAATGGATGGTGATGGGAGCTGTGGTGGGCTTCGCTATGTCTAAATACTTTTTGACCATTATTGTGTGTCTATTGTGTGGATTATTTGAGGAACTGCACCTAGTGCCACATGTTCTCTAATTAAATCTTGAATTAAATCTTCGAGTTTGCTAGATGGATATGCCAAGAAAAGGATTTGGAAGGAGTCCGAATCGTTCATGAGTAAGCTCTCATGGATTTGACTTTTTTTTTTTTTTTTTTGGTAGAATATCGTGGATTTGACTTAGAAGGCCACCTTTGCCATTATGAGGCCCACATAAAAAACGGCAAATGAGTAAACCCATCGGCTTTTAATTTTATAATATGGCAAGAACGGATCATCATTGGTTTAGTAATTGAATAGTGGTGATGTTGAGTTGTTTTTATCTCATTGCTTACTTGTGTAAGTATCATAAAAGTGAGATATTTTAGGGATAATAAAAAATTTCAAACCATTTTGAATGACGTGATGAGATGAGTTTGCCACGTGTCACTACAAAAACCCAAAAGGAAACGCAGCGCCCAGCATGGATAAAAAAGGGAAAATAAACACATCAGCTAGTATGAAAGAAATATCCGTTCATATTAAACAAAACTTAAATAAAAGATTAAGTAATTGGTAAAAGAAAATCCAGTTTCATTGTTACATGTTAGTGTAGAACTCGGTTTGCACCCATCAAACAGGGGCTATTAAATAGATGATTATTATTTTTATCCTCACGGGTTTTATTTGAGGCAATGTGTATGGGAATGTAGATTTTTTTTATGAACTTCCATCAGGGTTGGCTCAAGATAATTTGAAGCCTAAAGCGACAGTCCTAAATGAGGCCTCAAATTATCTATTTTTCCCTTTCTCTATTTATTTTATTTTATTTTGAGTACAGTCCTAAATGAAGCCTAAAGCGACAATCCTAAATGAGGATAATCTAAAAAGAATCATTTCGATAAACCATGCAATTGTGAGAAATTTAACCGATTAACTTAAATTCAACCTTAGTTGCTCAAATACATGTTTTTTATGAAAATCAATGCAATTTATACAAATTATCCTAGATAAGACCACAAAATCTACATTAAATATTGACAATATGATGCAATTCCATGGACTCAACAGGGCGTTCCACGAACCACTCCGCTGTGTTTTCTGTTATCTGATGAGACTTTCTATTTTAGGTTCTCTGTCGATTTAAGTGCTTGCCAACATTTAATAAATAGCAACTTCAGATCCCCCACCCAAACCCAGTGCACTTGGCTTTTTGGGACCAATATAAAATTCTCAAATACGGGGGGGCGAGCAAGGGTATTTGCGTCATAAGTGAAGGAAGCAATACAAAAGGAGCGAACAAGACAGGAAACGAAAAGGAGGTTTTCTTCTCCTCAGGTCAGTTCCCCTTTTCAAAGCATTCAAATAAAGGATCCTTAAGCGTTTTCTTATCTTCCCCAGACCATAGTAGATTGAAGAGAAAAAAGCAGGAGTGATCAAGAGGCAATGGGCATGTTAAATGAAGAAGAAGATTGAACATTTTTTGTGTCTACCTGTTTGATCAACTAAATGATATTTGGAGATCATGAGACAGTTCATCTTGGATTCTATAAAAAAATCACTTTCAGCATAACAAAACGCTAATAGGACTATGGGACACTTAATCATGTTTGAACTTCGAATGTTAAAATTATACAATCAACTAAGCAGTAATTCCATGCTTTCATAAACCGTTGAAGAAAATGTTTGGTCAATAATGCATGTACATTTGTATGTATAGGTACTACAATTTTTACTGGTTGAATTAATCTTATGCGAGTACAAAGTAAAAGAGCATGCAAACAAGCAATGGCAACAAGCATATGAGATTCAAGGGGTTCAAGAGAAAAGGATAGTTCTTTGTTGGAATGCATGATAAAAATACAGAATTTGCATACAACAGCCTGAAGAAGGCCAAATTTAAGTCCTATATTATAGATTGGCAGGAAAATGACTAAATGCACAAAAAGTAGACATCCCCCAAATATTTATCATAGCACGATCAGGCTGATCTATATATATAATAAATAAACACATCAGTCCATGTTGCATCCTTCATGTTTTAACAATCATACGTGCTGAAAGCACATCCAGAGAGGATGTTCCAAAAGGCAAGTCTTAAATCACAACCCCTCAAAAGATTTTCTTTTACTTTATCCTTTTTTCCATTTGGTAACTACACCACGCTTCTGGTTAACTCAAACAGAACCAAGAAATAGACCAGAAAAGGAGAAAAGTTTTATACTACTGAACCTTTCTCTGAGTTTGTGAACTAAAAAGAAGGGTCATTAACAATCCATGTAAATGTATCAAAAAATAAAAAAGGAAAATAAATTATTCAGGGAAGAGCAGGATGCCTCACAGTTACCATTACATGTTGCAAAACAGATCCGAACTTACACAAGTAAACTACCAAAACTTCTGAAAAAACAATTACAACAAAACATCACAAGAGGGACACATGGATGTGCCAGCAGTTGACAGGTTAAGAAAATTAGTGTCACGGAGAGAAACTGTCCAAAGAAAATAAAATTATCCCATACTCTAAAAGAGAAAAAATGGGAATGAAGAAGAAAGCAGTCACACCTAAGTCCCTAAAAACCAAAAACAGAGGTTAAATTGCAGCAATGCCATAAATTATACCTTTGGCTTCATCTTTACACTTTTGGATACAGGAATGACTTTGCGCATGGATAAATTCACTCCAATTGAGAAAGACTTGAATGCTAATAGAGGTGATTGTGAATGAACAAAAATAAAATATAGGCCAAAAATAAAATATAGGCCTTCATTTACCATTTCCAAGGTGAGTACACCTTGCTTTGAACCCTGCAAATAACAAGTTGGTCAATCTTTATTTTGATGCATTACCATCATCAAATTGGAAGTAAAATAGAAAAATGCCATCTCTTATTTACGGGATTGAATTAGCCCCATATTTGATTTCAGTAGTATAAGTAGTTAGTATTATAGTTTTTTTCCATTTGTTTGGGATGATAACTACTCAAACCCATAAACCTCATTATTGCAACAGTGACCCCTTTCCAACTGTGCTACAGGCTCTTCACATTAGTACTCTAACTTTGCAATAGTAGAAACCTGCTAAGCAAGGAAAAAAACAGCATTATAATAGAGATATTTGGTTTCGCTAGATTTGAAGAAGGCAATATCCTTGAGATTTGGTTGCTTAAAACATAAGGATGAGTAGTACAAGATAAAAATGAAAAAATATAATATTATTATGCACACTATCTGATTTGAGGAGTCCAAAAACAAATTGTAGTTTCATATGCAAGATGAATGAAAATTGGGAATCATGAGGAAATCTTGACCCATTACCAGAAGCTTATATGTTGTCTTGAAAAATCATCAGTGAAGTTTCCAATAATTACTTTCTTAGAAGGACTTGGATTGAGGTATTGTAGTGAGGGTTATTTGGCATTCATTTCAGAGAATCAGCTACTGAAGAAGATCGGGGATATACAATGGTTTGTGAATTTCTGGGTGTTTCTAAAGGAGATATGGAGTTACTAAAGGTTAGAAAACTTGACATCATTAGTAAGTTAGTGTTAGAGGCAGTATCCATATTCAAGATTCAGTGTTACATGGCTTCAGCAAAGTGGAGAGTTGAAAGTGCAAAGTGCAGAAGTAGGAATTATCAGACATGATTTTGTGAGGCCACCATATCACCTTGAGAGGCAGTTGACAGTTGGCAGTGTTTTGAGCAGAAATTCAGTTAGAAATGCAGAATGGTCAGCCGTAAAACTTTCAGAGACATGGACGTGCAGTTTCAGTCATTTAAGAATCAGATGATGCTAGCCAGCAATTTTCTTGTGGGAAGTAGATATTAAGCTAAAAAATAACAAAAGTTAGAGGGTGACTCAGAGTTTGGTCTATGTGATTAATGTCATTGTCACTTTAGTAGGATTTAATTTGATAAGAACATGGTTGGCTGATAATTCCTATCAAATGAGAGAATATTTGATCGCGTCTTATGGATGTTTGCCATTTAGGTTTGTTTGCATACTTGTCTATTGGACTCCTTTGAGTTCATCGTAAGGGAGGTTTTATTACATGTGTATTGAACAAATAAGGAAGCAATCATTTCTTTTCTAGGATGCAATCCTTATAGATATTCACCTTTAATTCTTCAATTTTATCCACTTTGATAGAAACTCTTTGCTTAGAAATCCTACAAATTCAATTCTGACTGAACAAATATGCCTTAACTATCTTCAATTTGAAGATTTTTTCCCTCTATGCTCCAATGCAGCTCTTCCTCCTGCTTCCTACAGCCAAACTCATCATGCACTTGAGATGGCTCTTGCTCCTACTTCCTTCATCATGCACTTGAGATGGTTCAAACCGAGTCTTTTATTGGGTTGCTATGGAGTACAAACCACAAGCAAAGTTGTTTTAGCCGCACGTGCCGGGCCCAACATGTATTGACAAAACTGTGTGTCAGATTATAATAATTGGGTCTGGACTATGCACGTGCAGGGCTCAAAATTTTGATGTAGTCAGATTATAATAATTTTTAGCATTAACAGTTGAGCCCTGTCCAAAAACAAATGACGGCACACTAAATTTTACAGAAATTCTAAATTTTACAGAAATTACCCAACGGGCCACCATTAACAACCTCAAAACCACAAAATTAATAGATTCAAAGAAGAAAAGGCATAAAAAAATTTGGTAAATCAATAGTAGAGAAATGAGACATTTCCTAAATTTTGCTTTATGAAGTAGTATCCTAATTTCCAACAATTACACCTCAAATTACTCAATGCCCACCATCAACAACCTCCTCCATAAAAATCAAACTTCAACACCACAAAATCCACAAATTGAAAGCAGAAAAGTAATACAGAATAAAAACAAATCAACAGAAATTGCGAGTCTTAAAAAACTGTGAAATTCTCTACTGATCTTAGGGGCTAGGAGATAGAAGTTTACAAAGAAGTGTGCACTCTCCTTGATTTTCTTGATGATTCTTGGAGGGCAGATCTGAATCAAAGGACAACATCGATCATCTAGTTCTTCTCGAGTCCAAGAGAAGTCTAGATCGGAAGACCAAAATTTATTCTCAAAGCAATAATAGAAAAGGGCCATAGTACATTAACAAAAAGACCAACCAGTTCTTGAAACAATTATGTTAACTATGGACTTCGCATTTTCAGGTAACAAACTAAAATGAATAACATTTAAGGCATGATTTAACTACCCATATAAACAAATACGGACCAGTCTGAAAGTTTGCAAAATAGCAAGTTATGACTGAATGAATAATAGCAAGAGAAAGAAAAGGGCCATCTCATCACCTGGCATTTAAAAACACAAACAAAGGCAACCACCCCTTCCTTGGGGCTTTGTTCTCAAAAATAAAGTCCATGGGAGCATGAGGCACATATATAACATGGTTGAAAATCCTAAGCATGCCATTGGTTTTTAACTATTTGATATAAGGTAAGAATGAATTTAAAAAATGAATGAAATAAACACATCAGTGATCATTGATCAAAAGAAAGTACATTTTTCAACACTTTAAATTTTGCTTTTAGTGTACATTTTCTTTACTCATGTCAAAATGGCGTCGATGTAGAGGATCATCCAATTCAATCCACTTAAGCATGTTTCAATCCACTTAAGCATGTCACATCTATTTGGAGTTCCACCTGAATCAATTCCACACTAACGCAACCCATATAAACACAATCTCCATCAGCACATCCATGCAACCAGTATTTTCATACAAATACAACCCATCCACGCCATCTCCATACAACTATGGTCTAAAATAGACTTAACTTCATGAATACCACGAAATATACTTTTGTTGATTTTGATCGTTCAAACAAAACACTAATACAACGTTACCAAATAAGCTCCACATAACATATTCTATGAAAAAGAGATTGCAATAATGTTGGCAATTATGTTCTTCACAAATCATGCATGATTACAACAGGCAATTAATCTATGGAAAAGTACAGTTGAGTTTCTACTTAGCTATATGTTCCTTGTTCCCATTTCATTTATTTATAGCAGAATCCAAAACAAAACAACAACAAAAATAGAAAAAGGCAAAAGGATAGACTATGAGAGTTGATGAGTAACCATAATAGAAATCACATACTAAAACCATCAATTTCTTAAAATCCCATCTGAATCAGTAAATACCAAGAACACCCAACCAAACAAAAGAGCATGAGTTTAAAAATTAAAAAAAAAAGGTGATCAAGTAAAACAAAAAAGAACAAGTAACCACACCAAAATATGAGCAAAAGTCACAACCCATCAAAAATCATAGAAATAGAAAAAAAAAATACATTCCAAGCACTCAACTTTCTCTCCCTTTTTTTACAGGAAGAAAAAGGCAGGTAAGATTTCCAGTTGCTGGAGAAATAAAAACACAATATACATATTTGAAATAAGATATGCAATGGAATAATAACCTTCTTCTTGCAGTTAAGTACTTGGTAGCATAATCTCATAAGAAATAAATGAAAGTTGAAAGGAATTCAACGAGGAATTATTATGATGATTTCATCATTTGCTTCATACATGTTAAGTAGTCGGTAGCATAATCTCACAGGAAATAAATGCAAGTTGAAAGGAATTCAACTTCAATCGAGGAATTAGCATGATGATTTCATCATTTGCTTCATAGACGCTTTATACAAAAAAAAATCTAATTCGAGAAAAAAAAATCTACATGGCAAAAGAAGATATAATAGAACAACAAACATAACAACCCAAAAAATTCGAGAAAAGAGACCTATGGATCACAGGCACATGATGGGAGTATCCACTTATCATTGCCCCTGCATTGTACACAGTATAAACTAAATTCTACAATGAGAATTTCTATAATTTTACTCTCTCATTACAAAAATTCACATGTATATTCTTACTTTACTTCTTTGAAGAGCAGAAACCATAACAACAAACAACAACTATAATAAAAATTAATTTAAGAAAGATCCTTCAACAAGAAAGAGAACAAAACAACAACAACTATAATAACAAAATGGAATTTGAGAAACATCCTTCAACATGAAATAGCAAACGTAGAGAAAAAGAACACAAAAAAAAAAAAAAAAAAAAGAAGAAGAAAACACTCACATTACAATAGACCTTAACTTCCGTGTCCGATTTTGATCTCCAGTTTTGCAATTCCTGCAAAAAGCTCACATTTGGAATTATAACATCAATATATATATATATATATATATATTTTTTAGTATTCAGAACATCAATATAAGGGCATCACATATTTAAAAAAGAGGGGAATTCCAAGAATTACTGGTTTCAATCCTTGAATCTAAGTTAGTAGCTCAAACCTCGATTCATGTAGATCCTGCAAAAAAAGAAAAAAAAAAAAGATAAATACATAAATGAAATTCAGCTTGCTATTTGACAACTGACCGACCCATCTGAGTTGAGTTTCACAGGAAATTTCAGCTTCTGGAAAGCTGACCGAGAACTGACCGACAATGTTCGGCTAACCGAACTCATAAATTCGGCTAACCGAGGGGTGACCGAGTTTCCCTGTCAGAATTTTTCATCAGAAGTTTAGCTTCTGGAATGCTAACGGAACTGGGTTCAATTTTTTTTTTTTTTAGAGAAAAAGAGTGAAAGCTTGGATTTGAGCTGAAGAAGGCTAGTGGAGCTACGGAAATGCTAAAGCTTCTTAGACTCACGCCTTTGATTCTTACCAATTTAGTTTAGATTTCCATTTCTAAAGTTTGCATGCTTTGTTGAAATGTTTGTTTTCCTTATTTAGCATGTTTTCTATGTTTGGTTCAATCTTTTAGTGCTTGATTCCATCACATGAAAATCACTTTCAATCTATTCATTCATCACATGTTTTGTCTTTGAATCTTTGTTCAACTTGTCATCCTTTGCATTTCATGTTATTTCAAGTTGTCTCATACATTATATGTGTTTGAAACATTACCTTAATTATTTCATGTCTTGTTCACATCTTTTGAAAGCCATATTCTTTGTCAAGTTTTCATGAACTATCACTTTTGTTGATTGATGGTAGCATATATATACACATTGGATTATAATCGATGCATTTACACATTGTGTGCCTATTTTGGAGACATCTTCTTGTACTTCATTTTATAATAGAAAAACACTATGTTGTAAAGGTTATTGCTAAGTCTAAAAGGAATTTGTAATGGTTCTAGATTAGCCAAGAAAATCTTGACGCTGTAAGGTCTTGAGGTGAACCGGGGACCTAAAGTGACTAGCGAAATACCGGTAGAGTGTTGAATCACAAATTAGGAGTGGATGTAAGCATTTTGGTTGACCCACTATAAATCTTTGTGTTGTAGTGAGTATTTCATTTTTGTGGTGAATTTGTATTATTTATGCTTCTGCTTTTACATTTTTGTAAACATCGCTTGTGCCTAAATTGTAAGCAGAATTTAACAGTGGTCATAATTGGATTAGAATTAGGGTCACTGAGTTCAAAACAAAAAAAAACGAAAAAACCAGGGTTCTGAGCTTCAAGCTCTTGCTGCAATAAGGTCTTGGTTCCTCACAAACCTGGAATGAATGTGACCAGTTGAAAATGGGTTTATAAAAGCAAATTGAAGTCAGATGCATAATAAAAAGGTTCAAGACTCGGTTAGTTGCAAAAGGTTACAACCAATAAGAAGGGATAGATTTTAGTGTAACTTTCAAGCATAGATTTCAGTGAAACTTTAGGTTGTAAAGTCTGCAACTATTCAAATAATTCTTTGCAGTCATTCACAACGGCCAATTCAACAATTAGATGTGAAGAAGGCTTTTCTTCATGGGTTACTGAATGAAAGAGTCTGTATGGAGCACCCATGTATTACACCTAAAAAAATCCATATATAGATTAAAGTAAGCCCAAGGGCATGGTTTAATAGGTCCAGCCTTAACCTGCTCCAAATTGGAGTTTTCTGTAGCAAGGCCATCCATCATTGTTCATAAAAGTGACAAAGACACCATTCTTCTTCTACTCTACCTCCATGAAATAACAATGAGTGATAATTCCTCACTTCGATCACAATTTATTACGAGGCATGGGTGAGAAATTGCAATGAACATAGTAGAATCTTCTCATCACAGCCCAACTATGCCTGATAGCTTCTGATCAAAACAAAAATGCACAATTCCAAGCCAATTGACACCCCACTAGCTTCAAATCACAATCTCCATACTACTGAAACTTCAGCAATGGCAATGGATGGCACCACAAATAGAAGTCTGGTTGCTCCACTTCAATGCCTCACTCTTACTCATTCAAGGTTATCACACGAAGTCAACTTGGATTTGGCAGTTCATGGCTGCAACGAATTGAAGGACATTGTCAAGCTGTTAAAAAGGATTCTATTGTATATCAAGGGTACTACACTATGGTCTTGGAATCACTTAGTCCATTTCAAACCTGTGCGGCTTCTCAGATGTAGACTGGGCAGGTTGCCCACTAACAAGGCGCTCTACCACCAGGTATTGAATATATCATGGTGCGAATTGCATTTACTGGGTCTCTAAGAAACAACCTATTGTGGCTAGATCTAACAATGAGGGCGAATACAGGTCGCTAGCATCGACAGCTGTTGAACTCACCGAGATCTCTTACATACCATTTGATTGATATGGGGTTTTTACTTAAAAACTAAAAAGCCTACCATACACTTCTGTGACAACATCAGTTCTCTTTATGTCACAGCCAACCTAGCCATTCATGCCAAAACACATAAAAATTGATTACCTCTTGGTTTGTGAAAAAGTGGCACAAGGAGCTCTAGCCACTCATTTCACAACTTCCTCGGAACAAGTGGCAGCCAAAGCAAGTATTTTACGGCTTAAGAAACAAGCTAGGGATTGTGCTGTCACCACTCACTAGCTTGAGGGGTAGTGATGAAGATCAAGATCACTGGGTCCATGAATCCAATACTAGTGAAGATATTGGATCATTCAAGTGCAGCAACAGCAGTGCAGAAAAGAACGGTACAAACTCAGGATGTTAGCACAGTTGAGAGAATGGTGTGATGTATCTCTTCAAGGCAAATTAGGAGAGCCAACAGGAACTGGATTTTTTGTGTAATTTACATGTGTAATTTCTAATTTCTGCAACAATATTTATAAACTCAGCTCAACTTACATGCATTATGTTCTATTTGGGTCATTACGACGACCTCACTACCATTCTTTAAAATCAGAAAGAAAGATGAAAAGAGGAAAATAAAATATTATAATAATTAATAAGACCTCACTCGTCTATTTCTTCATAGCCGTTTGCATATTCTATTACTTCATGGCCCATGAACATACATTCAGCTCGTGCGGAAGCTCGTCGAAATCGGAACAACTTTGTCAGAATCTTTGAAACTTCAAACCCAACACATTTGTTGGTATAAATTTTCATTGTCTCAAGCACAAGGGCATTGGCTTATGAATTCCAAATTGAATGATGTGGTGAGGCCATTGATCTCCACTTTACGGAGGTGACTTAACGAAAAATCAAACCGTGTTTCTGCACCCCAGAACTCAGCCTCTGTTCCAGGTAGATCATCCTTATCCATTTCATCCTCTCGTCCATGTGGCCAATACTAGATTAAATAACAGATTCAGACACAAGAAATCATATCACTATTGAACATTTGTAGACAATAATAAAATCAAAATCTGTCATAACCATGCTTGAAATGCAACTTACCTCCCTCCAATTTAAGTTCTTTCAAGTTTGGAGAGCTTCTCAATATGCATAAGGTGACCAAAAGCTCCTTTGGATCCATGTTTATGTCGATGTCAAGATACTTCAGATGCTCATATGGAGCTATAAGCTTCTCTGGAACTTCGCCAAGACATAAAAACTAGCAAAAAGAGAATAAAATGAACTGAATATATGAGGGGCAATGCATTAGACAACCTTGTTTCAAACCTTGCAAAAGTTTCTCATGCATTCTAGATGATCAATGTATTTAAGTTATATCAAAAGTAAATGCATTCCATTTGACCTATAGGTCTTTTAAGCACGGAGTCCAAATTTCAAGCTCTGCACTGGTATTTTGGATTCAGATTGATGGTAGTGGTCGACCTTGGGTCTCTACATTGAGCCCACTTTATCAACTTTATGTGATGATTATTGCCTACCATCATGAGGTTGCAAAATGGACAATTTTACCAAAATTAGTGCAACTATTAGGTTTTCAAGCTCTTGATGGTTTATTAGGAGTTAGGACCATCTAAATAAATTGGGAGAGTGGAAACCTAGAGATCCATGATGGGACCTCAAATGCTGCAAAGGGACATGTGAATAAGACCTTATGCCCACTGGACAGTATAATAGCTTTTATAAAAGCTATTACTGGATCATTTGAAAAAAGTTTACATAGTAAACATTCTTCAGATAACTGAAAACCGACAAAATGCATTATCATTACCTGTAGAAAATGACCCTTCAATGCAAGTCCTTCAATCTCATGTGAATACTCGATAAACTGGATGAAACTGTTCGTGTTCACTGGTTCAAGATCTCCCCCGCATCTGTGGGGTAGATAGGAGGGGCCGTAATACTTACAAATAGACACATCAGTCAAAAGTGGACTACTTCCAAGTGAAAGATTTCAGAATATTCCCTCGACTGCCAAGTAACGGAGATTTGGAGCATGGATTTTGACACACCATATATACCTATAAGCTTTCAATGTCAGCCACTCTAGAAGAGGACATTTTGAAACCAGACATTCAGTAGCAGCTTCTGAAATGTCTACAGCAAGATTCAGGACCTTGAGATTGTGGAAACCTTTGAATGTTGGAGGTACTTTCAAATTGCAATTGAACAACTCCAAATGATGCAGGTTTTGGCAGTAGAAGATACTAGAAGGCACATCATAGCAATCTCCTTCACCTGCTATCATGAGGATTAATTTTTCTATCCCATTCCTTGATAGATGCGCGATCCAACGATCAATGTGACTACAACTTGGGACAAAACACCTGCATGAAAACTTGAGAATTGGTCCAACGTGTTGGAGGAGAACTTGATCCACAACATGAGCATGCTCCATTTCTGATGCACCTTTCATCAAGCTAGCCTTATTGAATACTACATCAGGGATGCAAACCCACCTGTACCTCCAATTTTTTGACAATATGCTCGTCCTAACTGCTTCTCTTATTGGCAGACGCATGAGGATCAAATTCATAACATCCTTAGGTAGATTGCTGATCACATCACCACTTCCATGCAAGGTAAGACCTGTTTATTTCCTCCTCTTTAAAAAAAAAAAAAGGTTTCAAAGAGAATATAATTAGAGAATAACATCGCCGTGTGCATACAGATATAAAACATTTGGGAGATCTGAGCCTTTCATCATTGCTCCCGTCAATAACATCATGACCCAAAAATCAAGATTTGTTAACCAGGTGCATCGGTTATGTAAATTGAACACCAACCAATTGGTCATTTCTTTTCATCTCAAATCATTCATTTTCAAACACGAGGACACACACAAGCAACTAGAGGAGTTGGACCAGCCTGATTTTCATCCATGTCATGCTGACATTAGGCAGGCCTACATGATGAATGGCTCAGATATTTCACCTCTGTTCTGAAATTACTATAATTGTATGGATATACCTTCATCGTGTACAAGACAGCCTCCACAGAGATTAGCAGCAGCAGTAGAGATTGATAGAGAAACCCACTCTCAAAGCTTGGAACCCTTTATCTAATAATTGGGCTACCGCTATTAAGAAATTCTAGTAATCAGATGATCTTGAATATTTTGTTTCCAAGAATCAAATGCTTGCCCGATGCCTGTATCAGTTTTCTCTGTCTACCTGTATGTCAAATTGGGGATGATGAAGTGAAAATGTTAGAATTATAATAATGGTTCAAAATCGCAATCATGGCCACCATAACGGTCAACCCAGAATATTGAAAAAGGTTAACATCATATATCGTTGTACAACCATTAACAGTTAAAAAGCCAAGTGTTTCATCCCTAGGGTCCATCCTTCTAATTTATAAATTAATCAATGAAGCTTATATATCAAATCCAAGCCACTCAGTAGTCAGTATAACTATCACCTTTTGTATTAGCTTTGTGAAAATTTTCTTCAACCAAGAGTTGGGCACCATTATATAAACCATGCCACATGATTAGAATCATTAATCTATCAAATACTGGAAGTCAAGATTCTAGCCATCTAGAGGAATCAGATTCATCAAAGATCATTATATTTGAACAGTATTCCATTTAATTCAAGGTTGGAAAACACCCCCAGTTGAGTCTTGACATCCTCACTTTGACAAAGGACTAAGTCAAATACAAGAGAGACTCAATCGAGTCACCTAATTTTGATAAGTTGTTTGCATTTTGAATCATTTGATAGGTAGATCCAATTTTAAATGAGTAATTTTTATTTTCAAGTAATCATAGAAAAGGTTTGGAGTCATCAAGCTAAAATGATGACTGGATTGTAATTTGGAACTTAGGGCATGTGTGGATGCAAAAAAAAAAAAATATAATAATAAAATATTTTAGACAATATAATCTTTCATTTTCTAAAGAAAAAACCAACTGGTATGCACTAAGCAACTTAGAAATAGGCTACTAGTCTGCACACAATTAAAACTCGCAAGCGCACAAGATCACTATGTAGTGTAGTGAATTGTAAGTACGAGGTCGATCCCACAAAGACTTGTGATAAAATAATGTAAAAAACAACTAAAAATCAGAATATTAAAAGAACAATTTAAATGATGACAAGTTGAATTAAACTACTAAAAACAGTAAATTAAACTATTAAAAGCTAAATGGAAAATAATCTAAAACACACAACTAATATTAAAATTGAAAAATAGTAATAATGAATGAACTAGGGTTTCATCTACTTCCCTAACCAACCCTATGCATGTCCCTTATTATCCTTTAATAAAAAATCAGAATTATTAGTGACATCTATCAACCTAGACCATGGCATATGCGTCTAGATTACTATTCCCCTAAACCTAATTCATGAGTGGCATACTACATGAATTGTTCATTATGATGCAAAAACTAAGCATGGCATATGTCCTAGTCAAAACACACATAATGCATAAAAACAATAGGAATGATAAATGCATGAGTCTAAGCATGGCATATACTTAGATTATTCATGGTTCTAAACCCTAGATGCTTAACATCAAGATCAATCAAAATTAAGTTAGCTACTCTTAAAATCAATTGAACATGGCATGGTTGGCATGGCATATACACAACTCATCAATTGAAAACATGGTTTAGAATCTCAACTAATAAAACTGAAATTTGAATTAAAAGATGCCAAAAGAGACTACATAGAACTAGGCTAGGGTTTCAACTACACCCTAGCCCTAAAAAGTTTAGCTACTCATGTCTAGAATTGAAAACAAAATAGAAAATAGAGCCATAAGAAAAACTCTGAATATTGAAGAAGAAGAAGAAGTTGTCCAGCAGCTTTTTCTCCTTTTCCTCGCTCCAAAAGCTCTCCAAGATGCTCCAAAGAATGCTCCAAAGGTGGCTGTACAGCAACTAGGGGTTTTGGGATGATGATGGATGGTTTTTGTGATGATAGGGTGCTGAAATAGTGGCTGGTATTCTTATGGACGTGGCTAGGGTTTTATATGGGATATATATGCTGGATGACCACCTCTTCTTGTCCTTTTATAAGTCTTGCAACAGCCCCTTTTAGCAAGTAGTTCTCTTGTGAAAATAGATCTCCAACTTTCTTTACAAGTAGGCTTCTTAATTAGAATGAAATAGGAGTCTTCTTTCTTAATAACAAGACTTTCTAAATCTGATCTTACTTGTATTTTATAGAAAGTTCCTCACATGGACCCACAATTCTGAGATTAATTGCAAGAGATTAAATCTGAACCTTTTTATAATAAAGGTGGGCCCATATGATGCATGTACAATGATTGTGGGACCCCCTTCTTGAACTTCTAACTTGGCTTGGATTCTTCCTTTAAACTTTCCTTATTTTTCTCGTTTTTCTTCTCCATTCTTGAGCTCCACTTGTACTTGAAGAAGACTTTCTAATTTCTGAAATTTCACTTTTGCAATGGCTGTGGGCCCCCTTTTTGGCGTATAACCCTAGATTGGGTTTCTTCTTTCTTTTACTTTTCTTCTTTGATTAGAATTGTAAGTTGTCCAAAGAATTAGAAAGTAGTATTGAAATCTGAAATAACTTGGATGGGACCCACCTTGGCCCTACTTGATGATTTACGCCCATCACTCTTCATGAAATCTTCTCTTTTTGCTCATTTTTACCTTTGCATACAAATTAACAAAAAATATGTAAAATCAAATAAAATAAACATGACTAGCATAAGATAATTCAAATATTAGGGCTTAGATTGTAAACAATTAAGCACTTATCACCAACCCAAGAAAAATAACAAGAAAAGATCATTTTCTGTCAGGAAGTTGAATATTTTTTTTCTACAGCTCGCCCCCCTATAGAAAACTTTCTATAATATAAAAATCTTTTAAAATGTATTCTACAAAATCGTAAAATCTTTACTTCAACAAATCTACCATGATGTATTTGTTTACATGTGTGGTAAGGTAAAGGTACAGGGCACACATCACAGTAAAGGTGAGGTAGAGTGAGATAAAGTATGTGGTGAAGTAAAGTGTGATTGTAAATTTTTGCATTCTATTTTGACTTTACTTTATCAAAATTTACCTTAGTCTTCGGTGGAAATGAAAAGGTGACTTGTGGTAAAGTATATTGTAAAAAAGTGGCACCAGAATTTACCTCACTACTTTTTCATATAAACTTGGTAAATATCAAGTTATGGTAAAAGGTGAGGTAATGTAAAGGGAGATAATGTATCTGGTGAAGTAAAGTAGGGTGAGAGAGAGTGGTAAAGTATTTTTTTTATTGACTTTACTTTACCATACTTTACCAAAACAAATCACATCTAATCTAATGGTGACAGTACAGGAAAAAAAGAAAAAAGAAAAAACACCTCATCTTTGTTACTACCATAGAGAGTTTTGGGCTCTTCACTATGGTGGTGATTGTTGTGGGTGGTATCAAAGCAAACTACCCTCTTTGGACTCCGATTGGGTTATTCAGGTAATTTGTTAGCGTTCCCTCAATCCCCCAAATCCAATAGCCAAAACCCTAATCGACACTCAAACCATCTGTGGAACCCAACCCCTCAAGTAACTGAACTAAACCTAATCAATCAATCAAAACACTAAACCCATCCATCTTCGAATTCAAACTTCACCCCAACCACCGACAGACCCCTGTTATGTTAACAGAAACCCTAACTATGCATTGCATTAAACCCCAAGATCCCAAATTCGAGAAAGAAGGAGAGAACGGCGTACATACCTGATCTGTCAACGAGAGAGAGAAGATATAAATAAGAGGTTGTTATTCTCCTGTCGCAACTCGTAAAAGGCTTCTTTAATGAAGACGGCTCATGGTGACTTCTTTAACGAGGATAGACTGAAAAATATGTTTAAATCACTGAAGAAGATTTACGGAGATCTAAAAGCAATACTAGGTCTTAGTGGATTTGAATGGGATGATAAGAGAAAAATGGTGCCAGCTGAACCGGATGTTTAGAAAGAATATGTAACGGTAAGTCAGTTCATATATCTATTTTTTTATAGTAGAAATGAATATGGTAAATGAAAATTTGTTACAAGTATAAACTATTTTGATTCACTTGCAGGCACATCCTAAGGTAGCTCTTTATAAGAACAAGACCTTCCCAGACTGGGTTTCTCTTGCCATTTTCTTTGGTGATAGCGTTGCATATGGTAGAGATGGTTTTGCTAGCAATAATCCGGAACTTATAGAAACACAAGCTGAAGAAGAGACGCTAGCTGATGATATGGATAATATGTTTGAAGCTAATGCAGATGAGGATATTGACATATCCATGGGCACCAATAGGAGGCAACACCAACTGAGTACTACAATGACTTCTCGCCATTTAGCAAGAAACTGACCAAATATGGGTCAAGCTTTGATTACTGCAGTGGAAATTATAGCATCTGCAATGTCTGATTATCCAAACAAAAGAGCTAAAGAGCGTCCAGACATGGACAAACGCATTGATTCTCTCCGTGCTCTTGGACTTTCAAATGTTTTATATTTTAAAGCACTTAACGTAATAGAAATTGAGAGGAAGGCAAAATTCTTTCTGGCGTTGCCTCCTGGTGATCGTGAACCATGGATACTGAGTCAACTTGGACTAGAGTTCAACTTGGACTAGAGTGATAATGGGAAAGGTGGCAACATGAAGATTTTGGAACGTGGCAACTTTTTGGCCATGTAATAAAAAACCCTAGTTGTGAATACATGGCACTTTTGGAACCTAGAACTTTGGGGTACCACTATTTTGGGGCACGCTTATTTCTTGTTAGCAGCGTGGCAGAATACTATGGATATTCATTTAGAATATGAATATCATACAATCATCTAACCTTTTTGTCTCTCATTGAGAGAACCTTTCAACTATGGAGCATGAACTTCACTTTTGCTATATATAAATATTGTTCTATATGGTGGTTGTGCTTTATATGCTTGTTATGTTTTATATGGTTGATGTGTTTTATGTGGTTGATATGCACGAAGATGATGACATACAATTTTATAGTACTTTGTTCAACATGTGCTACTTGTTGCAGATTACCTTTTGTTACGAAATGGATGAGGATATGGAGTTCCTTTTCTTTTGTGCCCAGACTATGGCTCTTATTTGTGTTCTTGGATACTATTATTCGTATGGCCATAGAGAAAGAGTTCATAACTCTATCTTAACTGGCGATTCTTTTGTGGATGAATTATTGATTGGACATGAGCGTAATTGCTTTGATCTACTTCGAGTGAGAAAGGGATGCTATGTTAACCTGTCAAATGAGTTAAGACAACGAGGTCTACTATTTGACTCACGAAATGTTACGGTCGAAGAGCAAGTTGCCATTTTTTTATTCACGGTTGCTCACAATGAGCGTAATCGAGTGATGCAGAATCGATTCCAACACTTTGGTGAGACTATTAGTAGGTACTTCAATAAGGTGTTGGGTGCGATTATGAGGCTTTGCCCTCATTATATTAAGGCTGTAGGAAGTGAGACTCCAATAGAAATTGCAACGAACCCAACCTTCAACCCCTACTTCAAGGTAATGTAAATGTGATTTAAATTATGTCATCTTCTTACAATGAGTTTATTAATATTCTGTTTATCATTAGGATTGTGTTGGAGCAATTGACGGCACACACATACCTGCATGGGTTTGTTTAGAAGATCAGGTGCGCTACCGAAACAGAAAGGGTTTCCTCTCACAAAATGTCATGGTTGTTGTATCTTTTGATATGCGATTTCAATACGTATTTGCTGGTTGGGAAGGGTCAGCGTCTGACTCTAGAATACTGCAAGATGCTTTGTGGAGACGACCATATAATAGGCTTCATGTCCCAACGGGTAAACTCCAATTCACCTAATGTTTAACTATGGATTATTTCATTGTTGCAAAATTTGATAAGTGATTATATTTTAAATTCTCTAATAGAGTGAATCTATTTCTTAGGACAATATTATTTGGTGGATGGGGGTTATGCGAACACCCGTGGATTTATTGCACCGTATTGGGGAGTGCGCTATCATTTTAAAGAGTGTTCAACCACACAAGCACCACAAACACCCAAGGAACTCTTTAATTTACGACATTCAAAATTGTGAAATGTAGTGGAGCGTACTTTTGCGGTATTAAAGCAACACTTTCCCATCCTACAAACAGCACCAAGATATCCTCTCAAGACACAAGCAAAAATAGTAGTTGCTTGTTGTGTCATGCACAACTACATCAAACAATGGAACTATATTGATGAAATGGATGAAGATGAAGACATGGAAACTAAGGAGGGAGGGGAAGTTGGATCCGGTTCGAGTGATGCGGACAGTCGATTTGCATATGAGCTACGAGATGCAATTGCTTAACAAATGTGGGATGGGTATTAATTGATTAGACGTTTATGTTTAATGTTAAGCTTGGTATCGGTTTTAAGTGCTATGGTTGTTGGTACTTCATAGAATATGTTGCAGTAGATTGTTGAAACTATTTATACGTATTTGACTAATTCTCTTTTTATGGAATGCTATTTGTAATCCAATATATTAACTATGTTGCAGTGAGCCTTTTCAATTGTGGAGGTCATTTTATTTCTAACTTGGTCTATATTTGGATGGAAATGGATGTACTCATAGTTGAATGGATATGTGTGTATGGATATTGATTTGGTGTGTTACCTATTGGTGTACCCATTTATGGTTATTATTCAAGTTTCAAAGGGCATAAGTAGGTGTTCTTATAACCTACAGTTCTACACTCATTTTTTTCCCCCTGTTATGTTGATATCAGTTGTGAGGCCCCACCCCATGTGGGCCCTTAGTTTGATTTAAATAATTATTAATATAGTATTTCCTACTTTAATATGCTAATTAATAGAAATTAGTGGAATAGATGGCTAATGTTCCTAAGTTTTAGAACTAGCTTGTATATAACTCATAATAGGTAATAGGTGTTTATTGTTAATTTATTGGTTTTGATTAGATTAGGACTAAATTGATATTAGAATTAATAGGAAGGGCATTGAGAGTTAAGAACCTTCTAGAAACCCACCTAATGACCCATTTACCCATGGCCTCATCTCTTTCCCATTTTAAACTAAGTTACCCTTTTGGTAATTATCCTAAACGCTAAGCTATAAAAACAAACTATTGCAAACATTAGCCTAAAACCCTAATCTACTCTCATCTCTCATTTACACTAGCTTCTTCCCCAAGCAAACCCTAATTCCCCAAAATCCCAGCCCAAGGAGAAGCTAGGAGACCACCCTAATTGCTCAATCAACACCTTAGGAGCTTAGAATTTACATATCTCTCTCTCAACTCTATCCAATTTCGAATAGAGCAAGTGGACATATTTTGATGCTTGAATTAAGTTGATTAATATGCTTAGATTGTTAATCACTGTCTTTGATGAATGGTTAGCATGATTCTGTTTATGGATGGTTGGTTAAATGATGTGATGTGTGGAATTGTTGTTCTAAGCCTTTCTTTTGTGTTTTTGGCCATTAATGGATGGGAAACCCCTATTTGGAAGATCAATGGCCCATTCATGATGAGATCAGGATGTGGGAGGTGTGTTTGAAGTTTGGAGATGATCAGTATAGATTTGGGTTGGATTTGATGAAGTTTTCATAGAAAATGAAAAGGGCAGAATTCTGAGAAAAATGTGGAACTCGTGTGTACCCGGTCGACATCATCCCCCAGGATATCGACCGGGCACATAGGAAGGCTTCAGCTACCTGGGAGCAGAAATGGTCACAGGGTACAGACCCAGTGCACCCGGTCAACTAGCTACATTGCATTTCCACCCCACTTGCTAGATGTTTAGGAAAATGTCCGCAGTGTACCCGGTCGACTGGGTGGACCATGATGTCGACCAGGAACATTGCAAACTGTGTTTTATGACTTTCAGTTAGCTGTCCATTTCCACAGAGTGCCAAGTCGACCCGTGGACCCATGATATCAACCCGGTACACTGTAAACAGTGATTTTCCAGATTCAGTTCCCCTTTTTGATCTGATCATGTGTGGGCCCCATTGACCTTTCATTTGAACCGTTTGGGGTACGCTGGACACGAATCAAGGGCCAGGCTTAACCCCGACCCGTGTAGCCACCTAAGTAGGGTCTAGGGTTGTAAACGGACCCTGATTCTATGGTTATAGATGTCCGATGATGCTAAATACCTTCAGGAACACCAAGGATACATAATAAGTATCTAGGACTTCGTGATCACTGTCTTAGGTGAAGTGGGGCTCGAGACTTGAATGGAGGGGCAGTGATCATCTATGGATTTGTGACATATGATACTTATATTGAAGAAACGGACACTAGGGCTGGCTAGTAGGTCCGAACCTTAGATATTGACCTTGAGAGGTACCATAATAAGGATATTGCACTTAGGCTCTGATCCATGATCACGGTCCGTATTGGATAAGATGTCAGGACATGGAACTTGAAGTCCTGACCTATAATATTAGGAACTTAACAGTAGATATTGATGGACGGACTGTATAATGAGATAACGTTAATTAAGTGTATCGAGAAGCGGAGTTCATAAGGGTATGCATTATTAACTGTTGAGAATCGTAATGATGGATTACATATACCTGAACTCCATGCCTCATGCCCTTGACTAATATCGTCTCATATTAATTATGATAATGCTATCTAGTTCGAAGTACCCCCACCTAGTGGTCTGTACGGTTTGTGAATGTACGGTTCGTCTGCCGAGGGTTATGATGCCAGCATGGACACTGTTATTGAGATATTGTTGGTTGACACAGTAGGTACCGGTGTGGGAGGGGTACTGAGACCGCCAGCGCTTGGACCGGGTGTGGATGGACGGTGATGTTGATCTAGCACGTAAGATCAATGGCTGGGACTTGGCTGTGGCTATAGATATTGATGGACTCTTGTATGCTCCCATTCGATGAGACAACGACGATGAGTTGGCTCTGACCTCCCACGTCCCTTTGTACTACAATT
Source organism: Persea americana (assembly GCA_029852735.1). Classification (NCBI taxonomy): domain Eukaryota; kingdom Viridiplantae; phylum Streptophyta; class Magnoliopsida; order Laurales; family Lauraceae; genus Persea; species Persea americana. The sequence goes on from CM056818.1 coordinate 34,338,605, forward strand.
GTAGATGTACCTTGTGTGCTCTTATGGATGTATATTGGATGTATTAATATTACGTATTTAGGATGTCGTTGCTTACTATCTTTGACTGACGACGTTGATACGGTTGGATCTAGACACGACGATTGTAGATATGGTAGGGTTACTTTCTCTGGTTACTCCTATTATTGGTGACACAGATGTATTGCATAGTTTACACTATATATTGATGGCTTCTCTTGTCTACCTGATATGTTGTATCTAACATCTGTTATATTATTATCTCGATTACCGTTCATGCACTACACTCCACACTGCTTATGTCACACTCTGATATCCTATATTATTATTCAGGAACTCATCACGCAGGTACAGCTGGGATCAGGTATGGTCTTCTTCCTTATCTGTTAATATAATTTATTGCCATCTAAGCATGCCTATTTGCCTAGCTCATCGAGCCTGACCCAATCCTTGGTGTTTTCCGGTATATTCTCTTCCGCTTCCTTTGATTGGTAGAACTGCTTGGCGGCTGATCCGTGGCCGTAGGGTTCAGAGAATGGTGCAGTTAGTGCACCGAGAGTCGTCTATCAAATAGATCTCTATTCTTTCCTTTTCTTGTAGATGACCGTGTTAGCATAGGATTGAATAGTTAGTTTAATTATGGAAAGTACCTTGTAATCCCTTAAAGTGAAATAAAATTATAGGACCTTATCCATCTACCTGTTCATATGAGATTCAAACTTGATTATATTAACGGATTTTCCACATCTCTTAGGTACTTTCTCGTAGCGCCCAGAGATTCGAGGCGCCCGGATTTTGGGGCGTTACATCAGTAGTCCTACACTCATTTTAGTTTTTTTCAATTCATTGATGGGAAGATAGGGCTCCTAAGATGTGTTTCTAGTTCTGGTATGCTATTTTGCATTTTGGTGCAAGTTCCTTACTGGTTGACTTATGATTTCCCTCCACGTGTGAGGGAAAAGCTTAATAAAGAGTGGGGTTCAAATTGGCCAGATTACCAGCACAGGAATGGTCAGCTTTTCTAATGTGACTCTTGTAAATGCAGGCACTATGTCACATGAGGGGTCATCTGTGGCAACAACATCTCCTTTATAGGGATACTCTTTCATGGTTTGTGTATGAATTTTTTCTTTAGTTGAGCATCATGTAATACCATGGCCCCATTCAGTGCAGTTTTTTAGTGAACATATATACTTGGCCTGGATTTTGCACTTGTGTTTCTGCCTTGAAAATAGAAGGGGCTGGCTGATGAAATGCTTTTTACCCCCAAATTTCATGAACTGATCTGTATACTTGGCCTGGATTTTGCACTTGTGTTTCTGCCTTGAAAATAGAATGGGCTGGCTGATGAAATGCTTTTTACCCCCAAATTTCATGCCTTGTTCTATTACATGCGTTGAACCTTCTTTGTTTCCTTGCACTCTTTGTGGCCTTCTCTTTAAATGTGTTACTCTTTTACGGCTTTACTTATTGTTTTGTTGATGCTTTTGTCCTTTTTTCTGAAAATCTCCAATTACATTTTGTTGTTTTTTAGGGTGATTATTGATTTATCTCTTCAATCCTTACTCTTTAGGTGTGGTTGCTAAACACCAGTTAAGGTTGTGCTCAGGTCAATGCTACTAGTTCTTTTGAGTCAAATAAGGTTTAGATTGTGAATTTGGACCCACTCGATGATGGGACCTACATCATTATCCCAATTGGATGGTTGAAGCCACCCATTTATGTTGGCTTCCATGATTTGAGTTGGGCTTAAACTTCCCTATCAGGTCTGGGTCAGGGTTAAATTGACTACAACCAGACCTAAACCTAGCCCATTGATAACTATACATAAGATGTTTCTAACATTTTTTGTCATGTAGATGTTATGTTCATTTTGTGGAATTCAAATCTTCTATTTTTTCTTGTTCTCGACAACCACGATTTTGATAATTATAGTATGATAGGTTACATTTTCCTTTTCATTTTTCTTTTGGATGACTTTTACCAATCTTTGTCATCAGTAAGGAGGCTTTATGGAACTTTTTTTTTTTCTTGGAACCCAAATATTGGGCACACTATTAATGAATTTATGCCACTTGTATCACACAATCGTGAAAATATAGGCACCATAAAAAGAAATTCACTGTAATCTATCTGCGTGAGAACATTATTAAATTGATCACATCTAAAATATATGATTCAACTCCAATAGGAAAAAAGTCATGCTATTGGTTTCAGATTCCTCACCTGAGATCGCCGAGTATAAGAGGTCTAGACTGTCCAGAAATCGAAGGACTGTCAACCGAACTTATGGTGGGGTTCTTTCTGGAGGTGCTGTTAGAGAAAGGTGGTTTTTTCATTATTCTCATAAACTAGCTTTGGCTTTGTTTATTATTCCTGAAGTTCCAGAATCTAAGATACTCTGTTTTAATATGGTGTCTGTAGGATCATCAAAGCCTTTTTGGTTGAAGAACAAAAGATTATCAAGAAGGTATTGAAGATCCAAAAGGCCAAGGAAAAGCAAGCTACAAAGAGCTAGAAGAGGAGGGGAGAGACGAGAGACAGGCTAAAGCCTGAGTTTTTTTCCTTTCTTTTTGTTTCTTTTTAATTTGGTAATGGATTTTGACTAGATGATGACGAAATGTGCCATGGGCATGGTAATACATTTTAGCTCTTTCTAAAGGGCATTAATATTTTCTTGCATTGGTTTGGATATGATTAACGCCTTTTTCAACCATATCATTTGTTCTTTGGTAGTATTGGTTTAGTTTTTTCTTCTATCAACCAACGACTTCATAGATCAGATGTCTATGCAGTCTTGGCAAATATTTCTTGTAAAAAAGGATGGATTGGAGGAGTGACTTCTGAGTGCCTCTTGTTTGTTTCACTTTCACATTGTGACTGCTTCTGGGCAATGCAGGGAGGATTTGTTCTCTTGTTATCTTCTGTGATATATACAACCCTTCAGAGAGGCCGTGTATTAGAGCACTGTCACAAATGTGAGGGTTTTTTCCCCTTTGGAACATGTCCATAAAACGACTAGTGATGGGCCCTGTGATTGGCAAGAAGCAATATAGACTATTCATCGATTGCCAAGCCTGTTGTTTTACTTGCACTCTTTGCAGTGTTCTTTTACCACCAAGGACAAGGCATTTTATGGTGCAATTTCCCCTAAAACTAAAGTTGATTTTGAGGATTAACCTTCTACAAAAAGCCAGATTTGATTGATGACGGCATTTTTCTTGCAAATTGTAAAATCTTAAATTCTGATATTTGTGTCATTTGCCGCAACTTTGCCAAAACTATAGACCACCAATTTCTAACATGTCTTTTTAGATAAAAGAATCTGGAATACCATTCAATCAACCAGAACATTAAGAAAGAAACCCCCACCACATATAACACAGTTTCTCAATGGTTTTGGACGCCTGAATCTATTTTGAATATGGCCATTACATGAAATGAAGGCTTGAAGTTATGTCTGCAAGAGGTGTTCAGCAACATGCATAAACAGAAGTGTGAACATGCCCATAGAAGTGTGAACATGCCCATTAATTCACATACTTTCATGGACCCACTTGCCCATTTATTTTGTCCTAAATTTCTTATAATCCATGATTTTATACATAGAAGTGTAAACAAATGAGTAAATAGAAAGTAAATTACAAATGATAATACCATTGTAGTTTTGTTTTTTTTCAGCAGAAAATTGCCGCACCAAACAATAAATTTTAGTTTTCCGTAAGGAATCCGCATCCGCACCAAACAACATCAGCACCAATTCATCAAGGAAAAACTTTTTGCACCAAACATAATCTTTTGAATTCCACAGGAATACTTTTCCAAAGTATTTGAAACCCATGGATTTTGCTGATGTGGCAATTTCCAATTTCCATGGAAATTACATTTATACAAATGTGCCCTAAAAGAAGTAGAAGAAGTGAAATAGGGTTGTTGTTGTTGTCGTCGTCGTCGATTCCTTTTTCTATTTGGATGGAGTCTTTCTGTTGTAAAAACAACAATAGAAAGAGTGGAGTGCTTTGGAGAATTTGTTATCATTCTTTACGGTCATACATTTGTTATGAATTTTGAGACGAACGAAGCCAAGCCAACGTCTTAGATTGATGATCGTATTTTCGTGGGAAATTTTCAAAATTACCCTCCCATTTCAAAAACAGAACACAAGAGTATAAAACTTCAATTTTTTTTGCCTCTAAATTTTCCAACAACATAGACCAACTCCTAATGGCACAAGCTTCCCTTTATCGTCTAAAATGGCATAAGCCACCTAGCGGGGCCCACTTGGGACCCAGCAAATCATGAAAAGGGGGGATCGAAAGACCCAAGTGGAGCCGGCCTATATATAAAACTTAAAGTAAATCTAATACCTCTAGTCCATTCATCCGAGATCCACAAGTTTAACAGCTTTATATCAAGCAATAAAATCGACCCCCATTCCAATGGTCCACTCCATTCAAATATATACACAGGCCCCACCAGATTTTGATAGATCCCAATGGAGTGGATCATTGGATTATCAATGATCAATTTTTTTGTTTTATATAATATAGCACTTAGATATAGCATCGAATATCTTGACCTTTTGCAATACCTGTTGGTTGACGAGCAAGATATTCTTAGTCATTCAATGGGATAACATAGGCATGGGATTTTAGCAGAGCTAGCTACGATGAAGATCTAGCTATGATGTTAATGTTGTTATTCAATTTTATGCAGATGCACTTTCAAATTGAGTAATTGGCAATATGGTCTTGCCATCTTTTATTGCTAAATGTCTTAATTAGTTGCAGCAATGTTTTTTATCGCAATTCTTTTTGGATGCAATTAGGTCTTCTGAATGTGATTTTATTGAAATGGTTTTTTTTTTTTCTGTGTTTTGTGGAAGGTGGCATTGTTTGAATCTGATTCTCAATTCTTGCTGCAATCTCTCCCTTTTCCATGTATATGCATGTGCTGAGAGTAAGTTTCCAGTATTCTCTCTCCGTTTCTTTTTTCTTTTTCTTCGATAAACATGAAAACTTTGAGAGTCTCTATGCCTAGTGGTGATGGGAGGGAGTTTTTTTGTTTTTCAATTTCTTTTTTCATTTTTGGATCATGGTGAAAGAATTTGAAATTTCTTGAAGTTCTATTACATTCCTTTTTCAGTGAAGTTGGTCTTAAGTTTGTGATTTAGGTTGGATTTTTAGAATGGGTTACGCGATTTTTGGGATCTTATTTGTTCTGTTCTATTTTTTTGGAGATTAAGGCTCCAAAAGGCTAACATTGTTGTGTTTTCTTCTCCTTTTGCAACAAATTTATTCTCTTTCTTCATTGCCTTGCATAACCGTGGAGCATGAAGTCAACGTGGACTTTTGAAACCATTTGGTTGTGCGCCTCACATTGCAACTCATTTCAATTGTTTTATTAGGATGGACTATATCAATTCTGCTTTGTGTTCGAGGCAGATTAGGAATCTGCAGTGGGATTAGATGAGCACATGGACAGTCCCAAGAATGGAAAAGGCGAAGTTCCATTCTATTTTTGGCTCTAGTTGGGATTAAAGAATTGACAAACGATGAGAGAAGCTTGTTAGGGCCATAGTAATATATGCCCACTTTGGTTGCCAATTCCATATCAAGTAGTTCAAGACCTTGCCTCTAAGTGTCTCTCAAAGAAGATCAACTTCGAAGGCAAAGTCTCAAGTCTTAGAAGGCCTGAATTTATCAAGGACGATCTCCATGTGTGTACCAACCTATTTAGGTAAAATGGACCCCAAACCAACCAAGAAATGGCCTTAGAACCCTTAGATTAATTGGTGAATTTAATGGAGGTTAAAATGGCTCAATTGAGCGACGAATTGTCACAATTTTGGAAGTAGGTTAACCCCAGGCAACCACCAGTTGGAGTAGGTTAAACCCTAGATAATCCCCAGCCGAAGTAAGTTAACCGCCAGGTAACCACCAATTAAAGTAGGTTAACCGACATTTCTTAGCGGCTCATCGCAATTTAAAAGCCAGTCTTGACCAAAAGTCAAACTAGCCGTTAGGGGTGGCGACCAAAAGTCAAACTAGCCGTTAGGGGTGGCGGTTAACTGCGGATTTGAAGGAGGCTAACCGCCAACTAGCTGCTGGAGAGCTTTCTATATATACTTGAGCTCATTTCAACGGCCATAACTTTTAGAATTCTGAAATCTCTTTGCCCACACTTGTACCCTTATAGTAAAACCATCAAAGAGCTCCCATAATCCTATTCCACAAGCTTTTATTAAGCATACTTAAGAGCATTTAAAGCTCTATTATAGTATGTTTTGTGGAAGCATTGTAAACAGAAAGAAATAAAGACTTAATGTGCATGTGAGAAATGAAAAATGAGAAATAATTGTGTGTATGGCAATTTGTTGAATAACCAAAGCCTTTGGGCTAACAATAAGCTTCTGGTCTGTCAACTATGGCGACTACCGGTACTCCTTTATACAATGAGATCATGGACGATGACGGCTGGTCTTAATGTTGAGAAGACTAGGTGAGAACCCAAGGGTATTCATCTAGGTCATCCTTCAAGGTTCAGACTAAGCGCTAGCGGGTGTTTCTCCCAAGAATAGTTCGAAGGGATCTGGGGTATTCCCCGCCCTTCATCTTTCCCAGGAGAAATACTCCCTTCTTTCTATCCTATTTTCCTTCCTTTCTCTCCTGCCCCTTCTTGGGACTAGTGCCTTCCTTTTATAGGCTCTTCCGCATGTGCCAGCCCTGCTTTTGGTGAGCCCAATTTGCCGATCCTGCCTTTGTCGGTTCTTTCCTTAGGCAGGCCTCTTTTCATAAGAGAGGTATCCCGCCTCTTTCTCTAGACTGGTTGGTTTCTATGGCGGGCTTGACTAGGCTCAGCCCATTGCTTCATCCTTCGGGGGCTGGTCCATTATGTGTGTCTACAATCACATCTAGGGAACCATGAGCTCTCAAGTTAAACATCTTTTTCCTAAAATTAAAACTCCTATATCCCCCTTGGTTGAGCACATATTGGAGCATCATCTACACCAAGGAGCAAACGAAGGAGTCAAAGCTTGGAGCATCATTTAAGCATTGAAGCTCACTCTCAAGACCAAGTCAAGAGGCAAGTGTTCTTGTTTAAATTTGTTAAATATCATTGTAAAGTGGATTAGATTTTTGTGGTCGAACCACTATAAAAAATAAGATTGGTGGATTAGAACTTTGTGGTCGAACCACGGTATAAAAAAAATAGGCGTGTATGTGATTAGAGGTTTACCTTTGTGGTTTACCTCATTATAGTGGAACCAAGAGTTGAAACTCTTGAGAAGTGGATGAAGGTCAATGGACAATACCACTGTAAATCATTTGTGCCAAGTTCTCTCTATCTCTCTATGCATCATTATAACTTAATTATGTTTTAGAGACATGCGTTCTAGATAGTTATTTCTTAGATGAACTCGACACACACACATGTGCTAATTCACATTGATCTTATTGGTATATTATAAAGAGTGTTTAGCATATACAACTAGTTTAGAACTTCACTTGATAGCATTCTCTACAGTCATACATTTGTTGTTTATTTCAAGTTCAGTGTTAATTGGGTTAATTTGTTTAATTAAGTAAGAAATTATAATTAGTCCTATTCACCCCCCTTCTAGGACATATATTAGTCTAGCTTGGACTTCCAAAGCTTTGTTGTTACTTTTGGATAAATTGCTTTGTAGTTATTTAAGGAAAGATTCACAGACCAATTAGTTTTGGAAGGGGATTCTAAAATGTAAAGTCATGAGATTTAAAGAAGAGCTCCAATAGGATTTGGAACTTATTTTGGGATAGATTTGGATCGATGCACTTCAATATTATGTCCTTTAATTCATGTAAAAAGGCCACAAATTAGGTAGTAGATGCTTTGGAGAAACAGGGAAACGGTAGTAATTGTTAGACCTATTAGAAATATGTCAAAGAGTAGGCTGGAGACAGGAGAAGCTTTAAGTTTTTGAATTAAGCTTTCAAATGAGTGATTTCTTATCCTATGCTTATCCTTGTATAAATTGAGCCTCTTAACAAACTGATTCTTGTTGCCTTTCTTAAATTTTAAAAAAAATATTGTATAAATTTAGATGGTTTCTCAAAACAAAAGTCATGGTGAATTTTTTCACAATGTAGTACCTCATAGTTCCATAGGAATGACATTATTGTTTTTAGGTTTTTTTCACAGTTGAATTTCTTTTGTTTTATTTCTATTCATACTGTATAACCTCTGCTGTTTGGTTTTTATTTTTTTACTCTCTACATGTTGTTTAGCTTATGAAGTTTTTATTGCTTACCAAGAAAGTGAAATTCACACTAGCGTAATCGACCATAAAAGCAATTCACAATGTAGTACGTCAAAATCTCACAATAATGACAATTATTCTTAGGTGGTTGCATTTTTGTTCATACCGTATAAACTCTGTTGTGTGATTTTTGTTTTTATTCTTTACCAGTTTTTTTACCTTATGAATTTTTTTATGTTGTTCTTATCAAGAAAGTGGAAATTCACATTAGAGTTTCAGTAGTGAAGAAAGAAATCTTCTAATGCAACCCAATATACATACTAACTCAAAGCTCTTTCTGATGTTAAAATGAAGTTTATCTGACAGCATGATGAAACTTCTTTTACTCATATTAATGCTATTGTTTCTTAATTGTAAACTGAAATTCTTTTTTTTTTTTTTTTTTTTTTTTTTGAACCTTCGTTTTGTTGCTGTAGCCGATTAGAGTAAAGTTATGGTTTGCTTTTTTTTTTTTTTTCTTTTTAACTTAAAGAAATGAAATCTTTAGTCATCCTTCTTGCTAATAGATACTTTTTTCCCTGGATAATAGTCTGAGTTGATATTTAGTATCTATTTCTTCTTTCTTTCTTTGGATCCCTACTCAATATTAACGTTTGAATTTACCATCCACATTTTCCTATTTTGTGGCATTCATTTTTATTGCAATTTGGCTTAAAAAAGGAAGACATCTTCCTATTCCCCTACTGATGCTGCTTTAGCTTATTGCCACGTACTTCTTATGACACCTAATAAGATCCATACATTGATTAAAGTAAGCCCAAGGGCATGGTTCAATAGGTCCGGCCTTAAGCTGCTCCAAATTGGAGTTTTCTGTAGCAAAGCCATCCATCATTGTTCATAAAAGTGACAAAGACACCATTCTTCTTCTACTCTACCTCCATGAAATAACAATGAGTGATAATTTCTCACTTCGATCACAATTTATTACAAGGCATGGGTGAGAAATTGCAATGAACATAGTAGAATATTCTCATCACAGTCCAATATGCATGATAGCTTCTGATCAAAACAAAAATGCACAATTCCAAGCCAATTGACACCCCACTAGCTTCAAATCACAATCTCCATACTACTGAAACTTCAGCAATGGCAATGGATGGCACCACAAATAGAAGTCTGGTTGCTCCACTTCAATACCTCACTCCTACTCATTCAAGGTTAATCACACGAAGTCAGCTTGGATTTGTCAATTCATGGCTGCAACGAATTGAAGGGCATTGTCAAGCTGTTAAAAGGATTCTATTGTATATCAAGGGGACTACATTATGGTCTTCGAATCACTTCTTAGTCCATCTCAAACCTGTACGGCTTCTCAGATGTAGACTGGGCAGGTTGCCCACTAACAAGGCGCTCTACCACCAGGTATTATTGCATATAACACGGTGCGAATTGCATTTCCTGGGTCTCAAAGAAACAACCTATTGTGGCTAGATCTAACAATGAGGGCGAATACACGTCACTAGCATCCACAGCTGTTGAACTCACCAAGATCTCTTACATACCATTTGATTTGATATAGGGTTTTTCCTTCAAAAAAAAAAAAACCCTCCCATGCATTTCTGTGACAACATCAGTTCTGTTTATCTCACAGCCAACCTAGCCATTCATGCCAAAACACATGGTTTGTGAAAAAGTGGCACTAGAAGCTCTAGCCACTCATTTCATAACTTCCTCAGATCAAGTGGCGGATATTTTTACAAAATCTCTCCCAAAGCAAGTATTTTACAACTTAAGAAACAAGCTAGGGATTGTGCTGTCACCACTCACTAGCTTGAGGGGGAGTGATGAAGATCAAGATCACTGGGTCCATGAATCCAATACTAGTGAAGATTTGGATCATTCAAGCGCAGCAACAGCAGTGCAGAAAAGAACGGTACAAACGCAGGATGTTAGCACGGTTGAGAAAATGGTATGATGTATCTCTTCAAGGATAATTAGGAGAGTCAACAGGAACTGAATTTTTTATGTAATTTACATGCGTAATTTCTAATTTCTGCAACAATATTTATAAACTCAGCTCAACAATATCTGTAATTTATATTCATTATGTTCTATTTCGGGTCATTACGACCTCACTACCATTCTTTAAAATCAGAAAGAAAAATGAAAAGAGGAAAAGAAACTTTTATAATAATTAATAATACCTCACTCGGCTATTTCTTCATAAAAGTATCCATATTCTACTACTTCATGGCCCAAGTATATACATTCAGCTTGTGCGGAAGCTCGTCGAAATTGGAACAACTTTGCCAGAATCTTTGAAACTTCAACCCCAACATATTTGTCGGTATAAATTTTCATTGTCTCAAGCACAGGGGCATTGGAGAGTATATATCTTATGAATTCCAAATTGAATGATGTGGTGAGGCCAATGATCTCCACTTTCTGGAGGTGACCTAACGAAAAATCAAACCGTGTTTCTGCACCCCAGAACTCAGCCTCTGTTCCAGGTAGATCATCCTTATCCATTTCATCCTCTCGTCCATGTGACCAATACTAGATTAAATAACAAATTCAGACACAAGAAATCATATCAGTATTGAACATTCATAGACAATAATAAAATCAAAATCAGTCATAACCATGCTTGAAATGCAATTTACCACGAATTTAAGTTCTTTCAAGTTTGGCGAGCTTCTCAATATGCATAAGGTGACTAAAAGCTCCTTTGGATCCATGTTTATGTCGATCTCAAGATACTTCAGATGCTCATATGGAGCTATAAGCTTCTCTGGTACATCGCCAAGACATAAAAACTAGCAAAAAGAGAATAAAATGAAATGAATATACGAGGGGCAGTGCACTAGAAAACCTTGTTTCAAACCTTGCAAAAGTGTCTCATGCATTCTAGATGATCAATGTATTTAAGTTATATCGAAAGTAAATGCATTCCATTTGACCTATAGGTCTTTTAGGCATGGAGTCCAAATTTCAAGCTCTGCACAGGCCACCAGTGTTTTCGATTCGGCTTGATGGCAGTGGTCGACCTTGGGTCTCTACATCGCCCCCACTTTATCAACTTTATGTGATGATTATTGCCTACCATCATGAGGTTGCAAAATGGACAATTTTACCAAAATTAGTGCAACTATTAGGTTTTCAAGCTCTTGATGGTTTATTAGGAGTTAGGACCACCTACAAAAATTGAGAGAGTGGAAACCTAGAGATCTATGATGGGACCTTAAATGCTGCAAATGGACATGTGAATAAGACCTTATGCCCACTGGACAGTATAATAGCTTTTATAAAAGCTATTACTGGATCATTTGAAAAAAGTTTACATGGTAAACATTCTTCAGATAACTGAAAACCCACAAAATGCATTATCATTACCTGTAGAAAATGGCCCTTCAACGCAAGTCTTTCAATCCCATGTGAATACTCAATAAACTGGATGAAACTGTTAGTGTTCACTGGTTCAAGATCTCCCCCGCATCTGCGGGGTAGATAGGAGGGGCGGTAATACTTACAAATAGACACATCAGTCAAAAGTGGACTACTTCCAAGTGAAAGATTTCGGAATATTCCCTCGACTGCCAAGTAACGGAGATTTGGAGCATGGATTTTGACACACCATATATACCTATAAGCTTTCAATGTCAGCCACTCTAGAAGAGGACATTTCGAAACCAGACATTCAGTAGCAGCTTCTGAAATGTCTACAGCAAGATTCAGGACCTTGAGATTGCGGAAACCTTTGAATGTTGGAGGTACTTTCAAATTGCAATTGAACAACTCCAAATGATGCAGGTTTTGGCAGTGGAAGATACTAGAAGGCACATCATAGCAATCTCCTTCACCTGCTATCATGAGGATTAATTTTTCAATCCCATTCCTTGATAGATGCGCGATCCAACGATCAATGTGACTACAACTTGGGACAAAACACATGCATGAAAACTTGAGAATTGGTCCAACGTGTTGGAGGAGAACTTGATCCACAACATGAGCATGCTCCATTTCTGATGCACCTTTCAACAAGCTAGCCTTATTGAATACTACATCAGGGATGCAAACCCACCTGTACCTCCAATTTTTTGACAATATGCTCATCCTAACTGCTTCTCTTATTGGCAGACGCATGAGGATCAAATTCATAACATCCTTAGGTAGATTGCTGATCACATCACCACTTCCATGCAAGGTAAGACCTGTTTGTTTCCTCCTCTTTAAAAAAAAAAAAAAAGTTTCAAAGAGAATATAATTGGAGAACAACATTGCCGTGTGCATACAGATATAAAACATTTGGGAGATCTGAGCCTTTCATCATTGCTCCCGTCAATAACATCATGACCCAAAAATCAAGATTTGTTAACCAGATGCATCGGTTATGTAAATTGAACACCAACCAATTGGTCATTTCTTTTCATCTCAAATCATTCATTTTCAAACACAAGGACGCACACAAGCAACTAGAGGAGTTGGACCAGCCTGATTTTCATCCATGTCATGCTGACATTAGGCAGGCCTACATGATGAATGGCTCAGATATTTCACCTCTGTTCTGAAATTACTATAATTGTATGGATATACCTCCATCGTGTACAAGACAGCCTCCACAGAGATTAGTAGCAGAGTAGAGATTGATAGAGAAACCCACTCTCAAAGCTTGGAACCCTTTATCTAATAATTGGGCCACCGCTATTAAGAAATTCTAGTAATCAGATGATCTTGAATATTTTGTTTCCAAGAATCAAATGCTTGCCCGATGCCTGTATCAGTTTTCTCTGTCTACCTGTATGTCAAATTGGGGATGATGAAGTGAAAATGTTAGAATTATAATAATGGTTCAAAATCGCAATCATGGCCACCATAATGGTCAACCCAGAATATTGAAAAAGGTTAACATCATATATCGTTGTACAACCATTAACAGTTAAAAAGCCAAGTGTTTCATCCCTAGGGTCCATCCTTCTAATTTATAAATTAATCAAGGGAAAATATCAAAACAGGACTCAAGTTTTATTCAGATTTCAAATCAGGACATAAAAAAACTTAAATTTCAAAACAGGACTTACGTTTTTCAAGTTTAGTTCAAATCAAGACATTCTATGAAAAGAGGATTGTCCGGTCACTTGCATCTTATTTTTTGAAAAAAATGTCCAAAACTCCCTTTGTAGAACCCATCCCTCCTCTCTCCATACCCTTTCTTCTTCCTCCTCTCATTCCCTCATCCCCACCTCTCTTTCGTCGGAGACCATCGGCGACTGCTAGGGGCGTGATTTCTTCCCTCTTATTTATTCTTCTTCCCTACCTCTTTCTTCATCTTATTCCCTTTCTCTTTAGACCATGCCACCTCCAAATTCCTCTAACAAAACACACCAAATACCCAAAGGAAGTTACAATTAAATACTCCTCCATCAAACACATTTGATCAGTAAATGTCTCCTTCCCTTGCATTAATAAATGCTTTTCTTTCATTGCATTTATGTAATGTAATAACTTGATATATGTTAAGGCTTCAGGTGTGGATTAGATAGACATGGGCATACAGACGGTGACTGGATGGGCAAACCAAAAGAAGGTTTTTCAACCTGGTAAAGAGGAAGAAGGGCAGAGCTATGGCCATTCCCTTACCTACTAAATACCATCCATACACCCAACACTACTGCCATCAACAACATCGGGGTCATAATCTCACCTATGCTGCTCCTCAACCTTCCTCATCCTAGAACTATTACAATGGCTATGATGGTGATAGCCATGGTTATACCATCGCCCAGCGCATTCTACCATCTTGGATGACAACAAGCGTGGCGATATGTCAAGGGTGATGAGATCCAAATACATGTTCTATGATTTGAAGTGAAGAATCATATAGAGATATGTTTATATATCTCCATTTCCTCCTCACCTTTTACACCCTTCTCCCCCTTCTTGTGTAAGCGAAATGGTGTATTTTCTGATGGGTTCAATGGCAGCCAATCAAGGATGAGAGGTGCAGATGACCGAATGGGAGGGAAGAAGGAGAAAAATGGTACAAAGAGGAGGGATGGGTTATGTTAAGGGTATTTTGGGCATTTTTGGATAGTATAAGAGGAAAGTTGCCGGAAAATCCTCTTTCTCACTAGATGTCCTGAATTGAAATGAAGATGGAAAACTTAAGCCCTCTTTTGAAATTTAAAATTTAGTTTGTCCTGATTTGAAATCTGGGAAAAACTTAAGCCCTATTTTGAAACTTTCCCATTTATCAATGAAGCTTATATATAAAATCCAAGCCACTCAATATAACTATCACCCTTTGTATTAGCTTTGTGAAAAATTTTTTCAACCAAGAGTTGGGCTCCGGTATATAAAGCATGCCACATGATTAGAATCTTTAACCTATTAAATACTGGAAGTCAGGATTCTAGCCATCTAGAGGAATCAGATTCATCAAAGATCATTCATTATATTTAGACGGTATTCCATTTAATGCAAGGTTGGAAAACTCCCTGAGTTCAGTCTTGACTCTCGCGAGTCATCTCGTTTTGACAGAGGACTACGTCAAATACAAGTTGTTTGCATTTTGAACCATTTGATAGGTAGATCCAACTTTAAACAAGTAATTTTTATTTTCAAGTAATCATACACAAGGTTTGGAGTCATCAAGCTAAAATAATGACTGGAATGTATTTTGGAACTTAGGGCCCTGTGTGGATGCACAAAAAAACATAATAATAAAATATTTTAGATAATATAATCTTTTATTTTCTAAAGAAAAAATCTTGTAGGTTTGGCAACCCAAGAAAAATAAGGAGAAAAGATTAGTATCTTTCGAGAAGCTCAATAATTTTTTCTATAGCTCTCCTATGTAGAAAATTTTCTACAATATAAAAATCGTTTAAAATGTAGTTTACGAAATGGTAAAGTCTTTACTTCAACAAATATACGGTGATGTATTTGTTACATGTGTAGTAAGGTAAAGGTAAAGTCCACATCAGAGTAAAGGTAAGGTAAAGTGAGAGGAAGTGCATGGTGAA
Source organism: Persea americana (assembly GCA_029852735.1). NCBI lineage: Eukaryota > Viridiplantae > Streptophyta > Magnoliopsida > Laurales > Lauraceae > Persea > Persea americana. The sequence continues at coordinate 34,353,866 of CM056818.1, forward strand.
GTAAAGTGAGTGTAAATTGTTACCTTTTATTTGACTTTACTCTATCACAATTTACGTAGCTTTTAGTGGCACGGGCCTTTACCACACTACTTATTCTTATAAACTTTTGGTCAAGTGATGATAGGTTAAATCTGGGTCATGTCATGTCATGTTTATTTACATGTGTGGTAAAGTAAAACTGAGGTAAATATGATATTATGGTAAAAGGTAAGGTGAAGTAAGGTGAGATAAAGTATTCGGTGAAGTAAAGTAGGGGTGAGAGATTGTGGTAATAAATTACTTATTCTTGAATTGACTTTGCTTTACCCAAAAAATTAAATAAAAAACACGTCTAATGGTGACAGTAGAGGAAAAAAAAAATCTCCTCTTTGTTACTGCCGTAGAGAATTTTGGGTTCTTCACTATGGTGGTGATTGTTGTTTGTGGGCAGAATCCCGAGCCTATTGCAGGGGTAAGGCCTATTTCATTCGCGGGGGCGGGGCGGGGGCGGCAACAATTGGTATCAAAGCAAACTACCCTCTTTGGATTCGGATTGGCTTATTCACAGGTAATTTGTTATCTTTCACTCGATCTCCTCCTTTCATTCATTCATTGCCAAATCCCCCAAATCCCATTGCAAAATCTCATTCTCACAGCCGAATAACTGAGAACTAAATCAAATCAATCAATCAAAACCCTAAACCCATCCTCGAATTCAAACTTCACCCCAACAACATGCATTAAACCTCTGTTACCACAGACAGTCCCCAATATCCCAAATCCGGAGAGAGAGAGAGAGAGAGAGAGAGTGAACGGCGTACGTACCTGACTTGTCCCTGCTACATTCGTAGGAGAACGAGAGAGACAAGATATAAATAAGAGGGTAGTAGGGCTGTTGTTCACTTCTGGCGGATGAAGGAGTAAAAGTAGTGAAAAGGGGTTGGTTCCTTTTCTTACTTGGAGCCCCCTCCCGTCGTAACCGAAAAAAAAAAATAGAAAGAGTGGAAGGAGGAGACGTGTTCTCAATTCTGAAACGAACGAAGCCAAGCCAACGTCTTGGGAAATTTTCAAAATTGCCCTCCCATTTCAAAAAAGAACACAAGAATATAAAACTTCAGTTTTTTTGCCAATAAATTTTCCAACAGCATAGACCAACTCCTACGGCGTCTAATGGCATAAGGCACCTGGTGGAGCCCACTTGGACCCTGCAAATCATGACAAAGGCCGGATCGAAAGATCCAAGTGGGGCTAGCTTATATATTGAATTTAAAGTCAATCTAATGCCTCCAATCCATTCATCCAGGGTCCACAAGCTTAACTGCTTTATATCAAGCAATAAAATCTACCCCTTATCCAATGGTTCATTCCATTCATATATATATATATATATAGGTCATACTAGATTTTGATAGATCTGAATGAAGTGGATCATTGGATGATCAATGACCAATTTTGTTGTTTTATATAATATAGCACTTAGATATAGCATCGAATATCCTGACTTTTTGCAATACTTGTTAGTTGACGAGCAAGATATTCTTAAGTCATTCAATGGGATAGCATAGGCATGGGGTTTTAATGGAGCTAGTTACGATAAAGATCTAGCTATATGATGTTAATGTTGTTATTCAATTTTATGCGGATGTATTTTCAAATTGAGTAATCGACAATATGGTCTTCACATCTTTCATTAGCCGGTAAAGGTCTTAATTAGTTGCAACATTATTTTTTTTTATCACAATTCTTGTTGGATCCTGTTAGGTGTTCTACATGTGATTTTATTGAAATGTTTCTGTTTTCTGTTTTTTGTGGAAGGTGGCATTGTTTAAATCTGATTCTCAATTCTTTCTACAATCTCTCCATTTTCCATGTATATGCATGTGTTGAGAGTATGTTTCCAGCATTCTCTCCCTGTTTTCTTTTCTTTTTCTTTGATAAACATGAAAAGTTTGAGAGTCTCTAGGCTTAGTATTGATGGGATGGATTTTTTTGTTTTCGTTGGGAGAACGGGAGAGACAAGATGTACTTAAGAGGGCAGTAGGGCTGTTGTTCACTTCTGGCTCATGAAGGAGTAAAAGAAGTGAAAAGGGGTTGGTTGCCTTTTCTATTTGGATTTTGGAGTCTCCTCCAGTCGTAAAAAAAAATAGAAAGAGTAGAAGAAGGAAGAAACGTGTTCTCAATTTTGAAACAAACGAAGCCAAGCCAAGCCTCCATGCATGTGAAAGGTGGGTGGCAACACAAGTAGTTGCAGGGGAGCCTACAGGTTCCATAAGATATTTTTTGTCTGTCTTTTAAGCTCTTGTACCACCCAAACACCCACTTACACTCTGCCTAAATAGCCAACCATCATTGCTATGGCAAGGGATTGAACTCTGCCTAAATAGCTAACCATCAATGCTACGGCTAAGGATTGAGCTCTACATGAATGAATAGCTAACCATTAGTGCTACTACAAGGGATCAAAGTTCGAATCCGTCGAACCTCATCATGCATCAATAACCTAATTATAAAATTAAGGGTTCTAAGTTCATAATTTTTCTTTACATTTTTTTTCCACGACGCGAAATGGTTGTGCTGCCTGGGGTGATTAAATTGGATTATGCACACCCATAAAAACTTGGCCCATGGTTGTGATTATGCCAAGCTGTTCATACTCATTCACATCTTTTTGAATTACCACTCACTGAATTGATTAGGAAAACTTTGGCGTACATCCAAATTTATCTAATAACTAGGATTTAAACTACTTTGAATTCCCCAAAATAGAACCTCTCTTGATGGAATGGTCTACATTTTTTCCAAAAGGTAAACTATAGGGAGACCTTTCAAGTCTTTACCCGGCTCATATGTACATCAGACATTTTATATGTCACTGGAGAAACAGAATTCCCGGAGCCGACCCCAACATAGTTGGGACAAGGCTTTGACGATGATGAGCCCACCTCAATTAGGGTTGAATTGGAAGGTCTTTTATACGAGAATGAGGACCGGCCAAATTTCAGTACAATCAAATGATCACAACGTTGTATTATTTAAGAGCCCAAGCTTATAAAGGATGAAAAATAGTCTACATAGGCATGAAAGGCTTGGCATTTTGTGGTAAGTTTAGTGCTTTTCCTTTGCTCTTTTCTTTCTGATTGGCACACTTGGCAGCAGTATGACCATATTCTTGGCATTCAAAATATTGAATTGGCTTAGATGTACCCTTAGATTTATTCCTTTCCGTTTTGGGTACAAACTTTCCTTTTGATGCTGCCTTGGATTCGTAGAATCCTTCTTTGTGAACGCCTTTTTATTTTTTCAGATCTTTTTAAATTTTCTAGCAAAGTATGCCTCAAATTTAGCATCATCCAGATCACTACTCGAATCACTGTTTTCAGATTCATCTACTGAGTTAAAGGACACAAGAGCTATGTCCTTCCCCTTTTTAGTTTGACGATGACTCGATTTAAAAGTCTGCAAATTGCTAACAACTTTTTCCACAATTAGGGAATTGAGATCCTAATGCTCCTCGAGGGCAACCACTTTTGGATGAAAACGTTCTGGGAATGACCTCAAGATTTTCTTGACAATTTTAGATTGAGGAATTGGTTCTCCCAGATTGAAGGAAGAGTTCACAATTTTACTCAATTTTGTATTGAATTCATCAAAAGTTTCTGATTCCTTCATTTTGATCGTCTAAGAGGCAGTGGTCAGATTCTGGAGTTTGGTTTGTTTTACAGTGTCCATTCCTTCATGAACAGTTTGAAGCAAATCCGAGGTTGTCTTGGTAGTCGGACAGGTAGAAATTCTATGGAAATCTGCAGGGGTGATTCCATTGTAAATAGCATTGATGACCTTGTTGTTGCAATTAGACATAGTCTTTTCATCAGCAGTCCATTGGGTTTTGGGTTTCTTAATAGTTTGCCCATCTACAATCACAATGGGATCAGCATACCACAACAGTGTCCCAAACTTGATCGTCTATAGCCCTGAGAAAAGCAATCATCCTTACTTTCCAGTAAGCATAATTGGTTTCGTCTAAGAGAGGGGGCTTGTTTGTAAACGTTCCTTCTCTATTGAAATCCATTAGAGACCGTTGTTAATTAGATCACACAGTGAATTAGTGCGACCTGCTTTGATACCAATTGAAAAATCTGGCCTTAATACAGGCTGAGGTCCCAACCAACAGATCTCTAGTAAATTTTAATCACCAATGATTAAACTAATAATTAATCCTAAATCCGATTAAAAACAATCAAACCACACAATGAGATGGACACATGATTTATACGTGGAAAACCCTACTCGGAAAAAAACCACGGGCCTTATCGTCTAGGCCAACATACAACTAAGCACTATATAAAAGAAAGTTACAAGCAACTCACAACCCTTCCTAGTCAAAACTCAACCTAGGGATTGCGTTGTCTTACCGACTGCTCGCTGTGCACCTTCACCGTGCTTGAAACGAACACCCCAAAGCCGTCTTCAAGGTGTCTCTACTTAAGAGGAGTAGAATGGAGCAACAATCCATAGCTTTGATCTTCAGCACTGTAAATGGTCGCCTTGGGGGAAGATAAATCTATCAAAGTTCTCTCTGGGGATTTTTCTATTAGAGAGGTGAAGTTGAATAGAGAGATAAATGCTATTTATAACCCTAAATTCGTTCATCAAGAGTTATAGTTTGATTAGAAATCAATAAGGTAACTTGAGAAAAAGTAGGAGAGAATTATGTGCTGTTTCTAATTTTCACACCTAGGTCTCCGCTCGAGTGGCCAAGCTTCTGTTTGGGCAACATCGGGATAGAATTATAATTGCTCGAGCGCATAGAGGGATGGGTCGAGCGAGGAAGGTTCTGTGAGGGTACGCTCGAGCGGGTAATGATCCGCTCGAACGACCACTCAAAAAGTTGTTTCGTTCTTGGGCAGTCCATACTAAGAAAAATCACACATATTTAGAATCCCGGTTTTGTCCGCTCCCCAATGAATTAGCCACATTGAAGTACCACTTATCCCAAAACCAATTGGTGATAGGAAACGACACAACAATAATTTTATGGTGAGGGCGAGGGCTCAACCACAATTATGACTGCTCAGGAGCGAGGGTGGACGTTGATCTCAACAATCCCTCCCTCAACGGCAAACCCGCCGTGACTCTTGCTGCGCAACTCATAAAACATGTTTTCCGTGACTCGAACACCCAACCTACTAGATTATGTTACTACATGTAGGATCTTACACCCTATTGAAGTACCACTTATCCTAAAACTAATTGGTGATAGGAAACGACACAATAATAGTTTTATGGTGAGGGCGAGGGCTCGACCACAATTATGACAACTCAGGAGCAAGGGTGGACGTTGTCCTCAACATCCAGACTCCAGCCACTCCCCCGCTCTCTAATACCCTTTTTCTTCTCCCTTCTAGCTCTTGCAAATATAGGTTGAGAGATAATGTTGAGAGAATGATGGAGGGAGAAGAATCATATATTTTTTTACTCCAAGATCAAAGAATAAGAGACAAATTTGATTGATTCTGCTTGCTCAAGTTCTTTTTAGTGTAAGTGATTTTTATAAAAAAAAAATCTAGCATCTTTGATATGTTATGATTGGGGACAGTATATCATATGCTTAGATCTAGAGATTGAAAATTAAAGAGATGAATTAGAGTCGAGAGAAATTACACAATTTTAAGGTCACTTGCATCTTTCCCTACTCTGAGAAGAGAGGAGAACTACACCACTCATATTTTCAATGCTTAGACGATTGTCTAGTTTTTAGATCTTTGGTACATGATTTCCAATTTTATTTTTCCACCATTCTTATTTTTTATTTTTAGTTATATGTTTGATTGCTTATGCATGGGTTTTTCTAATTTAGTAGAAACTTTCTATTTTTGTTTTTGCATAGTCTATGGTTGGAAAGTGTGTTTGGGCATGCATCATAATTTAGAATTGCATTGTAATATGATTTTTTTTTTCTAAAAATATAGTGATCAAGGACTGATTTTAATGCATAATTTGGATCTAGCATAGGTTATATGCTTGAATAATGGGAAAAAAAAAAAAAAAAAAAAAAAAAAAACAAGCACTGCTGCAAACTGATTTAGACTGTTTCTCCCAAAAATTCGTGAATTGAAAACCAGTCAAACAAAGGAGTTTTGCCTTGAAACTTAGCAAAAATAAAGTAAGGACTGAGGAATTTTAAACCCCAAAATGTCAGCCAAAAATATCTTCGGGAGCCGTGTTAAAATGAGACTTAAAAAGGGGTACCCAGCAAGGTTGAGTCAGGTTTTCAGCAACATACATGTTCAACTAGCCATGTTTTGGAACCCATAGCTTTTTCATTTTAAAAGTTTTTTCAGTTCTCTCTTTTTTTCTTTATTTTTGGAATTATCCATCATCCAAGTCCATCATCCAAGTTTTGAATCCATCCATTAGATTTAGGTTTAGGGCATCTTAGGTAGGTCGTGCAATCCAACAAATTTGGGCTTGTGCAATAGTTTCCGAACTTAATTTTTTGTTTACAACATGCATCATATAATTGGAAACATCTCTTGCGTTGTTTGCATTGAGGGCCCCATAAGTCATTCATATTTGCATAAAATTTAATTTTGGTAAGTAGGATCTAATTTAGGAATTTTTTATTTTTCTTATATTAAATTGGTTGGTTTAATGTGTTTGCTAATTTTACGGGTTTTAGTGAACTTGGAATTGTTTAGCCTAGGGTTTTCTAATTTTAGGTTGATTTTATTATTTGGAAAGTTTTAATAATTAATTCTCAGAATTTGGATAATTTTGTGTGATTTATTTAGTTTCTTAATTAAGGTAGATTTAGTTTCTATTTAGGACGGGCTAAAGTTACAAGGTTTCTGTAACACCCTGCCCCGAGTTAATTAAGATTAACTCTAAGTCATCGGGATTAATGCTAATTCAACATGTTTTATGAAATTAATGTTGATTAATGGCTAAATGGATAAGAATTTGGCTCAAGTGGTCAAATTGAACTTAATGAAAAGAATAGTGAAAGTTCTGAATGGATTTGAAATGGTTTTAGGCTAAACCATGCAATGTAAGGACTTTTTCGTAAATACGAAATTACACGTATTTCGTCGAATACGGAAACTCTTGATATTTACACGTATATCTTGAGGAGTACGTTAACTTTCGTAAATGTATTGTTTCCATCCGACGTGAATTGATTCAAATGACCTATCAGTTGACTTGAATTGTAATTAGAGGAAATAAGAGGGGGTTAAATGCAATTTAGGGCTTATAAGATGAGGATGAACTAATTTGAGTTCATTCCTTCATCCCAGCCGGCTTCTCCTTCTCTTTCTCTTCTTTCTTTTTCTTTCGTTCCTCTTGGGTTCCATCAAGGTGTGTGTGATTTGGAGAATTGACAAGTGCTCGTGAAGAGGGACTCCATCTTCACCATTCTTTTCTTCATCTCTTTTCTTACTCTCTTGGAGTTCAAACTTGAGAAGATCTCAAGATTTCCACCAAGAAGCTACAAGTAAGTGTTGAGTTGAATTCAGCACTTCCATGGTTTCAGTATTGAGTTATGGCTCAAAGAATTCACAAGAATTCTGTTTTGTGGATTGATTTTGGGTTTTAGGTTCAAAAGGAGGTTTGACTTGAGGAATTCAGCTTGGATTCAAGCTAGACAAGGGAATTCTTGCTAAGAAGTTTCCAAACAAGGCAAGTATACTCAATTACATTGATTTCACTTGTTAAGTGAATTGTTAGAACTCAAGAAGTTCAGTTACAGAAAATTCGGTTCAGAATTTTCTGAACTTCTGGGCGCAATTCGGTCAGCCGCTAGGCTGACCGACACCTAACCGAGAGCTGACCGACATAGGTCGGCTAGCCGAAATTGTAAGTTCGGCTAGCCGCGGGTTGACCGCAAGGTGACCGAAAATCTTGTCAGGGTTTTCCATCAGAAGTTTAGCTTCTGGAAAACGAACCGTGAGCTGACCGAAGAAATTCGGCTAACCGAAATTTGAATTTCGGCCAGCCGAGTGGGTGACCGCATAGGTGACCGAATTGGGCAAATTGTCCTGGAAATTGAGAAATTCTGGAAAGCTGACCGAATGCGGTTCGGTCAGCCGAAACCCCTAAGGCGGCTAACCACTAGGTAACCGACGAGGTGACCGAAATTGAGGGAATATCAGAATTGATTTCTGATAATTTCCTAAACCTTCATGGGTGTTAGCTAAACTTATTTGAATGTAAATTTCACTAAAAAGTGATGTCACCTACAATAACACCTACATTGCATAATGAACGTTTCACCCGAATGTTGTTTTAGGAAATTTACTTGTTTATGACTTGAGTTGGTTTGTCCTCTCTCGTCTATTACTGTTATGCTCCTTGTTGAGCTGTCATTGAATAATGTATTGAATTAATACAATGAAATGCAATGCAATGAAACGAAAAGAACTGAAATGAACAAACATTGTAATGTGTAAAAGATTAAGTCTGCTGCAGTAGATGGAGCGTTCCGGAGCTCCGTGGTGATGCCGGCGATCTCTGATCAAGACACTGGTAAATCCCACACATTTGATAAGCCACCTAATAAAGTGTATACATGAATTGCATGCTCTCTTCAGGGGAGAACTACATGAATTGCATGCTCTCTTCAGGGGAGAACTACATGAATTGAATGCTTCCTTCAGGGAAGACATATATGAATTGAATTGAATTGAATTGAATTGAGTTGAATATAATTATTATACATTGGAACCAATTTGCTAACATGCGATTATCATAGAATTGTGTATACATTGTTGAACCGTCGTGTTCACAGTGTTATTGATGACATTACAGGCCCAGTTGGCCGTTCCAGTGGTTCCGAGACCACGCCGCCAGCGGAGGAGACCAATCCGGTTCCCTCAGGAGGATTGAACGAATGGATATAAATCGGAGGCGACCGGTTTAGAAAATTTTGGGAACATTTTGAATAGATTCATTTTGTTGTAAACAGTAATCACATGCATTGTAATTGAATATGCATGGGTGATTTAAATAGGAAATGAAATGTATAAGTGAACTTTACTTTCTGTAAAGAATTTGTACATATTAAAGTTGAATGTCAATGTATGTATATATTCCGCAAATTAATGTACATTTGACAGGTATATGTAAGATCCCTTGTGAATCTCGTATTGACTTCAGTGATGCGAGGTTTACGGGAGTAAGTATGGCATCGCGACTCGGGGTTTGGCCGAGGTAACCCTATTCTCGGGCACGGGTCGTGACAGTTTCTTAAACAACATTGCTCCATGTGGATTTAATTGGTCTCACTAGTTATTACTACAGTCGTACGCTTGCACTTGGGGTTGTTGATCAAGTTTTTAATGTCGTTGTAGGGGAACGCTAGTAAAGGTAACTCTCCTATTTAGAATTGTGCATTACTTTCGGCATCGGTTTAGAAATAGGAGGTGCATGCATGGATTGTTAAAACCGCCCTAATTGGAGTAGGAAAGTGCATGGAATGCTAGAAACTCACTTCATTGATTTTTAGAAAACCTAAAAGTTACTAGAGCCTCCCAACTTGCTTGTTTTTGGTAGAAACTCTAAAGGAAGGAAAGTCCACTCAATGTTACACCAATTGCGCTCCTTGATCACCTCAGTGTCTTGGCAAGTCTTGTGCCACGAAAAGGGAAACAAGTCTCTTGTTTGAGGAAAGTGGATTTTAAATGGGACCCTTGCCCAGCACGTCGTGTGACCCCACCACTTACCCAGGGGGCTTACATGGCTGAGTTGGTTTTATAGGTCCACGTTGGAGGCCTAGGTGTACTCTACAACCTTAAAAGTGATTAGGTGTTTTGTTCTAGTTTAGTGATTAGGTGTTTTGTTCTAGTTTAGTTTAGTTTATTTATTTTCACCAGTTTAAAAAAAATGGCCACCCTTCCCGCTTGATTCTATTATTGAACCATGTTCCAAGAAAGTGCATCGCAAATCAAGAGGTTGCTTGAAAATCTCAATTTCTCAACATCTCTTGGTTCATCTAAGAACGCCATGGAATATGAAAAATGTGAGAATTCGAGTGGGACCAAACCGGCTAAAAAGAGCTTACATGATTACCTACAACCAAATTGGCAAGTAACTAGCAAAACCCCGTGCTATGCACGGACCACAAAACCACCAAATGTATAGACTTATACGAATTATTTTTATTAAATTTAATAAGTAATAAATTGTAAAGTCTATACGAATTATTTTTATTAAATTCAATAAGTAATAAACTGTTGAGTCCTTTCTTTTGTTGCTAATTTGATCTTTATGTGTTTTTCCAGATGTTTTATTCTTTACGTGAGGCGTAGATAGAGTTTGATGAAGCCCGAGCACTTGTAAAAAAATAAATAAATAAAAGACATAGTCACAATAAAACAACAGAAAAAAGCAAGTAAATGTAATTTCAATAATGCGGGGTTCACTATATACACATTCGTATGAATTATACAAATTAAAAGGCACTGAAATCAACTTTTGAAACGGTTACGTTAACCTCTAGAAACCCTAAATATGTACAAATTAGAACTCAGACAATATCAAATAAAACAATCATGCCGACTATTTGAAACTCCATATTTCAAGTGCTTCTCGGTGGAACTCTAGGCAATTAAAAACTATGTTAATAATTAATAAATCATTATGTTAATGGTAAATAACCCATTGAAAATATCCTAGTAGTCATCATAAGAGGACATTTTTACCTAGAATATGGAGATCGACTTTCATATGTTGTTGTTGTTGTTCAGTCCATCCTCTAAATCTTCTAAAGCCTTTATTGTTGTAAGGTTGAACTCAATATCTTCCAAAATTTCTCCTAATTCTCTCAAGTCTATGAAATTAGTCTTGAGCTTAGCATGGATGTCTTGTATCGGCCAAGGAGGTCGTAGAGTGCTTACTATGAAATGTATCGGATTTGCAATATTTGGTTCAAATCCTCTTCTTTTGAGATCGTGGAACAATTGTTCCTTGTTTAGTGAATGTTCCTTAACACCTATTCCTTTAACCGTTTTCGCTCTCCTAAACTGTATCCATAAGGAATGAATATATTTTTCAAATGACTATAATAGGTCGACAAACTCCACTACATGCCACGGACGCAAGATTTCAAATATCCTCCTTTTTGCAGCATTCCAAGTCAGTGGCAATGGTTCAACAATTTTTATCATTATATATCTTTCAAGAATGAAGTTTCTACACAAACTCAGCCACTGAGCTAGTTTTATTTTGCGAGAACCATGCTTTGCTATTGGGGTGCCATTTTCAAATGGTTTATGTTCGAACTCATTTGTCCATTCTCTAACACGTAGAGAGTCTCTGCCACGACAATATTTGAGAGGTGTACTCATCTTATCTGGGTTAGAGTTGAAAAATTAAATTATCAATTGTAATTTAAAGGAAAGCAATAACAGATCAATCAAATTAGTAATAATATATTAAGCGAGCTAATAAATTGTCACACATTATAAAGTACTTGTAAAATAAACATAATGAAAAATAAGCATCCGCAGAATAAATAACATTAACGACAATTGAAGAACAATTCAATGAAACTTTTTCCTGATGTATTTATACATTAAATTCACCAAATATCAAAGCTCATAACAAATTTTAATGGGAGATATCGTTGAAGACTTCCCTGTACACAACATTTTTGGTGATATCATTTGGCATCTCTTGTTTATTGATCAACAGCATCTTCAAACTTGACGGAGATGTAACACGCGACAGAGCTACATATAGCTGGCCATGTGAAAACACTGGACTTGGGAGGTAGACACCCACATTTTTCGGGTTCGTTATTGACTCTTATTTATGGTCATTGCAAATGTCAACTTGATAGGAAACTTTTTTCTTTTCAATGCGAATGGTGTATCACAAGATGTCGGTATTAGGTAAATACGACTTATCAATACAGTTTCTCCAATGCGGAACTTTGATATGACTTTAGCTTGTATGACTTTGTCTCCCATCTTGTCAACAATCAATTGGGTACCATTGCACAATCCCAAACATTGATTCAAGCTTCTCAATAACATTAGCAGAGCTCCAACTTTTAACTTCAGAGTATGACTTAATAATCCTGGTAAGTCCAAAGAATTCAGAAACTTTGGAGGGTGCAAAACATGATCATTAGATTCTCCTGATGTAGGACATAGCTTTTCTGTATTATAAAATACTCACCCTCCTCCTGGTATCATCGATAACATCAGTGAGTTTAGATGGTCGACATCGCTGTTTTTTAGGGCCAGTATTCCATGCTCATTTAAGTACGACAAATCATTGTATTTGTTAATTAGTTCAAGATAAGTTGATTCAATCAACTGCTGTACTCCCCTTTCATCATTTCATATGAGAAACCCATCTGGGATTTTTATCCAGTTTATATCATAATCGTTTCCGAAAGATGTCCCGGATACCTTTCCCTTGCCAACCATCTTAATCCACTCCGTAAAATCATGTGACCGAAATCTTAAAGTTTCAGAGACATTGTTTGCCGAACACGCATATTTATCTTCAGATGTAAAACCTGACAATATTTCTAAATACTCGACTTCAGTAATGAAGCTCCAACTATTTGTTCACATTCCCCCTTTGTTATAATCGGCAGTATTTGTCTAAAATCTCCCCCAAGTACAAATAATTTTCCTCCAAGTACCTTCTCTGAGGAACAGCTACTTGCATTTTCCATAACATCTCTGAATGTTCGATCAACGGCGTCAAAAGCGTAGCGACTCAACATTGGAGCTTCATCCCATAAGATTTTTTTTTACCTGACCTTTGCTATTAAAGTCCTCCATAAATACGTCTTTCCAGTTCCTCCACTACCATAAACAAAGAAGAGACCCCCTAGTTGTCTCGTGTACGCATCCATTATCGTGCTGAAGACCTTCTTTTGATAATCATTTAAGCCAACATGTAACGATTCAAACAAATGGCTTTCAGCAGTGCTATCATAATCGAGTTCTTCCATTATGAGTCTATTTGTAACGAATTGGCCCAACCGAGAATATGGCAGCGGCATAGGAGGGAATTCTGTCAATGATCTGTCATTCCTATTCAGTATATGCTCGATATCCAACAACCCTAAATTTCTTAATTCACTTTCATCAAGACATGTATCTCTGTCTCCAAGCTATCTCCTCGTTCGATTTTGTAAATCATCTGTGAGGTCCACCCAGTGTTTTTACCACAATTCCATCGGATTTGTAATTTCTGAGAACATTAGCATTGAACAGAACATGTTTCTGAGTTGGGAACCTGTGGCCCATGTTGAGGCTTTGCCAAGTGCTTCATGCCATTCACCATCATATTCAAGTAAGCCAAGTGCAAAGCATGCTGATTTGTAAGTTGGGTGAACCACTTCGCCAACGATTCTTATATCCTCATAGCTTTTTGCCTCCCGAACTTTGTTAAGTAGGATACCCAGATAATGACGTTCTCCCAAGTTTGGATGTGCATAAGCAAGCCTACCAATACTAATACGTTGTTTTCACATTGTTCACTGTTTTTGCTTTGCGTTCCAGACCCACCACTTTGTTGGGAACTCAACGTATGTAAATTCATTGGCATTCGGGTGGTTTATATTGGCTTCAAACCATTTGGTGAACATGTGTCATGAATGCCATCCCGATTAATCACGGACTCAACATCATCCGTGTCCCTAAACACAACAAACTGTTCTCCTGGTAGATGATATTGTAACCTTTGCACCGAGGGATATTGTTTTTGCAAGCAGAACTCCAATATTCTCCAGCATGCTTCAATCGATGATATGTATCGACCGTCTTGAAATTGCTTGATCTCATTCACACATCTATACATACATTCTCCATTGTTATTAGGTTGTACAATATTATCATCGATCACAATCGTCGCACGATCTGAACCCATATGAATGTACTTGTATAAGTACTTAATGACCTTGCTGTGGGCACACCACTCAATATTTATTTGTGAATCATATCTTACAATGAGATCACGATTATATGGAACAACACATCGGTTATCGACATCAAAATCATTGATTCTATACGTCATGTTATTATTTTGACGTCTGTACACCACGAATCCATTCTCTGCTATTGTTCGTTGCACTGACAAATGGTTTTGGATATCCTTTCGAGCACTTTCCATTTACCATACATGGAGTATTAATATTTTGATAACCACATGGCCCGTGTAACATGCATCTCATCACAGTCACGAATGCCAATGGATATTCCACCTCACTTGGGATTTCCGCCGAAATAATGTCATTAATCTCTTCTGGTAACTGTGGTTTGTCTTCACCAGTCAAAGTGAGGATGATGTGAGCATGCGGTAATCCTCGCTTTTGAAACTCAATCACCCGAATATCTGTTTAGGTTAGGGTGGTTTTCATAATTAATAGAATGTTTCAAAATCATTCGAACGCAGTAATATAATTAATAAAATTAAGAATAGATATTGAAGTTACTGTATGCTGAGACTTGAGTTTGTGTATCTGCAATTACTCTGCCGAAAAAATTATATTTTTTAGGTCCTCCATTAGTTGTTTCAGCCTAATATGCAATACCCTTACAACTATATCTAGCTTGTCCTCAATGCGTTGACCAGGGAATCGTGATAGTTGTTGCTGAATCTCTGGCCAACTTGGGTTACACGTGAACGTTATAAATAGATCGGGGAATCCAATCGTATGACAAATCGCCATAGCATCCTGATAATGTTGAATCATGTTCCTTAGACCACCAGTGAATGATGAATGAATAATGTAGCGCATACCAGCTATAGTCGCATCCGTATTACAAGCGTTGACCGCATCATGTAAAACCTTATACAAATCTGCACTCAAAGCATTTTGATTGTTCCTGATGAAAGTAAGCCTTTCATGCTCTATTGCCGCGTAGCAATCAACCACAAACTATTGGAACAGTCGGCCACCCAGAAGCAAAGACGTGCCTTTGCCATCCTGAGACATCAGTCTAAATGCATAGAACTCTCTGATCGATACACCCTCATGCATATAGTTTGACCCAGGTGCGAACTGTATACACTTGTTCCATCCATCAGTCCCATATGGAAAAAGCAATGGGTATTGGAGCGGCATGTATGAAGGGTGGGTTTCATTAATCCTCTGGAGATTTCTATCTAACTTTCAAACTATGATGTCACAATTTCTTGTGATTTCAGACTCATCTCCGACAATGATGGCTGCAACCTCATTTGTTGTTGGTCTTGCGTACCGTTTGTGAAAATTTGATCCACTTATTCGGAAAACATATGAGCCTCTTCCATCGAGCACAGTGTGATCAATTTTCCCACCCATTGATGTGAAGAACAACATCGAATTGTATGTTCTTATTTTCTCCTTGAATCTAGATTGAAGGAGTTGATTATGTAGAAATTCAGGTGTGGTTGGTAGTAGTGGCAGCATCACATTTCTTCCATGACAGCACAGGTTAAACTTTGGTCTTGAAATTGGACTGTCTCTGATTTTTTCTTTAAGCCACATAATAACTCTATAGTGAGAGCATATTGCAACTCTGGAACCAAAGCTCCAATGCGTGGAGATATTTTTCTCCTCGAGCAGAAGACAATATTATTTCCTGAAATGAATTTATTTTGTAAGCCTTTAAAAACTTAGTATTATCGGGTAATAATAGTGTGTAGTTAAAAGAATATTAATTACTTGATGTTGAAGCCATTATGTTGCCCGGCATCCCATTGGAATGGCCATCATGTTGCCGCTTTAAACGCAAGATTGTGGATCTTACACGTATTGCCTTCCTTTGCATGATTCTTGTACTATCCCCTGGTTGCTCTTGTTCGTGTCGGGTCAAGTGACTAATTTGACTCACATTATGTGTATTTGCAACTAGATTTGAGTGGTCACAAGTGTTTATTATTTTTGTAGATATAATAAGGTATGATATCGATCGAGTTATGTAGATGTTGAAGACATATATATTTACCGATTCTTGTATGCATGAAATGGTAGTCATTGTGAGAATAGGTGGCTTCTTGCATATCCTCGAGATGCTGAGGTCGTCTACAACGTAAACTCGATAACCTTAAGAATCGAGTTTCCTTTTGAATTTGTAAGAGTCGATTTCTAAACCGAAGATAATTATATTCTGGATTGCGTAAGATAAGCAATCGTCTTATAGCAACCAACCGAGCCATCTTATATTTGATTTTTTTTTTACGAACTTATACACTTGGAAGTGTATCCATCCTGAACATATATAATTTCAAACTTTTTATTAGACTGGATAGATAGGTATTGCTTTTATTGCATAAGTAATCCTACCTATTTGAATCCATCGATCCTGTAAAATTAATTTGTTCGCCAGATTGCACAGGTTTTATTTTGTTAAATGATGTTTGTGTATTTGGGTAATTTTTTTAATTTATCAAATAATTTTTAGTTATTTTATATCATTGCCCTTTTTGTAAGAGCGTGTTTCACCTACATGTACTGCCATTAAAGTTCATTTTGACAATATTGTGTAATATATCTTTTTTTTATTATTCTTTTTTGGGTTTTACCTAATTTGGGGTTTTCTCCTTTTATTTTGTTTCCTTTTTTTTTATTTGTTTAACTTAGATATGGTACTTATATATTTTTTTATGTTCATTTTCGCTGAAAAGTCTTTTTTTATTTAATTATTTATCTTTTCTTTTATCGAGTCATTAAACTTATGAAATCCCTTGCTATATAGGGACCCAATGCTACATATTCGTACTTAGAAATGTATGACAAATATATAAATTATACTCATATAATAGTGTCAATGAGTTACATACCACAATAAAAAGGCTTGATAACATCACTTATATAATGAAAATAACCAAATGCTAATACTATAGATTATGTCTGAAAAAAAGTCAATTAAAAAAAATTAACGAGGAGTTATCTACCTAAAGCCCTAACTGCATTTGAAATTTGTTTAATCCAGGCCCTGGTCCATATGTGAAGATAGTTCTTTATTTTTTTTTTTGTTTTTCCCGAGCGAAGCTTCTGTTTGAAGATAGCTAAATAAAATTTGGTCTTCTTTAAAATAAAAAATTTATTGAATAAAGGATTTCAGAAAATAAATTACTGGGCCTAATATTAGGCTCTGGTCTCTAATTCATCACAGGCTTGCAGTTAAACCTAGTACCCATATTCCTTAATTTGTTTAAGTTGGCAAGGCATTAAATCCTATGTCATTTTTAGTTTACGAACAATAATTATTTCATTTTGGTTGTTGCTTTCTTTTTACTCTGTTTAGGCTGGTTGTTATTTTTTGGCGATGCTAACATGTAATTCAACATGAAAACATACAAAATACTAAATACCTCAGTGTGAAAAAACAAAATATGTTGAAAAAAAAACCAAAGACACATCATGATCTATAAGATGTAACAAACCGTCATAATTTGATTTCAAAAATACCAATAAGATGTGGTTGAAATTGGACAACATCTAGAAAACCAAACTTGTTGAAAAATATGTAATATAACTCGTTTATGCTTTAACATATGATAAGATACCCAAAGACACATGATCCATAAGATGTGACAAATCTTCATAATTTGATTTCAGCCAACATAGAATTACTAATTATCTTAATGAGAATCCTTAGAGCTTCTTCAACATATTCGGGTTTGTGTTCCAGTTACGTCACCCAAAAGAACTATATTCCTGCTCAGAATAAGAAACGCGTTACACTCTTGAGAAAGTTATGATCATGAACCTTCAGATTTTTTCTATTCAAACCATCCTTTTTTTTTTAATATAGAAATACAGTATGTGGGCCCACCTTTATTCATCCATCTTTTAATTTTTATCATCATTCAATTATAAGTATGGACTAATTCTGGCCTGACTTGAATATTTAATTTGGGCCTGATTTGGACTGCTTTTCTGGCCTGAGTTAGACCTAGAATTCTGGCCTGATTTTGTGCCAAAAATCTGGCCTGAATTAGACCCAATATATTGTATGAATTAGACCAAAATCTTGCCTGCTTTAGACCAAAAACCAGTCCTGGTTTAGAGTCAATATTCTGTCTTGAATTAGACCCAAAATATGGCTTTATTTATGCCCCAAAATCTGTCCTGGTTTAGACCCAATAGTCTATTTTGAAATAGACCAAAAATCTGACATGGTTTACACCAAAAAATCTTGGCTGGTTTAGACCCAATATTCTGTCTTTAACTAGAGCAATTACAATTCCAAATTGTATACAACATATAATCTGAACTGGTTTAGAATTATAAGCATAGACTAATTATGGCCTGATTTGAATCTGTAATCCTGACCTGATGTGGACTGCCCTTCCAGTCTGAGTTAGACCCAAAATTTGGCCCGGTTTTTTATCCAAAATCTGGCCTAAATTAGACCCAATATCTTATCTTGAATTACACCCAAATTTGGCCTGATTTATACCCAAAAGCTTAGCCTGGTTTATACACAATATTCTGTCCTGAATTAGAAGTAAAATATGGCCTTATTTATGCCCCAAAAATCTTGGCCTGAGTTATACCTAATATTCGAGTCCGGATCCCCTGTTTGATAATGAAGCAGGGGATCCCTCTTTGGACCTATCCAAATTCGCCACATATGCCACTAAGCCACGTCAGCCTATTCATTCATTTAACATTCGGCACTTCCATTTAGCATGTGGTTTTATTTAAAATAAACACCTCTACTTGGGGGTTTTTTCATAAATAAGAAAACATTCTTCCCCAATCAGATGACCAATGAGAACCCGAGTTCTCTCCTTCCTGAAAGGGCAATTCCTCTTCAACCCAATCAACCTCATCTTGGTTCTCTGGATTAGGGTTCTAGCCATCTAACAACCAAGTTTGACCAGTTTGAAATGATCCTCTTAATATGAGCATAAAATCTCAGCATACATCCACGAGTTCAAGATAAATGCTTATGCACCAAAGGAGAGAATCCTCCATTGTAGGGAAAGATGCTGGAGGAGGAGGAGGAGGTGGGAGTTGTATGTCCAAAATGGCTGGGCCAGTGCTGCCGTTGGTGACTCTGTTCCGCTTTTGGGCACACAGGTCCAAGAAAGGGCCAGACGTGCCCGTCTTCTTGATGCCTAAGCCATTGTTTCTCCACGACTTCGCTGTGGCCAGCTAGGGATGAGGCCAGCCGACACGATGATTGGGGCGGCCGCCCGTGAGGTCTGATACCTCCAAGTTCTCGAGGGTCAGGGTGATACCGAGGTATGCAACGAGTGAGTCGGAGATTAGGTGGTTCGAGGTGCTAGATTCACCTTCACACCATCAACGAGTGGGACGAGAAGGATGGGAACGCCATGGCGGCGGCTTGGGATGAAGAACCTTTTAGGAAAGGAAAACTAGGGTTCTACTCCATCTGATTTGGGAATAAGATTCTTCTTCTTTATGAAAAACCCCCTAGTAGAGGTCTTTATTTTAAATAAAACCACATGTTAAATGGAAGGGCTGAATGTTAAATGAATAGGCTGACGTGGCTTAGTGGCATATGTGGCGAATTTGGATAGGTCCAAACAGGGATCCCCTGTTTCAACGAAACAGGAGATCCGAACTCCTAATATTCTGTCTTGAAATAACAGGAGATCCGAACTCCTAATATTATGTCTTGAAATAGACCCAAAATCTGTCATGATTTACACAAAAAAGGTCAGGCCTGGCATAGACCCAATATTCTATCTTGAATTAGATCCAAAATATGGCCTTATGTTCAGGGTAAGGTAGAATCTAGATTTATTCTTTGCTCAGATAAACTCAACACATTTGTTGAAAACCCAACATATTTAATGTTTTGAATGAATTGGGGTTATTGGTTTAGTTTTTAGCCAATTCACTGAAAGTAAATCCTATTTTTAGCCTCTATCTTTTAATTTCGTAGAATATATCTGAAAAAAAAGTCAGTAAATAAATAAAAAAATTAGTGCGGAATTATTTACCTAAACCCCTAACTGCATTTGAAATTTGTTTAGCGAAGCTTGTGTTTGAAGATAGCTCAATAAAATGTGATCTTCTTTAAAAGAAAAATATATTAAATAAAGAATTTCAAAATATAAATTACCGGACCTAGTATTAGGCTTTGGTCTCTAATTCATCAAATGCTTGTAGTTAGATGTAGTACCCAATTCATTAAGTTGTTTAAGTTGAAAAGGCATTAAATCCTATGTCAATTTTAGTTTATGAACAATAATTAATGGATTTTGGTTGTTCCTTTACTTTTTACTTTATTTAGGCTGGTTGTTCTTCTTTGGAGATGCTAACATATAATTCAAGATGAACAAATACAAAGTATTAAATACCTCAGTGTGAATCTTCTGAGCTTCTTCAATATACTTTTTCTTTATTAAGTCAAGCGCTGCATCCTGTGAGTCATTAAAGAAAGAAGAATCATAAAAAAAAAAAAGAAAAAAAAAAGAAGATATAAGCATCTAGCAACCCAAACTTTTTGAAGAAATATGTAATATAACTCGTTTATGCTTCAACATATGATAAGATGGCCAAAGACACATGATCCATAAGATGTGACAAATCTTCGTAAGCCAATCGATTTTTTCCAATTTTTGTAGTTGAACTGAACCCATATCTCAAATCAAATCATTTTCCTATTTTCTTTATATTGTGAAGAGCTCGTTTGGTTGAATGAAATGGCATTTCTAGGATCTCTTTGTTTCTGTAACGATTTTTGTTGTTAACCCAATTTTCAAAATTATTCTCATTTTGTAGTAAATAATTTGACTCATTTTGTCGTAAATAAATGATTTTATTTTAGTCTTTTTTGGCTCATCTTTTCGTAAAATATAAGAAAAAATAGAAATATATTTTTATACTATTTTTTCTAACAGTATATCCTTTTAACTTTGAATACTAATTTCAAAGTTTATTTCGTTAATTGTTTGGCTAGTTGTTCAGACTCAATTAATTCCAAATTAATAAAAGATATGCGAGACACGGATCCTTAAGCTCAAAATGGTAAGAGCGTTCAAAACTGGTATTTGGGAGGTTGGTGGTTCGAATCCACCAGGATCCACTAATAACGTTACGTTATATTAGATTAAGATGATGTTAGTAATTTAATGTTGGGTAACACACACTATTGATTCTTAACACCTCCTACCACTGTGTAATTTTCAAAATTTTATTAGATAAGGTCGGCATTGTAACATCTTATCATTTACTTAAATTGCTGATTTGATATGCTTGTATGTCCAACTGTGCATCACATGGGTACTTTTAGCTATTTTATGTGATTGGCAGACCTACTTGACAGCAAATGCACTTAGACTACTCCACCTGGCGGAGAGAAGGGGAGTCGGTGTCGGGATTCCCGTGAAAGTGATGCGTCCTCTTTAGATTATAGTTTTCTCACTTTGACGGTGGGGAGTTATTTTACTTGTTATCAGCTAATGGGAGGTGTGGCGTATAGTTGTTACGCGTCCCCTCTCTCTCTCTCAACAATGGCAGCAGAACCCTCTCCTTCCTCTTCTTTTTCTTCCTCCTCTTCTCCTTCATCTTCATCTCATCCGCCATCTCTTTCTCTCTCTAATCTTTTTTAAAGGCCCTTTCCTTTTTTCTAAAATCTTTCTCACAATCTCTCTTTCTCCACTCCATAGAGACAGTCTATCTCTATTTATCTCAACAATGGGAGCAGAACCCTCTTGTCTTTCCTTCTTGTTCTTCTTCCTCCTCTTCTCCTTTCTCTCCATATCTCTCTCTCTCTCTCTCTCATTTTTTTTCTCTTGTTGCCTCTAGCTTTTCTATTAGGATTAAGAAGAGAGCTAAGAAGAAGATCAACAGCGATCTCTCCAAAAAACTGATTTTATGGCCATCATCCGCTTGTCTGTAGCCGTCGTTGCCGTGGTAGAAGAAGTCTCGAGGGGATACCATTCTTGATTGCAAATTGAAACAGAGAAGGACAATTGTCTCTGATTGCAGGTCCTCCTCTGCGAAGGAAGAGAAGAGCATTTTAGACATGGGTTTCCTAATCCAGGTTGTTTATGAATTGTGTTGGATTGAGCCAGTTGAAGCGAAGCCCAGCAAACAACAAACTTCTGTTAGGGATTTTGTATATTGCAATTTGATGGATGCATTATCATTTTAGCATCATTCGAATTTTCACACATGCATTGATTTAGAAAATCTTGAAATCTTGATCTACACATGCATTGTTTTTAAGACTTGTAGAAGTCTTGGTTCATGCATGTTTTGATTTTAAACTTGGATGCAATTAGTTTTGGAAAAGAGGTTTTATGAATCAAGCAAGCCTTTGAGTTTTAAGTCTTTCAAATCATTTTAGGCTTTTTATGTTTCATGTTTTTAAACCTTTTAGATTGATTAAAACATGAGTCTAAGCTTGATTCCATGACCCGGAACTCCCGCCAGCAAATTACATTGGTGTAGCTCTTTGCTTAATCTTTTTTTTAAGGAAAAAACTTTTTTTATGCTATAGTGATTTGGTACAATGAATTGCTACAGTAAATTGTTACAGTAAATTTGCTACAACGATGTCGGTTAACCGTACTGAATGTCGGTCAATCGAACTGTAGATGTCGGCTGACCGAACCCACTTCGGTTCGCATTCTAGAATGGTCAAAACTAGCCCTTTTTTTACCGTTGGGAGTTCGGTTAACCGACAATCTAGTCGTTGGGCAATTTTTTGTATATAAAGAAATCATTCCTAGGCCAAATTTGAGGATCCAAGAGGCCCTCCTTGAGGTGTTTTGAGGTCAAATAAAGGGGAATAAGTTAAGGAAGGCTAGAGGGTCATAAAGGGAAGCTAAAGCTTGGAATCTTGAGTAAATCATCTAAGTAAGCTTTGTTTTCCCTATCATATGTTTTCATGCTTTGCTTTAATTATGGGTAAATCTTTTCTAGCATGATAAACTATGATTTGTTGTGTCCTTAACATGTATATGTTTTGGATTGATTTATTGTTTTGGATGCATGACCATGATTCAAACCAAGTAGGACTCAAATTGGTATATCTAAGTAAATCATGTTTTGGAATTATCTTTGAAATCATATGTAACATGATTCTTATACTTGGTTGAATCATTGGTTGTTGTTTTCATCATAAGAAAATCACTTTCAAATCCATCTTATGTTTTGGATTCAACAACTTCACAAATCATATGTACTTTTGTTTTAAAGTTTCACAACTTGCTTAGCATTGATAGGTATATCATTTTCAAGTTGAATTTTCAAATACATATGATTTGTCTCTTCACTTCAATCAAATACCTTTTAGTGATTTATACTTTCAAATGCTTTGAGCATACATGTATTGAGCTACATTGTTAAATTTGATTGAAGACTTCATGCATCACATGTTTTGTTCTTAAAATTTCACAACTTGTTTGGATTGAATAAGTATATCTTTTACAAGTTGTTTTTAACATGTGATTAGCATTCTTTACTCAATCATAAATGTTTTTATGAGCTAAGACTTTTAAAAGCCTTTGGCATACATTTATGAGCTTTTATTTTCAAATTGATTGAGGACATCATACATATACATTGTGCATTCATCTGTGCATTCATAGTGTATGTGTGTAATTTAGATTTACACTTTTATATTTGCCTACTTAAGAGGCATTGTAATTGAGCTAAAATTGTATCTCCATCAAGTGTATTCTAGACACTACTTAGAGAGAGAACCAACATTTTGGTTGCATAGGTTATTGCTTAGCCTTAGAAAAGCATAAGTGTGCGGTTAGGGTGAACCATAAAACCCAAGAGGTTATTGTATAGCCTTGGAAAGTATATTGTAAAGGTTATTGCTTAGCCTATTGAAAAGCATAAATAGTGAAAATCTGGTGGGGTGTAGGATCACAAGCCGGTGGTGGATGTAGGCATTGAGGCCAAACCACTATAAATCATTGTGTGATAGTGTATGCTTGGTGGTGATTGTTTTTATACCGCATTTTGTTTGATAATCATCACTAGTGGCTAGTTTAGTTTAAAGAAGTTAAAATTGGTCATAATTGATCACTAATTTGAAGCTCACCCTATTCACCCCCCCTCCAGGGTTCGGATCCCGGACTTTCAACTTCGTGGTCGGGTTGGGTCCGGTCAGGCTGTCCTGGTCCTTTCGTAGAATCCCAGCCCAGCAATCATTAGTTGCTGACATCATCGTTGGGTCTGAATTATATGGGATTGACCCGGTTGTAGCGAAGCCCAGAGAACATCAAACTTCCAGGTCGTTTTGGGTCGGGTCAGGCTGACCTGGTCCGTCCGCTGAATCCCAGCCCGGCAATCAATGAGAAAAGCAATTTGGTCCTTTGTTTCCTAATCCACATTGGGTCTGAATTGGGTTGGTCTGACCTGGCTGCAGCGAAGCCCAACAAACAGCAAGCTTCAAGGTCGGGTTGGGTAGGGTCAAAGTGATCTAGTTCGTTCGCAGAAAACCAGACCATCAATTCTCTGTTGCTGACATAAGCGAAGACGCCAGAGACAGTCACAGTGTCTTTGGCTCTTGCGTTGCATATGTACGTTTTTCTGCCTCTCCGGATTTTTTTCTTCAACTATTTGTCTCTCTCTATCTCTATCGATTTTTTGTTCTCTTGCTATCTGTAGGGTTTCGATTATTTTTTAGAATTGAGAGAAGAAGAATAGCAATGGTGTGTCAGTGTAGAAAATGGGTCTTATGGCTTTTGCCCTTGCAAGGCAATAGTGGGCCACACACATGAAGATGTAGCTGTTTAGGACAACTCACAATACCGTCCATCAAAGAAATGAACAGTGATGATCAGTTAGGGCCCAACAAACTGGCTTTGGCTATTGCGAATCATCTGTATATTTTTCTGCCTTTCTCGATTTTTTTCTTAAACTATCTGTCTCTCTCTATCTCTATCGATTACAAAATGGGCAACTCTTTGTCTCTCTCTATCTCTGTCGATTACAAAATGGGACTTCTGGCTTTGGCGCCTGCAAAGCAATAGTGGGCCACACACATGAAGATGGAAATGGGTCTTCTGGCTTTGGCGCTTGCGAAGCAATAGTGGGCCACACACATGAAGATGGAGTTGTTAGGGACAACTCACAATACCGTCCATCAAAGAAATGAGCAGTGATGATCAGTCATGGCCCAGTTGGCTATTCACTGTATCGAGGAAGCAGTTTTAATTTTTTTTCCACTAGATCCCACCAGGATGCATGGTCATTCATAAAATTGGTATGAGATTGAAGCTCCTGATGTGAATTACTATGCATGTTTGTAGGTGACCCAAATCATCAATATTAGAAGAAATTCATCTAAGCTACAGTGTTACAGTGGATCATGAAATAGAATCGAGAGAAACGAAAGAAAAAGGAAGTTGTGAGAGAGATACTGACATGACATCATAACAGAATCGTTGATTTCTAATGGTGGGATCTCCCTATCTTCTCTTCTCCATTCTATCTCTCTCCTTCTCCTCTGCTTTGAGTTGTTTTTCTTTTTCATATTCCATGTATTTGGATTGGGAGATTCGAGAGAGAGCAGTTCCAAAGTTAGTTAGAGAGAGTAGTTCGAGAGAGGATAGTGGAGAGAGAGAGTAGGGTGGAGAGATGTCAACACCTGTTCTAATGTATTTTAAGAAATCAGGATTTGTGGTTTGGAGGCCTGTGGTTACCAAAGGCAAACCACATTCCAATAAAGGTATAGATAGATAGATAGATGAAAGATGACCAACCCAAAAGGTCTTTGCGTCATTACCTATACCACACACATGCAAACATTTCATCATCTATGAATGTGTGGGGAGGATGTGGACACAACATCCAATCTTCTAGGACTTGGCCAACAAGGTTCGATTATTACATAAACGTGTTGTGAGAAATAGAGAATGAAGCCAACGAACATCAATGGCGTTGTTCAAATAACACATGTAACATGCATAGTCCACATTGGGATGATCATCAAGACTATAGTCAGGAAAACGGGCCCATGAATGATTTTGCTAATCTCTCCGAAGAGCCTACTCTGGAAGGGTCATACGCGTATCCTTTCCAGGATATGTCATATGCACCCTTATCAATTGAGTGGTCATATGAAACACCATTCGAGTGCTCATATGTGCCCCCACCACCACCCGAAGAGGTGCAGTCTTTGGAGGATGTGCTCAGTGAATTTTTTTAGAGCCAGACTGAATTTATTCATAGCAGAATGAATTCAATCAAACCATCAAGCAAGAACTACGGGACCTCACGGCTTCAATTTGCCATCCAATACGAAAGAACGCCGCCCTTAGTAGTGAAAATGATATTCAAATAGATCATCCAAAAAACCTTGACCACTTTTTATCATAGGACACACAATTACACAATCCATATCTAAGGGTGGAGATGAGATTAATGCTGATGGTATGATTGAAAAAGAATTTGACTCTGAACCATACGAGCCTGTGACCCCTTTTCCCTCAAAGGTTGAGGCGGTCCCACCGAGAGATTCTGAAAAAAGAGGATTGCGAGGAGTCTCTATTGGAATACGATTCCAACTCCTCAGAGCCTATGGAGTCAAGGATTATTGATTTCCATGAATTTGATGTTCCAGATTTGAAGGAAACAAAGAACACACATTATGGGCCTCCCAAGGGAGAGGCTTTTATCAATTTTTTGGTTGATCTAATTTTTTGGATTTCCGAATATGACAATTTAGAATCATTAGGTTCATGTATTGCCCATTCCCTAGCTTTCAATGATCAATCGTTATGGGAAATGGCAATGCAATCCCCAAGGAGGACCATGCTGCCAAATTTGAGGAAAATGGCCGTTCTCACACCACCAACTCCAAAACATTAGGAATATGTGTGACACCTTACAAAAGTCCTTATGCTGACATTGCCACCACATATTCCGCACACGTGCTAGAGGAATTTGAGAAATTTGATTTTGATGGATTACATGCATGGGAACCACTTGAACCACCGAGCTCATTTATGCAATTTCTTCCTTCAGACTTACATGATTCATTATTAAGAAAGGAAGAAACTTTAATGGTGGTTATCCTCTCACCATTGGGCAAGAAATGTGTGGTCCAAATTGTTGAAAATTCGCATCTAATATTTGTTGATCATGTGGAGGAAAATTTTATTTGGGATCTGGGTAGATTCCATGTTGTAAATCCAGTAGGGTAGCTTCTTCTTTTTTCCTTTTTATTTTTATTTTGTTTGTGTTTGTGTGTATGTTTGTCTAACCATGGACAGCGTTCAGCAAAGCGTCAAATTCTTAGGTGATTTATTCACTTTACCCTCTTTATTTATATTCCTCATGGTATCTGTTTCATTGCATTTTCATTCATAACATCAAGGACGATGTTCATCTTGGGGGGGAGGGGGTGGTGGGGGGGGTGTTTGGACAAGCACACGTGTCTATTGTTAGACAAAACACTTTTCCTTTATTTTCTAGGTTTTTTTAGAAAAAACAATTAATTTTTTTTTCCTTTTTTGTTGTTTGTTTTTTTTTTTTTTTTGGGGGGGTGGGGTGGTGTTTGGACAAGCACACGTGTCTATTGTTAGACAAAACACTTTTCCTTTATTTTCTAGGTTTTTTAGAAAAACAATTAATTTCTTTTTCTTTTTTTGTTGTTTGTTTGTCTATCTTTGGAAAGAGAAAGGAATTTTTTTAGAGCATTTTCATAAAACGAAGATACCTTGAATTTTGGAATTTTTGATGTTTTGGGCAAAAGAGAACTTTGGTTTTCTGTTTTGTTTAAGGAAAGGGTTTTTGGAAAAGTGCTAAACTTTTTATCCCTCACTTTTACATATTTTGTATACGTTTTCAAAATTTTGAATGCTAAGCTATGAATTTTTATTTTTCGACGATTTGATTGAAAATATGATGGAAAACCAACCCTTAGTTTTACAGATTTCTGGTTCGACTAGGTGGATTTTATCCACAAACCAGTGAATTAATTCGGGTGTATGGGAAGGGTTGCCCATAGTTGGGGAACATAGAAAAGAAAAAAAAAATAGGGATGTTTAAACTTGAAAATGGTGACATATATAAGATGTGAGTTTGATCCCTATGCCCTGTACATCAAAGAAAAATTCACCACAAAGGAGCCCTATCTTGAAAAAGAAAAGAAAAGGAAGCTTTTGTTGCAATGAAAAATTACGGCATTTGAAAAAATAGTAGTGCGAAAGCCATCATTGTTGTTTTGAAAGGAAGGTTGTTTTCTCTGCTAAAGTTAGGTAGCCCAGATTATTGGATTGAAAATCATTTTCATGAAAGTTTTGGCGGATCATTTGATACTTATGTTTTTCCGTATATGCACTTTTTCACCATGCACGGTCAATTTAGTATGATTTAGAAAATTTCTTACCAAAAGATGAGATTTGTGAACCAAATTTCCAATTTGTCTTTAACTATGAAAACTTCGAGAATCAAGAATATCCGATGTTTATAAATTTCCTTTTGGAATAATTTCTTTTGATTTCGTTAGGTTTTCTCTTTGATTGAAAAGAAAAAAAAAAGAATTTTTTGGATATATTTACTGCAAACTCTCACAAGGCACAACTCATCTATTAGGGGGAACCTAGGGGTTTAAGGGCTTATTGCATATACTAAAAGCAGTTGAAAGTGTCAACAAAAGTGGCGTTTTTAATTTTGTTTGTTGCATTAGATTTATTTTCCTTAGGATTATGATAGATAGTTTTATTCCTTGATGCTCGTTTTTCTAAAAAACTAGCAAAAAGCTGGCTGGGGGTGTGATAAGTTCACAAAATTAGGTAATATTGTCATCATTTTATGTGCATTTGTAGACTTAATCAGGTTAATTACATTGAATTATACTCAATTTTATGATTTCATGCATTTGGGTTTATTTTTGAAAAGTAGTTCAAAATTCATCACATTACATGACTTTTATGAAATTAAGGTCTTTCATCTCATTCATCGCCCCAAAATTAGCCTTTTGAAAGTAGGTCCAACCTTTTGATCTTCTACGGTTGGACTAGGTAAAACATCATGGGGCTTTGTAAGGCCTAGTTATGGAAATCTGAGATGCCTACTTTAGAAAATCTGAGGCACGGCTCCTATTTCATAATAAGTCCTTGAAAAAAAAATATCTAATATAAGAGGGCCACCATCAAATTGATTAATAAAATATACGGGTTTTTTTTTTTTTTTTTTTTTTTTTTTTTTTTGTAATATTTTGTTCAGTCTTTTGCATGTTATCAATTGGATATAGGGTCGAAACCCTATTTGAGTGAGATTTTGTTAGGGTCTGTCCAGGTAAAGAAAAACTATTTTGAGAGACTTAGGATGGCAACGAGGTGTTTTGGGGAAACCGAAACCCACCTTGTCCAGTCTCAAGTTTGTTTGATTCAAATATGACCCGTCTCGTGATGGGTCACTATATGTTATACGAAATTTGTCCCGTGTTAGGTAGGATCAAAGTTAAAGCTTAAAAATTTTAAAACAGTATTTTGCATATACCTCCAAAGGTTTTTAGGATTTGTAAATAGACCGCTGTGGGTTTAGTATTTATAAATAGATCGTTGAATTTCCATTTTAATACCTTTCATGTCCCCAAATTAATATTATTCGGCCGTGAGTGCCCAAATAACATGATCTTGTTCAACCCAGAGTGGCTGAACGGTAGGGAGAGGGAGAGGGAGAGGGAGAGGGAGAGGGACGGGGAGAAGGAGATGGGTCGGGCTGCCTGCGGAGGCGGACGGGGTTAGGAGGTGGGCAGAGGTGGGCGGCGAGGAGAGAGAGGGGTAGTTTGAGAATTTCCTACAGGGGTGCCAAGGTTTGGAAAAAAAAGGGATGTGGAAGGAGCAATTCGAGTTGTGCCAATAGAAACTCTCAAATCTAAGACCGTATTTGAAATTTTTTCTTGTGTCAAAGTAAAAAAGAAATTTTAGAATTGCAATTTTTGCTTTTTTCTAAATTTTTTATTTGAGAAGAAAGGCTAGAACAAATCTATGGGCTTGTTTGTTTGAATGAAAATATATAGGAATTCAATACATAACATTTTTTTCATTAAAAATGAAAACACAAGGTGGATTTCCCAAAAAGAGCATCGCAAAATCTTTCCATTTGAAAATAAAATCAAAAGAAGATGGAGGGGCAAAACAAGAAAAGAATCTGCTTTGTGCTTTGTGGGGACCCGCCTCCCCCAGATAGTGACTAGTCCTATGGTTCAGCACCCATCCAAATGAACTAGACCCTTGGATCGACCGTACACCGATTTTATACGATGAAGATTTGACTTCAAAGGTTTAATATTATCATTCAAGCCTCGGCCTCGGCCTATCGCTGCGATGATTCCCCCAGTGACTAAGTACACTTTTTTGTTTTAATTTAGACTAATCCCTCTTTAAATCGAGGTTCAAGTTGAATTAATTCCAGTAAAAGAAGTGTCATCCCTCCCTCCCCAAGTACACTACACGAAACGTATCTAATAATGCTTTGCCCAAACAGGCCTCATCTAACTTTCAATGGTTGCTATTCCCTTTTGATTAATGTGGGCCCCAATAGAGCTAATTATAGAGAAATGATCGGGTAGGTTTATTAAGGTTGAGTCAAATTTGAGTGTATGGGGTTTATTTTTAATTGTGAGGATCTCTAGATGTGACCCTAGCGACATGATAAATGATAGGGTTTGCAAAACACTACTGGTAAAAGATTGCTACTCACCAATATATTAGAGTTACCACACCTCCAACAAATGGGCTAGAACAGATCTTGTCCTACGATATGGTTTAATCAACGGTCAATATGGACAATATTCTCCTACTACGAGCAAACTGCTCAATAGTCAATTTTTTAAAATACTTAAATTACCATTCATTGAAATAAAAGTCTCCTTCAATTTCTCCATATTTTCCACATTTTTTTTACTGGTGTTCTCACAGTAATCAATGGCAATATGCGACCCCATGACAATCGGTTGCATATAGTGGCTACCAGAACCATATCATGGTTTTAAATGAAGGGTAATTTGAGTATTTTAAAAAGTTAAGAAAAAAAATCTACTACAAAACACTTTTAAATGGACGCATGTACTTATTTGAAAACTAATGGACTAATTTGAAAACTTTTAGAACTTGTATCAATTTTTTGAAATGTGGCAAAAATTTAAAAGAGCTGCTATTGGCACAGCTCGAGTAGCTCCATTTCTTTTTTTTTTTCAAAACCTTAGCACCCTTTAGGAAATCATTAAACTACCCTGCCTCTTTCTCCCTCTCCCTCTCCCTCTCCCTCTCCCTCTCCGTGCTTGCAGCCCACCTACTAACGCTAACCACCTCCGCAGAGGCCCGACTTCTCTCCCTCTCCCTCTCCCTCTCCCTCTCAATTCACGTGGACAGGAGTTTCCCATGTGCTCACACATGTGGGGCCCACCTGATGTACCATCTTAGTGAGCCACACAATAGGGACCCCACTGATTGTGACTATTCCTATGGTTTAGCACCCATCCAAATGGACCATTGGATCGGCAGTAAAGTTATAAAAACCATGCATGAGTAAGTTTATGATTTCAAGATATTTAAAACTAATGCATGTGTGAAAACTCAAATGATGATAAAATAAGCATGCATCTATCAAATTGCAACACACAAAATGTATAACTGGAATATCTTTCCAACCATCTCTCTGGTGCGAATATGCGCTTTGTGCTTTGTGCTTTGTGCTTTGTGGGGGCCACTTTGAAAAGAAAGCCAGGTGCGTGCCAAGTTTCTTCTAAGCATTGTTCCTCCACGACAACTTGTTTGGAAGCCGGAACGGATTAAGGTTGGACCTTTTGGGGAAGTGGTTCGATTATGTCTTCTAACAGAGACATCAATTAAGGGGATGCCCTGTCTTTTAAACCCATGGGTCTCTCTCTCACACCAAGGTGAAGGTCAACCAACTCTAGAGAGTTTGTGGATCTACATCTTTCTTCAGCAGCTAGTGGATCTGATATGCTCTGCTTCCTGTGGACTTGAGGCAGTTGGCATACCTCATAACAGAGGTTTACTCAAAAGGTCAGGGTTTTAGGACGTATAATTTCCTCATAAACAAGCACTGACGTCCAGTGTAGACCAAGGAAAACTTCTAGAACTTAATTATGGGAAGGAGAAGGGCCCTGTATCTCAGAATTGACTGCAACTTTCAAAGTTGCGAACTAGCTCTCTAGGGCACCTTGATGCAATTATGATGTGATCAGAAACTGTTAACATGGATTCGAGTTCATACAGAATTAAGATATCCAAAATGATTACTGCCATCCACTTAAGGGCCCTGGGTTTAATGGTTGCGTGATTGCATGTGCAATATAACCATTAAATTTTTGGGGCCCTTAAGTGATGTTTGCTGTCATCTAAGTCATGCTGAAATAAGGAACAACACCCAATAAGGTAAAAATTAAAGTTCAGGTTCAAATTCCATAGATAATATGGATGGGATTGTCTATGACGATAGAAAAATGAAAGACTTCCCCATGATTCTCTGTCATGCTAATATTTGACCCACCTTTAATCCATTTTAAGAACTGTCCAATCCTCTCATTATCTATGATTGGCTTGCATCGATATTAGCCCCACAGGAAATGGCTAACAATTTGGAAGCTGTGGCCAATTCATTATCTGAATTTTCCTCTTACCTAGACAAAACATATGTGGGCAATGATTATGTTGTGACATAAAAGTTCTATTTTTGATATATTAATCAAAAGAAAAGAAAAGAAAAGAAAAGACAATCCCGAGTGCAAAATTTTTTAAATCACATCAGTTTTCAAACTCACACCTCATTTATCATATGCACATACTCCTCATTTGTTAATTTGAATTTAGACACCTCATAATGCCTCGAGAGCTATCCCCAGCTACTAATCTCCAATTCTAATAGCATCAGAAAAGGAAATGGCATGCCTTGTATTTTTTTAAAACTGCTAACCATCAATTATAATTCACGGTTGCAATTCAAAAGCTTGAGTCTACTAAGGTTGACCTGCAAAGTCATATTGAAAAAGAGGGTTTTTCAGCTCTCAATCTTTCTTCAGATTATGCTTTTTTGTGGAATTTGCATTCATGAATGCATGTTCCACATATATCTTTTAATGCACAAGAAAAGAAAATAGAGCTTTGCAAGAAAGTTTAGAAAGCTAAAAGCAAAATTTGCATAGGCGCCGAGTAGCTCTTGCGCAATATGTATACACAAGTTTTAGCTCTCCCTGCTGGTGTTTTCTCCGATTCAAACGTCTGCACAGTATTTATGCAAACACATAGATGCCTTTGTTTTTAATGTATCAACAATACTTCAAAATTGCAAAAGAAAATAGAGTTTTGCAAGAAAGTTTAGAAAGCCAAAAGCAGGATTTGCATAGGCGCCGATTAGCTCTTGAACATACAAGTTTTAGCCCTCCCTGCTGGTTTTCTCTGACTCAAACATCTGCACAGTATTAATGCAAACATATAAATGCCTTTGTTTTTTCTAATGAATCAACACTTCAAAATTCCTAATTATTGGTTGGTGATCACTCAGTGGTCAACACTTAGAGGAGAATGCAGATAACAGAATATTTTACAGGATTGATCTATGAAACACGCAGAAGAGAACAATAATGAAATGATCTTGTGAGCAAGGGTAAAAAACTTTCTTATCTTTTTTTTTTTTTAATGAGTAAAACACCAAAAATACCTTGTAAATGGCCCAAATAATGCATGCCTAAGCAAACCCATACTCCAAACATGCGTTATGAATAATTTGGAGTTTATTCCTATTCAAATCAAATAAAAAAGACCTACGATTTTGCTCATACTCGGAATTTTTTGTTATCTTAAAGGTAATACTCGAGCTATGGGTTGCATAACGGCGTCAATTGTTCACTCCAGAATTTGTTTTCCCTTTTTTTTCTGTGCGAGTAGAAAGTCAAAAGACTTTTTGCAGAGCCTTCCCTTGCAAAAGAATGAGAAAGAGTATGCTTTTCGGCTGAAAGAGGGATTGCTCAATACATATTGGGACATATCATATGCCCAATATATCGGTCCATATATGTATGTAATGGGGAGTATCATCCGATTATATGCCCTGATTCATATCTGAACGACAATAATTCTGATTTATTGATAAGCCAATACATCTAAATGCATTAACAAATACTATATGCAGCATCCACCCTTTTGCTCCTAGGTCTTACCCAAACCAAACCCAAATATTCAAGGAAAACACGGATGACATAGAGTGCCATACCAAAACAATCAAATTAATCCTCTAGAAGGAATTACCCCCAGCTCAAGTCGCACAACCTTCTCATAGTTCATACAAATCCCAAATGTCATTGGAAAAACTTGAAATAGCTCAAGTCCACAGGAAATAAGAAGAGTACTTCTTGGTGACATGTTTTTAGACTACGGTCTATTTGGTTTCTTGTGGAGAAATCCTAGTCAATCTATCCTAAAAACTTCCTAATTTTGTAGGCTACCCGTTACAACTCAAACAAAGAAAGAAAACCTTAACATATCAATTGGAGAGTATAATTTCAAGTTACTTTCACAAGGGGTTATTGGGCATAACTTTCACATGAAAGAGATGGCTGGGCCTAAAGAGTTTGGTTGAGATAGATGGGCTGGGCCCACATGTTGGTCGACCCATGGGGACCATGGGTCTGTCCTGCATCTGCAAGTGCTGATTGATCCAAGTTTTATGGAACTCAAAGGCCACATTTCTCTTGATGAAATTCAATGAGTCAACCTATTTCTCAAACCCAGACATTTGCCGACTCTTCTCACTCATCAATCTGAAAGTTTACGAATTATTTGATTCTTCCTCAGTGTGAGATATCCTAGGAGAGGCCCTAATAATACTACCTATCTGTATCTGTGTCACAAAAGCATTTATAGCATCCCTACCGAGGCAACTCATAAGATGATTTTTATTTCTAGTGAAGATGCAATGCATGCATTGACTGTTTTCAGTAAACTTTTCATTGTTTTCCTAGTGAATTGATGTATGGTAGACTTGCCAAAATTGTTCAAATCATTGTGATAACAGGTGCAAAAACTCCAAGAGCAGTTACAGAAGGAGAGATAAGTGAGTGACTTTAGAGTCTACACTGACCATGGCCCTGGGAAACTTACCTATCTCGTCCACATTAGATCACAAGGCTTGTTGGCATAGAAAATTTTTAGCTTATTGGACTGTTTTGATTCCTGATTGAAACTTAATGTCTACTTATGCTAAAGATGAAGGCAGAGATCGAGGAACTTGCCCTTGCTGAAACGACTGGCATTAATTTGACAAAGAAGGCTGCTGATCTCCAGGTTCAACTTAATCAACAGCACCAAGATAACCATGTTTCTGCATGTCAATCATGCAAAGCAGTTCATCAAGAAAAGATGTATGAATTGCTTCCTTCACTCCATGGAGTTGTGTATCTTTTCTGTTTTTTTGAATCTGGGCATTATTCTAAGTTAATACAGGCTTCACTATTATTTATATATTTTTTATTTTTAATATTTTTCTTTCATTCTTTGGTTATTGGAACTTCAAAATAAATAATTTAGATGCTTGAGAAGCCTCACCATCACTCGAATAAAGCATCATACTGCATTTGAGGTTCCATTTGCTTATGATGATGATGATGATGATGATGATGCTGTTGTTGTTATTGCTATCTGTTATCTGTTCCACCAGGTATGGTAGCAAGACAGAAGAAGTTGTACCCTTTCTAAGTTAAAATAATATCAGAGAGTCAGAATAACCCTGAAAAACTAACTCATCGAAATGATGTCCCAATTTATTTTTGGTTAGACCAAAAATATGAACTAAAACATGACAACCTACATTAGTAGGAATAAGGAAAGGAAGTATCGATAACTCCTTTTTTTTAAACAAATGCGCATTACAGAAACCCATCCACCTAATCTAATGCCACTAGTAATATATGCAAGGGATGTGAAGCAAACTTTCTCTATTCATTTGAACTAAAGCCTGGGTTAGTGATCCAGGATAGTGATGAAGACTAGAACTGAGATGGACGGTCAGCATTTGCAGATCTTATTAAATGCTTCATAGTAATGTTAGAATAGAGAGAAGCTTTAAGAACAGCCAACTGCTAACTGAGGTCTTTGATTGTCTAATCCCTTTGGTCTGCCGCAGTAGAGAGTGCAATCAGAGCACTCTCTCTTGAGGAACTATGAGCAGTGGCAGCTTTCTGCCTTGGTCACAAATGATGATGCAACTCCCAATACATGTTCCAAGTGTATCTCCTCTTTCCACAATGAGAACATTGAAGCTTGTACTTTTCTGTTGACGCAAGTCGCACAACCCAATATTTGTCCTTGTGCTTATTGTGTTTCCACTTTTCTTAGAATCTACTAACTGTGCAGATCACTGTTGCAGGATACTAGAACTATATCCCTCGACACTAGCTTTTCTATTAGCTTCTCCTCTAGGTAAGGTGTCTTTTAGTTGGACTCGATCCCTCTGCAGTGGGAAGTCCAACTTAAAGAGTTACAGTGAGGACATTTGTAATTCTTGCGATAATATGGAGTGTTCTGTAAATAAGATAAAAATATGGGGATTTTGTAAATATTCAAAATATAAAAAATTACATATTGGTGGTGTCACCCAACCCACCAATAACAGAACTATGGGGATGCACCAATAACCTTACATTAGGTTCAGATCCCTCTCTTTTCTTAGTTTTTCTTCTGTTTCATTTCTTAGGATTTCTTGACCTTTAAGGGAACAAAACCCAGAGATTGTTATATATTTTATTTTACATGGTATTGGAGCCATCCTCCAAGTAGAAGGCTCATTTTTAAACAATTATACTTGTATGGATTTGGAAGAAAACAAATCTGTGGTGGTGATTTGCCCCAAAGAGGATTGGTCGATTTTCTTCCCAGGACAAAGTTCTGGTACTCAAAAGTATTCTGAAATAGTTCGGCTTCATTACAGGACTCTATGGTGTCTAAAGGGCTTCCATGTTGCTGCAAAAGATTTTTGTGAAGCCATACAAACTAGTGTATGCATTAGCCTATCCTAGAAAGATGAGTTCCTCTCTTGGCTTTGCCATTTATGATGTTGTTAGGCTTTCTCTAATCTAAAGGGCTACTGCCCCTGTCCTATTTTTGTGATTAGTAGGCTGGCAATCAGTTTGCGATTAGCTGTGGTTTAGGTTTTTGTTTTTTTTTTTTTGTTTTTAATAACAATAAAACTAGCTTTTGTTTGTGGTGTTTAAGATGGAGTCAAAACAAAAGGGCGATGACTCTAAAGGATCTTCTAGTTCCAGTTCTACTTTCCCTTTATTAGGGAACCTTCCTAAACCCTCAATCCAAAATTACTGGAGAGATATGATGGAAGAAAGTGAATGGCCATACTCAACTAAGTTGGCCATTAGTGGAACTCAAAGATTGGGATACATTGATGCAACCATATCTGAATTATATAAGGATGACCCCAAGTATGCCGAATGCAGGGTAGAAGCCAGAATGCGGTGATGAGTTGGATCAATAACTCTATGAAAGTTAATATTTCAGGGAGTTGCCGGTTTTCTGCTATCGTAATACAGCAAAAAAGTTATGGGACTCTATTCATAATTCTGATGCTAAACAGAATTACGGGAGGATATACCAATTGACAAGGGAGATATGTCCTTAAGCTTAAGCAACTACTGTGCTCAAATACAATGTTTGTGGAGAGATCTTGAACTATAGGAACCTATTCCATCAGACGAGAAATCTATTGAAAATTAGTGAATCTATGAACTATTGGGTGTTGTTAATCTGGAATATGAGACACTTCAAGAACAAGTTTTAAGTTAGGATCCTTTTCCATCAACTAGTACAGTGTTTACTTAAAAGAGAAGAAGGATTGCAAATGAATCATGCTTAGACAAGACCCAGTACTACCATCACACAATTCATTGTCCATTGTAACTAATGAAAGGGGAGGTTGCAGTAGTGGTAGTGATCGTGATGGTGGCCGTTTTGGCGACCCTGTAGGTGGAAGAGGTGGATGCGGTCGAGGTAAAATTCTTGGAGGAGCCACAATATGCAAAACTTAATGGGGTTTCCATTAAATTTAAAGGAGTTCTTGAAATTTGCAGGGAGCGTGGGTTGGCCACCTGTCCACCGCCATCCCCTGTTTCTTCTACCTCTAGAAAGATGGGAAATGAGTACCTATCCCCTGTTTCTTCTACTTCTATATGTAGCATGTGAAAAGAGGAATAATACCGATCAAGCTATTTCCCGAGTTGGGAAAGAATCCTGCCAGTACTCTCGTGAATAGCAGTGAGCGTCTCGACTCGAACCGATTGGATCTCGTCCTTCAGCTCTCCGACGCTCGTCTTGACCTCCATTTTCATTTCAGCTAGTTCTTGGTGGATCTTTTCAAGATCAATCTGATCTGCTACACCTCCTATCGGCGCCGTCCTTGTATGATATCTCATCATGCAATCGTGAGCCGACCTGCCATTGAGAAGGCCAGAGATCTTTTTCCAGTTCTTATTGTACTCCGATGCGTAGTGCTTTTGTGACGTTTTGATTATTTATATATATATAAATTATTTTATTATTATTATTATTAGTATTATTATGTAATTGGTTGTATATTAGTTAAATACGCGATTAGTGTAAGTGGGGACCACGTTAGGCTTAGGTTTGGTGAGTTAGGCTTGTTGGGTAGGTGGCTTGACCCATAGTTAACCCGGGCCCAGTTTAGTAGGTGGAGTTCTTCTCTAATTAAAATTCTTTATCTTTTCCAACCCAAACTCTTATCTATTTAGAAACTCTATTCTTTTTAGAAATTTAAGTTAGATTACAACTCCTATTCCCATTCCCTATTTATACAACACCACACTCTTCTATTCTCACACACAATTCTCTCTTCCAACTTTTCTCTGGGATATCACTTGGGCTTTGGCATAGGAATTCTACACCGTCTCCTTCAACCGCGAATATCAGGCAAGTACCTAACCATAATTTGTAGATTTAATACTCGTATTCTTTCTTGATTTACATGTTAATGCATGTAGAAGCCCATCGATGCCCTTGTTTTGATGTCTAATGCTTTAATAATAGAGATCGGAGATTGTGTACTATTACTGTCGACCCATTGAATATCACCCAAAAAGTACCGGACCTGACACAGGTTTCTGAATGCAAACGGTGAGGGAGTGTATGTTAGGTGGGGCCTATTGGTTGATTTGATCACAAATCTAGTCCGTTCATCGGACCGGACACAGCGGGCGACCATAGGGATGGCGGACCCGTGTGAGGTGGGCCCTGTTTGGTCCACCATCCAGCAGCCAAAAAGGGGGCAGCAGTAGTGAGAAAGAAAAAAAAAGAATTTTCGTTTTTGGGACTGTGGGACCCATGGGGGCCATTGATTTTAGATCAGGTCCCTACATCTTGAAGAGGGGGCCTGGGCGACCATATTGGTGGGGGCTGATCATGGACTTTTGATCAGTGGGCCACTAACCGAAGTTCACATATGCTGTTGACGTTGAGCCCCATTACAGAAACTGGGTTATGCGATAGGAAGAAGAGAAGATGGAGGTGGCGTGAGGAAGAGAATGATAATGACATGTGTGGGATAAGAGAGAGAGAGAGAGAGAGAGAGAGAGAGAGAGAGAGAGAGTGTGTGATGGTGACGTGAGGGGTGTGGGGGTGAGCTGAGTTACCTTGGAAGTAGTAACAGAACTAAAGTTAATAGGTCATTGGTTATAATATTGTATAACACCTTTGTCCCCTATGTTTATAAAATTGGAAATAAAAAAAGAGAGAGGAAGAAAGATACAAAGGTAGAATGGGAATTAGTGCTGACCTGGGCACGTTTTGGGTAAGGGAATGCTATTATGAAACAACATTGAGTTCTGACCCTGCCCCTCATTAGTTTCTAGAAATTAGAAAGAAGACATGTTAATTTTAATGAAATTTCAAATTAGACCCTTGGGCCTATTTTATAAAAGAGTTGAGTTTGGAAAATATTATAAGTGGAATTCTCAGGTTTTCTAAATTCATAATATAATATAGTTATTTATCATTATCATTTGCAAATTAGATTGGAATGGTTTCTTCGATTTTAATGGGCCAAAATTGTATTTTTATAATTATTAATTGGATAATTGGACTTGAGTAAATACCGTATGGGCACACGGTATATTACTAACATGGGGTTTAGCATTTCATATGACATCGGGGAAATCCTAATGGATTTGAGCTCAACCCATCTCTATTGGAAAACCCTTAATTGGGTTTATGCACCATTGATTGAGAAGGGATGTGTTGATCTTTTATCTATTTAGAGATTCCTGTGGTTATTGGGTGCGAGACCTTATGTTTGACCTTAGGATTGGCTTGTGATTATTCATTGACCTTCGGGTGTGCATACATGATTGAGATTGATGTTGGTCTATTAGCTGCATACCCTATGTTGATTGAATATGGACCGTGATGTGGTTTGGTAATTGATTAAGATATTGTGGATGTTTATTTGAATGATTCATTGGTATTGGTTGTGGATTATTGTGCAGCCAGCCCTTCACTTTGACTTAGGTTTCTGTGTCAGAGCATTACAAGTCACTAGGTTTATTCTACTATGATATGTATATATATGTATATTAATTGGGTCATATTCGAACGACTGCAGTTGTAATTGGACGGCTGATCACCGATGTGTGCGGACACTGTAATATCCGAATTGAATTCGAACCGGTTTATCCGGCCCTTTGATTACGAACCGGTTTATGACCGCCGGCCTTTCGAACGGGTTTTCCCGTTATATTAGGGTTGACCACCCAAAGCAGTGGCATTGTTGCTGTGTGATTATTGTATTGCTCTATTGTGTAGATTGGGATATAGGTGATCCGTTCTTTTCGTCATTGTCACAATGTTATTCTCTTATGATATTTACCTGTCATTACTCTCATTGATCTTGTGTTTTATTTATAAATTATGCTTTCGTACTTGCTGTTTACCTTGTTTATTGGTGCATAGGTACCAGCCCTTACCCTGTCAGGGAGACGGAGGAGGGTCAAACGTTTCAAGCGTTTGAGCCAGTTGACGAACCCGAGTGGAGAGCCGGAGATGGCTACAATGCCGTTTGAATCTGCGCATGAGATATCGACATCTTAGACTCTTTTAGTTTATTTAATTCCATAATATATTTAGTTGTTGTTTAGTTTAATTGGAAACTTTAACCTTAAAATATCAGTGAGTTATGTGTTGGGTTGATTTTGAATATTAATACCAATTGATTTAATGCTTCCGCAAATGTTTTATTATGACTCACCATGTTTCAAAATTTTGTGGGTTCATATTTGGGAGCTTGTGTTGCATTAAACACAGGAAATTGAATGTTTATTTCCATTTTTCACGTTATCCCCTGGTTGCATTTTGGGGACGTGACAGTTGGTATCAGAGCCAGCACGTTTCTCGGAACTTAAAATTGGATAGAAACAATTAGGACGTGGTGAGGAATTCGATCTCGTTAGATAGGCTTTACGTGCTAACGGTAAAGTCTATAGTGTTGTATGTTAGATTATTTTTAGGAATCAACTGCTAACACCCTCTTGCAGGAAATGACACACCAAGAAACTCCATCCCAAGATAATAATGGAAGCGGGTCGAACCCTAATGATGATCGCTTCAACCGACTCATGGAAGCCTTTATTCAATCACAAAATAATCAGATCGAGCAGCAAAAGCAGGCTGAAGCAGAGCGGGCTGTGGAGAGGCAACGAGAAAAAGAACAACGAGCTGCAGAAAGGGCACAGGCTGATTTAGATCGGGCAGAGTTTCAAGCCCAAATTCTGGAACTGACAAATCGGACAGCTCAGCCAGTGCAAGTAGTTATGCCTCCTAAAGAAGTGGATCCGAATGACCTTTATGAAAAATTTAGGAAGCGGTTTCCGCCAGAATTTCATGGTTCAGAAGACCCCATGGTAGCGGACGATTTCATAGAACAGCTCGAACAAATATTTGCAGTTTTTAGATGCACACAGAAACAAAA
Organism: Persea americana; assembly: GCA_029852735.1. Classification (NCBI taxonomy): domain Eukaryota; kingdom Viridiplantae; phylum Streptophyta; class Magnoliopsida; order Laurales; family Lauraceae; genus Persea; species Persea americana. Next base: position 34,395,753 of record CM056818.1, read on the forward strand.
AGTTAGTCTGTCAGCGTACATGTTTCGAGGAATAGCCCTCCAATGGTGGAATTCGGTTAAAGCAGTAATCCAAGCAGACACTGTGACTGAAGAAAATGCATGGAAGACGTTCACTGAAGAATTTATGGATAAGTTCATTCCTAAATACGTCAAAGATCAGTGGAAGAAGGATTTCCAAAATCTGAAACAAGGCGATATGTCGGTGCAACAGTATGAACAGCAGTTTATTAGGTTGGCTAAATATGCTCCTACGCTCATTACCCCGGAAGAAGAAAAGATCAGGCGTTTTCTCGATGGCCTCTCAGTCGACATTTACATGATGATCGGGGATAATCAGCGCCCACTATTTCAAGATGTTGTTAAGAGTGCATATTGGGCTGAGGGTGCGCTAAAGAAGAAAGCTATGGAACGACAGGCTAAAACGCAGCAGAATCAGTTAAGGCAGTTTGCAAGTCAGGACAACCAGAATAACTCAAAGAGGCAGAAATCTCAAACTCAACTCCCAACTAGTCAGAATCAACAATGTGAGCGATGTGGTAGGAGGAATCACACAACAGAGCAGTGTTATCGAGAAACTGGAGCATGTTTCCACTGTAAGCAGGTTGGACATCGGATGAAGGATTGTCCTAACGGGGGCAGTCAGTTATCAACATCTCAAGTAGCGGGATCTCATGCGCCTTCACAGCAGCAGTGGAGGACAGCACCCCAACAGGGACCACAACAGACAAGTCCGCACGTTCCTCGGGCACCGCAGCAGCAGCAACAGCAATTTAGGGCTCCTCAAAATCAACAGTTTAGGGGACAAGCTCCACAGCAGCAAAGGCAAGTTCAAGGTCCGCAGAGGCAGCAACAAGGGGGTCAACAGAGGCCACTTGGGCCAGCACAAGGACAACAAAATCAACCCCAGCAGAGCAGGGTGTACGCTTTTACCCATGAGAATGCAGATGCTTCGGCGGGCGTCGTGGAAGGTACCATTCTAATCTCAGTGAAGAAGTAGCACCTGCAACTCCTTTTAGAGTTATGTTAGTCATTTGGAGGACCAAATGTCCTAAGGGGGGGAGAATGTGACGTTTTGATTATTTATATATATATAAATTATTTTATTATTATTATTATTAGTATTATTACGTAATTGGTTGTATATTAGTTAAATACGCGATTAGTGTAAGTGGGGACCACGTTAGGCTTAGGTTTGGTGAGTTAGGCTTGTTGGGTAGGTGGCTTGACCCATAGTTAACCCGGGCCCAGTTTAGTAGGTGGAGTTCTTCTCTAATTAAAATTCTTTATCTTTTCCAACCCAAACTCTTATCTATTTAGAAACTCTATTCTTTTTAGAAATTTAAGTTAGATTACAACTCCTATTCCCATTCCCTATTTATACAACACCACACTCTTCTATTCTCACACACAATTCTCTCTTCCAACTTTTCTCTGGGATATCACTTGGGCTTTGGCATAGGAATTCTACACCGTCTCCTTCAACCGCGAATATCAGGCAAGTACCTAACCATAATTTGTAGATTTAATACTCGTATTCTTTCTTGATTTACATGTTAATGCATGTAGAAGCCCATCGATGCCCTTGTTTTGATGTCTAATGCTTTAATAATAGAGATCGGAGATTGTGTACTATTACTGTCGACCCATTGAATATCACCCAAAAAGTACCGGACCTGACACAGGTTTCTGAATGCAAACGGTGAGGGAGTGTATGTTAGGTGGGGCCTATTGGTTGATTTGATCACAAATCTAGTCCGTTCATCGGACCGGACACAGCGGGCGACCATAGGGATGGCGGACCCGTGTGAGGTGGGCCCTGTTTGGTCCACCATCCAGCAGCCAAAAAGGGGGCAGCAGTAGTGAGAAAGAAAAAAAAAGAATTTTCGTTTTTGGGACTGTGGGACCCATGGGGGCCATTGATTTTAGATCAGGTCCCTACATCTTGAAGAGGGGGCCTGGGCGACCATATTGGTGGGGGCTGATCATGGACTTTTGATCAGTGGGCCACTAACCGAAGTTCACATATGCTGTTGACGTTGAGCCCCATTACAGAAACTGGGTTATGCGATAGGAAGAAGAGAAGATGGAGGTGGCGTGAGGAAGAGAATGATAATGACATGTGTGGGATAAGAGAGAGAGAGAGAGAGAGAGAGAGTGTGTGATGGTGACGTGAGGGGTGTGGGGGTGAGCTGAGTTACCTTGGAAGTAGTAACAGAACTAAAGTTAATAGGTCATTGGTTATAATATTGTATAACACCTTTGTCCCCTATGTTTATAAAATTGGAAATAAAAAAAGAGAGAGGAAGAAAGATACAAAGGTAGAATGGGAATTAGTGCTGACCTGGGCACGTTTTGGGTAAGGGAATGCTATTATGAAACAACATTGAGTTCTGACCCTGCCCCTCATTAGTTTCTAGAAATTAGAAAGAAGACATGTTAATTTTAATGAAATTTCAAATTAGACCCTTGGGCCTATTTTATAAAAGAGTTGAGTTTGGAAAATATTATAAGTGGAATTCTCAGGTTTTCTAAATTCATAATATAATATAGTTATTTATCATTGTCATTTGCAAATTAGATTGGAATGGTTTCTTCGATTTTAATGGGCCAAAATTGTATTTTTATAATTATTAATTGGATAATTGGACTTGAGTAAATACCGTATGGGCACACGGTATATTACTAACATGGGGTTTAGCATTTCATATGACCTCGGGGAAATCCTAATGGATTTGAGCTCAACCCATCTCTATTGGAAAACCCTTAATTGGGTTTATGCACCATTGATTGAGAAGGGATGTGTTGATCTTTTATCTATTTAGAGATTCCTGTGGTTATTGGGTGCGAGACCTTATGTTTGACCTTAGGATTGGCTTGTGATTATTCATTGACCTTCGGGTGTGCATACATGATTGAGATTGATGTTGGTCTATTAGCTGCATACCCTATGTTGATTGAATATGGACCGTGATGTGGTTTGGTAATTGATTAAGATATTGTGGATGTTTATTTGAATGATTCATTGGTATTGGTTGTGGATTATTATGCAGCCAGCCCTTCACTTTGACTTAGGTTTCTGTGTCAGAGCATTACAAGTCACTAGGTTTATTCTACTATGATATGTATATATATGTATATTAATTGGGTCATATTCGAACGACTGCAGTTGTAATTGGACGGCTGATCACCGATGTGTGCGGACACTGTAATATCCGAATTGAATTCGAACCGGTTTATCCGGCCCTTTGATTACGAACCGGTTTATGACCGCCGGCCTTTCGAACGGGTTTTCCCGTTATATTAGGGTTGACCACCCAAAGCAGTGGCATTGTTGCTGTGTGATTATTGTATTGCTCTATTGTGTAGATTGGGATATAGGTGATCCGTTCTTTTCGTCATTGTCACAATGTTATTCTCTTATGATATTTACCTGTCATTACTCTCATTGATCTTGTGTTTTATTTATAAATTATGCTTTCGTACTTGCTGTTTACCTTGTTTATTGGTGCATAGGTACCAGCCCTTACCCTGTTAGGGAGACGGAGGAGGGTCAAACGTTTCAAGCGTTTGAGCCAGTTGACGAACCCGAGTGGAGAGCCGGAGATGGCTACAATGCCGTTTGAATCTGCGCATGAGATATCGACATCTTAGACTCTTTTAGTTTATTTAATTCCATAATATATTTAGTTGTTGTTTAGTTTAATTGGAAACTTTAACCTTAAAATATCAGTGAGTTATGTGTTGGGTTGATTTTGAATATTAATACCAATTGATTTAATGCTTCCGCAAATGTTTTATTATGACTCACCATGTTTCAAAATTTTGTGGGTTCATATTTGGGAGCTTGTGTTGCATTAAACACAGGAAATTGAATGTTTATTTCCATTTTTCACGTTATCCCCTGGTTGCATTTTGGGGACGTGACAGCTTTAGCTTAGCGTCCTCTTCTGCACTCCAAAGATCCCTGTTCTGGAAGAAAGTGGGAAGCAGCCCTGGGGCTACTGGCAGCTCAGTGCTCTTCTCCTCGGCTATCGTGCTCTTCTCCTTGGCCGGCGGTGTCTCAGTCTCAGATACAAGAGGATTCTCGTGCAGTGGAGCCGGAGACAATGGTAGAGAAGATTCATGGCGTGGGGCCACTTCCGCTCTCCTCACGGGCAGTTTCTCCTTTCTCGTCGACCTTAAGCCCAGTTTCTTGGTAGGAGATTCTCCCTAGGGGTGTAAAAAAAAACCGAAAAACCGCCTAACCGAACCGAACCGAACCGAACCGCGGTTAATAACCGTGTTTCACGGTTCGGTTACGGTTACGGTTTTTTAAATCGAAAAACCGCGCTTCACGGTTCGGTTACGGTTTTTATCTTGACTCACGGTTATTAACCGCGGTTAACCGTTAACCACGGTTCGGTTAACCGTATTCCGAAAACACACGGTTAACCGAACCGTTTCACTAATAAGAAAAAAACTTAAGGGCCTAAATGTGATTTTTTTTTTTAGAGTAACATATTATGCCATTCTCTAACTATTATTTTTTTTTTCACAATAAGTTTGATTAGTAAACAACAAAATTTTCATAAAAATTTTTAAGTGACAATTAACCGTAACCGAACCGTTAACCGCGGTTAACCGCGGTTCGGTTTTTAACGGTTTTTTACAGTTCGGTTACGGTTACGGTTTTTAAAAACCAAAAACCGTGAAACACGGTTCGGTTAACCGTTTTCCCAAAAACCGCGGTTAACCGAACCGTTACACCCCTAATTCTCCCTTTCCCTTTTGTGCATGAGACGAAGAGGATTCTGTATGCTTCTGGGGACCTGTTCCAGCACCTTTCTCCATGATGAGTGAGAGAAAAGACACAACAGAAAACTCTCTGGGCAAACCCCTATTGTCTGACGGTTTTTAACAGATTGGATGAGACAAGAGAGAGGAAAGAGGGAAAACCGAAATGAGGGAGTGGCAGCTTTGGGCGCCCAAGCTGCCCTCCTGGCCTGGCCCACCTGCTGCGCACGGTAGCCTCATGTGAAATATGGTGAGCAACGTCTGGCCCTACTTATGGATGGGACAAGGGGGCCCCACCTGCTTCTGTGCAGCGATTGAATTCTAATCGAATCAGACGGATCCCAATATCCAGATCGGGTCCCTGCTTTATGGTCTACTCTACTCTACTCTAATCGATCATAAGTTGGGCCCCACTTTGTTGAACTTTATTAATAAATATATTATCATGTGTTTAACACCGCCGCTATTAATCATCCCTAAGTTAAAACCATGGGCCTAGCAATTTTTCCTCAGGGGGCCACTGTGTAGAAAACTTCTTGGAAGGGACACATAAAAAAAATGCATGTAATTTTTAAAATAAATAAATATATATAAGGGTTTTCTTAAAAAAATTTTGGGGACCATATGTAAAATTTGCCACAACATGACTAATCCAACGATCTATATCACTCCTAATGTTCTGATTTGGTCTCCCCTTAAAGAACGGATGATTCGCTTGTGTGATATAGGATACCACGCGTCCAGTCATCAACGGTTAAAATTAGAGGGTCTACTTCATTTCTACGGCAGCCATGGATTACATGGAAAAAAATAAAGATGGATCTGAAAAATCTTCTTGTTATCCAGCGGTGATGAATCTGAAAAATCTTGCCGTTTTCCAACCGTTTTTTCAAGTAAATCACAGAACTAAGCCTTTTTCTTCCAAGAAAACTAGTGACCAAAGGGTTTTCTGCAATTAACAAACCCACTTTTCATTATGATTTTACATGTCCTAATTCCTAACTTTATCTTAGCTTTTGGCAGAACCACCATGCGTCAGCACCCAAGCTAAAATCATTGGCGGGACCTACCTTTCGAAAATTCAAATCGCTCCACTCCCCTGAGGCCCATTGTGTACTATTTATCTGAATATTTACAATCTATTTATGTGGACCAACTGATGGATTGACCAGCAAATTTCACACAATGAGATTTCTTCCATTTTTGTCCATTAAGAAGAGGAAAGTAAAGAAAGTTAATCACAAATTTCAAATTTAGTTTATCCAACGGTGGCCAGGATTGGATTTTTCAAAGTTGGGCCCCATGTGATCTGCATGGTAGTTCTGCCCCTTAGCTTTTGCATTAATTAGAGTGTTTTATTGTATCGGTGAACAGGGGTTTCTTTCATTTCAATTTTCAGTGAACAGGTGTTAATATATGACTGTAATGCATTAGGCAGGAGATTAGTTTGATGAAAATCGAAAGACAATTGTTTTTGGTTAAAAAAACACAACCTGAATAGCTCCAGCAGCTATTGGAAATGAACTCAAAATAACGTAGTGCGGGTGACTACGGTAAGATAAAACAGAATAAAATCAACAGAGAATAAAATGATGTTTCATCCCCACAGTGCTGACCGCTCAGGTGCAAGATGTTTCTTTTCTACATTTTGGGCAAAGATGGGGGGCATATGGACAAAGTTGGTGGACAATTGAAGATGAGTTGCATCTCAAGAATCTCGAGTATATAAACCCATGATAGTTGCTATGAGTTTATGATCAAGTTGGGCCCTCTATGGGAATGAGTTGATTGTAATATTGTGGTCAATTGTGAACATTATGAGGTTCCACACCAAGATGTGTAACAGTGAATAAATAAGATGGATCTTCTACAAGGTTCATGTGTAATATTTGGGCGGGACATACTAATCTTTAGCAAATCTCCCTTAGATGAACGGATGAATGGTTTACATCTAGTTGATCTAAGGGTTGTTAGGTAACTCAAAAAATAGTTTTATTTTGTGATTTAGAGTTTATTTACATGTTGGAGCTTTTGATAAAGAGGATTTAACTAGAAAAATGCCCTTAAACTTGTCAAAAGCCCAAAGCTCTAAGGGGAATTTTCCAGTTAAATCCTCTTTGATAAACCTTTAATTGTATTTTTCTTATTTTAAAACATATATACAAATTGGATCTTTTGCGTATGAAAAAATAAACTAATTATCCCTACTTGCTTTTTTAGAGGTTTTTTAAATTAAAGTGGATGGAGATGGACAATGCAAAATTTAGATCTAAATAACCTCATATAATCTTCAAACTAACACAAATGGCGGGTCCCACATCGTAACTAGCCGAGCATGCCCGGGCCGTAATAAAAAGTAAATAAACTAAACATGTCCAATCACATTCAGAAATAGAAGAGAAAACTAATTGAATTATAAAGAAATCTGGACCTTAATAAAAAAAAAAGTAATTGATTTTCAAAATGAAAACCCTTTAAATGAAATTTAAAAAATAAAAAATAAATATTTAAATGTAGTGTTTTCTTTGAGATTTAAGACATTTGATTGGATGGGCCCGATAACATATAACATTAGATTGCATTGGATATTCCTTATAGTTAGATGGGCCCCATGGTGTCTTAAATTTCTGATTTTAGTCAGATGGATGATCGAACGTATGATATTGTATTGCATTCTGACTGTTTGCATTACTTTGCACAATTTGTTGCACTCCACACTATATTATGAGATTTGAGATATTTGATTAAATGGGTCCTATAGCATATAAGACTCAATTGGATTGGACATTCTTCATAGTTAGATGGGCACCATAGTGTATGAGCTCTATGACTTTAGTTTACATGGATCCCATAGAATGTAATATTGAATAGTTAAATGGGCAGTAGCATATGAGATTTATGTTCAAATGAATCAGTAAGGACCCGATCCCTGATCACCCACATGACTTGATTTTTGAACGTTTGATTGATCACGAGTGGACCTCACTATATGTGCTCACCTTCACTCACTATCACCTAAATTAATTGTGTGAGTTTGTATGACTTACTTTTATCGCATTTAGATAATCATCGGGGATCATTCTGTACCTGCATCATCATCTTGACCTGACCCAAGGACCTTAGCCCATGCGACCCATTGCATGCATTTATGTCCAAGTGAAGGGTTACCATGCATAAATTAATAATAACTGTAAAACAATGGAATGGCCCCTCGTGGGGGCCATGGGGCCCGATCTATGTTGCACGGCTTTAGGTACTGGAGTTGCTCTTTTCATACAATAGACTAGATAGATTTCATGTTTGAAGGAGAAATACATAGGAAAACTAAACTAAGCCAAGATGGTAATATGGCTTAAGATTAGAAAGTATTGATTCTTTAAAATATGATCAGGATTTTATTGTTAGCACCTAAACCGATTTATCTCCTGATCATCATGGACATTCCTCATACACTTCATTAGTTAATAAAAAAAAAAAGAGAAAAATTAGCCTTTGCCGTAACAGTGTAGTTGATTTAATTCCTTTGTATCCTTTAGTGGGGCCCATGGGGAGAGCTATAGTCATGCACGGTCCAGGGTAGTCTGAGTTGGCCTTATCTCTTCTAAACTTATCTCTTCTAAGAGTCCTTGGTATATTTGGATAGGTTGGCAATAGTAGGAATATTAGGCTAGCAAGTAATTAGTCATGTCCCTTTGGTACTGCAACTCTATTGTATTCATTCAGTTTAGGGTGAGAGAGAGAGAGAAAGAGAGAGGAGTGTGATTGTATGGGGCAACGCATCATCTTCACCATTCCACCTTCATCAATTTTGCATCTAGGAAGGAACCCAGGTAGGTGGATAAACTATGCTCATTGAATGCATGATCTCCTAATTTATTTGTGTTCCATGAACTTAGAATGAGGTGTAGGGTTATGTTTGTTGATCAGAATAATACTCCCAATCAATCTTCTATTTTAGTTTAATATGTGTGGATTGGACTTGTTATTAACCATGTGTTTTTATATTTTCTTTCAGGTGATATGATGACACTAATATGTTAAAGATCGCATTTAGATTGCGTATAGGTGCATTGGGCCCATTCTGTATATGGGCGTATGATTCCATCAGGTTCAAGTAATGGCACTACAAGCAAATGATCAATGATCACCAAGACTCTACTCATACACGTGTAAACAATGGTAGATCAAGGCAGCCATGGAGTCGATATTTCTTGGGACTTGTACGAAGGATTTTAAGTGCTCATGTTCGTGAATATGGCCACATTAATGAGGGATGGTTTTGTGAGCAATGTGACTCCATAATGTGTAATCCTCAACTTCATGTAACATTCAATATTAAAAAAATCAATCCAATGGTATATATGAAAGCATCTTGGCCGTGTGCCAATGATAGATTTTAAAATGTCGTGCCCCATGGGACGAGGGCCCCTGACTGTAGGGTTAGTTTCCATCGTTGGGTTGATTTTTAGATTGACGACGTGGGACTTGATGAAGAACTTTAGGAATCTTAAGTTTCGCTCATGAATCTATCTATGAATACTTTCTCATGATTTGAAAGTTATAAGAGATAATCCTAGTAGTTTAAAATTATTTTTCAGCCGGTAATGTAATATTCTTTTCCTTGGCAAACTTATACGCCTTACAGAAGATCCTAGAAAAAAAAAAGCTGTCTTGACTAGAGTGTACTTCCCGGTGATTAGTAGAAGCATTAATAGTGAAGCACATAGTCTAACGAGGGCGGGGCTTTTTACAGGCATTGATGCCTATATTATTAATCATGCTGTATCTTTCTTCAATGATTAATGAATAGAATGTCATCTTCCAAAAAAAAAAAAACGTAATGTAATTTGTCATCCCTTATCTGCGACTAAATTATATCTCATAGTTAACTCTTGCAGTAATTCTTGCTTCTTAAGTTACTGTTAAGATATTGTATTAAATTATTCGTCATGTCCCTGGACCCTAAATTGGAATGGGCACTGTGAACAGTTGCACTCAGAATTTAAGATAGCTATGGGGGTTATCTATGTCTAATGAATTTGAATAGAAAGAAGATAAATATAAAGTTTGCTTAAACTCTTAAATGCACGGCTTGTAATTCCAAGCTGGTTGGACATGATCCCTAAATTGGTGAATAGAATTCTTTAATCTTGATTTATCATGATCTTATCACTATTGATGTTGTTTAGCGTTGCATTGACTTACTGTATGATTGGTGGCAGTCCTTTTACTTGATATTGGTCTTAGAGCAAATTGACTCACCCACCTTGTTTTGATTACCTTTGAATTAAAGTGTTGTTTTTGTTTTAAATTATATACTTGTCGTTATGGTTTGTTTTCATCGTATCTAGCTTATTGTTTGAGAAAGAAATGCATGCACATTAGTGTTAACTTATCTACTTACTAAATTGGGACTCACCCAATCTGTTTTGGTGGACATACGAGGAGGTATTCGAAAATGGTGCTGATGCGGGAAACGAGAATTGAGTGTTTGACTGCGTTAATTCAAGGAGACGGAGTATCAAATAGCCATACTGAATTAGTTTGTTTATTATTTATATCCTATAAATTATTTGAAAACTTGTTTTAGGAGCCTTGGAGCTAAACTCGCTTTTCACATTATTAGCTCTTTGTTTAATTGTAAAGAATATAATCTATGCTTTGCTTACCGTGGAATGATATTTATTATAATAATAATAATAATAAAAAGAACTACGTGATTTTGACCCTACATGAGCTAAGTGGGATCGTTGTGCTACGAGATCTGAGGGTCCCAAGGATCTCGCATTTTGGGGCGTAACAAGATCATAAAGGATCAGATGTATAAGGAATTTATTGGATAATCTTTCAACAGTAGGGGTGTTCATGTGCTAGGCTAGGCCGAGCATAGGCATATCCAAGCCCGGCATGGCTTTAGAAACACTAGCCTAGGCCCGGCCCAAGCTTGACACTGAAGTTAAGCCTGAACCTGTCCATTTAATCAATTAAACATGGCCGAATCAAGTTTTTTTTATCACTTTTGTGGACATTTGATCAATTATTTAGACTAATTAAATTAAATCACAAGGGGTCCTAATTAAATATCCAAGCCAGGCCAAAGCAGGCTGGCCGGCACATGAGCAACCCTGTGTCTACCCTGGAGTAGGAAACCACAAGTTGATGTTTTTGCTAGAAAACCATCTCTTTAGCTTCCCTCTAGAGTTTTCTCTTTAGCTTCCCTCTAGAGACTAGACTTTGTTAATGATTTGATACGGCAGGGACCACAGACTCTTCTCCAAAAATTTGTAGAAAGAGGAACCAGAAGACTTGATGTTCTAGTTCCTGGATGTGAGAATCCATTCCTCCTTTTTTTTTTTTTGGTAAATTATTGCTTGGCTCTTAATGAGTCCTAATCTGATAAGATTTGAAAATTCACAGTGTAGTTTGCATAAATATCTTAAATACATGGTTATGATCTTTTTATTGTTTTGGAAATTGACTTATCTTCATTCCCATATAAAGACCTTCCAAGTCAACCCTATTTTTGTGATTGGCATGGATCCTGGTGGGCCAAAAGAAAATATACAAAATATTATCATAAAAGATTCTCAACATAGAAAACCCGTCAGAAATTTTGGATGTGCACACCATAGCTCACCTAATAAAGAATAGGTGTAACATAAACTTTTCTTGCCACACTTTTCTTAGAGTGAAATCTAAGAATCAGGGCTTTGAGCAAATGCTGGTGGTGACATGAGAACATAAAATTTTAAATACACACCCTTTTCCTTTGAGTCTTAGTGCACATATTTCCTAGTGAGGCCAATTAGTTTGCAATTGGAATGGACGATTGGTCAGCTATATAAATTCTAATTCTCTACTCCTGTTTATCCTAAAATTATATCTTCGAATATATTACACTTCATTGATCCTATCTCACTGCATTCATCCATATTTTATTCGGCATGTTCCCCTACTTTTAGCGCGCAATCAATTTTTATTGAAAAAACTTTTCCTCACTAGCATCGTAACTTGGGCCACATTGGATACGCCCAAACCCTCTCAAACATTTTCTCACACGAGGGACTTAAATGATTTGATGGGCTTCAAATTTCATAAATGGGGCAGGGCCCATCATCTAGATCTTTTCAATCCAGCCCTAGGAATGGAAAAGCCATGATGCATTATTTGACCATAATACCCTCAGGGTCATTTCAGTCAACCAAAGTCTCTTCCTCTGACCTCTCACCTTCTCTGTCCAAACAAGAAGGAGAAGGACGAGAAGAGGAAGGAAGAAGGAAGAAGGAAGAAGGAAGAAGATCAGGTGGACATGTACGAATTCACGAGGTTGAGCAAGGGGGACTTGGAGGAGGGGACCTTGTATCCAGGTCTCAGCCATGGAGAGAATGCTCTCAGGTGGGGTTTCCTCCGCAAGGTCTATGGAATTCTCTCCGCCCAGATCCTGCTTACCACCTTCGTCTCTGCCTTCACCGTTTTCTACACCCCCATCAATGAAACACTCAAATCCTCTCCCGGTCTCGTCTTGGGAGTCTCGATACTGCCCCTCTTCTGTAATCATCTTTCTGAAAGCTCTCATTTCTTTTCTGTGTGTGGTTTTTTAATCTGTTCCTGGTGTTTATGTTTTTTTTTTATTCATTTGTTTGGGTTCTGGGCATTTTTTAGGATGATTTTTTTGCTGCTAATGTTGAATTCTGGGCATCTCTCTCTATTTTTTTTTCTTTTTGGTTTTGGTCGAATTTGGATCTGTTCCTGGTGAATTTCTTTGTTTTGAATTGTGGGTATGCTTTTGTTGGATGGGTATCTGTTCATTTGATTTGTATGTGTGAGTTTGCATTAGTTTTTGTTAGTGATTTGATTGTTCAATTTCGTGGGTATTGGCTATGATTTTTTTATTTTTATGTAATTTTTTTTTTCAGTTGTTCCTAGCCCTTTTTTTCTTCTTGCTTTGGGTTTTTGGAATGCTTCTATTTCTCCTTCTTCTTTTTTGGTTTTTGTTAGTTTGATTGGTGGCCATAGGTCTTGGTTTGCTTTCTTTGTAATCTGATTGTCAGGGTTTGTGGGTATTGTCTACAACTTTTTCCGCTTGTGTTCTTCGCTTTTTCTTTTTTTTTCAATTGTTCCTAACATTATTATTATTATTATTATTATTATTATTATTATTATTATTATTATTTTGATCATGCTTTTGTTTGATGGGTAGTTGTTAATTTGATTGGCAGGTATGGGTTTGAACTTTGTGTTGTAATGTTAGGGTGGTTCTAATTTGGTTGTCAGAGTTCAAAGGCAATGGCTATTAAATTTTTTTCAAGGTTTTACTAAATGGGTCTGAGTCCTTTTTTTCTCTTTTTTTGTTTGCATTTAATTGGATTGTTAGCGCTGAGGCTTATGGCTTTAAATTGTGTTTTTTAGAATTCGAGACAGGCGAGTATGATTTCCTTGGTATGTTTTGTGTTAGATTTCCCTTCTTTTTTTTCTTTTTTTTACCTGAGGGATTATTGTCTGTGAATTACAGACTTGTGCTTTCCATTTACTTGATATCTGATCCATTAATTGGTACCATATTAGAGTTTGATTGTTAGAAAATAAATCTGGCAATTTGGGATGCCTCAACAAAATGGATCAATTTGAGCTTGTTGTCAACCATAAGTTAGAATATTACAATGTTTTTTTGACACCGGAAGATGGCGGGGAAAGGATATGAAATGCTGTAGAAGATGTTTGAGCTTGTTGTCAAAGGATATGAATTAGAGGAAGAATTGTCTAAAAGGGGTAATGGGTGTCAAAGCCCTTACCATGGTTGTGTGCTTCTAGAAGATGTTTATGGCTGTCTACATAATGTGGCTTGGCAAATAGAAATGCTGTTGTGGATAAAATGGCACAGGAGATTAACTGACTTGTGCTTGCGTCATAATGATCAATGAAAAGTTGGAGTGAATTTGTCTTTTGTTTCTTCGTCCAGGGATACTGGGAAAACAGTGGGTCATGTAAGGAAGATTGCGAAAAAGTTATTGCCGATGTTAAAACCTTTCCACCATTGTTGGGCTCAAGGCTGGAACCAGGGTCCCAGGGCTGGCAATGGCCGCCCCAAGATTTTGAGAAAACCCGCAAAAGTTTTAGGAAACTCTGCATCTTTACATATCCACCCTTGTCCCCCCTTAATGAAAAGAACACGAAAGGATTTTTTTATTATTTTTTATTTTTTTAGCTTGGTGGCCCCTCAAAGGAAAATTTCCTAGTTCCACCACTGGTTGGGCTCAGGAAGATGCTTGCTTGTGGTATTGTACATGATCATGACCGTCAGTGTGATTACTGGAACACTTGAAATTGTATTTCGTACAGTACTATAGGTATAAAATAGTTTGCCTCAGGTATAGAGAATCTGGATCTTACTATTCTAATCAGCAAAGGCTGATTAGAATTATTGAAGTGCTTAGGAGGAGCTGAAAGAAAAATATGAAGAGCCATGAAGTATAAACGGGAAGATCAACTAAAATAAGTAGCATTTTTTTTCCCTTCTAAAGAAGAACTACAACCTATTTATAATACTTACCTTTATGAGGAGCATTACGGATGAATTGTTCTCAAAACTCTACGTTTTTTAGTTTCGATGACGAGTATTTTATGAATGACTTGAAATGTTGACAAATGAAAACATTTCTGATATAATTAATTGAGGAATCTAATAGCACTATATCCAACACATTATTAACCATCTTTTAAACTAAAAATGATGAATTCTAAATACTAATTTAACAGTAAGACTTTTGGTTGGTGGTGTGTTGGTGATGCCTTGAAAAAACTTCTCAATTTTTTGAGGGCTGATTGAAGAGAATATTAATATTTCTTTTATTTTCTTCATCCCCACTTAACTTGGTCTTCATGTCTTGTCTTCATCCAGTTAACCATGTATTATGCATTACTAACATTCTTCATACTTTATTATGCAGTGATGTGCCCCTTGTATTACTATCGCGAGAAGCATCCACTAAATTTTGTTTTCCTTGGGCTGTTCACTGTTTGCCTGAGCTTAAGTGTTGGCATTGCTTGTGCAAACACAGAAGGTTGGTATTTTTCCCTCTTCCTGTTTTGTTTATACTATCTAATGGATCATAGTTGCACCATGTGTGCATAACCAATCCTTTTGCACTGGTATATATTTTCAGGAAGAATCGTCCTTGAAGCATTGATTTTAACGTCAGCTGTTGTTTCTGCATTGACGGGCTATACTTTTTGGGCCTCTAAGAATGGCAAGGATTTCAGCTACCTTGGACCAATCCTATTTGCCGGTCTAATTGTCCTTCTCATGACTAGCTTCATCCAGGTTAAGTGTCTTTAACATATTCACTTTTATCTATTGTCCTTCTCATGACTACCTTCATCCAGGTTAAGTGTCTTTAGCATATTCACTTATAACTCTGCTTTCGCGTCGTCTCTCTATCTTCATTATGCTTTTTTTCTTTAAGTTGTTACCTGTTTTAATATTCTTTCCTCGTTTTCACCTTGGTCACCTGGATTTCTGTATTTGTTGAGAAAGTAGAGAATGTAGTTATAGAATCTGTGGATGAATTAGATTTATCTTCAAATGGAGAGCTTCCCCATCTTTTACTGTTCTGATGCACCCTGCATTGGATAGAATATAACCTGAAGATGTTTGAAACTAAGTCGTAACATTTGATTGACAATCTGCAAATAGTCAGCCGAACAGCAACCCCCATGGAAAATGTAAAAGCTAAAAAAGGTGCGTAACATTGAATAGATATCAACTTCCAATCTGGATTTCTTTCAGATGTTTAGCCCATGTGGGACATATAAAATCAATAATTATCCACATGTTCAAATTCTAGGCAGGAGAATAAACTGCATACTAGCAGGTTGCTTACTGTGAATTTATGAGCTCTATTAATGTATCAGTTATCCTTCGCATGTTGAAGAGAGCTTGTATGTTTATATTTTCGTAAGACATTGGTCGCCCCTATAGAATCAATTGTTAAAAACTCAAGAACTATGACTTGACTTGGAGGGTCACCAAGTTAACTTATGTGAGTCTGACCAAGTTCTATTCCCTGGCATGGTTGGTTACCTGCCAAGTTGACTCGCCCCGACTCTGGGCAGGCCAAAGCGAGTATTAGAACAATGTAGCATATATCTAACTTGACTAATCCATCTATGTGCTTTTATATCATGCAGATATTCTTCCCTCTAGGGCCTACTTCAGTTGCCATCTACGGTGGCCTAGGGGCTCTGATTTTCTCTGCATACCTTGTTTACGACACCGACAACCTGATCAAGCGCTTCACGTATGATGAGTACATTTGGGCATCTGTGGTACTTTACTTGGACATCCTCAACCTGTTCCTTTCCCTGTTGCGCTTGCTGAGGAATTCCAACGGGTAGAGAAACTTAATCAGTTTACCAATTTGGTATTGCTTGTTACTACTTTGAGATCTATAATCTGCGTACACTTCTTAACAAAGACATGGTATGTGTATCCAGTAATGTTTAATGACAGGTTTCCTTGCACCTACATGGTTAGATCACCCAATAGTTCTTTTGCTTGTATTTCTGTGATATTACAATGTAAAAGGGTTTTTTTTTTTTCTTTTCTTTTCAATATTTGTAAATATTTTTTAGGTGAAGCAGCATCGGTGGGCTGTCACCATAGGCCAAAGTGGAGTTAGGTGGTTGCCCCTCCATTGGATGATGATGGATGGAGACCACTCTTAATGGCATTTAAACATTCCATTAATGGCAGAGTGCTATCCACATTGTTTTCCTATCGAACATAAGTAAAACATGTGACAAATTCCTCTGGATTTGGGAGAAATCAAAGGGAGAATTCCAATTCTCCGGGACGCTTGTTCTGGATTTCTTAGCTTTGGTAGTCTCGAGTACTCTGAATTATGGGGTTGACAGAATTTGAAATGGTCAAAAGGCCATTGTATTTGTAAGCCTACAATTGCTTTGGGAATTCTCCTCACCACCCACAGAAATCAGCAGGCAACTTAGGACCTAAATCCAGAATTTCCATTAGTTCTCAAACAGGCCCTTGGTGCTATCCTGTGTCTAGTGCTATCCTGTGTCTATGTAGTCTATGTGACAAATTCCCTCGGACCTGTCCAGATTCCGAGGGTTGGTTCTATGTTTTCACGCAATGAAAGCAGCCAGCACCAGCTGATCTGACTTGCTGACATTTTGGGGGTGAAATTGAGGCAGGTTGGGCTAATCATTAGTTCAGCTCAGAGTGCTGTATATGAGACCAAGCCAGAGTATGAGGATAACTTGTGTCCAATTTAGTAAGGTTGGTTTTTCTAAATTTCTGGGTTTGGTCTGTTTTTTCTTTTGAGAAAAAAAGCACTTTTTAAAAAACTTGTGGCTGCTAACTGGATAATTTGAAAAATGTTTGTGAGGAAGCGCAAGGGGCGGGGTTGGATTTGAAGACCCTAATGTGGATTAATGGTCGGTTGAAAATTAGCAGAATCCAGTTACATTCTATCTATTTTTAAGGGTGTTAAAATTTAATGCCTATGTAGACAGTTATACATCCTTTAAGCTTTGGGGTTCTTAAATAGACTGTTATGATCATTTGATTGTGCTGAGATTTGGCCTCTCTTCATTCTCATATAAAAGACCTTCCAATTCAGCCTTAATCTTGTGATTGACATGGGTCGAGGTGGCCCCATAGGGACATGAAATGGATCAGGGGGTCATGTCAAAACTAGAAAACTAGAAAATTTTCAAAATTTCCCCCTTATTTTGAAAAAAAAACAGAGAGTTAAGAAGTAACATTCTCACCCCACTAAGCAAGCAGCCATATGCCTTTTACACAAAAATTCAAAAAGATTTCTTATCATTTGATTGTGCTGAAATTTGGCTGGGCTTCATTCTCATTTAAAAGACCTTCCAATTCAGCCCTAGTATCGTGATCAGCATATATTAGGTGCACCCATAGGCTGGTTGCTAGATTAACGCTTTTGGCCAAAATTTTTATATATATTAAAGCAACAGCCATCTTCGTGAGGGAGCGACACATGGCACTTCCTTTTGGGGTTTCGAAATGATACTAGTGTGAAAGAAAAAAATTTGGCCTGATTAGAAACACAAAAAATATTAAAATATGAATAAAAAGGATTTATAGAGGAAGCAAGATGGGGGAGGCAGTAAGAGAAAGATAAAAAATTTGGACAGATTAGGTGGGCCTATAATGATATAGTGCTCTAACCCAAGCTATAATAATAATAATTATTATTATGATTAATTATTATAATAATGATATAGTGTTTGGCCTGTTGGCTGAGTATGCCCGTGCTTGAAAAAAAGGTATAATTTAGAGTATTATTTGAAATATTATAGGAGAGAAAAAATGCATATTAAAAATATACTTTTTTTTTATCATTCTTAGAAATTTAGTAAAAAGAGAGTACATGCATGTGGATTATTTAAAATATATCGAAGATTATGGTAAGTTTTCTGGTAAATCTTAATAAATCATAAAATGTATTTAATTAAATATCTATTAGTAAATTAAGACTTATTTTGTACAAAAAAAAATGTCCGAAGTATAAAAGAAAAAACTAATTTCATAAACCAAACCTTAGAAGATAGAGAAGAAAGAGAGGAGCACATACGCCAAAAGCATTCTTGGCAAATGAGAGCTTCTGCTATTTCCTAATCTATAACTTTACAAGAAATGATGAAGTGGGTGGATGGATTCTGCCTTCACCATGTGAAAATCATTTAGATTAAGCCATCCTTGATGATTCAAGGAATTACATGTGGGCCATTAACTCGGCCACTATAACATTTATATGACATTATTATAAAAATCCTTCAGTGGATGATATCATTACCATGTGACATTAGTGCAACCCATTGATGGGAGATGTTTAGGATGGCTTTATCCGTTTACAATTGTCAAGACATCATCACTTCAACGTTCCAGATCACAAAAAAGTGGACCCACTAATCACAATCCAATGATATTTTCAGTTTTCTAACAATCACATCTCTGCACAACTGCATCATAAAGAAGCATCTCAGTCATTGAGAAAAATAATGTCTACAAAATAATGTTAGTCTTAAGCCAACTCTAAACACGGTTAGTACCCAATGTACAGTGGATCGTGATGGGAGCTGTGGTGGGCTTCGCTATGTCTAAATACATTTTGACCATTATTGTGTGTCTATTGTGTGGATTATTTGTGGAACTGCACCTAGTGCCACATGTTCTCTATTTGAATATTGAAATAAATTTTCGAGTCTTGCTAGATGGATATCCCTAGAAAAGGATTTGGAAGGAGTCCGAATCGTTCATGAGTCTGCTCTCATGGATTTGAACCTTTTTTTTTTTTGGTGGTAGAATCTCATGGATTTGACGTAGAAGGCCACCTTTGCTATTATGAGGCCCAAAAAAAAAAAGGCAAAAATGTAAATCCATCAGCTTTTAATTTTATGAAATGGCAAGAACGATCATCATTGGTTTAGTAATTGGATAGTGGTGATGTTGAGTTGTTCTTATCTCATTGCTTAGTATGATAAAAGTGAGAGATTTTAGGGATAATAAAGATTTTCAAACAACTTTAATTGATGTGATGAAATGAGTGTGCCACATGTCACTGTGAAAACCTAAAAGGAAATGCTGTGCCCAACAAGTGCTAAAAAAGGAAAATAAATATATCAGCTAATATGAAACAAATATCCGAGCATATTAAATAAAACTTAAATAAAAAATTAAGTAATTAGTAAAAGAAAATCTAGTTTCATTGTTCCATGTTAGTGGAGAACTCGATTGGCACCCATCAAACAGGGTCTATTAAATAGATGATTATTATCTTTATCCTCACGGGTTTTATTTGAGGCAATGTGTATGGGAATGCATCTCTCTTTTATGAATCTCTCTTTTATGAACTTCCATCAGGATCCGCTACAATTTGAGGCCTAAAGCAGCAGTCCTAAATGAGGCCTCAAATTATCTAATTTTTTCTCTCCATTTTTTTTTTTTTTCAATTTTGAGTACCTGGATTCGTAGTTTTTAATAGACATATTTATCATTTATAAATTATAACTAATAATATTTATAAATAAAATGAACACTAACTATAATAGTACTTGGGTCCGCCCCTGCTCATGTGAATGAACCCATATCAACTATTACCCCATGTCTCCAACCAGACCCATGTACCCACTTCCATCTTCACGCCTGCAAGCAAACAGCCATCATCATCTCAACCATGTTGTAACCACTTTAGCAACTCAACCCCACCATCACTTATATGTTTACCATCACTTATATGTTTCACTGGTAGAGGCTCCTTGTTTCAACCTAGAGGTGTCCGCTTTGAATCCCAGTAGAGGCTCCAAATGACGACTTGGTGGTGTCCAAGCTTTCAGGTAGTAGAGGCTTTAGGTGCGAAGAAGTGGTGTCTATTTTGAAACATTAAGTGATGGTCGGGCGTTTGGAAGCTACCAGAGCCCCACAAAGTGTGGCTGTGGTAGTGGATTTCCCTTGTTAGCGATCAACCTCTAGCGAGAACTTAACTTGCAAAAAATG
This sequence comes from Persea americana, assembly GCA_029852735.1. Classification (NCBI taxonomy): domain Eukaryota; kingdom Viridiplantae; phylum Streptophyta; class Magnoliopsida; order Laurales; family Lauraceae; genus Persea; species Persea americana. The sequence goes on from CM056818.1 coordinate 34,416,073, forward strand.
AAAACTCAACCCCTCCATCATATTCCATCTCTATCTCTTCCTTTCTTGTATTTTTCCAACTCTTTTTTTACCACTTACAGGAGACATGCTCACACCCCCTGAAATCCGAGGGTCCCAAGGGCCTGGGATCTCAAGCTTTACAGTAATGAATCCCATCAACATTAAAAAAGAATAACAATAATAATAACACGCTTTTTATTGAAATTAACCATCCAATTAATCAATGATACAACTTCCGTTTCTTCTTAAAAATCTCACCCCTCCATCTTCATCTTCTACTCTTGGAAATAATTTTAAATTTAAGGCCTACATGTAGAAAGAAGAAAGGGGGTGGGGGTGGGTGGGTGGGGGGGATCAAGAAAGAGGGAGATCGGTGAGGCTAGGAAAGAAAAGATAATAAAAAAAGGTGGGTGGTTTGGTATGGACAAGTGGAATGGGAGTGTGGGGTGTGATCATTTTGGACGTGTGACTCCTTGCCCACTTTTATGGTTGTTTCTAATTACTTCTCTAATTAGCTTGGACTCTAAATTGTAGTGTATTTTGGAAAGATCATTTGGACATTTGAAATTACTTCCACCTTTGGTTTCTTGGCTAGTAATACTCTAATACTTCCCTTCCCTTTGCTTCAATATCTCCTTGCATGGGCCCACTTTGCACTATGAGAAATTACTCAAATCTGAATTTCAGATTTTTTTTTTCAACAATTGGAATTAATGGGGTGGTCCTCACTTTGGGCATGCACTTCAAGGTTGATACTCCTTTGGACGTCCTTGTATGCCCTGTAAATTCTCTCTTATTTTTGTTTATCTCTCTTTTCTTTTCTCCTTCCATCTTAAGCTTACTTACTCCTGCAGTCCTGCTCTAAGTTTCCTTTCCTTCTTTGGCCTTCTTTCTCAAAATAATCTTCACACAAATATGAGAGAATACTAAATTTTCCATAAGTGGTGGGTTCAACCATGGCTGTCCCTCCACCTTGAGATTCATGCCCAAGGTGGTGGGTCCACAAAAATATAAAATAAAATTATATAAATAATGCAATGCATAGGACCCGATTCACACCATAGTGGTGCAAAGAAATGGTGCATGTTTACAAGTAATTTTTGAGAAAATCAATCTGATAGGATAATCTAAAAGGAATAATTTCGATAAATCATGCAATTGTGAGAAATTTAACCGATTGACTTAAATTCAACCTTAGATGCTCAAATACATGTTTTTATGAGATTCAATGCAATTGATACAAATTATCCTAAATAAGTCCACAAAATCTAAATGAAATAATGACAATATGATGCAACTTCATGGATTCATCAGGGCATTACACGAACCACTCTGCTGTGTTTTCTGTGTCTGATGAGACTTTCTATTTTAGGTTCCCTGTCGATTTAAGTGCTTCCCAACATTACATGTAGGTCTCTGGTTGATCTGTGGAATTGAGAATATGATATTGGGTTTCCTTATTCTATTTAAACTCTGATTGCTAAAATGTGAAGTTTCCTTATATTCTATTAAAACAAGCCTCTGGCTATAAATACCATTCATAACTCCTTTCTACATATTTCAATTAATGAATTTGAAGTCGTCAACATCATCCTCATAATTTATCACCACAGGGAAAGTTTGGATCCGACCAAATTCAAAGCTGAATACAGGTATGTTTGAACTCTTTCTTTAAGTTTCAGACAATAATGAGAGAAAAAAAAAAAAAAGTAACATACCCACAGGAATGAAAGTGGAATAAGCGGGCTGTTTGGCACATATTTTTCAGCTTTTACTCAAAGTAGCAGTTTGTGGGTGTATGCAAACGGGTCGGGTCCTGGATAGAACCATGTTGCATCCGCATCTAGGAAAGAACCTATCATATGAACCCAGATCCGGACCCAACACCAATGGGCTATTTTGAACGTATTATTTTTTTGGTAAAAATTATCTTAATTATTTATCTATATATATGCATAAGTTTAGAAGCTTGTAGCATTAACAATTACTATTAGGGTAGGCCTGTCAATTGAGCTCGATAAAATGGGTACCTAGCCCAGCCTGGCCCGGCCCAAGCCCGAAAATACATGGCTTTTAAAAAAAATTTGAGCCGGTGTGCAGGGCTTGGACAATTGTCTTAAAGCCCGGTTAAAATGGGACTGGGAATGGGCAAAACATGCCCAGCCTGTCTAGACCTGGCCTGGCCCCGCTGCGAGCACATGTCACTCTTTTTTTAATAAATTTGTGGGTGAGAAGAGTTGGATGAAGGAGGAATTAAAATAATCTATTAGGGTGAAGTCTTCCGGCTCAAGATTCATGTTTGTTCTAACCAAATGCCATTCTCAAAATCTTTTTAGATTTTATAACATATCATGTTGGCTGATTTTTTACCTCTTCTAAGAGCAAATCTGGTGGTGATATAAGTTTTTGACATGATAAGTTCTATTCTTGATTTTAGATTTCTGTTCATATGTAATATGGTTTAATGCGATATCATTTCTACTAATTTCTCAATCAAAGGGAACTGATGCAAAACTTAAGCAATAAATGGTATTAAACAATCCTCTTACGTACCATACAAAAGTAAACACCAATTTGTGGTCCCATCTCAGAGATAAAGTGTGTAGGTAATAAATAGTATAGTTTATTAATTCCAAAAGTGCGGGGCTTTAACTAGATTATTTTATATTTAGGTATAGGAATTATAAGCGTTCTCATATGCAACAATTATAAATCTTCCTAATACTTCCTCACAAATGCAATTGGATGAATCTCGCTCATTTCACCAATAGGAATTATAGAGAATAAAGTTGAATAAATTTGTTTAACTTATATTCAAGATTGTGCTAAGCCCTGACTCGGCCTTGGCCAAGCCCAGGCCCCCACTTGACGGGATTTGACATAGGCCTGTTCAATTTAAGGTCGGGATTGGACAACCTCGGACAGGCCCGCCTAACATTTGGGATGGGATTGGAAAGCCTGAGCCCGGGCCCGTCCCGTCCCATTGACAAGCCTATATTAGGAATGGCAATGGGGCATGTTGGGATAAACCCAAGCCCAAATCCGCCCCGTCTCAAGTTTGTCTAATCCAAACCCGACTTGCCCCGTGACGGGTTAGTGGCATGTGATACCAAACCCGCCCCTTTTGGACAAGGGCTAGGTCAAATTTAAAGCTTAAATTTTTTTAAAATATATAAATGCATGGAAAATAGTGTGGTAGAATTCAAATACACAAATTTTAATTCCTAGAAAAAGATTTACGTCCTTTTTCTTTTTCTGTGCACAGAAAAAAATAGTCCCTTCTCTTAAATTTTCCTTTAACCTTTTCAACTCATGTGAAAAAGAAAGAAACCATACTCTAACCCACTGTTTTGTTGCACCATATGCCCTTTTTTTCAGATGTGGTCAATGGTCATAGTGTCTGCTCCAAGCAAAAGACCAATTTAAAATCTCAAACCGTTACCCCCAAAAAAATTTTGAAGACAGATTAGGATTTGGGTCCACAGGTTGGAATTCATATGAATCTCTAACCAGATCTTGGTCCAAAAATAGGTTCTGTCTTCCGTGTCTTACTTTTTCTAGGAATTAAAGATTCCAAGCTGTCTTTTCGAACCAAAGATGTATTTGTTTGTAACCATATATAACAAGTCCTAAACAATATGTGCTAAAAGCCCTACAGACAGTGGTGGAGCCACATGGTGTTGAGGAGGGGCATTTCTCAATTTCTTTTGATACCCCTCCTCAACTTTTCAATTTCCTTTGATATAAGATGGAAAAAGTATGAAAATAACTGTACTTGTTTTGTTTTATTTTTCTTATTTATAATTTTATCTTTTCTCTTCTATTCCAGGAAATAATAAGCTGAAAAAACATGAACAACAATAGTAAGCGAATGCTAGTATCATGGTCAAATCTTCCTGATCATCTACTCAATCTTATATCGACAAGATTGCATCATTGTGATTATTTTCTTACTTTTCAATGCGTTTGTGTAACATGGAGAGCAGCAGCAGTGAAGCAACTCATTCAGTGCCAACCTTCTCTATTTCTTATGCTTCCTCGACACACAGTTGGGAACTATCGTTGTTTTATATGTCCATTAGATGGCAGATGTTTTAAGCTCAATCTACCTGGAATCAATAGATATTATGATTATTTGGGCAGTTTCTTTCATAGCTGGTTGGTAATGATCAATGACCGTTTTCGGGATGAAATCTTTCTCTTTAATCCTTCTACGAATGCCCGAATCAACCTACCGCAGTGGAAAGGAGCAAAGCATGGCATCAAACGAGTTGCGCTTTCATCAGTTCCTACGGACCTCAACAGTACAGTTATCATACTTGATAAGTCACGTCCAGAGTTCAAATTTTGTAGAGTTGGGGATGATCAATGGAGTGTGCAAATCAGTTCATGTGAACTCGAGGATTTCACTGTGTTTAAAGGGAAATTATATCTTTTGGGCCGCAAAACACGTCAATTCATGTCGGACTTTACCACTATTAGCACTACTACTGTACATCTCAAATTCGAGTACCTGGAAGAACCCCATCATTCCGATTCTGATAAAAGGTTTTCTCATTTCTACTTGGTAGAGTCCGAGGGACGATTGCTTTTGGTTAAAAGATACAACATGTCGTATCAGTGGCGGACCTATGCCTTCGGTCGCCCCAGGTCAGATATTGAAAGTTCCCAAAAGTCCAATGGGCCCTATATCATGGCCCACATGTGTTTAAACAAACGCCCCATGTATGATAATGTCTTGTTGGCTTTAAAAAATGTTCTTGTATCTAATTTTCTCCATACCTATTCACCTTGAATTTGCAGTGATCTTCTATAGACATTGATTTTAACATAAATTTTGAGTAAAACAGGGTAATGTAAGTTTGAGTTGATTTTTTACAACAGAAATCAATGTTATATTTTCTCTTCTACTTTTATTTAGGAGAAATATGTCTAGCCAAAAAAAAAAAAAAAAAAAAAAAACCCTTTTCAATTGACTATTATCTGCCCCACCCAAATGAAAATCCTTGGTCCGCCACTGTATCGTATAGTACAAACCTTCGCTCACTACGACTAGATAATTTCGTCGGCTTCAGATTGGATCTGTCAAATTTATCATGGGTAGAGATGGAACATATTGGGAATCGAGTATTGTTCTTGGGACGGTGGTGTTTCGTATCATTCTCTGCAACTGAACTAGGGTGTAGAGAGAATCATATATACTTTACAGAGCCTCAATATGACAACACTACATGATGGGTATTCAACATAAATGATGGAAGCATTAAGTCTGCTATGAGTTCCTAAAAATCAGTTTTCCATGGGAAATGTGTATCGATGACTTACCCAACTTGGATTACTCTTGATTTTTCCTGATATTAATATGTAAGGGCTTCTTGCCAAGACTATTTGAAATAAACTCAATACATTCTTATAAATCTCATGAGTGCTGACTATCTGGATCCATGTCAAGATTCATTTGGATGACGATATATGTGGATGATGCTTGATAAAAAATTGTTCGATCCGTTGTATCATTTAATCCATTTGGTTGAAATTCTTACAAATACAACTATACACGTCACTTGCATGTAATTCATATATTATTGGTTAGATTCATATAATATTGGTTAAGTGGCTTAGTTAATGTTAGAGTGTTGGTTATAATGCCCTGTTACATTAATCCATTAGAAGTAACAGCATTAATAAACTAACAAATGCCTTTTCATGTTTTCTAAAAATTCTCGCATCATTTTTTCATAAAAAAGCATATTGTTGATTAAAAGTTAAGACATCTAAGAAACTTAGAACAGAAACCCCCCAAACAAACTTGGAACAGAAACCCGAACCGCAAAAGCAAAAAGGAGAAAGAAACTAACCATGCAAACAGAACAAAAGAAATTACAACCAACAATCCATCCAATTCTTAGAGATCAATCATCTAAATCATGGCGAATAAACATCTTGCCAAGGATAAAACAAAGATAGGAGTCGCCGAAGGCATGCGCCACCTGGTAGTCGACCCTGATGCTTTGAACCTGCCAATCACTGTTTCTTACACTCCTCAAATTCTTGCCATAATCCAATATATTATATCTAGCGGCCATGAGGGAGAAGAATGCGTCCCATGAATCGTCAAGTTCTACCAAGTCAGGACCAGAAAATGCATACGGATGCGGATACATCTCGTAGAGATCTACATATTTCATCCCGCCGTCTTCAGTCATGAGTTGGCGGGGTAGCTCAAGTTGATATTGATTCTGGAATACTCTGAGCTTGGACTCCAAGCCCACCCCAACGAAGACCAATCGCCTGTCCATCATGAATTCAAATAGCTCGTGGGGTATTGAATTATACTCGAGTTGAAAAATGAGACAACTCTTATAAACATGGAAGATGATAATGTCTATTCTGTTACGGCCATACTGCACCGTGCTCTCTCTACACCATTCCATCTCAAAGCCTATGACGGCTGTTTTTCCTGCTCGATTGTAACGTGTAAAACTATCGCTCTCTAAAAATTCAGCAATCCATCCATGAAGGATGGAGCTGTCACGGGTGGCGATGGCAACAGCTGGTGAGTCAATGTTGAGCATATGGACATCAAATAGGTTTTGCTGATGGTCACTATCAGACATCTCCGTGACTATGATACGGTTGTTCTGAGGCATTTTTGATCGATGATGGGAGGCAGGAATGTAGGGAGATGGGAGGGGAAAAAGAGACGAATAAAAAGTAGGTATGCATGGAGAAGTATAAATAAAGGATCAGAGAGTGAAGGGAGATTCTGGAGGCATCTAACTGTGAGAGAGTGACATACAAAGTGAATGAGAAGAAGAAAAACTGTGAGAGAGTACGATAGAGAGAGAGAGAGAGAGAGAGATATGGTTAGTCCTATCGCTTCTTTGCCTCTTTGCCATGTGTTTATTGATTTGATCCAAATGCGTGATTTTTTTAATATCCAAGTGTAGCGAAACTACTGCAGGTCCCACAATGCCCACTCACTAGACCACATTTTTGTTGTTATGTGTAGCCACCTATGGCCAATTCAATCTCCAGTCTCCACACATACCAATCCCATTGAATTGATGCTGGTCCTCCTTCGACACAAATCAGTTATTGCAAGAGAGGAACAATTTCATAATTCCCCAGTAGCTATAGAACTTTGAGGACTTAGAATAAAGGGTCACAATCATTTAATCTACCCACCTCTAATCCACATCTAAATCTATCCATCCATGTTGGGCCCTTGATTATCATGTACTCATATTGGCCCCAGAAGAGGTGGGTCTGTATCCTGATGTAATAATATTCATGGGTGCTAGTATGTAGCAAAACCACCAGTGGCATTCCAAAGTGAATCAGCCACTTGTACAATTCCCCATATGCACACCAAAAATTTATTAAAAAAAATGAAGCATTAAGTCCAGTGTCCATACCCTCTTGGCAATGCTGTGAGGATCGATGGCTTGTCCCCTACTTATCTGCACTCTTGGACGGATGGCAAATGGGCGTGGGACCCCTGCAACAGCAAACTAGGATTTGCATGGCAATCAAACTTGAACAAAACAGGGAGTTAAAGAAATCCATTCACACCTCAAAGTCTTGTCTCAGCTCCCCTGTGATAAGGAGATTCATTTCTGGAACCCAAGCAAGTTCTTTGACAGGTGCATCATGCTTGACCACTGTAACAGGTTGACCACCAGATATCAAGGGCCACATGTTAACTTGCTTATCACAGGAAGTAGCCACACGGAAACTGCCTTTAGGACTGAAGGAAAGGCTGGAAACGGAATCAGTTGGCGGCTTCTTTATTTATCCATGTTTCATTCTTTATCCACCTGTCACAGAAATTACTCGAATAAATTCAATGAAACATTCATAAACCAATTGCGGATAAATCGATTCTGGAGGCTTACAGATTTATATAACCCAAGCTCTCTTCTTTGCAATAGCAGGTTTTTTGCAAACTTGGAGAAGAGACTAAACCCAAAAGCCTAGGAGCAGGTTATTGGTTAAGAGATTTGCTGGGAAATAAAAATGGTCTCCAAACACTATCGACACGCATTTTGTAGACCTCAATACCTAATGTCAAAGCCATATATCCAACGAAGATTAGTGGCTTGCAGGTTGTATGTAAAAGAAAACAGAGAAATACCAAAAATAAAGATGACATTGGAATATTAGAAAAGGCAGGTGGGATCCAAATTCAACCAGTGTTATGGTTTTCATGGATGCATGGCTAATCCACCAACAGCTGTACATGATGGGCCAATACTATATATCGGTGAAAAAAATCTGCCACTTGATTCATTTTCAAAGGGAACTGAATCCCCTGTAGACTCTCAAAATGAAACACTTAGAGATTTCAGAATTTGTGAAGTACTGGCCCACTAAATTAAATAAAAATAAAAATAAAAAAACGTAGTGAAAGAGAAAGAAACAGATTTCCAGATGCTACCTGCAGTGTGATTTATTGTCGCAACTATAAAACTCTTATCATCATTATTATTATCTAAACAGAATGAGTTGGATAAGGAAACATGGATGAATAAAGCAGCTAATATTCATACCCCTGATCAGCAAATGTGTTAGCATCTATTTCTTCATGATGAAGTGATCCGGGCATTCTTTTGCTGCATGTATAAAACCTGGCATTTTCAAACCACCAATGAAAGCAACATCCATATTAGTCAATCCGATCAAGTCAAAAACAAGCATTGGTCACTTTATTATGTACTGATATCAAAATTGTTAGGCTGTATCGCCAATTGAAGTAATAAATGTGGTAAACCGGGCCCCTGTATTGCCCATGTTCTACTGTGATTAGAAGTATGTCTATTATCATAGGTCTACTGTAATTAGAAGTAGTGTTTTGGTGTAACAGGGTTTTGGGCTGATATTATAAATAGAGACTTAGGGTCTCTATGATGTACAACTTCTTCTGATTGTATAGTGAATTCTCCCATCTTCCCCGTGGATGTAGGCCAAAAGTCGAACCACGTAAATCTCCGTATTCTTGTGTGTGCTTGATCTCTTCTCATAGGCCCTAGATCACAACAAAAATAATAGAAACGATGAAAGTACTTGAATTAAGGTAATGGCTATACTAAACAAAATAGATACAAGTCACTCAGTTCCTTACCCGGCGTCTGAGTAGATTCCTAGCTTAAGCCCCTTGCCGTGGACATAATCTGTAAGAGTTTTTATCCTTGATGGAAAAGTCACCTTGTTACCAATTAGCTTTCCCTAAATCTTTTTATCACAGGGGTAGCTCAATTGGCCTAGGACCACGGTTTGCACCAGGAGGTTGTAGGTTCGAAACTGCACTACCACACTAGGACCAGGAGGGATGAGTTGGGAACCCTCCGATAGCAAAAAAAAAAAAAAAAAATACCTTTCCCTAAATTTTTATATCGCAAAATTTTTGGGTGATGCTCCTATCAGTCCTTGGAACTAAATCCATGTAAACAAATGCATAGTAAATATCACAACAAAATGAAGAGCAAACCTCAGAGGTGCGATTTAACTCAGCCCGGCACAAGAAAGTAATTTATGGCTAAAAAAGTGAGATATCCAAACAAGATCTTATCACATCATCCTACATATAAATTCTACATATAAATTCGTGGGCCTACAATCAGAGAACCAAACTACAAAGGATCGCGTTCTCTTTTATTAGACTTTGGTCATACTTGACCCCAAAGGGAATTATGTTCACCGAGGACATCTTATAGAAATTTTTTAATTTTAGTGACAGAGACTCATGTATGAGTTATCTTGTGGAGAATTGAAGAGGTTATGAGCTGAAGGGAGAATTATCCATGACAGAGTTTCCCAATTAGGTAAAGAGAATAAGGTTAGAGATGAAGTTTTTGAAGCTTGGAACAAGGCCTGATACTTTCTACACTATGGAGTTTGAGTGCCTGGTTGAAGTTGTTTGGCATAGAGAATATTTTTACCTATTACTTGATCTTTTCTTGAGATCTCTGATCTTTTTTTTTTTTTTCAGAATTTGAGAATTGATCAGTGTTTTGAAGACAGCCTGAGAAAATACAAACCTAGATCTAATCTCAACCATCTAATAGTTGAGATTAAAACATCTCACTTAAGTAAATAAAGGGCATAAATGAATGAAAATAACTCTAAATAAGACAAAGATGGATGGGCTAGGCCCAAATAACTGGTGGAGATGGATGGGTTAGGCCCATCTGCTAGTCCGCCCATGGGGACCACGGGTCTTTACTGTACTGCATCAGTACGCATAAGGTGTTATTCACATGTGCCTTTGGAGCATTTAAGGCCCCTTCATGGATCTCTGGGTTTCCACTCTCTCAATTTATTTAGATGGTCCTAACTCCTAATAAACCATCCATAGCTTGAAAACTTGACAGGTGCACTAGTTTTGGTAAAATTGTCCATTTTGCAACCTCATGATGGTCATCACATAAAGTGGTCGTTTGTATTTTACGCATGGGATATGTAAGTACAATTTATACATGTCAATGATAAATATTCTTAAGTATGTAACGTTTACATATGCATTTCTTTTTACAACGTTTGTCTAATAACACTATTTTCGCATCATTTACACTTGTGATTCATTTTTCTATGTTTGTTTCAATGATATGTGTATATATATTAAATGGTTTTGTAAATGATACTTATTAATCATTAAATTATATTCTACTATAATGATATGAAAAGGGGACAAAAAAGGTCGAATTTATATCAAAGTTTTCATTTGCATTTTATATCCTTAAAAAAAAAAAAAAACATGTCTTTCAACATGAAATATACTTTTTAAAAATATACATTCTATCAATAATCACCTTAAAAAAATGCATTCCAACCTGTTTGGTTAGGAAAATATGAGTTTATATTCTAATGGTTAATATTTATATTTTTATTAATTAATATTTAGTTCAATATTATCTTAATTCATTATTCAATTTGTATAAAACTTAAGCCATGCATCTCACTGGCTTTATGCTAATATTAATCAATTATAAAAAGTACTTAAAATGAGTATTTTGTTGCTAAGTTCAATCATATTAAAAGTGTCACAAATTTGTTATGGTTAGGTAAAATTGCATTTATACGTGATTTTTGAACGATACCATAATGCTATATAAAATACATTTTCCTTCTCTCTTACACTCATTTATACATGTTTAAATACTTTTAAAGTAATGCAATAATAATTAATTTTAGAAAAATCATTGAGATATTGGAAGAAAACTAAAACAATAAGGTAATTGTTCTAGTGTAAAGTTGATAGAAAAATCATTGAGATATTTATCTTACAGACCATCCCTTAAAATTCTTGCTATTAATACTTTTGTTTTGTCCTACAAATTTTGTTCATTAAAAATCATTGGTGCCACTTTCAAGTCTAATCACCCTACACATGAAAAAGGGAAAATCTAAAAGGAGAAGAGAATATAGAGAATCAAATTCTGAAAGAATAAACCTACAGAATAAATAGATTATATATATATATTTTGCTTTTTGTATAACAAGGCAAGAGAGAGAAATAGAGAGGTTACCTTCATAAAAGGGAGATGAGATGCAGGGAGGGTTTTCATTCATAAGTTTCATCAGTCTTGACGCATTTTAATTATTATTTTTTAAATGTGTTGGATGAGGGTTTTGAACCCAAAACCTCTTTTATTGAAATGCCTCCTTTATTATTATTTTTCTAAATGCGTTGGAGGGGGTTTCGAACCTAGAACTTCTTTGACAGAAATTGCCTTAAAACCAAACCGTCCGCCTCCAACAGGTATTCTTTGAAATCACACGTGGTTAAATATACTCTTTTTCCCACCTGAACAAGTGTTCAAATCTTGGTGTGAAAATTGGCTCATTTTCACACCATTTACCCATCTAATTTACAAACAAGACGCGTAACTACGTGTAGACAAATATTATGCATATTCATAATTTACATGTGTAAATGGGTGTATACATACGTAAAAGGTTTCCACTCTCTCAATTTATTTAGATGGTCCTTAACTCCTAATAAACCATCCAGAGCTTGAAAGCCCTGACAGTTGCATTAGTTTTGGTGAAATTGTCCATTTTGCAACCTCATGATGGTTGATGGTATGCAATAATCATCACATAAAGGTGATAAAGTGGGGCCGATCTAGAGCCCTAAGGTCGACCACTGCCATCATGCAGAATCCAAAACACCGGTGGGCCATGTGGCCCTTGGTGGTCTGTGCAGAGCTTGAAATTTGGAATCCATGCTTAAAAGACCTATAGAGCAAATGGAATGCATTTATTTTTAATTCCAATGAAGCTGAGGTGTTAGTTATTTTGAAGGCACTTTGGTGCTGTTCAAGGAACATCCTTGGTGATCTCATTGTAGAAATTGCAATGCGATTGTTTGGATATCTAATAAGAAGGTCAACCCATGAAAATTTCAATTCCTATTCAATGAAATCCAGTCTTTATCTACCTGTTTTAATATTGGCTTTCATCATGTCACTAGATCGGCTAATTCTATGGCTGATGCTTTAGCTAATCAGGGAGTCGAGAGGTCTTATAAAAAAAAAAAAAACTTTTGATATAACTTAAACACATTGATCATCTAGAATGCATGAGACACTTTTGCAAGGTTTGAAACAAGGTTTTATAGTGCATTGCCCCTCATATATATTCATTTGATTTTATTCTCTTTTTACAAGTTTTTATGTCTTGGCGATGTACCAGAGAAGCTTTCTGCTCCATATGAGCACCTGAAGTATCTTCACATCATCATAAACTTGGATCCAAAGGAGCTTTTGGCCACCCTACGCATACTGAGAAGCTCACCTATCTTGAAATAACTTAAATTCAAGGTGAGTTGCATTTCATGCATGGTTATGACAGATTTTGATCTTGTTATTGTCTACAAATGTTCAATACTGATGTGACTACTTGGGTCTGAATTTGTTATTTAATCTAGTAGTGGTCACATGAAGGAGAGGCTGATAAACTATCTAGAAAAGAGGCAGAGTTCTGGGTTGCACCAACAAGGTTTGATTTTTTGTTAAGTCACCTCCAGACTGTGGAGATCAATGGCCTCACCACGTCATTCAATTTGGAATTCATAAGATATATACTCTCAAATGCCCCTCTGCTTGAGACGATGAGTACCAATAACAAATGTGTTGAGGTTGAAATTTCAAGGATTCTGACACAGTTGCACCGATTTCGACAACCCTACACAAGAGCTGAATGTATATACTTGGGCCATGAAGAAATAGAATAAATATACGGCCATGAAGAAATAGACGAGCTGTTGCTGCACTTGAATGAGTCATTTCCTTCACTAGTATTGGATTCTCAGACCCAGTGATCTTGATCTTCATCACTCCCCCTCAAGCTAGTGAGTGGTGACAGCACAATACCTAACTTGTTTCTTTAAGTTGTGAAAAACTTGTTTTTGAGAGATTTTGTAAAAATATCTGCCATTTGTTCTGAGGAATATATGAAATGAGTGACTAGAGCTCCAAGTGCCACTTTTTCACAAAGTGGCAATCTATTTTTATGTATTTTGGCTCCATTCAAAAAAAGAAAGTATTTTGGCATGAATGACTAGGTTGGCTGTGAGATAAAGAGAACTGATCTTGTCACATAAGAGTGTGGGAGTTTTTTTAGAAGGAAGCCTCCTATATCAATCACATAGCATGTAAGAGATTCAGGTGAGTTCAGCAGCTGTAGATGCTAGTGACCAGTATTCACCCTCAGTGTTAGATCTAGCCACAATTAGTTGTTTCTTAGAGACCAAGGAAATGCAATTCTCACCAGGATATATGCAATACCTGGTGGTAGAGCGCCTTGTTAGTGGGCAACCTGCCCAGTCTGCATTTGAGAAGCCGGACAAGTTTGAGATGGACTAAAAAGTGATTCAAAGATCATAATGTAGAGTACCATTGATGTACAATAGAATCCTTTTAACAGATTGATAATGTCCTTCAATTCATTGCAGCCATGACAAACAAAGTTGACTGCGTGTGTTAACTTGGAATAAGTAAGAGTGAGGTATTTAAGTGGAGCGACCACACTTCTGTTTGTGGTGTCATCCATTGCTGAAGTTTCAGAAGTATGGAGATTGTGATTTGAAGCTAGTGGAGTGCCAATTGGTTTCGAATTGTGCATTTTTGTTTTTTATTAGAAGCTGTCATGCATATTTGCAATGTGATGAGAAGATTCCACCTTTGAAAGGAATAAAATCGGCTCCTAAAAAATAATGCAGTGGCCCAAGATCCTTCATTGCAATTTCTGATCCATGCCTTGTAATTAATTGAGATAGAAGTGAGGAATTATCACTCATCACTGTTATGTCATCGATGTAGAGTAGAAGAAGAATGGTGCCTTTGCCACTTTTAGGAGAAAACAATTACGTCATTGACGTAGAGTAGAAGAAGAATGATGCCTTTGTCACTTTAAAGAGCAAACAATGACGGATCGACCTTTGTAAAATTACTTTTTTTACCCTAAAGATGTTTTCAAGCCCATTCATTTCTGTCCATTTTTGAGCAATTCCTTGTAGAATACAACTTTTTTGGTGATTACATCCTTTGGCAGGACACTCTCCCAGTGACTGTGTGTTCTCTTTTCTTTCTCTTTCAAATAAATCTAATCATCAATTAGAGTCTTACATTCAGACCCGAAGTGCGACCAGTCTGAATTCTAGGAGAAGGCCGTTGTGTTCTGAGGGCGATTTTGTTGAAAACCTTCATGTTGGGTTTTAACCCAAGGGGTGGAACTTGCTCTGAAGAGAGCATCGTCAGACATGCCTTGGCTGATTGCCACTGCGGCACTGCTCTTCAATTACTACAACAACAACAGAGCCTGAGGGTTCACATTACTATGTCTTTCAATTCCCATGTATTATAATGCAAACGAACAGGCCCTATTGGAATGACCTGATCTAAAAGACAGGTTGTGTATCTGTTTTGTCATCATTTTTATTTATATTTTTGTAAAGAGAATTGCATAAAATCAAGAAACAAGAACAACAGGAACATAAGCAAAACATGAAAAGGACCAAAACAGAAACCCTAGCCCCTCAAACAATACCATCCCTTCTCCAATAAAAGTCTTGATTTAGCAAGCAACTCAGCTTATAAGTGAGTTCCCTCATTTAAACATTTAGGTGGGGAAAAAATAAAACTAACAGACATGAAAGAAGAGCACAAGGCTTTAATATCAAAACAATTGGGATAACACTACCCTTCGAGGTATCCACCACCTCCTTGGCGTCTAACAAAACACAAATTTCATAGAAGACATAATCTTGAGCTTTCAACAGAGCATAGAGGATCGCCCTCACTTCATAGTCCATTTAGATTGGTAATCAAGAAGGCCTCACTGGGTGATGTTCTTGTAAGACACAAGAAAAAAGGTGCGCACCTAAAAATTTCTGTAGTGATGGCACAACATTTCCTAGAAAGCTTAATTTGTAGATTTTACTCTTAAGAAAATTGTGACAAGAAAAGTTTATGTTCCACCTATTCTTTATTAGGTGAGCTAAGGTGTGCGCACCTGCCGGAATTTTTGGGATTCCTAATGGGAATTTCTATGGGCTAGAGAATTTTGACAGCAATGTCTTGAAGATTTTCTTGTTTGATTTGTGAGAGTTAAAAGGTTCAGCAATTTGAAAGATCAGTTTTTTTTACCTTTCAAATTCTATGCATTTCAATATTCTAGATTTTTTACAGGGTCTATAATTGAGAAATTTCTGATTCTTCCTAATAAGAATTCTTTGAATTCAACAGAACAGAATTCCTAAGTCATTCCAATAGGTCCTATTTGTTTGCATTATAATACATAGGAATTGAAAGACATAGAATTCATATCATAAGTGGTTAAAAATGAAGATCAAATGTGGATTTTTAAAGACCCACATCAAATAAACTTTTGTTTAGGGAAATAAAACCGAAAGAATATGGGAAATGAATAAATCAGCCATAACCCTAGTAGTTATTCTTTCCTTTATTCTTTTAATTCAATATCCCCCGAAAGCAAAGGCTATGTGATGCTCATTTTTGAAAATCCACCAGTGATATTTATTTTTAACTACTATTGATATAAATCATATGTATTCAATTCCTATGTGTTTTAATGACCCATACTTGAAAATTCACCTTTGATCTTTATTTTTAACTACTCTAGATAGAAATCATATGTGTTCAATTCCTATGTATGTATTAACGCAAGCAAAAAGGCCCATAGAGTTGAACATAAAAGACTTCAATTTCAGACTTCACATGGTAGAAAAAGATCATGTATAAGGGTTACATGTATCAAAGAAGGTTGATTCACCATCTCACAAGCCATAGTTGAGTGGCACGCCAACTAAGAAGATTCATCCATGACAAAGTGGTAGAACAAGCATAGGTCGTCATAGAGTACTACATGGGCTAAAAATATTCTTGAAGTGGTTGAATTGAGGAACTAGCTTCTACTTAGTAGTTGGTAAGAGAAATAAAACTCTTCTGCACATTAAGTTGTAGTGCCCTTGGTTTTCTCATCAAATTATGAGACACGGCAGACTTTGTGGAGTCCGCTAATTCAATATAGAAGGCCTTAATATATTTACTCACAATGTATGAACTATGAGAGGTAGACATTTACTCCAAAACATAATGTATCTACTCTTAGAGTATTATTGCAGACATCATTAATTTACAACATATTTTCCATCAAGTTTAAAATATTAATTTCCTACAAAAAATAGTTATCAATATTGATATTTACCCCAACAATAAGATGTAAGAGAATGTATTTACATTTTTCTATGTAAGAAATTTTGTGAACAACCTATTTAATTTTCTTAAGGCCCGTTTGTTTGCATGGAATTGAATATATAAGAATTCATTGTAAAATGGGTTCTGACAAAGTATTATTAAAGAGGTGAGGGCTGAAAAATCCAAGATGGGGATGAAGATGGTACCTTCACTTCCCTAGGATTTTAATTACTATGGTGATTGCCGGGTATTCATTTTTCATCTCCCTTTTTCATTTTCCATTAAAGGGGAGACTTCTTCGTAGCCACTTACGGATCTTCACCTTGGAACTGAATTCTATGTTTAGATTTTCCATGCATTAGTCCTTGAATTCATGTGTAATGCCATTGAAGAAAGGGAATCCTTCTACTTCATGATATTCCATATAAAAGGAGGACACTTTTATTCACTCATAATAGGAACAAAGAGAATCCAGATTGGTGTAATACAACAAAGAAGAAATAGAACCATGTATGCACGGCCTTCTAAGAAATTAAATACATGGGCCTCAACTTATAATTATTAAACTTGGAATTATTTGCAACTATTCCAAAGATACAACAACAGTACAGTTTCTCTATGCTAAAAATAATAACAGAAAACAAAAATAGTACATGCCGCCTTTGATTTTAAACGGCTTCATCTGGTGGACTAGTTGGTGAGCCAGGTACAATAGGAACAAAACCACGGCCCCCAAACACTGGTCTCATGAATCTATCATCAAACTTCCTCCAAAAGTAGTGAACAGTTGAGGTGGGATGCCTAATTAGCAAGCTTAGGCTGCTTCTCATAGGATTTGGTCCCAGGTTCCCCTGCCCAGTTGCTGCTACATTTTCTCTCTCAAGAAACATGAGGCGTATATCTTCTAAACTTGCTGGTTCAGAGTCTAAGTTTGCTGCTGGTTTCGAGCGTCGAAACAACATCGCTTCTATCAGGGGCTTTGTTATTGATCCAAACACCTGTTCATACACCACAGTAGAATGCTTTTAGTCCATGTATAAATCATCATTTTCATTGCTATTACCATCTTAGCTAAGCACCATCAATTTGTAGTTGGTAACTAGAACCAATAAAGAATTAGTGAGCATACCACTGTACTGAAGAGGACTATAATTATAGTACTGGTGATCATAAGTGCACTATCTTGCTCAATTGTAGAACTGGATGATGAGAACTGCATTACCAAAGACTTAAGTAAGCAAGCAGATTTTAAGCACTTCCCAATGAACTAATCATCATAAGAAAGGAATTGACATAGTATAAGATTACCTCATTATATGATAAAGCAATAGTAACTGCACCTCTCATTAAGCCTGCCCACCAAATTATAAACTGAAATGGAAGATTCAACCATAAATTCCTAATTACCATGAATACTTTTGCCTAACTCTTATCTAAACTTATTCATGAATATCACCTGTTGACGAAGGTCAACGATTGTACTGACTCTTGTCTTAAAACAATTTGCAATATTTGCAAGGGGGAACACAAATGCAGCCCTTCCGATTAAAACCAGAGCCATTATTGTTGCACTAACAGAAACTGAGGTTCCTGCACTGAATCAAAGAAAGAACGATATTATGCTAGGATTGTTCTAGGGCAAAACTATACCGCTCTTTCTGCCACCATCCATCCACCTTGTCCATCTAATAGACACAGACGATCTCTCTCTCTCTATATATATATATATATATAAAGTCATCAAATTTTAAACTTCCACTTACTGGAAATTAAGTATTGCCTTCCGTATTTTAAATAATAAAAGAATGCAGATAGTTTTACCTTGCCTTGCTTGCTTTCCATTTGTCAATGTCCAATGCATCCATACCAACATAAAGAAATATAAAAGTTTCAGCAATGAACGAAATTGTTGCAAATGCATGCCTGAAATCATCAACAATACCAGTGTTATTTCAAGAAAATCATTTGTCTAGTTTCAGCATAACAAAGGGGGAAAATCTTTTCAAAGAAAAAAGGAAAAGAAAAGGAAAGCTCAAAAGAATCTGAATGTCCCTCACAATTAGCAAAGGGAAGATAAAGAAACAAGCTAACAGAAAATAATAAACTTGTAAAAAGAGTCTCATTAGTTCAAATAAGCATCACCATCATTGTCGTCATCGTCATCATAATCATCATCAAAGCTTTATTCAATGGGGTGCTGGCTTCGAATTGTTTGGGGCCTTACCAGATTCAAGGTGCTAGTGGGCGGTGTTGTGTATTCGGGGTTTTACCAATGATCAACCAGAAGGGGGTCTGTGGGTTCCTCGTCATAAAAAAAATAAAAAATAACTTCTACAATTTACATGTTGTCACTAATGATAATATTCACTCACTTTGACCTGTGTTTATCTATGTTTGTAGCACTGTTGATTAACACAATTTCCAACCAAGAAAAGAAATTCATTTGTTATGTTTAGAACTTCAGCAATCCTTAGGATGACTGGAACATTGAATTTTCAGTTTTGAAGTTTAAGTTACCTTTCTACATATGCCACATGCTGCACTCAAGATATAATAACATGAGGTCATGTAATTACACATGATGGATTAAATTTAAATGTCGACAATCTGACAATAATTTTATATTTACTCTGACATATTAAATTTACATACTGTTTCACCACCAATTTGCCTATTATGGCCAATAGAGAAATTAAGAAGAAATAATTTGGAATAAAACTCTAAAAGGTTCCATTCAATGCAAACATTGGATCTATCATCCAGGAGAGAAAGTTCAGCTATGAACTGTCTGCAACATTTAAAGCTGAAAACCTGGTTGTGGAGCCTACCTCAATTAATGCCAATAATTGGAACAAGGGAAATTGGAAGGTCTTTTCTTGCATTAGAGGTAGTAGTAGACTTATTGTTTAACTATGGAGATTAATGCAAACCAAAATACTAAATTATTGTCTTGTCCCTGGACTAACTAGAATTACCATGGTATTTTTTTCACTGCAATTTAAGCTATCATGGTTTGTTTTCAAGTTTGAATATAACCAGGGGTAAACTGTGGAGGCTGGCTGTAGTAAGAGGGCATTTTCATACTTTTGAGTGGTTCTAATGAAAACCAGAAGAAGTGGTCAAAAAGCCTTTTTTTGCCTTGAACACTGGTCAGGGTGGCTGACCAATATTGCCAGGAGAGTTTAGGTGGTTGTATTTATAAACCAAAAAAAGAGGTGGATGTTTGTGAACATTAGACAAGGCAGGTGGTTACCTCTAAATTTTCTCTTTATCTTAGTGATCGTTAATTTTGAAACTAACATCCATAGATAAAGCTGTCCACCATACAACAGATTGGTGTTAAGCCTAAAATCCAGTTCACAAAGTACAGCCCACAGCTTCATAAATGATACATGTAACATCAAAATAAGCATTTCACAATTTCAAAAATCCATATGGATTACACTATCTAAGAATCATGAGTGAACATGCTAGAAGCATTGTAGTGTAAAAAGACTCTTAATGTAATTAGTAAGGAATAATGCGTCAAGGAATAAAAAATGCGTACTTTGTTGTTATTCGTGAGCTTTCAGTAACATTGTGCCATGTATAGTGTGACATGACAATGCCGCAAAAGAAAACAGTAAGAATCCCGCTAAGAGAAAAGAGCTGCAAAAAAAAAAAAAGGTTCATGAGATCTTGAATAGAACCAATCATATAAGAACTTAAGCAAATGGTATAAGGCTATGATGATGATAAGATAAGAATTTAGGTCATTAAACTCATTATTACCTCAGCTAACATATATGACAGGTACGCCATAATCATCATTATTGCAACTTCGCGGTCTGTGGAATGCCTGAAGAAAGAAAATGAAAAACATTAGCTTGAACAGGGGCTAGACTGGAACTCCATGAGCTTAATAGAGAAAACCATGATAAGCTTGGAAGTAGATTGGTCTTTTGCATCCTAATGCGTTAAGATGTATTGGTTAGTCGGACTTGACATAGTATCAAATATCAAAGCCATGAACCCCAGGGATACGTTGTTTTCCCAACTTGCATGGGCGAACACGTAGCTTTAGTAGAGGCAGCGGAAATAATTTTCAATATTCCCTCAAGGAAGGAACCTGGTCAGCGCATATTGTGCAACACAAACATCTCAGTGCCGAGTCGTTCCTTATAGGATTTGAACTTGCGACCAGTTGGTTTCTATACCATATCCAGCCCGACTAGCTACATCCCAAAAGCTTAAGCTATTAGGAAGTAGAAGACCAATCTACTTAACAAGGCTATGTCAAATGGTATTACATTCAAAATTTAAAAAATACTATCAGTATGACAAACCTTCCGAAGTATAACGTCTTAATAACATAGGCGCTAATAAGCCCCACCTGAAACATTGCCAGCAGACAATGACATCATTAAATAATTGAATGATGGGTGCAATTGCATAGTCACATATCTGACAGCACAATAAAAAATTGTTCACAGATGAGCAATAAATTCAAACACTATGAACAACAATACTACCTTGGCAAATTCACATGGGTTAAAACTAAAAGAGCAAAGATAACTGAATTGGAAATCCATGCCACATCAGTCACAATGAAATACACAACACCAGGCCACAAACTAGAAAAGGAACATAAAATATATTCTAAATTATAAACAGAAACATTGAAAGAACAGGATCCAGAAGAACAAAAATAAAGGCAAGTTATACGCAGATAAAGGGGAAGAAACTTGGGTCATAATGGTTATGACCTAATTACCAATGCCATTGTTTGATCTCAACTCACTCCCCCAGAAAATAGAAAGAAAAAAATGAATTGTGATTTGAAAATGAAACTGAACGATATAAATATAACAGAGAAAGCACTAACACCATGGGAAACAATTAAGTCTACATAGAAAACATAAATAAAGAACCCTAATCATACAAAACTAAATTACTTTTATTCTACTTTCAAGAGTTTCTGCTCTCTCTCTCTCTCTTTTTTGGGTAAATGAGTTTCTGTTCTTGTAAAACACTCCTTCCACAATGGTTTAAATATTCAAGAAATCTTCTCTACTCTCATGCTTTGAGTTAGGGTTTTTTCCAAAATTTCTTGAGCATTAGATTCTTTATGGCATCACAACCTGTTATCACTCACTTGATCAAGTTCTTCCACTTGATCACCACTGCCATTAGAATCGTGGCCACTGTTTCTTTGCCGACTTACTATACTGAGCTGCAGATGAGCTCTAAAAGAAGAGTTTCAACACAATCGAGTTTATCGAACTCTGCAGTTCATGGGACTAATCCATTCGAGGCGGGGAGTAGGGGTGTGTCATGGATTTTCATTATCATTAGCAACAAAAAAAAATTTCTTTCCAGTTGACTTGGCCCGGTCCGCTACTGAGGCTGAGGTTGACGTCGTTTCTAAAGACTACAGTTCCGGCTGCAAGGCCACTCAATTCTTAACCTCTTGTTTCATATGGAATCACTGTCAATGTTTGTTCTTTTTTATTTGTTCGATTGATAGTGTGACTGGTTGAAATAGTGAGCACCTTCCACTGTGCCACGTGCTCTTGTTGGTGTCACTGTCAAGGAATCAAAACTTACCAAATTGATATGAGTCTCGTTTAACTAAGCTGCTATAGGCCATTATGGTCAGTTTTGACCTGGCTTTAATTTCTTTATTTCGTTTTTGTCAGTTATGGTCGTTATTAGCAGGTCTCAGTAGTTACGTCTTGGTCCCAGTCAGGTTGGCATCAAATTCCAAAACCAAAACTTGATTAAATGATGAAAGTTGAACCAGGGATTTCTATGTGAAACTAGCAAGTTCGTGAACAATGATGTTATTCCTACAAGTGAAGAAATTAAATGACTGATAACTTGTAGACTTACTGTTATACCAAGTACGGTACTTGTGAAGAAGAGGTACAGGAAGGTCCCAAACAATTTCAAGGCCATGACAGTGTTGAAGTTGCTGAAATCAAGTGATTGGACTGCATTAAAAAGTACAATAGAAGTAGCATCATTCACTACTCCCTCTCCGAATACAAGACTGTAAAGTAAGGGTGTTTCTTCTTGATTGAGGACCTTTAACATGACAAAAAATCAGATGTCAAACCAAACATACAGTCATTGGCAATAAATTTGTAAGTTTATATTCACTTACAGCTTTAAATTACCTGCAACGTGCAAACAGAATCCGTGGCTGAAAATATGGCACCAATAGCTGCAGATATGTTAAACAGACATCTTAAGATACAAAAGCTGCAAATGCTGAAAAATCAGAAGCAAGTTGAAGACACAACTCGGTAAGTACCTAGGTAATCTTGTAGCCCCAAGGATGTAATACCTATCTTTTTTATAAGAAAAAAGGCACCTGCAATATTTCAAGGAAATTGAAGCTAGCTTTTAGAAATCTCATGTAGTTCTATTTATCAAGTGCTCCTAGAACAAGATACATTGCATTTGCTTTTTCATAAATTAAAATGAACAAAAAAAAAAGACAGGAGAAATTATTGCAAGAACGGGAGTGCCATGCTAATCGGAGTCCAAGGACTGTTGATCATTGTACTTGCTGCTTATGCATTTTGGATATATCCCAAATTGCAATTGGTTGGAATAACGTGGCTGAACAGATGGCTAGTTATGCTTTCTATTGAGCAAATGTGGCAGTGTAAAGATTAAAAAACACACTACTGTTTTCTGAATATTCCATCTCAAACCATTACTGATGAACTGTGTATGAAGTACTGTGATTCCTGTTTTCTTTACCTCTCCAGGCATACAAGCATTGAAAATCAACATTCATTGTGATCTGTGGTACATCTGATCCAACTGCCTGCTAAATTAGCGAACTACAGAGCATACTGCTACTACGATAGGCAGGGTGTCAGCAATTAACTTACAGGAATCACATAAAAGTTAGTCTCTTACACAATCATAATGATCAAATCCAGATGAAGATAATATGGTAAAATGTGCATGGTTCCATTGGCACAAATGCTTTTCTTTCTTATTTATAGGACCTAATGTTCCCACGTATGAAGTCCATTGATTAGTAAACATTAGATATTCTTGATGATAAACACCCATTTCTAGACCTTACAGTATATCAAAGAGTTAATTATACCTACATGTGGAGCTGAATAACCATTAAAAGATCAAACGGATAGGCCTATCATTTGGGACCTGTTAGTGACAACATAAGTCACTAGGCAGGCATAAGAATCTACCAGGTCAACCTCATCAGTCAACCTAAAAGCCCATATGGGTAGTAGGCTTAACGATGTAAGAAATGGAAAACAAGGAGCTAGTGCAAGAGAAGAAAAAGTGCTTTTAATGTGGCTATATCATTTCTGCAGATACAAAAACTCCCACATGCCTTACAAATTTCATTTCTGAAAGAAGTAAGGTAATGGAATGGACCATCCAGACTTCTCCTTTTAAGTTGCTTTGCACCAAGCTGCAGATATGGAATCATTAGAACCCAAGTTTCTTTGTATTGCACTTCAGACATATAGTAAGGAGTGAGGATAGATTGACATAAACTGAGCTAATTCTACTTCCACTATTTCCAAAAATAAAGATTATTTTCTGTGTTATACTTTTCTATTAATTAAAAATCTTTCTATTAAGTTGTAGGAAGAACAAATTAAGAGCATTCTTCACTGTGCGTAAACAATTCATTTGACATGGACTCTTTACTGTGGGTCTATTTGTTAGTGTTGTCTGTCATGAAGGATCTAGGTCTTTAGGAAGACAAAGAAAGTGAAAGAATAAAAAGAAAAGCAGAGAATAAGAATCTGGAGAACCATATTGTCGCTATGTCACATTCGTAGTGTTGTACAACCATAAAGTGAAAAAATATGGTATTATAAAAGAGTCCCTCTAATAAATAAACTACTGAAGAATAAACTGTTTTTCTACATTTTGTATAGAATGCACAGGAATTCATGCCCTGAGTGGTTAAAAAAGAAGATCAAAGTTGAATATCCAAAAACAAGCATAAAATAACCTTTCCTTCTATGGAATTGGAAATAGAATCAAGGGAAGATGCGAAATGAATACTCAGCCATCACCCCAGTGATTCAAATCATAGGAAAGTCAAGGTCCCAGCTACATCGCTACCTTATACCCTTCACCCCTCACTTCTTTAATAATATTAAATATGGATCTCAATTTAGCGACAGGCCCTGTATGAAAACTGCTGCGCCTAACTCTTGTATCAGACACATGGTTGTCAGGAAAACCCCTTTATTTGTTTTTGGGTCTTGTATCTAGCAGTATATTGCTGGTTTAATGCCTTTGCATCCATGGAAAAAAAAAAACTTCTTTATCTTATCCATCTGTTGAACAAAATTTTATGTACTAATAATACTAGTATGAATTTATCAACATATTGGATTTTCCAAGATCCCTATGCCTTGACAGTGTCAGTGTCCATCACCGACGAGCGTGTTGGTGTCAAAGTTACAAAGCTATTAATTCTTGATTCTAACATAATTGCAGTATCTTACTTATAACAAACTAGGGAATCTAACATCATTGCAGTATCTTACTTCTTTGTTTTTTTTCACATCAAATAGTGGGTGAACTAACCAGTACAATTTCCCATCAGAAAACAGATCTCTTTCTTTGTTATGGGATCATGCATCAGAAAAGAAGATGTGCAGGACTTAAACTGATTGCATGATCACTTCCACACAATCACTTGTACTCACACCTTTATTCTGCCCTACTATGCATCAGTGGAGGCTCAATCTCATCTTAGTCTTATGAAAGCAGCGCATATACAGCCAATTGGTTAAAGAGTTGCCAAGTTCACATGTGAAACATCCTCTAGTTCAATAATATAATAATTAGAATACACCTCTAGTTCACATGTGAAACATCCTCTAGTTCAATAATAATAATAATTAGAATACTAATACTAACACTGATAATAATAGTAAAACAAATAAAAGAACAAATTCAATCTCTATCACGAATCAAGACAAGTGAGAAATAAGTTTAAAAGACATAAAAATTATTACTTTTTAGCTCACCAAAATGTAAAGCAATGAACAACCAAAACTTACCTACTGATATGATGCAGAAAGATATAATTGTGCCAACCACCCCAAATAGAAGTATTGTTGAGAAGTTGCGAAAAAATTGCTTTTTCTTCACCTGGAAACTAGAAAATGTTTAAAGTATCAAGTTTCTTTCTGCTTCAAGAAGCCCACAATCTAACTTCATATGATTATGCAAAAGATGATTTGTATATAGATGCCTCAAAAACTGACAGGCTGTTTTACAAGTAAAGGGCCTCCTGATTGCACAGAGAAACATAACCAACACTCTGTTCAGGAGTTCATATCAAAGAGAACAGATAATCCCAAGTTTCAGAAAGGTTTGCTTCTCAAATAATGGAACCTAACTTACACTAGCTCAAGACTCACCACCAACAATAAAAAGGAAGAACAAAACAATGCTTGTACGGAGTTCGAATGGAAATACATTTGTTAATTTTAGAGCCCACATATATGTCGTCCCACATGAACACAACACACCTTTTTTTCTTTTTCTGAAGGGAATTGGACTGTGAGGAATTCTAAATAGATAAAGTTTCACATATAGTCTTAAATGGTTTGGGAGTCTCCAAGGGCTAGAGGAAACATATGGCCGGTCCCCTCTCTATTCTTCTACTTACTGAATATAGCTATCAATCTTGCAATATGGCTAGTCATAGAAGAGAAGATCTAAATTGGGAAGGGCTCTAGCATAAGATTTAGGCATCTGTTGTAAAAGAGCTTCAACAAGATCACCACACCACATAGCTTCAGAATGGTTTATGGTTTACATTATTCTGCAATTGTTGTTTGTGATCATAGATGGATCCTTTTTAGCTTGCATTAATCTAACATTTAACTTAATTGTCTAGAAACTCGCAGCACTCTAACATACACATGAAAGTAGTTATTGTAAAGAATAACTACTACTTACTCGTAACATCTTCTATCCAGATATGAGTCTCCTAATTTCAAACACAGAACTAACTAATTTACACATCATCATTAAACTAACCTCCTACTCAAGCAATAATTCATAATTTGAAATTAAAAAACTTAAAGAAAATAGCTTTGATTTCAACGATGGGCCAGTGCTTCTATGGAGGGGACCAGCCTTTTTATTGGTCCAGACTTTTCATTTATGGTTCTCTTTGTGGAATGTGGATGGATGGTTCTGCAAAGAACAAATTCTTTCACCATATGGCCCTAATCTCCTACTTGATAATTGTGTCGCAAATGGCTGGTTACAAAGAAAACACAACAGCTGTCCATATTTTGGACCTTCAAAGAGTCAATTTATCATAAGAGAGCTACTGTCTGCTGGAGAGGTTTTGTGTTTTATTGACTGCCTAAAGTGGGTGCCAAAATTCAAATGATTTTGATCGCTAAATGATGGATTGCACCTGTATCGAATGCTTGGCTCGAATGAAAGGGCATATATTTCATGATTCCTCAATTGCAGAAGGGTTTATGCTGATTTAGTTCAAGGTACAATGTTGAGATACAGAGGCTAAAATTCAATTTTACTGTGATTGAGGCATCAAGTCTTTGACTTCACTTGCAATGACTACTAATTGGTCGTTGACAGAATGTGAAGCCCTAAATACTGACTTGTTCTTATCTTTTTGCGTCTAATGGGATATACTGGACTCTACATGGAATGCCATATCATGAATGGATGGTGAAAGGCCAGTTGGAGATTCAGATATATTGATTTTGGTAGGGAACAAAGATAAACACTAGCCTAATCAATAAAAGAACATAATCAGGTTCTATTCTGTTTTGGTAACTATAGCAGTTTAGGGGTTTGTAGTTGATTCTTAGCCCCCTATATAAAGCCTGTTTAAAGCAACATTACAATCAATTACAACCAACTATAAGTACTTCATTTCCATCAAACTGTCAATAGTAACACGTGGATAGTTTCACAGCCGTAGTTGATAATTTTATGCATAAAAGTATTTATATCATTAGAACATAATTTTGTCTCAACCCATTTTTTGTTATTTTCTTCCTGTGTTCTCAAAATAATAAGAAAAACTACACAGAACTGAACTTGTCAAAAACTAAAAGAAGAAGGGACTTACCCAGCATTGAAAATTATGGGAGGCAAAAGATAGATAAAGAACAGTTCCTCACTGAAATTAAGTATGCGTGAGCTCTTCCCTTTGCTGACCAGCAATACCACTACTCCAGCACACAAGCCCTAAAACCATACATTTCATAGATAAGAATGAGACATTTAAGCAAACATCAAGCGGTTCAAATAATTTGACCCAACAGATGGTTATCTTTGCCACAGTGCCTTTGTGAATGATAGGAAACAAGAATATTCATTAGCTCAAATATCATTTCTCTACCATTTTACGCCCCAATTCTTAATCAGTATTTGATAATGAACATTGATTGGCTAAAAGTTGGAAATACAGCAACCAAAAAATCTGGTATATGATTTGGAGCCACCTAGAATGTATAGAACAGATGGCCATCCATTCTGGAATGGTGTTCAGGGAGTACAACTTTTATTGTGTCGAACTCGACACGCAATTTTAGAAATCTGTGAAACAACTCATCCTTCCTTGTAGAACAGTTCTAATATTACTTCAGAAAATGCAATAAGCGCTAATTAATTAAACAGGATTGCATCTTACTGATTAAGAAAACATCAATTGAAGAGAAGTGGTCTACATATATACTCAAAAGAGTCGAAATTAAGGAACCACATACAAAAACTTCGCTAGGAAACGGAAAAAAAAAAAAAAAAGGAAGCTCCAAATAAGTAAATTTCTGTCTGGGTCTTTTTCATTGATGAATTACATGAGTGGCAATCATAAGACGATACCAGAAGAAGGGCCGTGATGGATTCGTTCGCCCATCTGTTCTCTTCAAGGAGGTGGCCAATCACAATGCACGCACAGAGGAGGACGAAGAACAATGTGATCGCGATAACAGTTGATCTATGGAAATAGGAGGAGAGCCTTTGGAGCACAGGAAACAGAAGATCAGGTAGCACCATTTTCTGATCTGTGGACCGCTCATTCGCAACCCAAACTGAGAATTTGTAGCTACTGGGAGAGAAGGGGGTTGAAGAGGGTGTTGTAGAGATTGATTTCTGGGCCTTTTGTAAATGATGTCTTTTCAGGTGGAAAAGGAATTGATATGGAGAAGAGCATAGTGGTTGTGGTTGAAGAGAGACTGTTAGGTGCAGTGGAGAGTTCTTGGTCCCTTTGGCACGGTATGGCCGTTAGTTGGCGGTAAAGAATTCAAATATTTAAACCGTTGTGCTTTCCTTTCAACTAATTTGGGGCCCACTTTTGAAAATGCAGCTTTGTCACAAATCACATAGCAGGTTCCATCACATAGCTTCTATTCTACCTATATTAAAGTGGGGCCCGCCTTTATAAAATTTACAGCCTGTTCCCTCAAGGCAAATTATTTTAGGATTCAGGTGGGCGCCACAGAAATTATTTGATCTTGTAGATATGTGTAGCTTCTACCAAGAACCTAACTTTTTGAAAGAAATGATGATGTTCTGTTGTTCCAAAAAGTATATGCAGAGATTCGTCCATTAAATGGTTTTTTTATTATTATTATTATCATTTGATAAAAGAGGAGAAGAGTGGGTTTTCTTTCTTTAAGGGCGTGTTTGTGCAGCAAGAACATTAGTGAGGATACCCAATTTCTAGGGAAGAAGTAGGAAGTGTAAGATTGTATGTACCAAGTCAAAATCTTATGCTATTAGGTGGAAGGCCCAAACAGATATATGAAGCCATATCAAACCCATTACCTTGACAGTATGGGATGTAAGACTTTACCAACACTCCCCCTCACGTGCAAGCCTAATAGATTTCATGGACGAATCTACCACATGGACACACATGAACGACAGAAATCAGCTTTGATAGATGCAACCACCACATGGACGCGCATGAAACTCAGAAATTAGCTCTGATAGACGCAACTACCACATGGACGCACAGGAAAGATACCATATTATCGTGAAAAAGATGCAACTACACAAAATCAGTCTTAAGAGACTATTCTTTTAGTATAATTTCTTATAAGAACATGGTATGTTGAGAATTCATAAACAGGATGTGATGACTTATTCCCTGTAAATTCCATGTGTCTTTTATCAAGATTTCAAAGTTTCAACCACTAAAAAGTCTCAAGTGACCTTTAAAATTACGACCTCTTTGCCTTCTATTGGAATTTTTATTTGAAATTTCTGGATACTCAAATACATCAAAAGATTCAGGAATTTCACGGAAAACCATTTCCTTGAACACACTTGTCTGAAGAATGGCATGAAATTAAGCTCAAATGTTTTGCTTCTTTTCCTATTGGACATGAAGATTTTTGGCAGTCATGAAGCGGCCAACTTTTCCTTGTCTTTTTCGTGGAAAACGTGCCTTCAATTATCAATTACTGAGGGAATTTTCTACAATGAGACAGTAAACAGGGAGTGAATGGTAGGTGCAGTACCTGGACTAAACTTGACCTGTCCCTTTTTGGAGACCAAACTGGCAATCAAACGAGAGGAAGCAATTATTTCTGAAGCATCATGTTCCGTCACCAGTCCCTGTTTAGTATAAACTACAACATGCTTTACCAAATTTATCAATCTGGAAGGCATATTTCCTCCTCTGTCCATGTAACTACAACTTTGGCTTTGAAGACAATTGTAATGTCTTTGAAAGATTGGACCTGATATTTGGAGCTGGAGCATATTCCACAATGTCATTGGTCTGCGGCAGCCAGATTAGGCTGTGGCCACCACAACAATCATCTCCTTTGGGCCAAATACTACAACGTATGTTGGAAAGTGACTTTTCTCTTCTTCTTCCTCAACAAAGAAAAAGTACAAAGAATTATCATTGGCCTCTCTCACACTCATTAACCCCCTGGCCCAATCATCTGACAACAGTATAATTTGACACTCAATTTAACTTATATAGAATGAAGAAGTCAACAAGGGAAAATCATTAAGCTTTAACCCTACTTGAACCTCATCTGGCTGGCCCTTATCTCTCTCTCTGTTGGATCACTGGTCAAGGAGTTTTAGTTCCGAAGGTGAAGTCCAAGGATCCATCGCATGAGATCAATGTGCCTTTGCCACTTGCCCTTATATGTGATAAGGCTTATTCATTGATCGGACCTCCACCAAGAGGCATGCATGCATCTAGTGAGGTCCGTGACCTGGACAACATTTTGATTCAATTGAATGAAGCCCTTGAAGTGGTTTAGATAGCTCAGACCATTTAAATTGATATCATTATCATCATTAAAGCTTTATTATAATTATATTGGAATTGACTACAAGAATCATCTAAATTGATAATGAAGTACAATCGAACCATATATAGCCAGATTTAGCCATTTTAACTAATATTATTACTTTCATGTATAAGAGAATTTCTCCTATGAGCATAATATAGTTCTTTCTGATTCTATTAGGCCCACCCTTGCCTGCCTTTGATTAGTACAGTTCCTTTCACATTCTTAAACCCCCATGACATGTCCAACTTTATGCTTACAAGACGGACACTATTGGATTGAATTTGAAAAATACATATGGCTAAAAGACTATTAAACTTTTATGTTGTATAAAGTGCTAGGGTAATCTGAGGCTGATGTGGTGCATGACCATTATCCTTAAAAGATCCCTTTCCATCCATCCCATCACCAATAGTAGGAATATATGCAAGTAGGCTCTACAAACAAGATGGCATAAGCACAGTATGAGGTCTGCTGGTAGGTGAAGATTTCACTTTTATGTATAACTTGTTTTTACTAAATATAGTGTCAAGGTCAAACCAAGTCCAATTAATTTGGACGATGTCCAGCCATTAATAAGTTCAACATCTAATGGGCTCTATTTTCTTCACTCGATCGTTGTACCAGGTCGTGAGTCAGTTCTCTATTGATCAAAATATGAACCGTTCACATCATTAAAACTCCAGATTCCTTTTCATCAATGTGTGGGAAATTTGATGCTCTTGGATTGTGGCCCTAATTTTCATAATCCAATATTCATATTACAAGATATCAATGGCGTAAAACTTAGATTTAAATATGGCCTCATTAATGAAAGGAATGATATAGCAATATAACATAATCTTACCCAAGCTAACCAAGGTTTTTGAATGAGGTGAAATGCAACCCATGAATAAGTAACTTGCAACTAGTGAGTAAGATAATCCTTAATTATCAAAACGCCTAAATTTTTAATACTGATACACTAAGGGTCACATCAAAAGCATATTTTTTTTCAAAAAGCAACATTCTTTCTCCACTAAAAAAGAAACAAATGCTAAAAAAAAGTAAAAAAAAAAAAACTCCTACCAAACTACTAAAGATAAAATATTATCAAAACTCATTTATATTTTATTTTTTATCATTTGAGGCTTTACTTTACTTCATTCTACATATAAAGTTCCCAAACAGATTCTACAGTGAATTTTCTATAGTAATGATAGATTTAAAAAGGTGCCACTTATCCGAAATTTTTTCACCAAGAATAAATTAAAAAGGAAAAATAGAATTCATGTAGCCTGCCCAACAAAATGATGATAAATTAATCTCCCCCTCTGTGAATAAGTGAATAAGTGCATATAAAGATTAGACCCTTGAGCATATTGTTATTAACAAAAGCATCAAAATGTGCATTTTGATACCCCTTTATTCATGTAAAAAGAAACGACAAATATATGACAAACTCCAAAAGGGCTCAATCCAAGAATTTGTATGAACCCTTGCAACACCCTTATCACCTGCACTATAGCAGTGCTTATAACTTTAAACACATAATTTTAAGTGCCACCAAACCAACTTTCACACCACATTATTAGTACTACAAATGCCAGTAATATTCTCCTTCTTAGCTACCTTCACTTTTCTCACCCTTACCAGCACTAGAATCAACCCCCAGCCTACTCCTTGCACGGGTGATATAATCACCAACCTTCTCATTGATATTCGATGCCACCTTTGTCATTCTACCTCTCCCGCGCCCCACTGTCACTGATGGCGTGCCGACCGTCACTTCCGTGGGGCCCACCTCAGCCTTTGGGACAGGTCTAGACACGGTGGGGCCCGCAGGGGGTAGGGGCAGAGGCCTGGCCGTGGTATAGCTAGTCGCTGTGGGTCCTGCAGGGGCTGGTGGTACAGGTTTAGTGGTGGTTGGCGGAGCACGTTTAGTCGCCGTGGGGACCACAGGGGCTGGTGCTGCGGGTTTAGTTGTGGTGGGACCCACAGGGTTTGGTTGCATGTGATTAGTAGGGGTGGAGGCCACGGTGGCTGGTGGCGAGGGTTTAGATGCGGTGGGGGCCATGGAGGACGGCAGCACGGGTCTGGATGAGGCGGTCGGGGCTGCAGGAGGAGGCGGAGGCGGAGGCGGCCTGGGATTGGCCGGAGATGGCCCGGACTTGTTTATGGTGGGGGCCGCAGGGGCCTGTGGGGGCAGCTTCGACATGACGGGGACCGTCACGGCTGCGTGTTTAGGCGGTGATACCCGGCTAGTCCTCGTGGGCTCCGCTGAAGTTGGTGGTGCAGGCTTAGCCGTAGTGGGTCCCGCAGGAGCTATCTTTGTAGGCGGCGGCGGCGATGGCGATGGCGAAGGTGTAGTTGTGATGGGGACCACAGTGGCCACCAAAGCCGGTGGCGGCGATGATGCCACGGGCTTAGTTGTGGTGGGGTCCTCTGTGGCTACATCCCCGTTATCAGGCCGAGGCGACTGCGGGCCAACCGTAACGTGCTCTGGCCCAGAAGTGATCCTGCGTAGCGGCCTAAATGTGGGGTTGATCTTGAGAGCATTGAACAGCTTCTCACACATGCCCACTGGGTTAGGTTGAGCCTCCTTCCTATCCATTTTCTCCCAGCACACACAAGTTTGACGAGAAGGTTTTGGTGGATAAGATAGGATGTTGCCTATGGGCCTTTAGATAGAGATTGCTGCTCCCCCTTATATAGTCTCTGGGGTTGAAGATGCAAGAGGTTTAGGGAGGGTTTTCAAATTTAACTATGGGTGTTTTAAGTTAAGGGACAAGATGTTATTCTTGCTTTGCTTGAATGAGAACTAGTTGTGTTTGCGTGGAAATCAAGTTGGAATTTGGAAATTCCTGTAACTTCGATTCCCAGTTTTGGGAAGTCTGTCTAAATTGCATAGGGAGATATGGTTTCATTTTCTAAAGCATTTTGATAATGGTGTCAGGATTCTATTCCAATATTCCCTTGAAAAAAAAGATATCTGTCATCTCAGTCTATTGGGTTTATATTAAGCTATTAGTAGTTTTCTTTGCTTGCATGCATCACATGGTTCTAGACTGTGCAATGCAAGCCGTTCATTCTGTGGGTCTCATCTTCACGTAAATCTTTGCAAGAAAAAGGAAGCACGGAGTGCAGAGACTAATTGTTTACATTAAAATATGTTGAAACCGGATGCGTTGAAATCATGTCATTAGCTGCTGTTAAAAATAAAAATTAAAGGTGAAATTTGAAAAGTAGCATCAAATAATCTTTCATTTCAAGGATAATGGAAATAAAAGAAAATGAGAAATAAATTTCTAATTTATCCATTTTTCATTAAATGGTTAGTTTTTAAAGTACACATTTGATTTTCATTTTTAAATATTTATGATATGAAGTCAGATGTTTCACAATGGAAACAAACAAACAGGTCCAAAATACTTAGACGTTTGTGTCATCTTTTCAATGGCCGTCATTTCTATCTCATTGAAAGTTGGTCAATTTAGTGGTTGGGATCGTACAGCAGCGTGATTCGCGTGATTCTTGGGATATGTCAGGTACATATTAAGGATCTTATAAATACAACCACCGTATTTAAGTAAGTACACCAACCCTATCTCTATGGCTCTGGTCCATTGCATGTAGCACTCATGCAATGCCAACGTCAAATCCAAAAAGCCATTTGGACACCATGTTTTTCCATTGGTCAAAGCGCCAAATGCCCACCTAATCTCTCAGCACATCCCATTCCACGTCCTCACGTGAAGTGAAGTGGATACTCTTTTTTTTTATAAAGCAGAACTCTGGCCTTCATCGCCGTCTCCGATCAATTTTATGCAAACAGAAACCAAAAAAGAGTCTGGTCTCCTCTCCAATAGGCCTTCTTCTCCATCATCTGTGATCGGTCCACCGACACAGCTCTGTCACATCTTCTTCTCCGGGAGCGTTGAACGGAATCCCTGGTTTGTGCAACTATTTCCTTCTCTGGAGAACGTCTTCTTCTCCAGAGACAAAGGACTGTGCGAAACCAGAACTGTTTGGTTGTACTTTGCATTTCTCTGCAGTCGATTAGATTAGATCTGGCGCAGGGCCCACCTTCCATCAACACCGTGGCAGTCGACGATTGGCGCAGCAATAGGCTGAGTCTTCTACAGACATCCGGCAGACGATGCTGCTGCTGCTGCTTCTTCTTCTTCCCATGAGTAGAAGTAATAGAACCCATGAGCCCACTAAATAAAAATCCCAGCAACTCAAAAATGAAAGCCTGCACTAGGATATCATAAAATTTCCTCTAAAACTAGTTGGCCCATTATTAGATTAAGCATATCATTAACGTGATTAATGGTTACAATTAATACTCTAGCACCATGTCTCGAAGGAAGTGTATAGGTGACAATCACCCATCCGAAAATTACATTACTATCTTCACTTGGCATTAGACATTACTCCTGCACCATGTCTAACAATACTTGACGTTAGAGTTTCTTGGGATACGTGAAAGTAAAGGAAGGCCGCCGGCAGTCACCAGTCATCGTGATAAGACAACACATACTTTATGCAGGCATACACCCATTGTGAAAAGGGCTGTCAAATGAACCGTTAAGCATCTTTTCAAGTGGCTGGCACTTCAGCTTTGGTTGGTCGCAAGAAACGCATGGCAAAACGATGAGAGGCCGGCAGTATGCTTTCTCTGAAAAAGGGGATAGAGCATATAATAAGGGGATGTAAAGCTTCATTATTAGGTTGGCTGTGTGAAGATGGAGGAGACCAAAGTTCGATTTATGTCTATGCCAAGTTCACTTTACATTTTTTTCATTCTTTTTTAGTTAATAAATTTAAGATCGTATTAAAATCAATCGGTCATGAGTTTGAATCCCAGTGAGAACGACTAGGCACAGAAAAAAAAATATGAGTCACTAAAAGTGCGCCGGCCGAATTCCACGTGAGAGGGAGTATTGAGGAGTGAGCTCCACTCGAGAAGGAATATTAAAAAGTATTTTCGTTATCTTTACTAATACCTTGAAGTTTTGGTATGAATAGTTAGCTAAAGAAATTTTAGATTTACAATTACTTGAGAGGCATATTTGGATGTATGCTGAATTGAAGTAAAGTGAAGTGAAGCGTCAAATCAAGAGAGAATAAAATATAAGAGGTTATAATGGTATTTTATTTTTAGTTATTTGATATGGAATCTTTTCGACTTTTTGTATAAAAAGGTGGAGTTTTTTTGTCTTTTAGTAGAGAAACGAGGTTGCTTTTTTTACTTTTTTTTAAAAAGATGGTGGGAACTTTGAAAATGTGTACTTTTGATATGACTCATTGCCTTTTTTTGTCTGGATTCACTTCACCTTAACTTAACTAGTTAATTGCCAAACACGCCATGAGGTTCAACCTGGAAGTTTTCAGGGATGATTTTTTAAAATTATTTTATTTTTTTACCTACTGCTATTATTTTAATAAAAAGAAATGAATACGATGAAACTAAAAAAGAGGAAAGGTATAAAAGCTTTGTGCTTATGCTAATGTTTACAATGCCATCAATGTGCATCCGCATCTCAAAGAGTAAGGTTTTAACTGAAAAATAAGGACCTTCTGTAGTATTTTTAAAATAAGACATACCACTGAATATGTGGGGCTCACAAACCTTCAAACCACAAAAGTATTTTGAGCTATAACTGTTTAATAATAAAAACAACGGCAACAATAATAATAATAAAGAACGGCTCCATATCTCAGTGGTAATGAATGACGGTTCTCATTGAGAGGTTCAGGCTTCAAACGTGGCCTCTCTTCCCCCTCCTTGCATTTGTGATCAGTTGTTATTACATCACACGTGTAAGTTGTATCTCTTCGCATGTGCAAGTCTCACAAGGTCCCAGCGCCTAAGGCTGGGATTAAAAATAATAAGAACAATGATAAATTGGACATTGCAACTATTCGGGTTAAGACTATAAATTGGATTGTCCAAATAGAAAGATTATATCTTCATGTTTTTTATTTTTTAATAGATTGGACCATTATTGGTAAGGATGGTAAGGAAGTGTTACTCTCAACTGATAGATCAGGGATCGATCTGTGGATTTTCAGTGAAACTAAAGTGCCTTGTCATGGATATGTCATGGTTTTAGACTCAGATAGCTAGAAATAATTTATGGGCATAATTTCTTGAAAAAAAATTTCATGTGGTGCTACTCAGCTCTACAAATAGAAATCTTTGTTTTTCTTGCTGACAATCTATTTGATGAATTTAGGTGAGACAGTTAGAAACATTCAATGGATTGTATTGTTATTAGTGGGGCCCACCATTCATATGGCCAGTCATAACTACTGCCAATCTTATTTGTTATTAAGACAGATTTCATTCCAAAAAAAAAAAAAAAATGTTTTCTTTTTTTTTGGTAGGAATTCTAATTAATGTTAAGGCCACAGTGAAAAAGATCGCATGTAGAGCATGTGCCTGAAATCAAGGCTGAAAATAAGAATTGCAGAAAACATAGTCCACCACATGTGCTCAAATGAAGGCACCTCCAACAACAAATAAGTAGCATGCTTTTGGCTCCATTGGCCTCCAATGAAAATTTAGGTGGAATCATGGATTGCCCATCTCTCTGAACATCAGATCCATCAGAAATCTCAAACCATTTGATCCAATGATTCAATATGGACAGTCAACTTGGCTGTTCATTTTGACGGTTAGCAATCTTCGATGGAGGTTGTTTCTGATCGATGGCTAACCCACAACCTCCTAACTTTTTGGGTCAGTTGGCCTTGTTAACATGCTACTTGGTATTTGGTTGGATTAGCTTCTTCTACTCCATCTCTTAACGGAGTAATGTTCTCTACCAATTCTTAAATCGAAGCAAATTATGTCAAAACTAGGATGGATCTTTATCCTTTCCCATGATAAGGGCATGCCATGCTACTGCACCAACAATTGGGTTGGCATTCTGATGAGCCCTTTGTCTTAGGTATTTGATAGTATAATCGGGTCTTTGGGTTTGTTTGCATCAAACACATAGAAATTGAATACAGAGGAATTCATATGATAAATGATTAAAAAGGAAGACCAAATGTGAATATTGAAAAAATGACAGTCAAATAACCTTTTCTTTGATGGGAATCAAGTTAAGGGAAGATGAGAAATGAATGCCTAACCATTACTATAGTAATTCAAATCCTAAAAAAGTCAAGGTCCCAACTACATCACTATTTTATATCCTTCACACTTTGCTGCTTTAATAGTTTAATAATCATTTCGTGGAGCACATCTTAAAATAAATCCCTATATATTTAATTTCTATGTAATCTAATACAAACAATAAAGCAAACATGCCCTTTCAAATTCTTCCCACTCTCTATAACCATCAAAGAGCCCCCCATTATGTACCACTCTAAGGAGGATCTCATTGTTTATGATCTATAGTAAAAATGGCTTAGATGTGGATCAAAGAAAAGGACAAGGTGAATAGCAATAGTGGATGACGTCACCCATGGTGAACGCTCCTAAGTAGAAGAACCCACTATTTTAAGCTTAAAGTTTTAAAATTGAGTAGAGTTTCTATTAATTTCTTTGTTATTAGGACTTTAGTTTGAAAGCCCGGATTTCAAATTTGAATAGGATTCTTTCTTTGGATTGTGGTGGGGTTAAGAATAGTTGCATATTAGTTTCTTTTTTATTAGCATAAGATACCCATGTAACCCAATTGGCCAAGTTATTGATGGAAATATTATTATAATTATTGTTATGAGTTGTCTCCAATTTAACCCCAAGGGGTTTGCCAAGTGGTCAGGATCACGGATCCTCTCTCTTCTAGAGCTAGAGGTCATGGTATCGATCTCTAATTCCCCCCTTTTCAGGATCTGAAAGTTAAGTCCACTAGTGCTACTACCTGGAGGCCACAGGGGTTTTACCCGGCTTCTCTTTAGGCCCAGCTGGATTGGTCCAGCCGAAAGGGTTGGAAACCCTCCAGTTAGCAAAAAAAAAAACAGAGAAAAAAGGAAAAGTTGTCTCTCATTTTGTTGAGATGTTTGCAAAGACTTTGATCTTGCCTGCGTGAGATTGGTATCAGAGCAAGTTTTGGATCTTTTTACCCTAAAAGAAATTATAATGTGTGAAGTACCCAATGATTGCAATAATCCATTTGCAAAGCCATCGTTTTGGGTCATCTAATAGACAAATCCAGTTGTCCAATTGGTTGGAAGAGGATTATGTTAGAACACAAGTAATATTTAAAGAGATCCGTGATTGCCATGTTGGGGTTTATGGAGAGATATGACCATTCAATGATCACTACAATTTGATTCGACCAAAGAACAAATTATGGAACCATCATTTGTACACAGAATAGGAGACTAAAAAAGAATTGAAGTTGACATATCTTTTTTATCATGGTATGTCTGATTTTTCATCCAGGAGGTAGGGTGATCATGGGCTGGGACGGTCTGAGCTCCATTCGGGCCCAGTTGCTTTGAGGGTGGGCTTGCATTAAGTGATAGAAACCCTAAATCTTGGCCCAGCCTAAATAAGGAGTGCTTGGAAGCAGTCATGATATGTCCAGACAATGGCTAGAAAATCTGTACAAATAAAAAAAGGCCTGGTTCGGCCCAGCCCGATTGACTAAATGGGTGGGCTTCGGCAGAATAAGGGCCTATTTGGGTGGACATGCCTCAGCCTGGCCTGACCCGGCGATGAAAACCCCCACCAGCATGGGACTTTTGGAGGACATTCTCTCTGGCTTCTCTTTGTGTTGAAAGCAGCCTTTTTTAAAACAAGATCTAAGTTTTATTCACAAAGGTAAGAGCTTACACCTTTCTTTTCATTATTGCGTCCACCATTCCTACCATTTGCATGATTAATGAACTTGAACGTTTCCACACCGGTGGGTCCTATTTAGATCTTTCGATCTCTTACCTCTCTTAATGAATGATAAGACCCTAAGTGGGTCCATAGGGCAGTCTAGTCAGAATTTCTTCAGAGACCTCCACACAATAGAGAGGCCCACATATTTTTTGGGAAATTTAAGATGGTCATATCTAGATGGACCCCAATACGCCTGGGCATGTTTCTTCAGAGACCTCCACACAATAGACAGGCCCACATATTTATGGGGAAATTTAAGATGGTCATAACTAGATGGACCCCAATACGCCTGGGAATGGACATGGGCCTCATTTTTCTGGGCTGGAGCCCATAGTCTGTCCCAACCTAGGTCCATTAGTTATAGTTCCCAAATCCTAATATTCATCAACCTCGTATCTCCGACTTGAGGTCCGTTCCTAGTGTACTACGCTTGAGAGGAAGAAAATCTACCCAAGACAGCTTTTTCATGAGTAAATCCATGGAAGGAGAAGAAGCAGAAGAAGAGATTATGGATCCTTCAAGCCCCATGTGTGAGCTTCTGGTTGCAGCCTTTCTTGCCATGGAACCAACTGACTGCCTAATCTCCTTAGCCAAGTACTCTTCTTCTTCATTCATTCATATCTGTTGTTGCTTCTGTTATTTGCTTGTACATCTTTTCCTTTGGAATAAATGGGTGAAATAAAACTAGTGATGTGTGTTACTGGTTAACATTGAGATGCAGAGGCATATATTATGATTGATGTTGATGTTGTTGTTGTTTTTTGGTAAAAGGGTGATTGTTGTTGTTGTTGTTATTAGAAAGGTTGGGACTATGTAATATTTGTAGTGATTTTTATCCCTTGTCACTAGGGGTGTAATGGGTTTCTGGATTTTGATTAATTGGGGCTGTTTTGTGAAGAAAGGGGGATTCTTGGTTGTGAGAAAGGTGTTTGTTTGGAGATGGAAGGTGCTGAAAGGGGAAAATATGGGTGCATAAATTGATTTTTAGTTTAGATGTCTCT
Source organism: Persea americana (assembly GCA_029852735.1). Taxonomy (NCBI): domain Eukaryota; kingdom Viridiplantae; phylum Streptophyta; class Magnoliopsida; order Laurales; family Lauraceae; genus Persea; species Persea americana. The sequence goes on from CM056818.1 coordinate 34,456,931, forward strand.
TTTTTTTTTTTCTTTTTTCTTTTTTCTTTTTTAGGAGATTAATTTCCTTGGTGAAACCATTGATTCCAAATAACAAGGCAGAGGGAGATGCACTTTGAGCTTCACACATTGATGTAGATAAGTGTAGCAGTTGCACCTAGATTCTGAGAGTCAATGTAGCTAACTCACAAGGCGCAAGCTAGGCTTGTGTGCCGACTGCCGCGTGCATAGGCACCAGCCTATCTTTTGGTGGGCGTATTTTCAATGGAAAACATGGAAATAAGCATTTCTATGTTTTTCTTTTTCTTTTTTATTCATTAAATACATTTGGCTCAATTTATATTCTTTCGTCCATGTAGAAGCTTATTCAAAATAGAAACAGAGTATGACAAATTGCGAAGAGGAAAAGAACCATATTACCAACTAGTCAACTATTGTACTGATAATCCATAAATTATAACAATGTATCAAACAAACTGCTATACTCGTATCTCATATTTGAAAAATCTAAATACCTCATAAAGGTAAACTATAAGAGTTCTAATAAAAAGTTTCAATGTTTCATTACCACATCACTGATCTCAATCAATAAATTCTCTGTCATGTTCTCCACCTTTCGTCCCATTAGTTGTATGTTTTTCCCATTAGAATCTCAATGTCTTGCAAAACAATTAAATTCTCCAGTGTGGCAAAGGGACACCATTCAGGCGGCTATCATTATGTCTTTCCCATGAGAATCCTCCTTTTAGCAACCACAAAGATCCTCCACAAATGATGCTGCCCAACAGGGCTGCCCTAGAATTGGCTTCTGGATCATGGGCCCCAGCCATGTCCCAAAAGGCCCTTCATGTATACAAGAGAGGTCCAAAGTTTATTGGAGCTGGTCGTGTGTTGTGTGCACCAGTTGTGTGTCCTCTTTTTGAGTGATTAAATTTATTACATGTTTAATTGACTTGGGCCTCACATGGACCTATCTATTAGCATTTAGCAGATTTATTATTATTTTTTCTAAAGACTAAAGAGTCCTACTTTATGGAAAGTATGAGTCTTAGCATGTTAAAGTTTTTGAAGTATGGTAATTAAGATTCTTAGAATCCTCATTGGGACAATCTCCTCAAAATTATGACCACACTAGGGTTGGAGTCCAAGCCATTCTCTATATATTTGTTATGCTCTGTTTGTTCTATTCTACACATTGTCTAACAAAATTTCTGAATTTCTCTTTCAATGGTGGATATTGTTGGGAAAGTCTCACATCCCACATCACCCAAGTAATGGGTTTAACATGTCTTCATATACCTGTTTGGGCCTTCCACCTATAAGCTTAAGCTTTTTTGTATATGGTTACTTACATGGTATCAGAGCGGGTTCCAATCCTGTCATTCTTGTGTGGCCCACGTGGCAGGTCCGTCCATGAAATCTGTTAGACTTGCATGTGAGGGGGAGTGTTGAGAAAGTCCCACAACGCCCAAGTAATGGGTTTGACATGTCTTCATATGCCTGTTTGGGCCTTCCACCCATAAGCTTAAGCTTTTGGGTTGGTATTTGGTTTCTTACAGATATGTGGTTTGGTGAAAACCATAGGTGAAGAATCCTCTGTTGCTTATGCCTCAGCTTGGTGATTATTTGTTCACTCTATCTAATGATGGCACATGGCTGTAAAATAAAAAACCTTCGCTTTACATGTCATTATTGCTGAAGAAATTCCATCTATCACATCATGATGGTGTAGTTATTGTACTTATTTTGCATGTTTATGAACTTCAGAAGGTATTTTCATGTTTCAACACAGCTAGCTTTTTATCCTATATAGCTCTTTATAGTGCAGAACTGTTGTGCCTACTGTTCTGTTACCAGTCTTAGGACTCAAAAATCACTGCTTTGGCGTGTGATGGTTCTACTGCACATGGTATGTTCATGGTAAAAATTCTGAGATAAACTCCTTATCATTGCTGAGATAAAGTCCTAATCATTGCCGACATGTATCAGATCCTCACTTGTATCTTCTTTTTTTTTTTTTTTTCTTTTCTTTTCTTTTCTTTTTTTGAAAACCCCATGTTTACATTTACATTTATGTCATTTCTCATGGTAGAGAATGCGGTGGAGGATCTATTACTAAGGGAGTCCAAAGGTTCGTTTGGGACCAATGTGTTAACAATGTTGTAAGTGCATTGTAGCAGTAGTTTCTTTTGTTTTTTTTTTTTTTTTTGAAAGATAGAAAAGTAAAATACCTGAGACTAACCTTTTACTTTGAGAATGATTCCCCAACTCCTTGGGATGTAATCTTGGCATACTGAGGTAAAAAATAAATGTATGAATCTTTTGTCATTTAGCTATTCCCTTTAGATTGTGGGCTTTTCGGCTGCAGAAGAAGCACATGTATTCAAGTGACTGACAGTGGAACTCTGTTAAGTGTCTCAGCAATTACTTAGTGGCTGTCATGATATTTAAAATTCAAGGTTTCATGTGCAGGTGGGAAGAAACAGTGTTCTGAACCATTCATACATAAAAAATTTCCTGAAGAAGCTTATTGTCACTGCTGAATCGAGTGGTCGTGATGTGTTGGATGGATTATATGAACAATATGCCTGTTATATGACTTCGTTTAAGGTAAGCTCGCCTCTTGCTTATTTCCATTGTTCTTGCGAAATGTATTTTTCTGTTCTCTTCTGTTAATAGAACTATTACATATTCAATAGCCAACACTTGAGTTTCAATCTGTTGGGTAGAGAGGAGGGCAAAGCAGTTAATCACTTGACTGTAACTTTGTATGTTTGGAAGCGAGGTTTCTTACGTGAATCACAATACGGTCCTGTGTTTATGGGTGAATAATAACTCTAATTTGTCATTGTGGAGTTGTTGTCTAGTCCTTTACTCCTTTAACAAGGAAGGGTCTCTGCTTGCTGCTTCCTCTCGCAATTTTATGGGATATTCAAAAATAAAGGAAAGAGATGCCCAATCTCACATATTAGAATGTTGATAAGAGCACCCAGGTGGTGGTCAATGCTATCAAATACAATGCTGAGGCGTGTATGTTGACAAAAAGGTGTTTCATGATTTTTGAAATAGGGAAATACAGTAAATATGCAATTTTTGGTAATCCCTGCACATTATTTGCTTAAGGATTGTGTTATTCTTTATTGTTCTTTTCCCAATGGCTCTTTGGTTCATGCATACTTTTTGGCAATGCAGTTCCATTGACAAGAATGAAAAGATGTCTAATAGCCTAGCCTACATGGTCTTAGACAACATACCAAGATGCAGTGCATGTGGTTGAGTTTGGTGTGGAGGTGGGGGTGATTTAGTTGCAATCATCAGATTGTGCTCTTGTGGGGTCACACCTTGTATGACGAGTTCTTGAATCTCACATATCCATTGATTGGCATGAATTGAGGTGGGCCCACAACCATGTGCGTGAATCATGAAAAAAGAGAGTTGTGGGCCACTTTTGTATTGAGTCATGCATCCAACTGCAGTATGCATGACCATTAAAAAAAACCCTGCAGTATGGGTACTTGAATTTATTTGTCCTTATCTTCATATTTAGATTTCAGTGAATGGCATGGTAGAGATGGTAGAAACAGAGTACTCTCCACAGTACACATGGAAGCTATCTTCTCTCGGTTCAGCATTGGGTAAATGTTTGTTACAGTATGTACTCTTACAGTTGAAGTGCCAGACATGGGTATGGGCAACTGATCATATGGAACCTATTCGAAGTGTCCTTGCAACATCGCATTGAAATATGTATGGGCCAGAGTTATCCCTCCAGTACCCTGCAACATAGTGGTCATATGAATAAACCAGGGTTGTCCATCTGGTAGCCTCCTGTAGATTATACATTTTGAAACCATTCATTGGACAGTACTAGTGATCTGATCATGGTCTTTCGCCTAAGAACAGACTGATGGCAGGCATTCACCAAGGAAAAGTGTGGAAATTTGTTTTGGCAGGATTGTAGATAGGTGTTGTTTATGAGTCGTGGCAGTTCACTATGTCTACTAGATGGATGGTCCCAATTTTTATGTTCTCTTGCCACATGTTTGATGAAGAGATAGGGCCCTGCCATATTCCTGTTCTACTGTATTCAGTAGAATGGATATTGCATTTTTTCCTTTTGGCATTCAAGTATTTCAAGGAAACGAAGCTTAATAGTAACTTTCTGCTTTCTTCCGGCTCCACATTTCTGATGCCAAGTGTTTTGGTGTCATCTTCTTCTTCTTTTCCCTTGTAATATATGTGCTTGCATGATTGGTTAATGATGCAGGACAAACCCATGGTCCCCCATGGGTCGACACGCCAATGGGCCCAGCCCATCTATCTCGACCAAGCTCTTTGGGCCCAGCCCGTCTATTTTCATGTTTTAGCTCATTAGGGTTTTATTTTATGCTATTTTATGGTTCATGTTGGATGTTTTAATCCTGGCCATCAAGCCAATGGGCCCAGCCCATCTACCTCAACCAAGCTTTTTGGGTCCGGCCCATCTATTTTCACGTTTTAGCTCATTAAGGTTTTATTTTATGCTATTTTATGGTTCATGTTGGATGTTTTAATCCTGGCCATCAGTTAAGGCAAGACTGAAAACAGTACAGACCTCACAAGTTGATCCAAGGACCTGTCCCCTATGGACTATACCTTTACCATCATGCTAGTTGTGTGGTTGGCTGATAACCATGTTTATCTGAAATTTTCATATGTACTGGTTTATCATCTTTTCCACTGCAATTACTTTAGTTCTTTCTTCTTATCTATTCTTTCTAACTTTTATTTTCTCCACATTTTATTCTGAACCGTTTTCTTACATATGCTTTCCCTTGTTTTGTTGATTATCTTAATTCTATATGTAACTCAGAGATTGGTGATTTGTGCTTGCTTTGATCAAAGCAGCGTCAATTGCTTTATTGATTTATTTTGTAGTTTCAGTACCTGCCAGAAATGCAATGTTACTTGTAAATTCTTAGTGTGAATAAAGTTTGACTCACTTAATGGGGTTTGATTTTACTTTGGGCAGGATGATGGTTTATTAAAATCAAACACAAGAGTCTGTAAAAGCATTTCATTTTTATTCCCTAATGGTATAACTGTTAATGCATTTTACCTTTTGCATCCTACTACCTATATCTTCCTTTCTATAGCCTTTATTGCTTTTACTTATGTTTTAACGACTGCCTTTGAGTATTGGTATAGGTCACCCTGGAGACTGGAGTTCAAGGCCAATGAAGTTGGTAGTTCCACTTCAATGTTCTGTCAACATGCTCAAAGGAGATACAGGGTATCTTTTAATTAGTAATTTTCATTATCTTTTTTTTTTTCTATCCATGAGATCTTACTCTAGAGTCTAGATGGTCTTTTTTTTTTATTGTCATTGCTATTTGATAGAATATGTATATTAAAACTATGGATTCAGGGATTTGTAGGGTTTTGCTCACAACTCCTAGTTGAAACAAGAAGGAAAACTTAATTAAATAAAACAGAGTATATGGATGTGTTGCTGAGGGCTGGGTGACACCTCCTATATATACTTTATTGATTTTTTTTTATATTTACTAAGAAACTCCCTCATGTTGCTTAAGCTGCCCATAATTCTTCTAGAATTAGACATAAGTCCACAATGCCTATTAACACACTTAAGTTAGATATCCACTATGCCCAGCTTGGACAATGCATCTAATAACTTTATTCTCATAATAACCTGAGTAGAAAATCTGCCAACTGATCATCTGTATGTACATACTTCAGCTTGATTTTTTTATTTTCCAATCTTCTCTCTAATAAAATAGCATTGAACTCCAACATGTTTATTCGTTCATGCAAGATTGGATTGGTTGCAATCTGCAGCACTGATTGGAGATGTGCTATCAGAATATAACACCGTTAGACCTTTATGTAAAAGGTTTAGAAAATGAGTTTCGAATAAGAAAATGATGGGTTAGTTTTAGATGTTTGATTTTGCCACCTGTTCAGATGCACATCATGGTTTAAGCTAACATTGTACCAATTTTTTACTTAAAAATTATGACATGTTTAAGTATCTTTTCTTTTTCTTTTTAAATTTTTTTATGATTTTCTTATATAGGTGTTCCATTTGGCCATCAAGTCTTTTCTTGTCAGAGTATATACTTTCTTATCCCGAGATCTTCTCAAATAAGTCTTGTTTTGAGGTAAAACAAATCTTCTCAGCTTTGAGTCTTTGTGAGTTTGTTTATGGTGACCTTGGTTTGTAGTAGCATTGGAGTGCTATAGAAATATCTAAGCCATGCGAGACTCTTCAGAGACCAATGTTCAGAACTCAGCTGTTCTAGAACAGTCTGTCAGCTGTTTTTTTTTTTTTTTTTGAAAAGTAACAAGCATTAATGTAAGGAAAATCAGAACAAGAGAGATATATGATCTACATACGAGAGAACCGCCAGAAATCCCAAAAGCAACAGACCCACCCCAAAAGAAAGGAAAGACCAACAACAACAAAATTAAGAGGGAGCCAATTCCCTCCAATTAAACATGATAAAATGAAAAGGAACTTCTTGAAAGTGAGGGCAGACAGAACATGAAGCCACATAAAATCTCATCTTCTCAATTAAAGCCTTCAAGGAAGAACTGCCTTCAAAACATCTAAGATTCCTGTCTTTCCAAATGACCCAGATTTTCTCTAGAAAAGAAAGCTTCCACGTGACCTTGCCTCTAGAGGAGCCGACAAAGAACTTCCATCCTTCATACTGCCCAAAAATACTGATGGAAAGGCCAACTACAATCAGTCCAACCCAAAAGTGAACTCCAAATCTGATGCGCAACCTTGCAAGAGAGGAAAAGATGGTTCACTTTCTCTTCCCCCTCCAAGCACATTGGGCAAGCACTAACAATGACCATCCTCCTTTGCCTCATGTTTTCCGTAGTAAGAACGCTACAACGGAGTGCTAACCATCCAAAGGCAACAACTCTTGGAGGGGCTCTAATCTTCCAAAGACTACAAAGGAGATTAGGAGTAGAGGAACCAGAGGACATAGCCGAATAGAAAGATGCCACCGACAAAACTCCATCCCAGGATGGACTCCAAAGTCTTCTATCCTGACCTTCCCCGCAACAGAAGACTGATAATTACTTGCAAAGGATGACCATGATCTTTTGGAAGCCATTCTTTTTAGATTGCATGCAATGCAAACCATTAAGCAGTTTCTACCTGCACATTTCATGTTTTGCATGCAACAATTTTGAATTTGTATGCACTTCACCTACCCAAAATAGCTAATCCTTGTAGTTGTCTTGAAGCATTGGATTGTTTTGATATGATATCCTAAAAGGCATATCATGCATACTTTAGCACAGTAGAAGACCAAAATGAACTCTCGCTTAATAATTTAATGAATTGTCGAAGAATTTTGGAAAATTTATAATGCTGAGGCTACAAGAATACATAGCTTGTTTGGACAAACCATTCTATAAAGGTGTGGCCCATCTTTCAGTGACCTAGATGGTCCATATTTGTGGGACCCAACTAGGGATGTGGGACTTGTGATTACCCAGTTACACAAAGGTTCTGACATGAAAAAATAGGCATGGGTTCTCATTTTGGATCCAATTAATAATTGGGTCTACTTCCAGTTGGGCAAGGATCAAAATAGCTGTTGCAGCAGGCGTAACGACCAGTCACCAAAATGCAACGTAGCAGGCGATATGTAGAAGTTGCGGTGATGCGTTGGTGTGAATTTTTGAAGTGGTTAAAAAATTTAAATCTTGTACAGCAGTCAATCTTGTGTTTTTTTTAGTGACTTGGAACCATATAAGGGTAGAGACGACTTTAGAAAAGGCTATTGAGGAGAAGAAATAGGTAAAATAATATTTTCAATTAAAACTGAATGGCTCTAGTAGGTTTTGAACTGTAGTGCTGCTATTTTCAAAATAACATAGTGGCTTCAAGCCTTCAACCACTACGGCCGATAATGCAGTCGCTACACTACGTGGTGGCTGCTATTTTGAACCGTGCAGTTTGGTTCATTCCTAAAATCCTAACTACCAAGAGTGTTTTGATGTATATTACACTATATATCATATAAAAATATATATCAATTTTAGTTACCCTCAGTGGAAAGAATAGCATCTATGCAATATAAGGTTGCAAGTTTAACTTCTAGCCCCAACATGGCCACTTTGTTTCAAATTCAATGTAGATTTCAGTTAGGTGGTCCGGTCTCTGGAGAGTGGAGACCCAAACCCGATCCGTTTACGTCCTGACCCACCGTGGATGGGCAATGCTGCAAACTCCATCTCATCTTGTAAGTATACTTTCTAGATAAATGCTCTATGGGCAACCTTATATGCAGTCTGGCTCTATGGGGCCCACTTGGGCTCACCTTTGATCAGTGCAGGCCCTTTCACATTCTCATTCCTCCATGATTTAGCACTAGGCACAATTTCACTCTCATCAAATATTTATCCACCATTGGATTGAACCTCTAAGAAATCTATGGTTAAAGGACCACTAAATTTTATGGCTATTAAATCAAGGGCTAGGATGATTTGACGGGGCTGATTTTCTTGTTGACCCTTATCTATAAGGAAACCTTCCTATCTATAAGGAGGCATCTAAGTGGGTCCCATGAGCTGGACTGCATATGAGAAGTATGCAGTATACTCGAAGAATAACATCACCCATACTTTCTGAATTCCATGATACCTAAAACAGTCATTTGGTCAAGTGTGGCCGCTAACCTGAAGACGGGTGAAGATAGCAAATGGTAATCTATCATCAGTCTTTAGGTTGAAACATCATGGCTATGACTTCTCTTCAATGGTATGAGTTTTGACTTCTGAGACCATTTTTTTTTTTATCATCTCTTCAATTACTTTTTGGTTTCATGTCATTTGAGTGCCATTATATATAGTTGTTTAGTAGTGATTGAGTAAGCACTTAACTGGAAAATGGTTACTGAGTTCATGGTGATTTTTCTTATGGTATTTTCAAACTACAGGTTGGTTCAGGAGTCGGTCTAGTTGGCATATCTCTTAGTTTTGTGAATGCCTCCAAGGTATGATCATTTTATACGAAATGTTGTTGTGTTTCTTGTGATCAAGTTACAGTTTGGGTCAGCTAATGTTTGGGTGAACTCTCCGAGCCCATTGCAGCTTTACACTTCTTGGGGCCTTGCAGTTAGTGCATTTCATATTTTATCTGGATTCTTAGGGCCAACCATCATTGAAAAGATCACTCTTGACTACAAGATCATTTAATGGGCAACATAATTATCAATTTCTCTGTTACTGCATTTACCTTCAAATCTCAATCTCCCCAACAAGCAGACCAAAACTTCTGTCTACTGCATATCATCCCTGAGGACTCAAATTGTTGGACTGAATATCTTAAACATCACTAAATTATCGTATCATGCATTCTCAGCATTCAGTGGTTTGAAAATTCAAGCTAAATACAAGGTTTCACCGAAACATTTGATGCAGGTTATACTAAGTGATGGTGACCTGTCAACTTTAGGAAACATGAAGTCTAATTTGGAACTGAACCAGTTGAATGCTGAAACCCTGATGCCACAAAAAGCTTTCTATAATCTCAATTTGGTGAGCAACATTTATCTTCTAATAGAGTTCTGGCTGCATTGTAGGTCCATGAGGGGTTACCTGCTGCTGTGGTGGGCTAACAGGTAAAAGGGCGCAGTGATCTCATGTGGGCTAGAAACACCATGGTCAGATGACCATTTTCATCCAATGAATGGCCTACAAAATGGAAAGTTAGAAAGCCAGTTCCCCTCTTTTATCCTTCACAAGGATAGCTGGTGGGCTCACCCGAGCTCCCAATGCAACATGCACTGTATATTATACTATAGGATCTTTGCTCTAGATTGTTGCTTATGGAAACATCACGTTTATTTTTTTCTACTACATTGTGAGTAAGCATTTCAAACCAAAGCAGCCATATTTCTAAATCTATGTACAGAATTTATGTTGTAAATAGTGCTGAAAGAAAATTTCTATTGATGTTTTTTTAATGAATAATCCATTAATGTTGATGTGTAAGTTGTTAAAATTCAGATTGAGTGCAAATACCTTCCATGGGAATCTGCATCAGAAGAACTCCTCGGCATCAAGCCTGATATAGTGTGAGTATTTCTTTTTTGGGAAGACACTGTTGTTCTGTTAGTGTATGATGATTCAGTCTGAACTTTGAAGTCATGGATTCCACTGTAGGAGTGGTGTCTCGGAAATATAGATTGATAGTTTTGTTTTATTATTATTACTAATTTTATCATCAGCATCATCATCTTCATCTATGCTTACATCATAGATCCTCACATGCCCCCTAGGACACGGGCTTCTGTTTGTTGGTGACTTTTGACCTTTGCTATTGTTCATTTTAAGCACCCATTTCAATACTAGTAATTGGATAGTTACCCGTTTGACATTATTATTTGGGTTATTTACCCCAATCACAATGGTGGCATGATTTGGATGGTTTTGATTGAGTTACCTGTATTCCAAAAGAAATCACCATAATCTAGCAGAATGAAATAACATTATTTCACTTTATTTTACATTTTTTTTACATGTATATAGTTCTCAATACGCATCTATGCCATATTCTTACTTTCTTTTCTGCAGCTTGGGTGCAGATGTAATCTATGATCCTTCCTGTGTGCCACATCTTGTTCGAGTACTTGCTATTCTTTTGACACCAAATGAATTCAGACATCATCAAGTGAATGGAAGATGCTGTGATGGGATGATGGAGAATTTTGATAATGACAGAATTAATGATGCTTATGGTGAAAAGTATGATTTCAACCAGAATGGAACGCGTGAGCACCCATCTATCAACAACTGTGCATCCTTCTCAAAGAAGGATACATCATTTCAATGTGATGAATCAGAATTAAATTGTTGTAGGTCCAATCCCCAGGAATTGAAAGCAAGTAATGAGAATGGTCATGGACAGGGTACCCTTCAAGATGATGCAAGCAGTAGTGGTGCTTCAAATGGTGGATCTCAGAAAAAGCAAGGGACAGTGGCCTATTTAGCGACAGTCATCCGTAACCTCAACACATTCAATTGTTTTTTGAGATTAGCTGAGGAAGCTCATCTCTCTGTTGTCGATCTAACTGAAACAAAGCAGCCCTTGAACTTGCTTCCATACATGCGTTCATATGATCGATCAAGCATCCGATTATTTGCTGTCTCCTTTTCATGCAACTGAAATGAGTTGTGATCGAAACGTGTTAGTTTTGTTCTCACCTTTTAGCATGATGGTGGTTTTTTTATATCGATCGTGCTTGAACAATACACTGCTTTCTACCCATGTTGTTTGTTGAGGAAGGTTCTGTTACAGTTGTGTTACATATTGTCCAGGTGATCCAGACTGCTCATTTAGTGGGGCCACACTGTGATGGGCCATCTCCCAAATCACAAATTTGATGATAACATCATTCAGTTAGTGGCTGTAAAAGTTAAGGTTAAAGTTTTCTTTGGCAGTGGTCCACGTTTGTTGGGCATGTGATAATTCAGTTCAATTGGTTGGTTTGCTTATTTTCTTGGTTGGGGTACATTTGTAGTTGGACTTGAAACTAAACCAGCACATATGTACACGTCTGATTATGTCTTCCATATGAGTAATGCTGTGTTGCTGATCACTGACTATTTAGATATTCGATTTAGGTGCTGCAAAGGAAGAAATGGAAACTTTTTTCCAATGGAAGTCTTTGTTTGACTAGTGAGTATAAGAAGAGATTTTCTTAATCAAATGATAACTTATTATCTTCTTTAATAAATGATAATTTGTTAATGAATAAAACTCAAATGAATGGAAGAAACATAACATAGGAACCAAAAAGTGCCATACATTCAATGCCCTCTAGAGTCTAGGCATCCTCGGCTGAAGTGTTGGCTGGCTCACAGTAAAAGTAACAAAAGAAGAATTTCTTTAAGCAAATCCAATCAACTTAGATCCTCTAAAAACTGAAGTTGGCCAAATTGATTAGTCAGAAAAAGTAATGGATACCCATTCTCTGAGACTTAAAACTGTAAAACTACCTTTTTCTACTAGTTATTACCAATTAGAATTCGGAGAATCATACAATTTCAGCAACAGTTCAAATGTGTATATTCCAGAAGAATATATTGACATGATTGAACTTGTGAGTTGTAAGCTGTAACCAATCCTCACCATGCAATTTCCAGAGAAATTGAGATAGTGGATCCATTATTTTGGACCCAATCCTTGTCGGGTTGCATACTTTATACCTGTCTTTATAAACATGTCCAACATACCTTCAGTGATGCTAGACAGGCTTCACAGGCCATTACTTGTTACCCAACAATGTGATTTAATATGTCATATCTACTTCCACTATAAGTTGGAATTACAGAGGAATCATAATTCAGACCTGTAACCCTTCCAGACTGTACGGTCCCTTGCATTGCGCTTGGATGAGTCTTCCAGACCTTGAGAGGATGAATAATTAATGAGAGTTTCACCAAATTTCTCAGCAGTTACATCCATCTCCATTAGACCCAGCCCACCTGCCAAACCTCTGTTGACAAATTGAGATTCCAAATGTGATTTCGCCCCTTTTCTTTGTTGGCAATCCAGCCATCTCCACTATACCCAAACCACCTACTAAACTTTCACAGACAATGAGGTTCAATGAACTGCTACTAGATCTTTTTGACGAAGTTCTCAGTTATGTTCAAAAAAGTCCTGGTTCCAAATGTATCATCATCATCAAAGCCCGAACTATGTTGGGTCACCTACATGAATTATGCTTCTTCATTTCAGTTTATTCCGTGGAAAATCCACAAATACATTGCACTTCACCCCTATCCTTAGTACTTCTATCCATATCCTCTTCTTGCCTACCCCTTTTTCCTTGAGGGGCCATCAACTTCCATAGAAAAACTTCTCCTCACTAGTATCGTTGATGGCTTGTGTTGGACATTTCGCAAGTATATTAAAGTAGTTTTTCTCAATTTATCACCCATTGATGCTACTCTTAAATGATCCCCAATGCGCATATTTCTGATTCTTTCTTTTATAATTTTACCACACATCTATCTCGAGAGTGTCATATATGCTACACTCATTTTTTGTATGTGTTGTTTTCTAATCGACCAACATTCTGCGCCATAGGCTATAGTTGATTTAATTATTGCCTTGTAAGTTGTCCCTTCAATCTTTTTTATATGTGCCGATCACAAAGTTGAAAGTACTCTAAAAGTCAGTCTCCACTTCAACCATCAAGTTGTGTCCTATGTTCAACACCCTCCTCAATCTCTCCATCATCAGTAATGATAGAGCCAAGGTATTGGAAGGAGTCTTTTTTGTAGTGCCTCTTGAGCCTCAATTCTCACATAACTTACATCTCCTTGTACATCCCCACTGAAGTTGGGGTTCATAAATTTTGTGTTTGTACGACTTATTTTAAAGCCATTGGATTCTTAAGCTTCCTGCCATCTCTCAAATTTCTTATTCATATCATTTTTCGAGTCATCCATCATTACTATATTAGTCCCAAATGTGTAACATCGCCCAAAAATCACACTCCAGGCAATTTTAGCCCTCTATTGCTAGTTCTTTGATGAGTTCTATTACTGAGAATTCTTGAGAAGATTAGTCAGGAGATAAGCGGTTTCCAGACTCCTTCGATCCAGCTAACAAATGAATGAGGGCATAAACATTCATCTGCAAAATGAATTCAATTATTATGAATCCAAAGTACCACTGATTGTAATAACAGAACTCCTCTCACTAAGTTGAAAAGAAAGCAGCTCTAGCATGCTGCAAATATCACCTGACAACAGGTCTGGGTCATCACCTGCTACAAATTCTTGAACCACACTATTCACCTCGATTAAACTGCAGCCAGGTGTTTTCTTCATTCTCTTACTTCTCATCAGCTTCCTCATCTTTGACACAGCATCCCACCTTCCCGCAGCTGCATAAACATTTGAAAGTAGCACATAGTTTCCAGCATCATCTGGTTCGAGCTCAAGTAAATGCTCCATTGCAATTACAGCAATTTCAACATTTCCATGACTTCTGCATGCACTAAGCAAAGACCCCCAGATGGTCGCATCTGGTGCAATCGGCATTTTATGTATGAAATCAACTGCTTGATAAAGGCAGCCCAAACGTCCAAGAAGATCTACAACACACCCATAATGTTCGACACTTGGATTAATGCAGTAATCCTTCACCATTGAATTAAAATACTTCAATCCTTCATTTAGAAAGCCAGCGTGAGCACAGGCAGACAAAAGACCAAGAAAGGTAACACTGCTTGGTTTCACCCCTGCTGCACTCTCCATCTCCTCAAACAACCCAATTGCTTCTCGAGCTCGCCCATGATTAGCGAGCCCAGCAATCATGGTACTCCATGAGATCACATCTCTTTTGTGCATCCAATCAAATAGCCGACGAGCTCCATCAACACATCCACATTTTGCGTACATTTCGATCAAAGCATTACAGATACAAACTCTGCTCAAAAGCTCATTCTTGTCCGCATAAACATGGATCCATTTGCCCAATTCTAGAGCTCCTAAATGAGCACAGGCAGGCAAAACCGAAACAACGCTGATCTCATCAGGCTCCAAGCCTGCTATCTGCATCTGATGAAAGACCTCCAATGCATCAGAGTAGCAACCAATCTGTGTATACCCCGAAATCAATGCGGTATAGGAGACAATCGTTTTATCTGGCATTGATTCAAAAACCCCTCTAGCCTGTTTCATCTGCCCCAATCTTGCATGCGCAGAAATGAGGGTGTTCCATGCAACCGCATCCCTCTCAATCATTCCATCAAACAGATGGCGTGCCATATCCAAATCACCACATTTGGTATACATATCCATGAGCGAATTTTCCACCACGGAATTCGAATCCAACCCACATTTCCACACAAGCCCATGAATCTGTTTCCCAAGTTTGAGATAGAGAAGACCAGCACAGGCATTAAGAACAAAAGGGAAGGTGAATCTGTCTGCAAAAACACGATTTTCAGCAAATGGGTGTCTTAGCAATTGCTTGAAAAGCATAAGAGATTTAGTATAAAGGTGGTTGTGGGTGTAAGCTCTGATCATCGCATTGTAAAGAAAGATGTTGGGTTCCATCACCTGCTTGAATACTAGACTTGCATAATCCATCTCTCCATTCGTATTGCATACGTCGATCATCTTTGTAGAGAGGAAGTTGCTCTGGGATAGAGATGATTTGATGATGTGGGCGTGGATCTTCTTCAGATGTTTTGTACCGATGCAATTCTGCAACATGGGTGCTATCTGATCTTCCATTTCTCTCAAGACCCAAGTGTTGAATCTCATGTTTAGCAATGATAGAGACCCAGAGAATCATTCTCGATTGAGGAACTTTTAAATCAATCTTCTTTGCATTGAAGCTGGGTTTGATTATTGATGTGTGTAGGAATTGGCGGGAGAATTGAGGAGGTGAAGCAGCAGATGTTTGATATTGATATAATGCTTGTTAGAAAAAGTAATTCCAAATAGTACTGCCTAAAATGCACTTGCTTTTCCCAAATCAGTGGTTGGTTTCTTTCTTTTTATTAAAAAAATGGTTGGTCTCTTTTTATTAAAAAAACAGTTTAAAATTTTTTCATTGAATTTTTTTTTCACTTCCAACGAAGAGCGAAGGACTGTACTAAAAAAAGCCAGCATATACACACAGGAAAGCAATCCACTCAAATAGAAAGAAAGCCTGCACGTGCCCAAAAAAAATCCTACTTGAGTCCAAAAATACACATGCACGTGCAGCTCACAGCTCAACATGGCCGCCACCATTTTAAACCCTAACTAGAGAGAGAGAGAGAGAGAGTGTGTGATGTAAATTCCTTTATTGAGTTGTCTACAACCGACATGGGACTCATTAAACACAAAAGGGGAGTTATGTCATTCGCTACACGTGCTAATGAATTTTTATGTTCAAAAAATGAAATTTTTTTCCGAACACCTTAGGTAGGAAACCCCCAAAATTTCACTAGATCCCCCATGACGAATGGCACCGATGCACAATGCACCGTAGCAGAAAATTGGTCGTTCAAAAGCTTTTCGAGTAATATATACAAAAATAATAATAATAATAAGGACAGGGTGGGTTCGGAATATAGCCAAAATCTACATCCGGTTCGAATCCAACTCGGGTCATTCACAACAAGCTCAAACCCAATGAACCAACTAGCAAACTAGCCCCTAATAAGAGGGGTTCAGAGTGGATCCCCATTTAAACCTGACCCTTTGCCATCCCTAACAGTTTTTGAGCAGTTTTGGTATTTAATAACTTCCCTCACGAATTTCTCTCTCGACCGAGCCCCAATGATCCGGATGACTTTATGACCCACTTCCCACATGCCATTGCCCGTTTTAGGCCTCAACAGCTACTCGGGTCAACCCACATGGGGCCAATGCATTGTTGTAATCCGGAACTTGAATTAACAAAAGAGAAATACATCATGATGAAAAGAAAAGAAATCCAGGTATAAGAGACTGTCATACACTAGAAAGGCCCTAAGACTCATTGTATGTTCTGTACCTAAATATTCCAAGTCTATTTCAGTGGGCAAACTGATGAATTGATCACCAAACTTTACACATAAGAGGCTACTTCATTTCTGCCCATTAAAAAGAGGAGAGAAAAGAAAGTTAATCCCAGATTCCAGATTTAGTTGATCCTACGGTGGCCATCTCACTAATTTGAATAATAATCCATCATTTGATCACTACAATGGTACTAGGGCTGATAAGAGGTTTGGGTTTTCCAAAGATGGGCCCCACGAATGTATTTAACATGGGTGCTGCACCATCTCTGCCCAACATAGCATAGGCAATGAAAGGAACAATCCTATCCCCACCCCGCGTATGTTGGTAACAGATATACATTCACCTCTCTCTTACAAATCCCATACACAATGGCTGCTGTTGCTTGATTCTCCTGCACAAGTGTAACTCCTGGAGTTGCATCTAACTAGGCTCTGCGTCAAATACAGATGATCCAGGGGCCGGCCCAATATAAACCCAATAACTTAATAGCTCATTCCAACAAGGCATGTCAGCCAGTTAAAGCTGAACTGGGTCTTAACCAGATGATCCTGTCTAGTTTATGAAACATCAATTAAGATTTGTTTTGAAGACCCAAGCACCAACTGACAGACCATTCCTGAGGGAGTTGCAAGCGAGGAATAACAAGGATTGGATCCAACATTCTTTCCATATAATATCTGTGACCGACCAACCATCCGTACATAGCCTTTCAAGAAACGAGCAAATGAGATACCATCCCTCATTGTCCCTGTGCCAACCATGAAAACATCCTTGCTTATAGATAAAAGGAGAGAGAGACATAACATGATGTTCATCTCGCACTCATGTACCAGGCTCTGACAATAAGTTACACGACTAGGGTAGCATTCCTCATCAGGACTTCATACATCCACTTCAGAGTTTATCGAGTCAATGCTGAAATACTGGAGAGATTGCATGCAAGCATTGATCATTCATTCCTTAAAAGGATGACACATCTGTAAAGATTCTTGATATTTGATGATAAAGCACGTCTTACAGCTTCACGTTAAAACATATATTTTCATGGCCACAATCTGTAAATCAGCAGTAAGATTGATAAAATCAAAGTAGAATGCAGATATTGCCTTATTACAGAAATGTGTGTGCAAATGCCGCAAATAATTGATCCAATCCTGCAAATAGAAGCGATCAAGAGTAAGAGCCCTATCATCTCTAGCAATTCTTCATGGTGTTCACTGTATTGCTCTATTACTTGAAATTTATGGATGCTGTGTTTGCTAGGTAGAAGGCTGTGACTTTTTTTAATTTTCTTCTAATAAAGAGTATCTACTGTTAACATCTCAGAAGTCTGGATCACAAAACTCTGGACCCATTTCCACAAGCTCAATGCCTGAGGAGATGTTCCCAGCACAAAGATCATGTAATTTTTGTTGTTATCATGTGATTTTCATTGTTATAATTCCCTCGCTTTTCATAAGAAAGGAGGAGAGAATATGGAAACCATGACAAATGTACAGTACCTGTCGGGGGTAGAAGATAGCCTGGTGCTTCTCCCCCTGAAAGCTGCTTGGTGTACTGTTCAATATTGTGTATTCTTCTCTTTCAAGTCAATCGACTTATGACAACACTCCTCTAAACAATGTATTAGCATAGATTTTGCCAGAGTCTGCAATAATTGTCCAAAAGATGCAGAGGCTAGAAGCCATCAGTTACATTACTAGAAAATCTTAACTGAAAAAAACATAATAAAAAATGGCAACAATAGAAATTATTAATATAAAGCCAGATGGATAATGGAACTCTTACCAAAATGGCAATCCTGAAATTACACAAGGAACTGTTCGGATAGAACGGCAGCTCCAATTAAACCAAGAAGGCACAACACAGAAGCAACATCTGCCATCCCAAGGGACGAGTCTGAAAAGAAGTAAATTTTGTGTGCATGGCTGTCACCTCGGAAACCTCTAACAATCATTGCCTGTAAAAGCCACATCTAGAAGATTAGGGGCACAATATGTCCAACCAGTAACACAGTAAAAAAGAATTCCACTTTTATTCTATAAAGCCAATCACACAAATAATACTAATTAAAGACCTGAGTACTCAGAGACTGATGAGTTGGTACAGATATGAAGTATCTTCAGTTCTTTCCACAATTCCAAATATAATTCCCAAGTCAGTCTTAAATTGCAGTTTTCAGTACATAACTTCAAACATGCACATCATCTTGCAAATGGATGATATTAAATTTTAAAAGAAGCTATGACAAGTTACTTGGGTGCAGGCCTAGGTTTTGAGAAGTGGGACACAGCTGTATATTAAAAATGCATTTTTACTATAAAAAAAAAAAATGGAAACTAAGTTGAGTATACGGCTCATGAATTCTTGAATACATTTTTGTAATGCTAATTATTATCTGCAGTTAGTTTTGGACATGTGCAAACCATATATACCCATGCATTGAGTACTGGGGGGACTTGAGAATCCTTATATCGGAGGTCACAACTAGCCTCAAAGGATGCGTACCAACCAAGGTCTATGTTACAAGATGGCACATAACCACACCCAAAATTAAATTAAAGATCTGAACTCTGAATCAGACATGGATACGGGGCCAGGACTTGGGCAAGACCTGAATTAAGACCCAAATACCTATAAACTTACAAAATATACTTAATAGCATAGAGTTGTGGAATTGGGTTTTGGATCCTCATGTATAAACCCATGGACCTGAACCTAAAACAGAACCCAAATTTGGGCTCAAAAGTGGACCTCAACCCAGAACCTAATTAAAACTGGGTCCCAATCATGGACCCATACCCAATTTGTTCCTCTTAATTTGGGCCCTCTAGTTTTTTGGGTATTCGGGGAACCATTTTCCTCCCCAGTCCAGCAGGACGGAACAGAGGAGGATGGAAGCTAAAGGGCAGTGCAGGAGGATGGAAGCTAAAGCACTTAGGGAGGGGCCGGTCCCATTGAGTTCTGGTTGGAAACCTTATAGTGGGTGATGTAAAAACATCACTACTTGGGCCAATGTTCTGTTGGAACCTAAGTTTGAACTTCATCTTTGATGGGAATTGAAATATCATCTGCTGTAACCGCCATAAATTTAAAAACCTCGGACTGAGGGTCATATGAGACGGATGCCTTAGCACGAGAGTAACGAGAGGTGTTTCGTATCTTTTCTACATTCACCTTAAGGGTTGGTTGTGTATACAGATTCTTCCTTGTCCCTCCTTAAGATAATTTTCATTAAGGAGAATCTCAAGAATATATAAATTATGCAAAAGTGCGATGAAGATGCATACTTTTGAAGTTTATTTATTTTTCACTGGGAATAACTAAAAAGTAGGAAGTGCAATAAATCTATAACCTGCGAGATTTGTTCTGCATGGCTGAAAATATTTTTAAAGATCCGCCGTACAAACGTTAAGAATACTGCAATCAAGAACAAGAGGGAAGAGATATAAGTATATATTATAACCTCTTTCATTCAACTATAACCTGAACTGCCAATCCAAGAATAAGTTTCATTAGACTAGAATAAGTAATTGCTAATTATTTGAGAACAAATGGACTGAATTATATACTGAGAGTGTCTTTGTTTGACTTGTGCATAAAAAACTTCATACATAAGTGATAATTTATTAATAAATAAACTCAAAGGATGATAAGGAACACTGCAGAGGAACCAAAGAAGGTTTTGGTGGGCGCGCGTGCGTTCTTGATTGTGTGTCTGTTTGATTGGTAATAAGACTTTAAGGTTACAATAGTGAGCATCTTCCACTGTGCCAAATGCTTTTGTTAAAGGACTTTCTGAAAGATGTAAAGGGAAAATGGATGCAATAATTGCAAAAGCTTTATAGTTCAAATAATTATGATCATCCTGCATCCAGCAGATATAAAGGAGGAGAGTTGGTTGTTGTGCAATGTAAGTATTTTCTGATTCGTCAAGGTCTTAGGAGGTGTTCAGAAGAGTGGATGCAGCCTTTGTCTGAGTTTTGCATGATCAGGCTTTGTGGGTGGATACTGATTACAGGTTTTCTCTTGGTCTGTGAGTTGTTTCTGTTCTCTTTTTTTTCTCTTTTTTACTTTTTTTTTTTGTTTAGTATTTGAGGGTCATTAAAGTTATTCTAGACACTCACACATGCACACATACACATTAGTTTTTAGGGCAAAAGTGTAGAAAACACAGAAAAAGGAGGCATCTATAAAAGATCACTCAAAGATATGTATAAAGATCTCAACTGATCAATCTACATGGTGATTTGCTTCCCATAAAAACAAAAAGTTGAAGCATCGATAGTTAATCAAGGATGAAAGAAAAATAAAGGAAAAAAAAAAAAAACATTGAAAATGGAGGGTTATCTACATGTGTGGTCTATCACACATGTAATGCAAATAAATGAAAATTAGCATGTTAACTGATGCAGACCCTATGGTGCATGAAACGTGCCGAAGCACGATAACAAGTCTCTGTAGAGACTTTCACATGAGGACGCACTTCAAAGGGAAAACAAATTCCACCACAAATATTATTAAACTTTTAAACTCAGATCCCATCTCTACATTGCTCATATATAAATAAGAAAAGAAACATTAGAAGCTGAGACTACTAATTAAACTAGGTAACTACTCAAATTAGAAACTATCCTAATTACAACTTACTAAACCAAAATTTAGAAAGTAACGAGAACTGATAAGAGAAAAAAAATGAGAAACATAGAATTCCTTGGGTCTCACACATGGCCCAAGGGCCTCCTTGGAATGGCTCATCAGCTTTGCATCATTAACCTTCCAAACGCAATGGCCTACAATATAGAGGTGGCAAGGAAACCAGGAATGTGCAAATGAGACTAAACAAGCAATTTTGTGAGGTCCAAAAAGCCAACTTCCGTGGAAGGATTTAGTGGGCATCAAAGCAATAGTTCCCCATATCCATGACTTAGACAAAGAATATTAAATTTACCAGTGAAACTATTCGCTATGTTTAGGTTAAGTCATACTGTACAGTAATAAGTAATAGTAAGTAAGAGTTGTCTCGCTTAGCCAAGATAAATAGCCAGCCCTCATAAGCCATATAATTGTAATTTGAAAGAACTATGAAGGGAGGGGGGCGAAAGGTGGGGGCGGGGGCACTAGCTCCACCACTGTTAATGACAAGTATCATTAGGAAAGCCTTACACTTTACCAATCAATAAAAAGTTGGGTTTCATTTAAACTTAGAATCTTAAAAAGATCTCCAGAAACTCCCCATTCAATGTGGGGGAAACCTAATCTATGAAATAAGATTTCTGACCAACTTAGTTAGGAACTCCTTAGTCCTTACAAGTTACAGGCACTAATGCAATTCTATTCAAGTTAGCTTTCCATTTTTCCAAATAGAATGGAACACTCGTGTACCATTTTTGTGGCATGCTAGGAAAGATGCATGCAAAACTTTCAGAAGATAAACAAAAAGAAAATCCTCACTTTTAGAAAAGGAAGGGTCACAGACATTTTAACCCTTCAATGTGATGGGAAGGATGATCCTCTGACTAAAACACTCAAAGAGATGGTACTTTGTAGGACCACATTAACGGTATAGAACATAAAAAATATATCTATATCAATAATAATAATAATAAGAAGTTGCCGATACAGTATCCTTACTGTCAAGTGTATCCATTATTGTCAGTTCTCCCCAGAGTATCCTACGAGACACAATTCCCAATGCAGCATTTCGGACCTGCGACATATTACAATTACATTTAAAAAAACACTAATACTGCAATTACAAATTGTGGATATAAAAGTATTGAAGAGAGCATTAAAATCTTTACGAAAAGCAAATATCAAGTAAGTCACTTGAAAAGATGAAAGCTTACTGAACCAATTTTGTCTTACCTCATCAAATACCAAATTGATAAATCTCAATGAAAGAAGTAAAGTAAGTATTATCTCAGACACAGGAACACCAACAAATGTCAGAGGGAGCATAAACCACTGTAGAGCAGATGCAAGTTGCTCCGGTGTTGTTGTCGTCAAGCACAGACTTGCACTTTGGAAGACCTTTCATAGAGAGAAATACTTTGTTGTAAGTAGAGTCAGTAGACTATTGCAATTCAACAGATCAAATAAACAGATTCCCAAAAGAAGTTTCCCAAATACAATGCAACTGAATCCTACAATCATTTCCAAGAGAAATTATAGGTCCTCAAATTGGGCAAACATATAGCTTAGTCATGCACCCAGTTCTGCACATGTGGGTCCATAGTTCAACAGTCCTGGACATTTTCCCAATGGAGCACAGCACGTAAGAGAGCACGCGAAAAATTTCCTACGCTGGAAGAGCCATCCTTGGTGTTTGGCTTTTTGAATGCTCGGCAGCTTTATTTCTCTTTCCTTAACCCAAATATTTGCAGGGACCAAATCTAAGGTTTAGGATCTTGGAAATTTTTGTAGCTGTGAGACCCATAAGATCAATCAACAGTATAGAGTTCTGAGTTGCACGCACCACATTTACTTAATTGGGTGCCTTGGCAAAACATTCATTCCCCAAGAACAAGACTCAATAGTTCCATTCTAACAAAACAACTACTGAATACTTCAAAAAAGGTCTTCAATGAAAATACTGAAACTGAAGTGATGCTGAGTCAAAAGAGTTTTAATGATACATCTCCATGCAAGGAAAGTCATCTTCTATCTCAAACATAGGGTGCCAATAATAAAAGTGAAAGCCCAAAGGAATTCAATAGATATTTACATATTGGGCAGTTGAAAGGAAGCACTTTCATTATTCAAAAAAAAAAAAAAGGAAGCACTTTCTAACCAGAAGTAACAATCATGCCATTTTTCTCAACAACTGATTTGAGCGTCGACGAAGCTACAAGGTAAAAGTGCAAAGGTAACTGAATGAAAGAGAGAAACATACAGTGAAGGTTAAACAAGCAGATGTACTTGCAACCGACAACCCTTTCCTCGTAAACTGCAAGGGACCAAGTTTCATGATTGAATATGAATAACCTCCAAATGCCATAGGAAGACTAGGTAATCCTGTCATGGCTGGTGGTGGGGTTCTTAACTGGACAAGTGGAGGTACACCATCAGAACCCAATCCCAGCGTAACAAATAGAACCAATGAAAGAAAAGCCACTCTGCCCAGTTGATCCTACAAAAGATAATAACCAATATGAATAAGTAATAAAGAAGCAACTTGCCAATGAGCTTCATATCCAATGCATTAGAAAAGAAAAATAAAGGACACCGAACAAAAATTATAAAAAAAAAAAAAATGACATGTCAAACCTGCAGTGGCATGATGTTAAGGCATACTCCCATTATGGGAGGAGTTCTAATCCCAGGACCCAGATGCACATGACGGAAACTTTACTATAAGTAAATAATGCAGCAAAAGAAAACTAACAAATGCAGTGTGGACATTTTCCTATTATGGGAGAGGTCCCAGTCCGAGGACCCAGATTGAAGCACGCAAGGGTCACTATACTAAGTAAATAATGCAGCAAAAGAAAATTGACAAATGCAGTCTGGCCATACTCCCATCATGGGAGAGGTCCCAGTCTGAGGACCCAGATTGAAAAGCGCAAGGGCCACTATACTAAGAAAATAATGCAGCAAGAGAAAATTGACAAATGCAGTCTAGACATACTCCCGTTATGAGAGAGGTTCCAGTCCGAGGGCCAGGATTGAAGCGCGCAAGGGCCACTAGACTAAGTAAATAATGCAGCAAAAGGAAAATGACATGCAGTCTGGACACTGGACCATTTTCACACTGATCACTAATTTCTGTTTTTTTTTTTTTTTTTTTTTTGAAAAGAGTGGCTATATTGAAATGAAAACTGTACAGCATAGGAGAAGTATACTGTAACAAAAGAAGCATGAAGCCAAGACCCAAACAGGATTAAGGGTCTAGCCCCACGGCAGAAAACAACAAAGAAGACAAGTATACCGATCACTAACTTCTAACACCTCTTAACCTGAATATCTGACATAAACGAAACAAATTAAGGGCAAACGTACCATCCACACATGTTTTGGAAGAACCCAAATTGATAGCAGAGCCAGATATATGACTAAGCCAAGGCGCATAACTATGTGTGATCTTGCTGGTAAGATAACAAGAGCCAAAAGCCAAGCCTGTAAAAGTGTGACAAACAGATATAAATTAGGTTAACTATGTCTTGCTTTCACCAAAAAAATGATGGGGCCAGCATCAAAATGAATGTCTCTGTATTCCTTTCACAACCTTCCACTCGCAGGCTGATGAGGGTTCACTTCACAGCTTGTCGGGGTATGATTTATCTATGATGGGTCCTATCATCAATAGTGGGCATCATTTAGCCAAGAGCATATGTAAACACTGAAGGCCTGGAGATACTAGAAAAGCTCCCCATTCAAGAGTCATATAATTCTATTGATTACAATAATCTACATTTTTCTCATTGAAAGGAATAGAACCATCTAAAATATATTTCTCATGATATTTCAATTCAACAGGAGATAGAATCCATCAACCTCATAATTAGCCAAATAACTAATTCACAGGTAAAAATAAAGAGTGCCTAAAACATTGTAAGTAATATAAGTAAACACAATGTGAGATAAAATAACCACCTGAAACGGACCAGAACCAATTGAAGGAATCCTTACTCTCTCTACAAATATTATTGTGGCAATTGGTTTATGGATTAGGCATTTTTTAATTTTATTTTATTATGACTTTGTTTTTGTGTGTGTGAGAAGAGATTAGAACTCATGCATCTATCATTTTGAGAAGATGAAATATAGAACACACACAGAGAGAGAGAGAGAGAGAGAGAGAGAGAGAGAGATGTGCTGAAATTGTATGTCCCTTTTTAGGGTTCACTCATCCTCATTATATAAGGGTTTAATACCCTATTAATAGTCTCCTAATACAACTTAAATCCGTAAATTATAGCTACCCTAATATTGAAAGAGTACTTGACTAATTGTAGCTTAACTAGGATACAATTTCTACTTACTATACAAGCATTGGGCCCAGTTGGGCCTGTGCATGATGGATCTCATTGAACACCACCACCCCCCGCCCCCGCCCCTGCCCCTGCCCCCCCAACCCAACACACACGCACGCACGCACAAAAATTGATGCTGGGGAGTCATATAGCAGCAATTTAGTAACCAAAAATTGATGTCGAGGCCGAAGAAGTCCTTTGGTGAAGATATCAACAAACTAAGCTCAATAGGGACTTGAGGTAAAGAAATGACATCATGCTTAAATTCATCTCGAATAAAGTGACAGTCCACTTCAATATGTTTGGTGCGTTCATGGAAGATAAGATTTTCAATGATCCTAATAGCCCAAGTATTATCTGCATGCAAGGAAGTAGGAGAGGATTGAGCAAGCCGAGATCGGAGAGAAGTCCCCGGAGCCATAAGATTTCAGAATAGACAGAAGACATTTCCCTATTCAGCCTCTGTGAAAGATCGAGAAACATGCTCTTGTTTCTTGCATTTCCAAGAAATGAGAGAATTTCCGAGATACATGCACCAACCAGTAGTAGACCGACGAGTATCCTGACAGCCCGCCCAGTCAATGTCTGCATAAGCAGTCAATTAAAGAGGATTATCCTTAGGATAATATAAACCACAAGAGACAGTGCCCAAAAAATACCGGATAATGCGCTTGACAGCAGTCAAATGAAGGTGTCTCGGAGTTGTTATGAATTGGCTCACAAGATTGACGGCATATGAGATATCCGGTCGAGTGATGGTGAGATAGACAAGACTACCTACCAAGCGCCTATAGGTATGTGGATTAGGAAGAAGGTCACCATCATCTTTACTCAATTTTAGATTGACCTCTATCGGTGTATCGACAGGCGAAGAGTCATGGAGATCAACAAGCTCAATAAGATCAAATGAGTGTCCCTTTTTAGGGTTCACTCATCCTCATTATATAAGGGTTTAATACCCTATTAACAGTCTCCGAATACAACTTAAATCCCTAAATTATAGCTACCCTAATATAAAAAGAGGACTTGACTAATTGTAGCTTAACTAGGATACAATTTCTAATTACAATACAAGTATTGGGCCCAGTCGGGCCTGCGCATGACGGATCTGATTGATAGCATCAAAACTAACACCATCATCATTGTAATATAAATTACAACCAAAACAATAATCAATATAATTATTAGCACTCGAGTTGAATCCTTATCCCATCTGTTTTGGTTGGCTTCATGAGTTCTAGACTTCTAGTAATCCACGTTATCCCATTTAAAGCCATGGTCTGGCTAATGTCATAATCTAGCATGTCTTTCTCACAGCTTCAATCTGAATTTTACTGGTCGTGTGCTAGTCCCTAGCCTGGGTAAAGGTGAAGGGCTGTGTTGGCAATTGGCTATTAAAAAACTTGCCATACTTCAATTTAAGTTCTACTCTAAAGAATAATACTAAAAAGAAGAAGAAAAAGAACACCAACAGGAAGAATAAGACAGAACAACAACATAGTAATAAAATGCCTACCCCCATTCCGGGCCGTAGCTCAGCCAGTCAGGGACATCAATGCCCACCTGTAGGGGGCTAAGGCAGGTGAGTTCTAGTCTCTTCTCAATAAAATAAACAAATAAATAAACAAAACCTCCTTGTCCATAAACCAATCACCACAATAAGTTCCACTCATAAGAGTAAACAATATCCACCATATGCGTATTAAACCAATCACCACAATAATTTCCACCCTTACAGTATACACTCTTATCTTTTAATTGACAACTGACAAGTACACTAAAATAAGACTATTAAGCTTGTGGCTACAATGTTTGGCGGGCCATAGCCTGCATTACTAAAATTGGATCATCTCAACTACCAATCATTTGATTTCTCTTCTACCCATCAAAACCTCTAATTTTCCCAATATTTGGACAATACCACCAGATAAGATCACCACTTCCAAACGGGTTGGGCCAACTGTATAATGCCCATCAAATGAAACAAAAAAACCCATCATCAAGACCAACAATATAACAATAAAAGAATCAGGATTTCGTCAAGTAAAGTCGAATTTGGACCATATGAGCTCCTATTTATCAGCAAATTGCAAATCTCATCAAAACCCATCTAAACCCAACAGAATTAAAGCCAAAATCCACTAGCCCAGAAACCAGAAAAGCATACTTACCAATTTGATTCTGGGGTCGAGAGAATGGAGAAATGTAACAGGAGACGACACAAACTGGCAAATGGGGCTCGACGTCGCGCCGGCGATTAGCCTCAGAATCCTCTCGGCGACGTTTCCTCGGCCGAAAACCATCGCTGCCCATTTGGGCGTTTGGCCCTTTACATCGTCTGAAGCGGCCATGGAAAAGATCCCGAGCTTCATTCTCTTCTTTTTCATTACTGGTTTGAGGGTTTTCGTCCATGGCAAATGGGTGATTGAAATTGAATAATTTGAAGGGAATGGATGAGTGAAATGTAGAGATTTTGGAGTCCTGTTGAGGGTATTGATGGAAAATAAACAAGGGGGTGAGACTGTTGGGAAGGCATGGATTTTGGAGATCATGACAATTGACAATATATCAGGGGTTTAGAGAGTCTGTCCGTGTGTGTGCTCGCGTTTTGTTTGGTTTCCAAGGATTTAGGAACCCGCAGAAGTGAACTGATTATAGGATTCTCTTTCCTTTCCAAGTTTTCTCCTCCCTCCCTCCCTCCCTCCCTCGCTCACAGCCACAAACAATATTTTATTTTTTTTGGTAAATAGCAAGCCGAACAATTTGGGGAACGCAATGAACCCACCGGATGAAACAGGGCTTTCTATAAAACCACAAAGCCCATTGGATTGGATAATGCGATTGGTGGGGTTGTAACGGTTCGGTTAATCATTTATTTTAGAAAAATCGTTAATTGAATCATATTTTATTATTTTTCAGTTTTAAAAATCATGACCGTAATCGAATCATAAAAAAATCTTTAAAAACCGAACCGTAATTAACCATATTAGACGATTCTAATATAGTTAATTCCAATATAGGCTAAAAAAGGAAAAAAAAACATATATTCCAATAGAAAAGTAATATCTATATATATTAAAGAAAACATAAGTTGAAATACAAATAAAAAAAGATTCATAGAGAAAGCAAGATGAGAAAAGGGAGCTTAACTTAAGTTATTTTGTTTCATTTAAGCCCTTTAGTTTTATTTTTATTAGTGTAACGGTTTGGTTAACCGTGCGTTTTGGAAAAACGGTTAACCAAACCATATTTTACAATTCGATTCGATTAATAACCATGAGTTGAGACTTAAACCGTAACCAAACTGCGAAACATGGTTTTCCAATTTTAATAATTGTAATCCAACCGTGAAACACGGTTATTAACCATTGGTTTGGTTTGGTTAGACGGTTTTCCCCTCTTTTTTATTTTTTTACTTTTACAGCCCTACTAAGAGGGTTGACTTGCTTTTTGCAAACAAAGGATTCCATGCTAATGGATTTTTATTTTTTCACATGGTGTTTTTATCAGAAGTATCCTCAAATATCATTGGACCTTCAAAAGCATCCGTAGATACATGTAATGCCCAAAAGCATCTTATATAACATACTTTAGTTTTTCCCAATCCAAATTGCCCCTCCAACTCCTTTCTCGCAATATCGAGACTTGATTTCGCGACATCCAGGTTTGATTTGGTGCATTTAAGTATTTCGAGACTAGTTCAACCCCTTTCCCACAACATCAAGGATTGATTTTGCGACATCAAGACTTAATTTGGCATGGCACATCGAAGTGTTTCGAGGCTAGTTCAACCCCATTCTTATGACATCGAGACTTGATTTGGTAGGGCACATTGAAGTATTTGGAGGTTAGTTCAACCCCTTTATCGTGGCATTGAGACTTGATTTGTCACGTTGAAGTATTTTGATGCTAGTTCAACCTCATTCTCGCGACATCAAGATTTGATTTGGCATATTGAAGCATTTTTATGCTACTTTTTCTTATTTTATAGTTAATTTTTCCCTTTTTCTCATTAGCCCTTAGATATGCTCTTCAGTAGTCTATAATTCAAAGATCGGGAGATATAAGGGTTAATGAGAAAAGGAAAAAATCAACTAGGGAGTTCGAGATTGGAAAAAAAAAAAAAACACTAGCCTAGAAATACTGCAATGCGAAAATTAAGTTTCGATGTTGCGAAATTAAGTTTTGATGTCGCGAGAAAGGGGTACTTCAATATGCCCTGCTAAATAAAGTCTCGATGGCACTGGAAAGGGGTTGAACTAGCCTCAAAATACTTTAATGTACCAAATCAAGTCTCAATGTCGCGAAAAAGGGTTGGAGGGGCAATTTGGTTCAATAAAAAAACCAAAGTATGTTGTATAAGAAGCGTTTGGGTATTATATGTATTTAAAGATACTTTTGGAGGTATAGGGATATTTGAATATGCTTTTGGTAAAAATCCCTTTTTCACATTCCTATTTCTCTCCCACAAAATTGAAATATTTTTTATTAATAATAATATTTTATTTTATAAATTTCTACAAGAAAAATGTATCGAACCAAACAGTAGAATAGTAGACAACGTCGAAAATTAGAACAACTTTCATATATAATGAAATCCTCTCATTGCACAAATACACTCTAGGGGCTTGTTTATTTGTATTAGAATGCATAGGAATTGAATAAGTAGGAACTCATGGTCAATGAACTCCATTGAAGGATTATTAAACGAGTAGTCAGAATGATATGAGGGGGGGAAATAAGGAAGAGGTGATGGTTGGGTTTTCATTTCCCATATTCCCTCTCTATCGGATGTTATTTGATTTTCATTTTTGTTTACTCAATTTAGATCTTCATTTTTAACCACTTGTTACTTGAGTTTCGATGTACTTTATGCAAACAAACAGGCCCTAAGTAATGAATGGATGATATTTAATAATAATAATAATAATAGAATGGATGGTAAAAATATAGACTTTGTTTACCATTCATTTCATGACCCTAATCTTGCTTCTTTTAGAAATTAGATCCTATAGCCCTTTTGCATTTGGAAGATAATGGGCCCTCCAAATTTTACCACACGTCTTAGTTAAGAATGTTAGGATTTGGAATCATGTCATACATCTCTTTCCTTTTTAATTAATAGAATAAAGTAGTACATTAAAATAAAATAAAAACGATTCCCTCCTTAATTTTATGGACAAGTGTATCTAAATGCATGACAATCATAGGGTAAAAGAATTAAAATGTTATCATGTGGATGAGTGGATCACTCTAAAAAATATGGTTAATACTCTCAAAATATCCTAGTAATTTTGTGGTATTTACCTTAAATGATATCGTCTCGATAATCCTGTTATATTTCCAAAATATTTTGAAATTGAAAATATTGCAAATGATAAAATCAGAATGAAAATGGAAAACTTGAAAAAAAAATGATATCTCATAGTGTTATTTAACTTTTTTTTTTGCAAAAAAAAAAAAAAATCCCATTAATGTTTTGAGAAAAAACGTATTGTATTCATGCCAGTGGTGTTGTTTGGGAGCTGGGTGAAGATCAATTGAATCCAAAGATATAAAGCATGTTTGGTTTGTAGTCGACTAAGGAAAGGAAGGTAGTCCATTGGTCTCCTCCAACACCAGTGTTTTAAAGTTTGAGATGGATGGGGCTGCATAAAGCTGAGATTTTGGCTATTCTGAAAGCCTTGTTTGTATATTGGGTTTTTCCAAATAGGAGAGTGATATGATTAATCCAGTGCTCGTATACCCTATTTCTCTTTTGGTTCTTGCTTTGTATGACTTCATAGTTCATCCTCCTATTAATCTAATTTCTATCGTTACCAGCTTCAAAAGAAAAGAGGGTGAATCTTTGCACAGATGAAGCACCTAAAGGGCCTGCCTAGATCTTGGTAAATGGAGAACAAGTAACTCAGTCCATCTTGCATATAAATGATGATTTTAGTGTTTAGATAACTGAGTTACCTGTAAGTCACAATTGGTACGTTCTCTGCCACATAAATGAATATTTGGGTGTTGGGTCAACCCAAGTCAATTATTTTGTCATTAGCAATACCAATGGAGGTTCCAGTGTTCAACCAAAAAAAAAAAAAAAGTTCAGTGGATTTGATAACCTGAGCTACCTGTGAGTCAAAATTGGCTTGCGATTTGATATAACTAGACTACAATGAAGAACGGCTCCTTACCCGAGTGGTAAGGAGCGTTACTTCTTATCTGGCTGATGGGGGTTCAAATCTCGCATAAGCCATCTCTTTTCGTTTGTACATGTTTCTTTTTCACTTGTGTAGGCTTTCTTCCTACTTGAGTGGACTGCTTTCTCATATGTATGCGGGCTCTCTCTTGGGTTCCAGCCCCTTTGGCTGGGGTACCAAAAAAGACTTGACCACAATGCAACCAAGTTCCAAGGACCCAAATGGGGCTAGTCTCAACCCTCCGGGTGTGTTCATAGCAAACGAAACTTTGACCCAATCAAGCAATCACCCTATACAGCACTTCCAACAGCGGGGGCCCATTTCAAACATGGCCCATCGAATGATGATGAGGATCGACCTAAAAATCAGAGTGTATTTTAAAGTTCAGACCAGACTTTCCAAGATAGCACCGCAGTTTTGCAACCAAAACCAGACAGAGGCACCCCTCAACAAAATATAGGCAGGTCAGGTCTACTCATCATGTGAGCTACAAACATACCCTTGGATTTGGGATGTTGGTCATTTTCTTTTTAATCATTCATTTTCCATACACAACTGCTAAGTTAACCTGTACTGAATTTTGCACCAAGGGTATGCATACATAAACTGAGTCCCACTTGATTAAAAACCTGGATGTAGATATCATATTTGCTGTGAAGAAACAATGACTTCTCTATAGTTCTAGTAGTCTTTCCACAGCACAGGAAAAAATAACTCAAATGAAAAAACAAAAACAAACAAGTCTTCAGCATAGTTGCAAAGATGAGAGAGGCAGATGAAAACTGAATGCAACGCACCTTCTTTATTAAGTTTTGCAAGAATGTGAAGAGAAAAAGGTTTAACTATGGGTTTCAATCAGCACAACCAATTATATGAATTACAAGTCTCGGTGATCTGACACTTGAAAACAAGATATGCGAATGTAAATGTAGAAGAAAATGATGGCTTATTGATTATTTAAATACGTATGATTTAGATTAAATCACTAAATACAAATCCAATATTGTGGATTAAACTCTTCCTGGACGAGTAGGACTGGCTCTTACAGTGCCGATCCCTGAATAGATGGCCAACACGCATAACAGCTGTGACCCGGTTAGTATGATTATCAGTGCCTCTAGAGTTCTCTGCAAAAAAAAAAAAAAAAAAAAAAAAAAATCCATCATGACCAGTTTTTCTTTTAGATTTTCAAAAAGATTAAAGTTTTTCATTGATATTTGTAGTTGCAGCTCTTACTAAGTTAGCCTCTGTTCTCCCTTTACTAATCTCCTTACATGCAAACCTGAAATAACAAAAACAGTTGGTTAAATACACTTAGGGCCTGTATGTTTGCATTAGAATATATGGGAACTTAATACATAGAGTGGTTAAAAATAAAAATTAATGGTGGATTTCCATATGAACATCAAATAACATTTTCTTTTAGGAAAATAAAATCAAAAGAAGATGTTATTAGATGCTCATTTTTGGAAATTCACCTTTGATCTTTGATTTTTACTTACGCTATGTATTCAATTTCTATGTATTTTAATGCATTCAAAGAAGGTGAAGGAACATTGATGCTAATTAGGGGAGAAAAAATGTGGATGTTAAGCTAACAATGAGGATGGGCTGGAGCTATGGCCTATTGGGTATTCGTAAAATGAGTGCACGTTACTTGGGGTTTCACATAAGCCAGGATTCATGCATTTGAATATCTATGAGTACCAGTAGTTTTGTTCCTTGTCATGAACAATACTAGTGAACAACAGGTAAAATAAGTGTAGGGCAACTGAGTTCTAAGTAGGGATATAAATGGGTCACCGATTCTCCGATTACTCAGAGGTTCCAACCCGTTAAAAATCGAATTTGAGTCCTTATTTATGCCTCAATAAGTAAATGGGTCCGGATTAGGGTCCAGTTTTGGACCCGTGACCTAAATGTGTCCAATTCCACATTGATTCCGACCCGTAGACCCGAGACCCAACATATTACCACAATTTTCAATAATCTCTCTTAAAAACTAAGTTTTTTTTCCATATTATTCTCTATCTAGACCAAAATCAAGACTCGTCCCATATACGGTTCCAGTTCCATTTTCTTATTAACGGTTTCGATTCCAAAACCAAAATAAAAAAAATTCCAAAACAGTTTTGGCTCCGGTACACCTCATCATTAATGGTTCTAGTTGCAGGTCCACCATGGACCCAAACAGTAACCTACCCATTTACATCCCTAATTATGAGAATTCAAATAGGGGCTTTGAAACTTTAAATATTTTTTAAAATGACCATTTTTTTTTAAATATGTGAACCAACCAAATTAGTCCTAGCCTCTGGACAGCCCTAGCCAGTGTGACAATGCCATGATCACTTTGGATGTACCAAAAAGCAATATATGCAGTTTAAGTCTATTTATTTGCACCCCAGCTGAGAACATATCTCCTTTTTGGGCACATTACCAAATGGGAGTAATATTTTTATTTTTATTTTTTTGCTAGTTGGCCCGGTGCCAGGAAGAGGGGAAACAACCAGCCCACACAGGGATCGATCCCTGGGTGGTGCTATAGGAGAGAGTGTAGCACAACTGACACCCTGTGATTCCCCCAAATGGGAGTACATGAGCATGCTGTTATTTCTATTGATTTAGGTAAAGATCATTAAAAAAAGGTCGTTAAAAAGACTTGGAAAGAAGTAATCAAAAGCAAAGATATATATAGTTACGAGACAACAATACCCTTTGCTCTAAAAAGGAATCCGTAGTAGAAGTATAACTAGTAAGAATTTAATGATGATGGTGGTGATGTCGCTATTATTTGGTTCATGTTATACAAGATTTACCCCATGGCTAGCAGAGTAAGGGACCATGATGTGAAGGAGGTGGTAGCCGCGGCTAATAAGTTAGACATATTCCATTCAATGATGTTGCTGATCCCGGCGACGGAACTAGCAATGCCCACAAGCCCCGCGATGAGGGAAAACACGACGAAGAATCCGGTCGCCATGTTCCCCATTGGAAAATACATTGGGAAATAACGAACTGGAATTGTTAGCTCAGATGCTGCAAGTTTCAAAGAGCCAAAAATAAAACAATCAGATGTAATGTTCAAGATTGCAACATATAAGTACTGGTATAGTACGCTAACTTCGCATGTTTATTTGCTACATCTCATCTGGCATTATTTTACTTCCCACCACTGTTAAAAAATCTGAAACTTGACCAAGAGGTACTTCTCATGGCTGTCTCTCTCTATCCGTTATATCTATATGAAAAGGTACTTCTCATGGCTTGCTAGACAGCTAGAGAAGTCTAAATTCCAAGCCCCCTATTGGCACTCACTTGGATGCAAGCCAAGTATAGGAGGGATAGTGTGAAGGAAACCCTCATTGTGGATATGACTCGGGTAAAAATCATCTCATTCATATCATCATCGCCGTTGATTTAGGAGGTTTAAAGTTTTAATGGTTTCTTAAGTACATTTTTTTATGAAATTCAATCTACGGCGATTATAATTAGATTAATATCAAATTAGGGTGAGTGTAAATTTATAAGATTAGTGAGTATAAGGGGGGATAGTTTGATCACGAAGATACCTCTTATCATTCTAACCCACTCGGGGGATATTTTGAGAGGTCACATTTTCAGCCCCTTGTGGGACTCTTTATTCATCAACCCTTCATGGTTTAACTCTGCATGCATTTCGGTGCAATATATTGTGTACGACCAAGTTAATCAAGCTGTGGGATGTATCGCACACACTGCCTTTTATTAGGATGATCATGGGGGCTGGGGCGATCCAGGCATAACTCGTCCGCATTTACAGCCTTGCTCATGTCATAAGACAAATCCAAGATTGCAATTTGTGATGAAAAATAGAAATTGGAATTTCTAAGTGGCAGATGAATCCATAGCAGGTCTAGTTTTTTATTTTGGGCATTGGCCCTTAAAAAATCCTGATTGTGTTTTCCAGGAGGCCCACAAGTTCATTCTGCTTCACCTTGTCTCCTCATCCAACCAGGCCCAGAAATCCTTACCCATTACAGATATAATATCATGATACTTTAAATGCCAATTTTCTTATAGGGGATTTTACAAAAAAAAGCACTTTAGGTGACTAGTGGGCTTAAAAGAACATTTTAATTGACCTTGCACCAAATCAGTCATTTTACCTGAAGAGGTGTTTTTTTTTTTTTTTTATCACTTTCAACTAGCCTCCCTAGGGACCTTAGTTTTATGAAGCTAAGCGTCCATAAGGACCCTGCTGTGTATACAAAGTTAAAATAAGGTTGTTTCCTCATCAACATATTATTCTTTCTTCAAAAGCCTGGTCGTCTGCGCCCATTTCTTCCAACCCAGCCGTCTAAGAGGATAGATTTCTTCCGACCCAACCGTCCAAGAGAATAGATCACCGGTCCGACCGACCCACTACCAGAGCGAGAGCTATAAAGTTGCTGGTTTTTTGGGATTTTATGTCTAGAAACTTTTGGATTTTGTGAATATGAAGTTGTCAACTTTATTCATTCATTCTTTTCAAGACACCAAATTCTAATCTGGGTTTTAATGGGTTTTGGAGGAATTTCAGTGACACAACAGAGGAGAGTGAAAGACTCGGTTTTTGAGGATGTTATTCCCACATAAACCTGATTTGAGGATTTGGATCTTAGATTTGATAAAAATGCAGCTATACTCATCTAATTGGTTGAGCTTAATAGTAGGGAGAGAAAGTTGCAATCTTCACTCATTCAAGCTCTCTAAAACACTTGAAATCTTTCTAGGGTTTTGTAAATTTCTCTGATTTGGATCGTGAAGAACATGAATATGTGAAAAATGAGATTTTTCTACTTAGTGGAACTAAGAAAGGAAGGAAAAGTTGCAGATTTCATTGCTTATGGGCCAAAAAGATATAAAAGTTTTTTGAGCTTGTATTTTTTCATCTTTATGCAAAGGGTTTTGTAGTTGGACAGATCAAAGATCATTAGAGAATAGGGAGAGAGATATTTGGGAAAGTGGGTTCTAAGAACCTTAGAAAAATCTTGCTAGACGAAGATTTCAAATATTTTCACACCTCTTTCACGGAAAGGCAGTTTTGAGCCCCAAATTTGCTGTTTGAAATGAAGTGGCACATGAGTTCTCTAAATCCTAGGAAGAAAAATGCCCTAAAAATGGCGTTTGCCCTTTTTGGAAGACAATGGGCAAAGACAAATGCATGATCTGTTGTCATGATGAAAGTGCATGTTGTATATTATACATTATTGAATGGAATCATTACTTGGAGACACTGAACATATGAAAATATTGTATAGAGTTCTATACAAACAAGAAAAAATACTGTAAAACAGAACAAGCTGTCATGATGAATAAACTAATTCGTGCACACCGTAGGGTCCCTAGGGACTCTTAGTGTCATAAAACTAAGGTCCCTAAGGACGCTAGTTGAAAGTGCTAAAAAAAAATGTACACGGCAGGGTCCCTAGAGACTCTTAGTGTCATAAAACTAAGGTCCCTAGGGACGCTAGTTGAAAGTGCTAAAAATATATATATATTTTCATCCAAAATTACTGATTTGGTGCAAGGTCGGTTAAAATGATCTTTTAGGCCCACTGGTCAACTAAAATATTTTTTTTGTTAAAATCCTCTTTCTTATATCTAGGCTATGGAGAAATGCAGCAAATGGTATCATATATTCAAATTCATACCACAGTCATGGTTACCAAATTTTGCTACTCATGCAAAATAAAAAAATAAACTCTTATTTTTCCTGGGCCTTTTTTGGAGAATAATACTATGAATAACTGGAGATTCCTGACATTGATATCATTTTCTAATCATGTTAACAGTTATCAATATTTTTACTAAAATAACCTATTTCCAATCTCCAATTGGGTGATCTGTACATGTTATGAAGATCAAACTCGACCGGCTGGCGGGTCAGTTTGACTGGATATTATAACCTTGGAGATCGAGCCAGATCAAAACCATTGAATCAATTTGATGTTTTGTGTTTTTTTTTTTTTTTTTTTTCTTATGACATTTTGATACCATCCTCAGGCCCAAGTTGAGCTGGCAATTGAACCGGTTTGGACCAAAACTAAGTAAAGGTTCAATCCATGGTTTAAAATCTCGGCTTCGGTCGCGGTCTCGGCCGGGCCGAAAAACCGATATGATATCGGTATCGGTCGCGGATATCGGTCTGTCGCGGTCGTCGCGGTGTGAATTTTTTTTTTAATCCAAAAAAATTCGCAAAAATATCCAAAAAATCCAGAATATTAGAAAATGCTAGAAAACAATATTTTTTTCCATTAGTAACAACAATAAATCAAAATCTCAGTCACCTTAAGTTATGAGTCCTGTTTGTATCGCAGACTCGCAATTCATTGTCTTCTCCAGTATTTCATATAATACAATCATTATTGATGCTCATGATCAATTTATTAGTGTAAAATATAAGAAAATAAAATAAATAAAATAAAAATCTAAATCATGTTTATGACTATGAGTAGATGTAGATCTATCATCTACACACTATTAATAAGCCTTTGGTATCATAAATGCTCTAACAAGTAAAAAGTAAAAACAATTATTTTTAGAAAAATCAAAATTTAATAAAATCATTTTCAAAATACTAAATATATAGATCTAGCATAAAAGTGTGTAAATCAATCATTTATAAACCACACAATGATCATGAATCATTGAAACAACATATTTATGATGAAATCCCCTAAAAATGATATATTATAATTCAAATATTTTAAAATCCGAAAATAAAATAATTAAAATAAAAATCTAAAAATCATTTGTATGAGTAGATCTAGCATGAAAGTATGTAGATCTAACTTCTAAGTGGAGAAAACAACCAAAGTAACAAACTAAATGATTTCTATGCTTCATCTAAAAATAAAAAACAAAAAACACATAATAAAATGGTATAAATTGATTTTCTCTTACCTTGAGGCTTGAATAATATTTCTTTAAGAAATAAATTTGAGATTTGAAAAGATACAAGATGGAGAGTAGTTGCAGCCCTAAGGAGTAAGAAGATGAGAGGAGAGGAAAAGAAGAAGAAGATTGGGGATTTTTAAAAAAGTAGGGTTTTTTTTTTTATTATATATCATCTCGGCCGATATTTTGCAAAATATCGGCCGAGATATCGGTTCTGCCGATATTTTGAAAATATCGGCAGATATCGCCGATATTTTGGCGATATATTGCCTGCGAGGTATCGCAGGCAATATATCGTACCGGTTTCGGCCGATACCGATTCATATCGGCCGATATGAATCGGTATCGGCCGATTTTTTAATCAATGGTTCAATCTCCACTCGTTGGTCCGGTTTGTAGAACATGCTAAAATGCCCCTGTAGATTTCAACCTCTTCACTATTGCAAGAGAAATGACCAAGTCCAACCACCTTATGCGGCCCCGCACAGAGCTTGGTATTTATTATGTTGAACATGTCTTCAATTTCAATTAGATTTGCTGATCATAACCATACAATCAAACATGAAAAATGAACGGTTATATCGAATTTGTTACCTTCCATTTTGAGCCCAGGTCGCTCACAGAATGGTGGTTATGATCATCACATGTAGGTAACTTTTTTTAGCCACATGCAATCTATACAAAACACTTCTTCTACAACCATCAGCCATGCATATAGGTAGCTGAAGCAGGCCCTTCGAATTGGTTGGCCTAAAAGTTTATATCCTAACCTGTTGAACTTAACAATTTCTCCAGTTAGAAGATCACCCTCAAACAAAGGGAGATACAGGCAAATTGTAGCAACAAAAATGATGGATAGTCAATTAGTCATGGACTTAATCCTCAACAATGAAATAATTGATTAAACTTAGTCTTATGATTTGAGTGTTTACCTTTATGAGGTGGGTGTTCAATGCTGAAATTGAGGGCCCATCCAGCGATTGCTAACACAATGGCATATAGTAAGAGGTTGAAGATAAGAAGGAAGAATGCCAGAGACTTGGGACCTTCAGCAGCCATGATAGAAAGAGAAGAGAAGGTACCTCTATCTTTCCCAGTCCACTAAGGTGTATATTGGTACCTCTATCTTCTCCAATCCACTGAGGTGAATATATACTAGGAATGCAATCTGTTTAACGTTAAACCATTGTTTTTTATTCTTGATCTAGTGGTTTAGCATTTGTTTTGTAAATATATAATAGGAATATGTCTTGAACTCAAAGGCCAAATATGCCTTCCTCTCATATGGGGTTTGCAAAAAGAGAAGGAAGAATCACTTTCCAGGCTATCATTTGGGTTTACCCCAAATTGCAATTAAAGCAAGGATTGAAGGTGGAGTGGATAAGTTGTCAATGCTTTTTGTATATGGGAGGATTCCAAAGTGCAAATGTGTTTAGTTTAATCCAAAATTACAAGTGGGAAAGAAATGGATCTGACCCATTTTGATCATATAACGTTCATCATGGCCCCATTTTTATAGGATACATGAGCTATATATCCTGGCTCGATCATAGAATAAAAATGTCCCCATTAACAGTTGTTTCTAAAATGCATCTACTACTAGTAGTTGCATTGTAAATGCTGTTGTACTTAGTTAATGTTTTATGAGTAAAATGAATAAATAGATATTTATGTACAAGGAAAAAAAAAAATTAAAGCAGCACTCTATTCACACAATACTAAGTGAAATCAATCAATCCTTATGGATTCGGAAAAATAAAAATCTCATCGATTAGATTGTGATTTGTGAATTTGCATCACCATTAACTTTGTGCTTGGATAAGATAATGAGTGAGTGAAACCCTTTCCGTTTCATCCAAATTTTAGAGTAAAATCAAGCTGAAGGTGCATTCAGATTGTCACTGCTCTATTTTTGTTGCCACTGGCTGATTGACAACCGTCCGATTTACAAAAAAACCTACTGTAATGTGGATCTGGCGGGACCCAAACACATTCTTAATTTATTAAATAATTCATTAACAAAGTACCCAAATCTATTGGATTCTAGATTTGCAATCTATGATTCACAAAAATGGTCCTAGCTATTTGATTGCCCACGTCCTACACATGTCGTGTTAGAGTGCTTGAAATTTGCTCCTTTGCCCGTTTGGTAATTTTACTTTTAAAATAAAGTAAAGTGAAGTGAAATAAAGAGAGGGAATAATCCCAATATAGGGACAATTACCATACGGACGGTCTTAACAATTGTCCCAGAACAGCCCAAGAATGTATATTTACCGCAGAGCTGTTCGATCCGTAGGATATCGCAATATCCTAGGGATGTAGGATATCCCACAATCAAAAGTGGGAAGACTTGAACAGTCCATTTTTTTTCTTTTTTTTTTATTGACTATGGGACCACCAAACTACCATCTAAGCCGTTGGATAGCTGTATGAGTGTAAGAACTAATATCGCATCAAATTTGAACCGTTGATCTATCACGATTATCGAGAAATTTGCAAAAAAAATATGGCTTATAATTTGTTCATATAATTTACAAAACAACGTGACTTTTTTAGGTGGTCCCACAGTCAAGGAAACAAATACATAAACGGATTGTTCAAGTGATTGTGGGATATCCTACATCCCTAAGATATCGCAGCTTGCGATATCTTACGAATCGAACAGATCTGTAGTAAATATATATTCTTGGGCAGTTCTGAGGCTATTGTCAGCTTTAAGACTGTCCGTACGGTAATTGTCCCTAAAATATAAGTGGGTTATTATGGTATTTTGTTTTTAGTTGTTTGTGATGGAATATTTTTAACTTTTTGTATGGGGAAATGGAGTTTTTTTGTCTTTTAGTGAATAAAGGTAGTTACTTTTTGACCCTTTTTTTTTTTAAGATAGAGAAAGTTTTGAATTAAAGCGCTCTTGATTTGATGATTAACTTTACTTGACACGTAAAATTACCAAACGGGAGACTTTTGGCTTTGAGACAATTATGTAATTTGCGGGGTTATTCCCTATTGTCACATAACTGAACCACTATGTCTGTTTTGTTTTTTCACTTGTGTTGTTTTATCCTCAATTATCTGTTGAGATTAGGGCAAAAAAGTCCACTCTTGTGTGGTTTTATCCTTGTTAAGACTAGGGTAAACCAACAACAACAATTATTGATGTTGTTATAAATACCCTTACCCGAGTGCGGAAGGAGGGTCCAAGTTAGTCAAGCATTTGGTCAATAAAAACTCACCGAACTAAACTTTGATTCTACTTTTTAATGGAAATAGCACTAAACATAATCTTATTGGTGTATAGATGAATTCACCCTCACAGATTTTCAAAAATCAGCACGTATACAACAATTGCGTTCTTCATGAAATATCAAGCATAAGCGGCAACCGCCACATGTTAATCTTCATCTCCTCTAAACATTGAAAAAAAGCTATTAATAAAAAGAAGATTTTCCCCTCATGCATTATCATAGAAGCATAAACTTGAATTTTAGCCATTCATTTCTTTAGTATTTAGCAGTGTTTAGTGTTAATTGTTAGAGGTTAGGATTTACATACCTTTAAGAGAGTAAAAACAAGCAAGGGAGAACCAGTAATGGAAATTGTAATTCAGATGAAATCAACCATACATATGACCTGCTCTTCATCTTTGGGACAGCTAAGTTGATAGCTGATGTAGAACAAGTGGTGGAACAATTTCTGGAATGTGAATGAGTAAGAAATCAAGCAACTTCAAATGGCCATACTTCTAATCCGGGTATCATCTTGCCACACACGAGTACTGGTGAACATTCCCTACGACACACAAGCAATTGCCAATAGGCACTGCTTGTTTCCAACAGGAAATGAGGCCATTTTGAAGGCCAAGATGCAGCTTTTGTGCAAGACTTACTATTTATAGTAATTCTCTGTTATGCTTATTTTAATGGTTTTCTAGTCTGTTTTGAGTATTAATTCTCTTAAAAGGTCCTGAGAATTAATTTAAAGTTCAGTTAGTGTTTTTACTATTTCAAGAAAGTTTGGGTTCTGGGTGACCTGTAGGACGATGTTATGTTGCTACAGATAGAAGACCAATTTCAGTTCTCTTTGGGGTTTCCCCCGTGGATTCAAGGTTTTGTTATTAGGTTGAGGGCAGTGATCTTCTTCCTTAATCATTTCATGCTTTCCGCTCCACCAATAACAGTGCACCCCATCATATAGCACATGTATTAGAAAGAACGTGTACGCCCATGAATATAACTGCTTCCAAATTGCCAAGAAGAGAAATCCAGGATATTCATAATCCAATGTCTATAAACAGCAAAAACAATACTTGAATCGTCCTGCATAATTTTTTTCCTACTTGGTCTTTTTTTTCAATTGATGACAGACCATGCAATCAATTGAACATTTACAAAGAAGCTTCTATTGAGACTCAAACGA
This sequence comes from Persea americana, assembly GCA_029852735.1. Lineage (NCBI taxonomy): Eukaryota > Viridiplantae > Streptophyta > Magnoliopsida > Laurales > Lauraceae > Persea > Persea americana. The sequence goes on from CM056818.1 coordinate 34,499,958, forward strand.
TAGGACAAAGAGACAATGGCAAAAAAGGACCTTGCATTACGGTTGAGTGAGTGATGAGGTGGTGATCATGCTCAAGCCCCTCTTATTGTCCAAGCCCGACGCTCAAACCTGCAATGCCAACTTCTGGGCAGCAAGAGCTTCAGCTTCAAGGGTGGGCTCCCACAGGAGTGTTGTTTCAGCTAGTAGTGAGGTCACCACATATGGGTCCATGTTCGAAGCTGGGCGACGATCTTCCAAGTAGCCTGTAGAAAAACGATTTTCATTGTCATAACTCTAGCATTGGAAGCACAAGCTGCAGTGAGTGCAAGAGGTGGGGTAGTAGTAGCTGCAGCAGTGCTTGTATGTGCATGCAAAAATACCCATACCTTTGCCTTGTTTCTCAGTTTCACGCCCCACACGAATTGAGCAACCGCGATTAGCCACACCCTGCAAACCACAATTTACTAGGTTTTGTAAATTCATTTCCAAAAATCCACACAATTTTAATTGAATCCAATTTCTAGCATACCCAAGAAAAGGTGTTAATATCAGCTGTTTCATGCTTTCCTGTGAGTCTCCGTTCATTTCCTTCCCCATAAGCACTAATGTGATCCTTGTGGCGGAGTGAAAGGTTAAGAATAGCCTTCTTTATCACTTCGAAGCCTCCTTCCTCTCGCATGCTCTTGGTACTGCACAACAAAAAGAATAAGGGTGGTAATGGTGCTGGTGGTGATAGTAGCAACATCACTAGCAGTAGATGTAGCAACAGCAGCAGCAGTAGCCGCACATGAGTGCAGGGAATAAGAGTGTATCGTTTGAAATTGAACTATCTGACAGGTCCACTATCAAATGGGAGACAAAAGAATAATCTTGTTGATTGATAGGAATTTACTATCTAATAGGAAACCCCAAATGAAGGTGAGTAAAGATTGAATGAGCATTGATCAGTGAGGTTGAGCACACGTCCGAAGGAGTGCAGTTGTGTATGTTTCTTTTGACCAAAACAAATCAATAGACGAAGTTGCTCCAAGTACCTGTAATTAGTGTGGCATCCTGCACCATTCCAATCACCCTGCCAATTAAAAGAAAGGAAAATTCGATTGAAGAAAGCAATTGTTGAATCTCAGAAGCATAAAATAAAAGGAAACATTGGATAGAGTGAGGAGTTTTAACATGCCTCTATTGGTTTTGGATCGAGGGAGAGAACAACACCAGCTTGCTCGGTAATTCTCTGTTAAAAAGGAAATTAAGAATGCAAGGATAAAATGCAGTACTTGTTTTAAGAATATTATTAACATGAAACATTCACTCAAGCATTGTGACTGATTTACCTCAAGGATATATCTGGCACACCATACATCATCCCCTGCTTCAATGCCAACACTGGGGCCAACTTGAAATTCCCACTGCAAAATATGCAATAGTATGCCTATGTGAAGTATTCATCTGCATACGACTATGTAATTGATGAGAAAATATATGTACAATATACATGAGTGTCTGCATTCACACGTACCTTCATAGTTCGATGTATGTACGTGTATACTATCCAGTACATGTTCTGATTTTTGTCTGAATGCAGTGCATTATATGTATGTACAGAGTACATATGCGTGTATGTATAAAAATGGCTGTATTCACATTCATAAAGTTGTACAAGCAAGTTACAGGGGGCAAGAAAGAGAACAGAGCCCAAACCTGTCCTGGCATAACCTCCCCATTAGTGCCACTAATGTTAATCCCTGCGTATAAGCATGCCTTGTAATGAGCATCTGATATATCACGGCCAAATGACTTATCTGCTCCTGCACTGCAGTAGTATGGTCCCTGAAATTATAATAAAACGTCAAGGCAATTATATTGTTAATTACCATTTATTAATATTATTAGCCCGCACATACACAACTGCCGACCCCAATATAGTTGGGAGTTGGAAAACACACACAACTGCTGACCCTAACATAGTTGGGACATGGCTCTGATGATGATGATATATACACGCGGGCATGCACCCATTGTATGAGGTATATGTATTTTTAATCACTTTGTATAGATGATCAAAATCAAATGGATAATTGAGCCCTCTAATTAGGCATTAACTTCAATTATGTGCAGGGTTGGACTCCCATATGAGGATCCAATGGTCATTCTGTATAAGTTCTATCATTATACCTATTGGAACTATGATAGAAAAAAAAAAAAAAAAAACACCTGTTGAGACATACCTGAGGACCAGGATAGCCTCCCACAGGCCACCCAAGAGGCCACTTTACATTTGTCTGAAGTAACGTGTACTCTTGCTCTATTCCATACCTACAGATTCAAAGATAAAAAAAATGTCAACTTTTTTTTACAATTTTATCGGTAAATCTTGAACAATAGAAATATATTTACTTGTGTATGTATATAGTATATATATGCACATATGATATTGTGGTGTGCATGTGTCTGGATAAGTATATGTATGTGTGTGAAAACATCAGAGGCACTTACCATGGGACTTCATCTATGACCTTTTTATTACTGAAGATTTGGGCAGCCCTGTGACGTTTGTTTGTGGGGATGGGCTCTCCACTTGGTGTATAGGAGTCACAAATTACCTTCATATATAACATGATGGGTATAAAAAGAATTACAACAGAAGGAGATCAAACATATACAATAATGTGTAATGCCTTGATGTAATTTTAAAAAATTCTATATAAAGAGGTATTTTTGTGATTGCCGAAGCCAATGACCATGGGTTTTGTATGTAAGTTTTGTTTACCAAGATATTGTTCCCTCCTCTAAAAGGATCCTTGAAAATTGCTTGAGGGCTGAGAAGGAAGAATGATCATAAATCAAGGTTAAACTTATGAATTAACTAGCATAAATAGCATCAAATCAGAGTTAATTTATTTTAATAACTTACTATAGAATTACTTCACTATCTTCGCCTGGTGCTTGCCCAGTGCTCGACCCATCATAATTCCACTTTGGAAGCTCCAATGGGTGTTTAACAGGCTTAGAGATGGTCTGAAAGGGATTTAAAATTTGAAGGGGGAAAAGGTTCTGTAAAACAATTGTGTATATTGCATATAGGTTATAGATACAATTATATTTTTTAGCAGTTGTGATGAAAATAGATATTGTAACCATACTCGTGATTTGCTTCGCAGATCAATACCAGTCCCTCCAATCCTGATTCAGAGAAAAATATACTTAAAAATTAATATGAAATAGATAAGAATATAAAAAATGTAAATTATAAGAGAATCCAAATTATTGGTAGCATATGATGAGTGTTTTGCAAGCTTCACAATGATTAATGAAAAATTACAGACTTAAGGAGAAAACCAAGTCAGTGACTTGACACTGATCTGTGTGCCATCCCACCATTATAAAAGGATCATATGGTTGTGTTGCATTACAGTAAGCTCTAGTAATAAACATTCAAAAAGTAAATAAGCTTTGACAGGAAATAATATTTTCAGGAAGTAACATAATCCATGATTAACCATAAACAATCTCTAATATCTCTTAATTAATATACTTCAAAATCCTCAATAAAATGTTGTGTGTTTAAATGCAAATTCTGTTATATCAGAACTTAGATGTTTCACATTTTTTTTTTTTAAATGAGATGTTTCACATTTTAATTAGTGTATAACATCACTTGTAGAAAAGAGAAACTTCAACGAGAGGCAAAACTTAAAGAATATGACGAACATGCAACAGCTTTAATACATGTGTATTGATAATTTCCATGATTATTTTCCATCAAAACTGTAGAGTTTTAAGCCCCTGAAGTAATGAGATGAAATAGCAAAGCATGATGTATTTGCTAAAATACAAATTTCACAAAGATGAATAACACATAATATATGAATAATCTAAATAATCAAGCATCATTAGTCTCAAACTCTAAGATAACATGAATACCTTCTTCGCAAATACATTCAAAAATCAAAGTCTAAAAAAATGAGTATTTTCTATAAGAAATAGCGACAATGAAAAAATAAATAAATTTTAAATATAAGAAATTAATAACAAAGAACACTAATGACAATTTTCTATTAGACATTAGTGATGTTTGGATTTTCTTTCAACTACAATTGGATCCACATTATGGATGGCCAAACTAATGGTCTAGGTTATCAAACAACTGTGGTTAGCAACATATAAGGTACTTTACAAAGAATATATTAGGTAAAATATGAAATGCTACCAGATATACTCAGCAATGATCTTATCGGTGTATGGCGTGACGTCCAAGTTTAACAGATCATCCAATCTTGAGACTGTAGAGTTCTCAGATTTAATAGCAAACACTCTGAATTTAGCAGAGCTTTTAGTCCTCAGCCTCTGATTATTCATCAATAGAGAGCCCCACATCTTTGCAGTCATGGGTTTTGCCATTAGCGAATTGTTTGAAATTGCTCCCATCTGACATTGAATTGAAGGTGCCAAGATCTGAGCCATCTTTCGTTACTCCTGCCGGGAAAGAAAAGAAAAGAAAAATCATTTGTATAATAAAATGTGATATAGATTCTGTACCATGAGGACTGCCTAGACCCAATGGGCCACACAAGCAGGAGGGTTATACCTACAAAAACATACTATAACTGAACAGTGAAATACATATTCTCTCACCAATTAACATTATGTAAATTGTTGTTAGTCTTGCACAAACCATTATTCAAATCATACCACAATTTAACAATAATCTGGCAACCAAAACCATTGAATGTGGCGATGGAAACCCAAAACTTTCAAGGCCATAACTTTTACTCCAACCTTCAGACCAGAAAACACAGTTGGAATATCAAATATTCTGTTATTATGGTTAGTTTTGGTCCTTGGAGGTGTTTTTTTTTTTTTTACTTGAGATAAACACTTTGGAAATTTTATGAATTTATAGAGACTTTGGATCATTTTCTTATGGGGGGGGGTCTTCTTATGCATACTTCCCTCACCATGTGGTGAGGGACACTTCCCCTTTAGGAGATTTTCAAGTACAAGTGTACCTCACCCTATGTACTTGAAAATCCCCTTTTGTACTTGAAAATCCCCAAAAGGGGAAGTATCCCTCACCATATGGTGAGGGAAGTATGCATAAGAAGACCCCCCTTTCTTATGAGTATTAACATTTGTCGGACACTATTTGGATGAGGAGAAACTTCTCCATGTTCAAATTTGTACTATGCACTCTCTTATTCATCTTTTTCTCCAAACAATATATTAAACTTTGTACCAGAACAAATTTGAAGCTCATGCTTGCACTTGATGAACTCAAGAAATGAAGGACTGTATTTTTAATGGAGGTTGAGTAATTGATCTTTTGATGAATTTAGTTAGGATGGATGAAGTTAGAGCTCATAAAGATGAAAAGTTTAATTCTGAACTTTGATTTGATTTCACATACAAGAGGTTTCTATCCATTGATCATCATTTACTGTCAAGTAACAATAAACCAGATGGGTGTGATCATTCAAGCAGCATGACCCATGGATTTTCTTTCACCTGCAGTTGGACCCACATTTTGGATTGTCTGGATTAATGGTGCCTACATACTTCACTTTCATGGGGTAATGAGTTGCCTAAGTAGGGTTAGTAAGTAGTAACGTCGCAAGTACAGGCCTCTGAAGGAGGGTAGTCTGCAGTTTGAGATGCAGTCATGATAGTACCCCATTTGGAAAATGGGGAGTGCTAAAAAAACCCATGTCTGCTTTTTAAAACTGCTCCCTGCCATTATGGGCCAACATGAGGTGTAGCAGGGGAGCAAAATACCTCTATAAGACCATTCAAAATTGGGAATCTTGACATAGCTATTCTATCATTGTATAAATCCTCTCTTCAAACCTCCTTGTATGGCAGTTTTCATACCAATTCTAAATTTGTCACCTGGATGCATCCAATTAGAAGGATGAGAGGGGTACTATGTATCCTAACGTCTGATTTTAACGCCTAAAAGTTCAATGGTTTTCTACATGCATATATCTCATGATAGTTCAATCCAGCAGTATAGCAGATGAACTGGGTAAGAGACCAATGCCTGACCAGGTTAGGAAACAGGACATGTCTATCTGAAACAGGCAAAAACCGGTTATCACAGCAAAACATGGACTTGGGTCTTTACTACTGGTGGTACTGGGACACACCCAACAAATAATCAGGCCCAAACTGGACTTTGAGCAAGAGAAAGCAGTTCTTCTAAACCCTAGCACACTGAAAGTCAGAAGAAAGAACAATTAGATACCAAGGAACAAAACCCAGTTTTCAATAGTTAGTGTCAGTTGCATTCCAGCAACAAAGAGAATATTTCTGTAGCACATACCCTGGGATCGTCTCTTGAAATGTCCAAGGAAGCACTGAACTGAGTGGTAAGTTAACACTTGCTTTTAGAAAGGTAAACAAAAAGCATTGAGAGAAAGATAGGAGAAGACTTACAAGAAGCACAACAGCTGGAAAAAGGCCAAGAAATCAAGCGTTGTAAGCTATGCTTGTAGGTTTGGTGATATGTCTACAATGTGTGAGTAAGAGAGAGAGATGTGGGGCCTGCTGGATATAATGAAATAAAAATAAAGAGATTTTGCCTTTTCCCTAGTGGATAGGGGTGGCCTCTGGGTGGTTGAAAATTGGCAAAGAAACTATTTGAGGACACCAAAGACCACAAACTAAAGAAAGGATAGGGTCACACCCTCTCTCGACAATGGTTGGCTCTTTAGACCTGGCCCACTAGGTCTTTTGTTTGGGCCTAGTGTACTTTCTTAATTTGATGGCTAGATTTTATAAGTTATGTTAACGTTTGGTAGCCTTTCAAATTGGTATGGTATTTTTTTTTATTGGTTTAGGCATTTGTTCCTATGCATCTGTCTTGCATGGAAATTACTTGATGATTACCATGCCTTCCCTATGTCACAAATCACAGTGTTTGCACTAATCAGTTGGGAGTAGACCGTTGGATTGAGTGTCAAAATGATTTTTTTTATTTAAAATTATTAAATTTATAGGCCATAGACGACGGGGTTAGATCATTGGATTCACTTGAAATTTTATACCTAAGGACTTGGATCTTTCCATCCTCACCTCAACCATGATCAGTTGGCCCTAGGTGAGCTCTAAGTGCTGTCTCAAGATAGATCTGAAGACTCCCACCTAGTTATTCAAGCTTTTAGACTCTTAAAATGTGTTTTTTGCTAAATATGGTTGATAGCACACAAGAATGCACATATCTATATTTTCTTTAAATCCTAAAAAAAGGGTTTAGTAACCCTTTTTTCCAAATTTAGTAATATTTATATAATGAAAGACACACTCACATCCCTAGAGCAACGACACATTCCATGCACTAGACATGCCCAACTTTTAATCCGAAGAGATAAGTTGGCTTAGGACCACGGTATGCATCCGGAGGTTGTAGGTTCGAAACTGCATTACCACACTGGAGTTATAGGGAAGTTTACCCAGCTTCCCTATAAGCCCGGAGGGATAAGTCTAGCACAAAGGGGTGAAACCCTTCAATAGAAAGAAAAAAAATTGATAAGCCCAATTCTCTCATGTGTGCACCCAAAGATGTGTGTTGCTTTGCGAGTATAAACAATATAAAGGACACAGTAGAAGGCCTTGATTGAATATACTATACAATAATAAGGGGCACAATAGAAAGCCCTTGTTTGAATATACTATTCAATGTCTAGTCTATCTATATACTACTATTATAAAAGAGGGAATGTTGCATGGTTTTTTCACTACACCATTGTGGGGCCCACCCCAAAATATTATAATAGAATATATCTATGTATCCTACTATTATAAAAGAGGGAATGTTGCATAGTTTTTTCACTACACCATTGTAGGGCCCACCCCAAAATATTATAATAGAATATAATAATAATAATAATAATATAATATCGATACCCTTATTATGTATCTACTTCTACTATTATAAAAGATGAGATATTGTAAAAATTTTCACTACACTATTGTGGGGCCCACCCCCAAATATTATAATACAAACATTTTCACTACACCATTATGGGGCCGATCCCCAAATATTATAATATAATATAATAATATATTATTTTGATAAATTGCAAACTTTTCCACTACACCTTTGTGGGGCCCGCCCCAAAATATTATAATGCAAACTTTTTCACTACACCATTGTGAGGCCCACCTCCAAATATTATAATATAATATAATAATGTATTATTATAAGAAATTGCAAACTTTTTCACTACACCTTTGTGGGGCCCACCCCCCAAATATTAGAATCTATCTATTATTTTATCTATATCTACAATTATAAAAGAGGAATAGAAGTTGCATACTTTTTCACTACACCTTTGTAGGACCCACCCCCAAATATTATAATATATTATAGTATAATAATATATTATTATTACATAATAATAATAATAATATAATATTTATATCCTTATTATAAAAGACATGAAAGCGTCATGCTTTTTCTCTACACATCTGTGGGCCCCACTTAGTATTATTATATTATATATATAAAATAAAAGAGAACTACACATATATTGGCCCCAATAAAAGAGAAAAACTTTTCATACTTTTTCTCTATATATCAGTGGGCCTCATTTAGCTAGTCTGGTATAAAAATTCTTACTATAACAAGGTTTGAGTGTTATTTACCATAAGAAGGTTACATGTGATTCTTGTGAAAAAGAATACTGACGGAACAAGAAAAGTAGTTGGGCTGTGTGTTGACGTGTGAGCTATTTCACTGTTTGGATAATGACTGGGGACAGCAGCTTTGCACTTTGGGGGCCACAGGATAAGAAACCTGTGGAGATGCTTCAATGTTGATGATAGCACCATCTTTGGTCCATTTATTGGTTGGATGCTAGCAATTAAAGTTTTGGGATATCCATATAGTGAGGGCGTTGATTTTGAGTGTTCGAATTTTGAATAGGTGGGACCCATTATGGAGGACCACACCTTCAACTAAGGGTCTCTTTAACAGCCTCAATGGGTTTGGACTCCCAAGTTATAAGGTCTATGGTGAAAGATGAAAGCTAAAAACGTAGTAAAAATGTTTAAATTTGTGAAAGGCAGCCCTGCATGCAAAGATTTAATTAGGCCATGGCCTAATTGATGAGCTTGACATCAAGGTTGGAAAACTCGTAACTCGGATTCGACTTATCCAATGTAGAAAAATTGACTTGGGTGGAGTCAATGAGGAGACTCAGGAGAGTCATGTTTATTTTAAAATAGTTTAAAAAATATTTAGAAATGAATCTGTTACTTATAAAACATAAATATATATTTATTTACATTCATTCATGATAATCAATGTAAATTACTAAATTTATATGTGCAAGAAAAGTACTATAATAAGGAAAAGAAAAGGAAAAATACTGTATAGTACATAATTTGTTAGTCCAAATATTGATTGTAAAAGAACAAATAAAGTTTCAAATTACATTCCAGACATCATTTTTTAAGTTACAGACTCCAAATCTCGTGCATAATTACTTAAAAATAAATATTAATTGTTCAAAATTAGATATATCAATCAAATGGTTCTTCATCAAAATGAGATGACTCGAGAGAGTCAAGAGTCGACTCAGAGAGTTTTCCAATCATGCTTGACATTATTCTGTCTTGCCCTGTGTATTAAGTAAATAGTGTAAATAGAAAAGTATAATCCATTAATATAAGTATCTAGGCTTGATTTTGGTTGGAGCCAAAGCCGGGTCATGTTTTGAATGTTTAATGCCAAAGGTTCACATAGATAAAGATTGAACTAGGCTGCAACTCAAGCCAGCCGGGTCATGTATTGGTTAAACCCATCTTCAACATAGATAGAAACCCTAACTTACCTGGCCTGAGATAGACTCTAATTGTAAATTCCCTACCCAAGTACGATCCGAGTTGATGGGTTGACTCAAATTAGGTTGGGTGCTCAAATCTTTTGTTTCTAATTTTCTTTTTAAAATATATGATTTTTAATTAAGAAAATGCATGTAATTATACACATGTCAGAGTTAAGTTGGATGTTGGGTTGAATTGGAGTCCCTGTAGTTCAAAAACCAAAAACAACCTGAGTTTCTTGTGGGTCTAAAATCCAACCAAAAGTCCAATGAACTTTTATGCATCTTAGTATTGATTTTTTTTTCTTTTTTCTTTTTTGGGTGTTTGGGTATCCAAATCCATACAAAACCTATCTGAAGCAAGGTCTGGGTGCAACTTGAGTTCAACCTAAGACCCACCCAATCACACCTCTATGTTGGGCTTAGAGGCAAAACCTAATCATAATTTATATACTATAATTCCCAACAAGTGCCAAAATGAGAATTTAAAATTCTTGAAATAAAAATTGTCCTTAGAATTCATTATAATCTTGCAAGATTTGAATGACACTAAAAACTGAGTCCAAGTAAATTTCTGACAAAAGCTATATTTTTTATGAGAACAAAGGGATAGCTCAGTGGTTGAGAATACAGAGTACCCAAATGCCCAGAGTTCAATCCCTAGGTCCTCTCCTCTATGTGTGCAGGTGGTCTGCTCCCCAGTATGTGCCAAAGTTCACTTTGCATCAATCAGGTCCCCAAAACACTTATATTTCTTTTTTATTAGTAATTTTGTGCTATTGCATATATAATTTATTTATCTCATCATTTTCCCTTGATATCCCAACGTTCCTTTTCTAATCATTGATTTCTCAAGAAGGAAATTTGCGATATTTTTAACTAAACACATAAAATTGGAAAATAAATAAAGACAATGTTTAATAAATATGCTAGAGCTCCCATTAACAAGATGAGAATGTATAATAAATCTGTTAGAGTTCCATCAAGAAGATGAGAAAACATGGCAATACTTCTTGCTAAAAATTGTCTTAAATAAAAAAAATTTAAAAAGATACCACTCCATAACCAACAGGTTTATAAACTGGATCTATGTGTAAGTATATGACCTAATTAAAAAAAGACCACTTTGAAGCTTGTGGAAGCCCACCCCATTTGCTAATAAGGTCATAAACTTAGACATAGATTCAGTTTATAAGCCTAAAAACTAGGCCTAAGCTCAACCCATTTTCAAAATAAATATAAGCTTTTGAATATGTTGGGCCAGATTGAGCCTTTAAGGTAAGCACGACCTGTTTAAGTATTGGGCCAGAAGCAACGATAGCTATCAAAGGGCCCACCAGGTCCCAACTCTTTCTCTCTCATACAAAGTCTCGATCCCTAGATCCAGTCCCTCTAAGAGTTGTAGGTTGACAAGCATGATTGTAGGGATTGCAATTAGCAGGTGTGATTCAGGTTGGTGGAAGCCCAAATCCCTCCAACTTGTCCTTCGCTAGAATTCAAAGAACTCATGTACCGAGAATTATAATTCTCCAAAAGCTATCCTATACGGTGGAAATTTTAAATCCTCCCGTTAGATCGGAGCACCTAGAAATGCTTGAAGGGGTTGGAATTTGGAAATTCCAAAGGATAAAAGTGAATTTTCAAGTGGTATGAGTTTATAATTCTTGTAAAGAAGCATAAAACTTAAAAATGCCAGGAGAATAACCACCACCTCATAGTTCAAAAACCCCACCATTACAAATTCTTTTTAGGAACAAACCCTTAATCCTTCCTCTCACATATAAGACGATATTGGTCATATCAAATGTGATACTCATTCTCTTTGAAATATTTTGGTTTTTTAAAATACTAAAATATGAAAAATAATTTAAATATGTATGTCGCACTGAGGATGGAAATTTTCTAACTTAAAACTTCTACCATCCAATACCATTTGTACCAAACATACTTAAAGTAGGGGTTGGTAGGGTTTTTGCTTCAAGGCTTCTCTTAGTTAGTTGTATCTAGGGGTGTTCATAGGCCGGGCTGGCCGTGCTAAGGCATATCCAGGCCTGGCCCGGCTTTAGAAACACTAGTGCAGGCCCGGCCCAAGCATGCCCATTTAATCAATTGGGCCGGGCTAAACCGGCCTTTTCATCACTTTTGTGGGCATTAGAGCACTAATTCAATTAAACTACATGCATTTCTTACACAAGCCGGGCCAGGCCGGGCTATGGGCTTTCCATCACTTAATCCAAACTTAGCCTAATTATTAATCAGACCCTAACTACATATCTAAGCCCAGCCCAAAGTGGGCTAGGCCCGGATCCGGCTCGGGTTGGCCAGGCCCATGAGCACCCCTAGTTGTATCTAGCATGTTCTATACTTACTTATGGTGTTCTCTTTTTATTTTTGTATGGTGTAAGACATTTTATCTTAACGTGATATCTCTACAATTAAGTTAAAAAAAAACTTTCACTGTCCAAGACCGACTGAACGAGCTGGATCTCGTGTGTTATATTTTGTTAGGGCTCATTTGTTTGCATTAAAATAAATGGGAATTGAATACACAAGAATTCATAGTGAAATGAGCAAACTAAAAGATTATTAAAGAGGGGAAGTTTGGATGATTTGACATAAAGGCTAAAGAATATAATGTAGCAATATAGATATGCCTTGACTTTCTAAGTATTTGAATTACTGAGTTGATGTCTTGTGTTCGTTTCCTATATATCTTAGGTGAGAGGCTATTGGATGGTCATTTTTATATATTAACTTGGATATTCATTTTTAACTGCTTATGGCATAAATTCTCATGTATTCCATTTAAATGTTGGCACTTCAATACGACACATATGCCCACAGATCAATTCTTGGATCTTCAAGCTAAAGCAACACCTCTTGACTAGATAGTACAACTTAGTGGAAAAAAAGCCAGACAACTGTGTAAGTTTGTTATAAATGGAATAAAGCAACTAGTGGTACTGTGGTAGTCGAATTCCGAACCTGGCTCAAACCTGACTCGAAATCTATGAACCCATATTCATCCCACGCCACAAAATCACTGCCAAACCCATCTCCAATATGGGCAGGTTGGGACGGGTCACCTGTTTAACCAAACCATTGCCATCCCTCTTAGACCATCCTGACATATGGTCCCCTCCAATGGGGATTGGTACCACAATAAGATTCTCCATTTGATTGAAAATATGATAAATAATTCTTAATCATTTGAATTTGGGTTGCGAATCACGATAGATCGGAATGAAAAAACGGAATTCATGTAGCCGACTCCAGTATAGCGAGGACAAGGCTTTGATGATGACATTCTTAGTCATTTCATTAGTTATGGTTTTTAATCAAATGATCAATCATACAGTGGAATCAACTATTGTTAGATTATTATATCTTGGTATCTTATATATTAGATAGGGCTTTATTTTTGTTAATTTGGATTTTGAGCTATACTATGAAGTTTGCCTGGCTATTTTAAATCAAGATCTCTATCAGAAAGAGACACTTACAGGATCCAGAGTCATGACTGAGCATGACTTTTGATAGGGTAAGGTTACTGCGGTCAGGTTTGCTTAGGTCTGCTGCCAAGAGGACTTTGTCATCTCCCATTGTCTTTAGGTCACCAACTCAGCCGCCAGACCATACACTCATTATTTTATCCATTTGGAAGGAACCTTTTTGAACGTTTGAACGTTGGAGGTAGAAAGCATTACAGGAACATGATAAAGGTAGAAGCACTCATGGTTGGGAATTGGCAGTGGTGTTGGTATTTTATAGGCCGAATTCTTTATCAGTATTTTAAGAATTCATTTTTTGGGGGATTTTAAAATCTTCAAGATCTGTTCTTTTAAGTGAAATTCAAAATCCCTTCTTTAGATGGAGCATTTGAAATTCCAACAGAATATATAGAAAATGGAATTGTATGAATTTTAAAATGTCATTTGAAACCTTTTAGGTGGTTGAAATTTGAAATTCTGGTTAAAAAAATGCTAGCGGACAAGATTTCACATCATATTTAAAAATCTCCAATACTTCAAATTCTTATCATAAATTTTGGTAAATAAACTCGCCTGATGCGTGGGTCTCAAAGTTTAAAGTATCACTTACCCCCACATGCAATCTAACTTAGCAAAGAACAAACATGGTAAAGTAAGAGAAGACAAGTGAAGCTATCTGTTGAAATTCCGAGCTGCTAAAATTGAAAGTCTTGCTCTTCAATGGATGTCTCAAAAGTTTACTCCAATATAAATTGATCCTTCCCAAGATTGCTCACATGATTAATGTTGTAATTAATACGACCAATCATATTAAACATGTTAATTGTAAGCATTATCATATTGGTACTCTCATTATGAACCAAGTCTTAGGTTATGTTTGGCAACCAAAATCCTTGGACAAAAGATTTTTTTCTTTTTGCAAAGTCATGAAAAACAAATGTTGGCAATTCCCTAATAACCACCCCCACCCCCGCCCCCCCACTCCCCAAAAAAATAATAAAATAAAATAAAAGAAAAAAAGGGATTTGAATATTGGTGTGAATTCCTCAGGATCTATACAATACTCAATGACGAATCCTTGCTCCAAAGGCAGTTAGGGATTTTTATATCTATGGATTTCTCGCATATTATCAAACGTGTTCTTATTGGAAAAGGTTGTTATACATCTTATTACAGGGGAAGTGGTTCATCTTGGGTAGTTTGCGTCTTTAATAAGTGGGTCATGCCATAGAGTTCCACTCCCTTTACTTGTGGAAGGCGAGGTTGACAAAGGGTCCCAACTAAGAATGCAACATAGTTTCAAATCAATTGTTGAAAAAGGGATAAGAAGAAAATCTCAATGGCAGAACCAAAGAATTTGCCTTCGTAAATTTTTGGGGGGTCATGGCCCCTCTTTCCTCCTAGTCTGTTCTCGTCTTTGATCGCCCCTTTGTGATCTGTTTTAAGCACACTCTAGATTGCACTTGTCTTAATTCCTGGATAATATGAATTACCTCTAGGGATTGTTTGGAAACTCCAAAAACAAGCTCTTATTTTATAATTTGGAACTTATTTACATATTAGAGCATTTGGCAAATCACCTCTAATTGTATTTTCTGGTTTATTAGAAATAGAGCTTTGGCCTTTAGAAAAAAGTCAAAAGAGCCTTTTTTTTTTTTTTTTGTTAAGCAGAAAGAGGTGAACAAAGCAATTACAAGGGTTTTGGACAAAATAACCTCATATAATCTTTAATATGATACAAATGGTAGATTCTATGTTGTGATTTATAAAGGTGGGCCCCAATTATCACAATTTCTAAACGTGATGCCATATTCACAATCACAAAAGGTAGTCCCTTTACTTTATTTCATTAGTAAAATAAGTTACCAAACAGGCTCTAAAGGCAGTCCAGCTTTGTAATTCTTTATTAACTAAAGTTATGGGTGATTAGATTTATTGGATACACTACACAAAGTGAAAGGTTTTCCAAGCATTTGGAAACACAAAGTTACAAATAACTAAGAGCAACCATCCCTAAGCTATAACACAGTTGATTATGGACATGCATGTATGACGCATAAAGTTCAAACCCCTATGTAGTAAAAAAAATTAACTAATAATTCTCTTCATTGAGGAACAACACAGAGGGGTTTTTCTGGCCCAAGCAACGTGGGATGCGACAAGAATGAAATCGGTGCCTTCATCATGGGCTTGTGAGTTTATTGTAGGACCTTAATGAATAAGGGATAAAAATACGTCATTTTAGATTGGACCACACTGTACGTGACTTAAACCCGAATTACTAACATGTAACATGCATGGTAGTAATGGTCTTGGTTCGAAAGGCCAATGGCATCAATGTGAGGTTTTAAGGTCAGGCAAACCCATCACGGGTGCTTTCAGCTTTTAAGGTACACGACGTAAGGCTGGTGTGAGCATGGCCGGGTTCAAATTTACCTCAACCTTTTCAAACCTAACCTGTTGGAGTAAAAAAAAAAAAAATATCAACTTGTAGCTGCATCAAGGTTTGAATTATCCCAAAGTTGACTCTTGGCTCTTTGATGAATGACCGATTTAGATATACGGAAAACTTGGCCGAATCATCTCATTTTAATAGGCTTTTTTTTTTTTTTTTTGTAATTTTAACCATTTGATAGTTAGAATTGATTTTAGATAGTTAATATAAATATCTAAGTAATTATAAATGAGGTTTGGACAAAAATTTTAAAATGATGACTAGAATGTAATTTGAAACATATATTTGGTCTTTTACGATTGTCATTTGGACTAGCAAATTATGTCATATGCAATATTTTTCTCTTTTAATTTCCTTACTATAGTATTGTTCTAGCATATATAAACTAATTAATTTGAATTGATTACCATAAATGCATGTAAATAAATATATATTTATATTTTATAAATATTTGACTCATTTCTAAATATTATTAAAAAACAAGACTCCCGAGTCCCCACGTTGACTCTATTTGAGTCGGAAGAAAAAAATTATATAGGACGATTCGAGTCCGAGTAACAAGTTTTCCAACCTTGATCTCTATATAAACATGTATAATGGTACCTGTTCTTTTTCTCTTGATAAACAATGGTACCTGTTTTTGGCTCATACAGGTGGGACCTTTTTTTTTACTGTGTTAATTTTTTTATTTTTTACGATATTGGCTATGAATTTTTTTTTATCAAAATCCTACAAATCGGTGGCTTCTTGAAATCATAGACATAGGGCCCAATATAAGCCACCACCAACAGAAACGGATCCCCTGTTTCGTCCAAACAGGGCTCCACAAACAGGAGAGCATTACCCAAACAGGAGAATATTTTAGAAATCACTCATCCAGCCGTCCATATAACACTACTACCCCACTCTGTCATCCCCACACTCCACCACTGGGGATTTGGGGTTCAGATTGAGTGTAGGCATCTAAATGGGTCAGGCCACATGACCAAGACATCTTTATTTTGTTCACATGTGGTTCCCATTAAGTATAGCACTTAAATGTCTTAGAGCATGCTTGGTTAGGAGGGTTTGAAGAAATTTGTGTTGCGGGGGTTCTAAAACACTCTCGAGCTATCAAATAATCTATCTGAAAATGGGTACTTAGTCATTACACTAGTAAATTAAATCATAGAAAAGATAAAGCCAACTATTATCTACATCTCAATCTTGCATTCTTCACACCTTTATTTCATTTGCCTTATTTTAAAATGAATTCTTAGGTATTCAATTTTATGAAAAAGAAAAGAAAGTGTGTGTCGGCCTTTCATGTCAACCTAATATTCATGTGCTTGGGTTCATCGCCAGACCAAAGATTTTCATTTTAGGAGTTTGGACGCATATAGGTATTTGGGTTTTCGGTGAAAAACCATTATTCTCATGTAGGTTTTGGGGCGACAGCAGGATTTTTGCGTGAATTTTGGAAATAGACCCATATTTTTCATTGAATTTTGAGAGCTAACCCAAGTCCCACATGGGACTGCCCCAAAATGCATGTGCTTGGGTTCACTCCTATTTGAGTGTATCCAGCATAGTTGTGAAATGCGTTTAGTCTCACATGAAGTTTCCAAAAAAATTTGTTTCGATTCACATACCAAAACAAAACAGCATTGCACAACTTTTCGGCCAACTTTTCAGTCAAACTCACCCGTTTTTGGTATCGGGAATTTTGGTGGATTTTGGCAAAATTTGAAAAATTTGCCCAAAAGAAATTTAAAAAAGCACCTTATGCAATTTTCTCTCTTCTAAAAAGCCCCAACCCTTACCCTAGGCCCCCTTTTAAACAAAAATAAAAGAAAGAAGAATGAGAATAATTCCGCTTAAAATTAATTCCCTGAACAAATTTTATTGAAAATAAATCCTTCATCAAATTTCTACATGTATAAGTATATATTTAAATTTACATTTTTTCCGAAGTATAAGCTCGAAAATTTCTCTGAAATTCTCAAATAATCTCACAATTCTCATTTGGAGATCAAAACCGAATGGTGTCCGAAGTAAAATTCACAGCTACCTATCCATGAACTTAGAGAATATTCGTGTATTGGGGATGCATTTGTGATTTTAATGGGTAGTGGGGTCCTCCTCTTTAGAGTCTTAAAACTATAATAACCACTGGTGGGACCCAAAAAATAGTCAGCTTTGGAGATCGTGCATTCCAGTCATGGGAAATAGTGGCCCCCACCACCCAAACCATGACTCGCACGTGCCGCCACCTTCTCAGTTTTTGCATTCGCGAATAACAGTGGCATGCACCTCGTGAGCATTCAAAAGTGTACTCTATATATATATATATATATATATCGGGCGCACAACTCTGTCAGCATGTCTGTCTGTGTCTCGTATATTGGAGTTGGAGATATCCAGAGATTTTCTTGATATTTATACATAATAGTATTTTTCAGGTAATATTGTGCTATTATCAAAATATGGCCAGATGAAAATCATAGCAAGTGGCTACTCAGGATTTTCAAATGGGTTGTGCGGCATATGGTCAAGTGAAGACATTGAATAATAAAATTGAGTTTTTTTATGATATTATTTAATGGATTTCTCAAATCACGCCGGTGCGACCGCATCTGCGTGATGACACTTGGCTCTGCCCCTGCATCGTAGTAATATCAAAATAAAAAATTGAAACATTAGATGATTATATAAAAAAATTAAGAGGATTTTACAGGTAAAAGCCTCATAGGAACCCATACCACTAATGAGATCCCAAAATCACCGTATAGACGGGAGGGGTCCCCTCGATGCGTTTTTATTTCTTTTTGGTTTTTTTTTTTTTGTTATTTAGCGATATAGTCAGTATCAACCATTTCTGATGGTTAATATCAACCATTCTGTCAATCGGGTTTTCCTCAACATGTAACTATATTGTTTGCTGAACACAACAGAATGGTCGATATCGACCATATCGCAGAAAAAAAATCTGCAGGTCCATCTGCAGATTTTTCACCCTCGTTTTCGCCTACGCACTTCACTCCTTCCATCTTATGCTCTCTCTCACGATCCTGGCCTCATCCACTGCTCTAGAAAACCACTAGCAACCAAGAGAAAAAAAAAAAAGCCCAATTTCTATTTGGGTCTGCAAATTAAGAATAACCACCGTAGAATGGTCGACATCAACTATATTGCTAAATGATAGAAAAAAAAAAAGAAAAGAAAAAAAGAGAAAAAATGCACCAAGAGGACCCCTCTCGTGTATTGGGTGATTTTGGGACCTCATCAGTGGTATGGGGTCCTATAGGGCTTTTACCCGTAAAATCCTCAAAAACTAATGTATTTACATTTTTTTTTTAAATTTAATTTGCCCCGCACATTATTCACCCGAGAAAAGCCCTAAATATAGAAAAATATCAATATTTTTCTGAAATAAGTTTGAGTAAGTTATTTGTGGGCCCGTTGTTTGAGAAGAAGTAGAGTAGAAAAGGAGTTAAAAAGGGTTGATGTAAGGTAAAGTCTTACTTAATTAAGTGTGCCTATAATGAGCATGCATGAAAGCCAAAAGGCACAAAGTTTTACTTCTTCCCCTGATTTTGTTGTTGTAATGTGGTCCATCCTGGGTTGTGGGTGTTCTTTGCCCTGCTGGTTTTGTCTTCCAGCTTTTCTTTTTGTTTTTGTTTTGTTTTGTTTTGTTTCCATCTGGTTTTATTTACTAGGTTGTGTGTTTGGGCTGGTGTGGCTTGTGGGTTTGAAATTTGTTTTCTTTTGGTTCTTGTTTCTTTGTGATCTAGTCAATTGGTGACTACAATATCTGGAGATAGGTTCTTTATGATAGCTTTAGTCTTGTTATAATGTTTATAATATAAACTTGCTTACCATGCAAACAGAAAAGTATCAATTCAAATGGTTAAATTTATTGATAGGAAAAGTTAAAAATGTTCATTTGCTTCATAATTTGTTGAATTAATGCCAAATCCGGTGAGACGTCTCCCTATCTGCAAATACAAAAAGAGATTTTATCATAGATCGTACGTTAAGAGGCATCTCCAAATTTAGTCCCTTTTGGCATTCTTGCAATTCTATTGGTTACAAACTTAAAAAGCAAGTGTGAGCGGGTGAGTATTGTACTACAGAAAAATAAATAAAAAGTTATCTCTTCTGCTCGAAATCATTGAAACGAAGAAAGAAGGATTTGAGCTGGCTAAATAAAACTTTTGCACTCTTCAATTAAGATTTTGAAAGGTGAATGAATGAATTTTGTATTAATTATCCAAATTCATTACTATGCATTTAGTTTGCTCATAAATATAAGAGGATTTTACTCGAAAAATCCCAAAATTCAGCAATTTATCGCGAAAGATCCTCGTAAATTGTGTAGCACTAATGAAGTCCTCTCGCCATTTTTTAAAAAAAATTTTTAATACTTTTTTCTGGGCAATAATAGCATTACCATGGAGGACACTAGCGTCGCTTGTTAGAACATTTTAAAACCAGAAATGCTGACGGCACAATGCACATGCACACCACCTCCATTGTCCCCATCAGCACCAGGAACGGCCTCTTCAACCCCAGATACTCCCTCCTCTGCCACACAAACGACACAAACTCTAACAGCATCCCATGAGCATAGAGGAAATTCGTAGAGTTTATGATGTTTTCAAATCCTATGTAGGATATGCCAAGTGTAATTACATTGAGCACCAGAATCCCAACCCACGGCGTGTCGAATCACCTTGATCAAATGACCATGATTCGAGGCAGGAACTCCAAATTCGCCATGCCCAAAAGCTGGTATAAGCTCGCACTAAGTTTGTGCCTTGAACAACCCCACCATTGATAAAATAGATGCCACACTGACCCAGTACTTGAGCCATTTTCCAGCGATTATGCCTGCCACGTTGGCAAGAAACCCATTCGTCCACTGCTCTTGGCCGACATATCTAGTACCCCAACTCCAGCGAGGAGCAGTATCAGGTAGTTGAGGCAAGTGATTATGTCGGCGGAGAAGAGGGCCTTTGGGAAGGTTTGTTGGGGGCGTTCGGCCTCTCCGGCAAGCTTATTTCTAATTGCAAGAATGTCATTTAAAGGAAAAATAGGAGGAGGAGAGGAAGAAGAAGGCATTAGGAGATGCTCTTACGAGCGATGCTAGTGTTTCCCATGCATCGCCCATGGTGACACTATCATCGCTAGAAAAAGTATAAAAAAATATAAAAAATTGACGAGAAGACTTCGTTAGTAATACATAATTTGCGAGGACCTTTTGCAATAAATGACTGAATTTTGAAATTTTTCGATTAAAATCCTCTAAATATAATTTACATAACTCTAAACTTCTAATTATGGTAGAATTGAAAAAAAATTCATACCCTGATGACTCAACTTAACCAAATACATCAACCCTCTACTTGTAATCAGTTTATGAAGATCCAAAACGGCTAAAAATCTTCTCAAGGCTAATTTTTGTTTTGCCTTTTATTTTTTGTTTTTTTTATTTTTATTTTTGTTTCCTTCCAATAGAAGTCTAGAAAGCAGTAATGTAGTCTAAATAAAAGGACATTGTTTGACAATTCATACAAAGGATTTTATTGCCTTACAAGCCACTTTTTCCGTGATCTTCATGTAGTACGCACACCACATCCTCACAATTAAGTGGACTTTACTTTATTGAATGTGACACGCACCATTTAATTCAGGGTGAAATGTTCCTATGTGAGTGGACGGCACACTTGTCAATGGAATTGAAGCACGGAAAGTTCTACTTTTTATCAATAGGGGTCAAGAGAAAAATCAGCCCAACGAAATTATCCTGACCCACAATTTAATAGCTAAAATTTTTAGTGGTCTTTAATGCCATTAATTGTTTATGGAATCAATCAAACAGTAGATAAAGGTGTTGAAGAAAGTGAAATTGGGCAAAATGCAATGATAAAAAGGTGGACTCAAGTGGGCTCCCCCAAGCTGAACTACATATAAGATTGCTCCCAGGAGAACATCTTTTTTGGTTGACCATTTGGAGTTAAATACAGTAAAATTGTGCAACTTTTGTGAAAATAATTTTTTTGTCCAAACCTTATTGTGTGGTATGATCACTTTTGCCTAATAAAATGGACCCCACATAGTTAAAATTAGGTTGTCAACTGCTATCAGCGTGATACTTATGAGGGTATATAAGATTTTTTTTTTTTTTTGAAACTATGGTGTCATTGTAATGAGTGGGCCACATCACCCCTCCCCATAACAGTGTATGGTGGAACGATAAGCTATACTAATCCTAAACTAGTCTAATCTATCATTAATCCAAGGTCATCCCTAGGGTGTTCCATTCCTTTACCCATGTTCTGCTATGTTAATTACTTCTACCATAATCGTTCGCCTAAGTGCTCTCATTAGTGTTCCACCCAAGGCAATCCCTTGTTATGCCCTGGGTCAATCTTTTGCACTTTAAGAGTGGGATGCCGTCTCCTCTAGGCTATCTTATGTTTCTCATGAGTGGTGTACCCTAATTCTAAATGAACAACAAAACATATTCATATATCAGATGATAAACAACAAGATCTTGACCTCGTACAGTAAGCTAGATGCCCTTACCGCTAAGCTATTTTGTGCTTCTCATGAGTGTTTTACCCTAATTCTAAATGAATGACAAAACATACTCATATATTGGATGATAAACAACACGATCTTGCCCTCGTGCAACAAGCCTTATATGGGATTTGGGCAAATCTTCTCCTGGCAAGTCCCAAAATAAAATTTAATCTCTACTTAAGAAAAGTTTGTGAAACATCGGAATTCTGTGTGGCACTTTACATTCATTTTTCTCGAAACTATAGAAAAGAGATTTTTTTATTATCTTATAGAAAGTAGTTTTTTGGCAAAGTTAAAAAAAAATAAAAATTTCTCTCTTTCCTATCCTAGTTGAAAAAAAGCTACATCAAACCACAATAAAAAAATGACAAGCACATTACACAAATGCATTTTAAAAATCCTTTATATTACAAAAATGTAGGTTAAATGCATTCACACAAAATTTTTTTTATTTCAGGACAGAGAGGAAAAATGTTGTACTCCACTTGCGTTCCTCTGTCCATGAGGACTTGAATCTATGCACAAACGAATGCAATACAAAACTATCGGAAATTCCACACCACAACAGTCAACTGTGAAAACATTCATCGTCCAACGCTGCAAACTGCATCCAAGTAACGAGTGGGCCCTCTGCTTGACACATATTCCAGAGATCCCAATAAGTACAACTTTCGGGTGGTTCCGAGTTGTACCCTTACTTTCACCGGTTTGCGGGATTTTTAATTCATTTTTCCTGTTTGTTTTCGACACGGCAAGGAAAACCAAACCAAAACAAACCAAGAAACCATATTCCTCTTTCTTGAGAATCAATAGAAGTATCTGTGCTGCTTCTTCCATCTCCCTTTCTTTCAATAGGAAGAGATCGAAATTCCCCATAAAAATTTCTGGGTTTGATTCTATCTGGGTCTATGGAACAGCTAGTGAATTTCATCATTCGCCCTCCAAGGTACGATTCCGGTTCTCTCTTTCTCATCTGTTTGTTTTGTGATGAGATGGGTAGTTTGTTTTTATGGGTTTTGTTCTTCAGTTTGATGCTGTCGTGTGCTGTAGTTTGTTGGGTTTTCTATAAATTTTCAGGCAAGTAACGGTTTTGCTGCGAATTTGATTCTGGGTTTTGCTTTTTCTGTTGAGACTTGCAAGTTTGGATTGGTTGGATTGAGATTTTGATTTGACTCGTTTGTGGGCTTTGTATGTAGACGTTGAGTTTGGCTGGTTTTTGGTCTGAACGAGTTTGGTATTCTTCTATTTCAACTTCTTTATTATGAATTCTTTTGGAGGAGGTGACTTTGAGGGTAATCTTGCTATTGGGGTTTTATCATAGATCCTGAATTTGAGAGTTTGGTGATTTGGGTGTTGATGGATTTGGTTTTTTTTAGAAATTTAAGTAAAATTCCTTGATGGGTTTTGATAGACTATGCCGAACACAATGGATATTGTATCATTTTTGGTTCTTTATTGTAATTGAACTGGAGGATTGATGGTTATAAATGAGAACATTACCTGGAACCATAATTCTTAAGTGGCCCTTCCAAACATAGGGATTTGGTGTACATTTTTGTAGGGCTATTTTGTAAATCTGAAAACCTTAGATCTGAATTAGTTCTATTTTGAGCCAGCATCAAGCTAGAATATTGAAAATGTATGCGGATACATGCTTATGTTATGTTGATCCCTCAAACTTGTATGTGGATTTTGGGTACGATCAAAGATGGGCATCTTGATTTTAGATTAATTGAAGTAGGGCCTGTCTGGATTTCAATGATATAGAATAGTAGATATTTGCTTATTAAACACCCTTTTCAGGCATGATGTCCCAATAGTTATGAGTTTTTGAGCGGTTATATTTGAACAGCAACTGAGTATTTATTGTTCAAGATGGAAATGCGAAGTCAGAATACGGAATGCTGATTCAACTGGTCAGTTATTGGACAAATCTCTCTATAGGGTGTTGTCAAGTTGTATAGGCTCCCGAGTCCCTACTCTTTCACTTGGACCCAAAGAAAACCATGAATTCTAGCAAAGAAAAGAGGAAACTTGACTATCAGGTTGTTTAAAAAAGAACTCACCAAGCCGGCTCTCGATAGATGGAGTCATGCTTTTTTTATTTTGAGTTATGCCCTGTTTGTTGTGGGCAATTTTTTTTTTTTTTTTTGGAAAGAAGGGTGCAAAATGCATTTAAGATCCATAACTTATAGATGTTATATCATGGCTCATACTTTTTAACTGTATTTCATTGGGCATTTTATTTTTCCTGCTGCTGATTTTGCCATTTTGAGTGTGCCATTGGATTTCAAGACAATGAAACTTTTTCAAAGAAGTCAAGAAACTTGATAAACAAGATGTCTTACAAAATGAACACTTTTTTTTTTTAATATGAAGGTGATTCTAATTAAATGCCCTAAAGTACTGAGAAATGCTGGGCAATGTGGTTAAAGGTTTAGGAAATAAATAAAATATTTATGTTGGACGCATTCAGGTTGAAGAAGGATTAAAATTACCAAACAGTCGTACTTGAATGAACTGTAGTTTCTGGTATTTATATTTTTATGTAACATTTGTCCATGCCAAGACGTAATAGATTGGTAACTATGGACGTTAGGCCATTATTGAGTTTATGTTTGCCTTGGGAAGTGTTTTAGTCCATAATGGTGATATGGAAACAAGCACACACATATGGCAGCTGGTACTTGTATTGTATATATGAGGTTCTAATGCTGATATTCTGGTAATTAATTTAATAATGATTTTTTTTTTGTCCTTTTAAAAATTTGCTTCCCATAAGGTGGTCATTTTCAATATGTATAAGCTTTGTATATTTTGGAATGCAGAGCTGATTATAGCCCCAAAAATGACTTGTTGGATCAGGAGTTTATGCTCAAAGGACGGCGGTTTCAAAGAAAGGATTTGGAGGTATTAATGAACATATGTACTTCCTTCTTATGTTCTTATTCGAGGATATTTTACCATATTTAGAAGAATTCTTTGAATTACATTGGAATCAACTGAGAATTTGAGTCTGCAATGCATTTTTGTTTATGAAATGAAATCTAAAAAAACTTTATTCTATTAGAAATCATTCTAGATCTTTTGATGTCTTTAATATTGTCTTTATGCCTCACTTTTGCTCTTTTTTTTCCAGATAAAATAGTTGAATATGCATGGTTCAGTTCAATTTGACATTTTCTCATTCTACTACTGCTGATTGCTGCCAGTCTTTGACTGTTTATATCATATCATGACCAGTCTTGTAATAGATATTCTTCAAATGTGCCACAGGTTACTAATAGCCGAGGAGATATACTTCAATGCAGTCATTACATGCCTCTTAACATTCCCGAAGGGAAGACACTTCCATGTGTAATATACTGCCATGGTAACAGGTGAGTCAAGAAATACTACATGGAAAAGGCCCATGTTTTGGTGTGCTGCTGAGTTTGATTTCCAGGCACACCTAGACCAGTTTGGGTGTACCCATAGATGTAGGTTGGATGATTTATCATGCTTCAGTTCTCAATTAGAAAGTCATATCAGTTTTGACTTGGCATGGAAATATCTATTAAATTATAATTTTTCCAATATTCTGGATCTTTTGATACTTTTTCTAAAAATTTTACCCCATTTTCAATTCACACTATTAACCGATATGTATCACTCGATAGTATTGTTTTGGCCGCCAGCTGATACACCCGGCGCAACTGATGTTTTGATCTTTGCTAAGAACAAATTACAGAAATTTCATTTATAGAGACACACTAATATTGTGCTCTACAGCTCTAGTACTATCATGCATTCACAGCATATGATTGTATGCAGTAGATACAATAAACAATTTCTGTTAAATTCAGATGTAGTGGATCCTACATCAGGGTTCTTGGAGTTCAAACCCAATTTGTTATCATATAAGTCAAAGAGGCTTAGGACGGTCACTGAATATCTGAAAATCTTCTAGTTTCATTCTCTACATGTTCTGATAAATGAGAAATGATCTTATTTTGTTGTCAAAATCATATAGACGGCAGCCGAGGCCTGATTTAACTTGTGTGGGGTCCACATTTGTTTGATCCGACTTGCTCATATTGCACACCTCCCTATGTATGGGCAATAGCCCAAATTTCACTCCAATTGGAGGTAAATGTATCGACGGATTGATCTTGTATGAAATATACAGTTATATTTACATACATTAACACTCCATTGGTGTTCTGATGGAGCCATATTTGGCCCAGTTCCCATATGGCCATGGGCGTGTAATATGAGTGGGTTTGATCAAGCAAAGGTGGGCCTACATGGGCCAGATCCTTTTGTTATCTGCTGTCAGCATAGTACTGACCTGTCAGTAATCAGTATAGTACTTACGACTGTGTACGGTCATTTCTTATATCTTTGATAATCTAAGATGCCCTCCTAAAAAGCAAATTTATTATGTGGCTAAAAGAATCTGCTACTTCCCTTTACATCTACTTTCCTTTGAAATCTTCTGTACTGATAATTTCAACACCTCATCGTAGTTGGTTGATGTTGCTTATATATAGTTGAGCAGGTTTTACTGATGTTCAACTTCATGTTTATATCTTCAGTGGGTGCAGAGCAGATGCTAGTGAGGCTGCTATTATTTTGCTTCCCTCTAACATTACAGTCTTCACCCTTGATTTTTCGGGCTCTGGAATCTCGGGAGGAGAACATGTTACCCTTGGGTGGAATGAAGTATGTACCTCAACGATTAAAGAACTGCTGTCTGAAAAATGTGAAGAATATGCAACAAATTATGAACTTTTTGATTCATGTTTCATTCTTTTTCAAAATTATGACCTCTTGATTCATGTTTCATTCTTTTGTTTAAAAATACATTCTTTTAAAAAAATGCTGCATCATTTTCCAGAGACATTTGTATGATATTACTCTAAGTGCTTACTTAGCTGATGAATAACTTATTTTGCAACTGTCAAAATTATTGCCTACATAACCTGATACTTGTATATGCATAGGATATGGGGCATGGATGCTTCAACAAGTTTCATATTGTATTTTGGCATCATTTTCCATTTACCGACCTCTGAGATCAAAATTTTCTTCTCAGGAACAGAATTATCAGCATGTATCATTGATATATGTGGAATCATACATATTTGTCCATATATGTGTCCTGGTATTGTATGTTATGGCCAGAACAAAAGCAAAAGATTCAAAGTAACAAGAAACTAAACAAATTTCAGTAAGTTCTCAAAGCACCAATTTTGCATGCATTCTATTAAATGAGCCGTGTTCCTGCATCGGATACTTATCAGACACGATAACAAGCCAGCTTCTGACATATTCTTGTAGTGCTAATTTAAACATTATTTTGCAATTTGAAAAAACATATATATTTTTAAAGGTGAATTGTAAATTTCATTCGGCCTAGGAAAAAAATACAAAATATAACACTTAACAAGTGCTACTCATTTCTCCCCAAAAAAGACCAGAAAAGGAGAAGCGTTACACACATACCAACTAGTTGTTCCTGTTACGACAGCACTTCCAATGATCCAAAGCCAATATACCATGAAACACCATGCATTTAGCCTAACAAATCACTCGCAACTGAGCTTTTCTTGCCACCACTTCTGGAGTGTTGACTGTATTCTGAAGAGTATGATTATTCTTTTCCGCCATGCCACGAAACCACCACTACTCCATATAATAGATCTCCAACAACTTCTCAATCAAAGGGGGATTTTCTCCTATGGGCTGAATGGAACCTGCCTTTTCACCCAAATAGGCATGAAAGGAATTCAGTAAAAAGGTTTGAAGTTTAGACCTCATTGACATCCATATCCTTAGCCAGGTCAGGTTTTCAAATGGAATTCATCATTTGTGTAGGTCCATCAAAATTTAGTGTCAAGGGCAACAATTTATGATCTCTAAGCAAATTGACCATCTGAATGTATTTATATATTATTATAGTGAAGTCGGTCCATCTCAAGTGCTGTATGTCCCAGAACAAGGGAATTATAATTGAAGCTTTTCATCTTTTTAATCAATTTTTACATTCGTAAGATTGCTTGGAACAACCATTGATTGATTGGGTATTAGCGCTGTATTGTATTGCTCTTGACTGAAATTATCATCCTTCTATCAACCATTCCTGTTTGGGTATTTTTATTGCATTGTAATTATAGCCCTAGGTATGTTTAAAACCAGAGCATAATGTTCTCAGAAGTGGTTTCCCAACCATCAAACTAAAACTTAAAAGTTTTCTGTGTAGAACTTTAGTTTAATATATTGAGTTTGGAATTATGGTACTTGTGATTGTTTTGTTGCACCACTAAACTAAGCAATGGACTGTCTTGAAATGTGTCTCAGAAGCTCAGTTGTTCTCTATCTCTAGGCACTTAGAATTGATTCCTCGGACATTTCTTAATTGCTTTGAGTTCTTCTTTACCTGTTATTTGTCTAAATCCACCTCCAAAAGTACTTTAGTAACCAACATAATTAGAGAAGTCTTTTTTGATGAAACATGAAGTTGAAGACAGTATTTTATCAAATAATTTTTCAACTTTTAAGTAACAGTTCTTGCAATTAATCATATATTCCCGTTTTCCATTTTTTCATTATGTGTCACCTGGTTTTCATTTTTTTGGAATGTTGAATCATCTTCTGATGTGGTTGGTTTTCTTCCAGAAAGATGATCTAAAGGCTGTGGTTAATCACTTGCGAGCCGATGGGAGTGTATCTTGCATTGGTTTGTGGGGGCGCTCAATGGGTGCCGTAACCAGGTATTCTCATAGAAAAAATATAATATATTCAATAGTATCATTTTGTCGGGTGCTACATACTGTGCGTGTGGGTGCAAACTGCAGACTTTTGGCAACCTAACATTCATATGCCGTCCCCTATCATGGATTTCTAGTACCCATCTTAGTGTGGAGCATTGAATAGCTATAAGTAGTCAATAAAGGAGCTATGAGAGCAAGTCCCTGTGAGCATTCTAGATATAAGAGCTTATATTATAGAAGGCAGGCCCCAGCAGTACCTTGGTTGGTTGAATGAAAAGTCTATTGTTCCTTTCAAGCAAGCATAATACATCCCTGATCTTCATATTCCAGCTACCCTTCCAATGATGTACTTTGTAGAAACTTTTTGGTGTCACCCCCGATTCACTTGTACAGGAAGTAGCTGGTTTCTAATGATCTTTCAAAGTGTCATAGTTACCAGCAGTGAAATTTTCAGTTCTAAATTATTTCGTGATTGTAGAGACACTGAGTTGACAATTTATCCCCATATTCACATGCACAAGGAGATTTGGAAGAATTTTCTTTGCCCTTAATGTGATAAGGCACACCTATAATTACGCTTACATTTTTGTATCCAATCTTTGTGCTCTTGATTGAGGGTAATTACACTTCTAGTATAGCAATTTTGATCCTCTATGATAATTTACAATCCCACCAGATGGATTACAAGATACTTTACGACATTGTGTTAAAGTAGGTGTGAAAAGATAGTCATGTGGACCACCATAACAAATGAAGCTCAAAAACATTCATTTACACGTTTAGAACACAATGCTGTAAAGTATCTTGTAATCCATCGGGTGGGATTGTAAATTATCACAGAGGATCAAAATTGCTATAACTAGGAGTGTAATTACCCTCAATCAAGAGCACAAAGATTGGATACAAAGATGTATATATAATTATAGGTGTTCCTTCTCACATTGAGGCACATAAATTTTTTCCAAATCTCTCTTGTGCATATGAATATGAGAATAAATTGTCAACTTAGTGTCTCTATAATCGTGAAATAATTTAGAACTCGAAAGTTCACCGCTAGTAACAATGACACTTTGAAAGATCAATAGAAACGAGCTGCTTTCTGTACAAGTGAATTAGGGTGACACCAAAAAGTTTCTACGAACTAAATCATTGGAAGGGCAGTTGGAATACGAAGATCAGGGATGTAGGGTGGACTATGAGCACCTTCCAACTGTGCTGTGGGCTTTTGTTCAAAATTTTCCATTGCCAAAACTCCCACTGTAAAATGAAAGATTACGCTTTTTATGGGATTGTAAGCAATTAAATGTCTTCATCTAAATTGAAAATACAGAATTCTGGTTTCTCTGATCGCACCATTTCTGTTGGACTTCTTATCGGGAGAATTAATTACAGACTTGCAATTGTCAACACCTACAGTGCCCCAGATACAACTTGGATATTGCAAGGGCATGCCCTGGATGTGGCTGGGATGTGGATTTCAGATATTAAAATGAAGTATTGGATATTATACGATGTGTTGCCGGTTTTGATGTATCTGGGCGTGATAGTTCAACATTTATTTCGAGAAGAATGATAGGTCCTGCCTCCTTATTCTTTATGCAGAACCAATGGCTTGGTGATCTATACAATTGATGTGATAAGCCAGACACCAACACTGATGAAATAGCTTTTTTTTTTGTTTTTTTGGAATTTTAGCAATCAAATGGAAATATTATAATGCTTTGATTATTTTGAGGCACTATATCTGAAGTTTCATTGCCTAATCAGTTGTTCCTTGTATGTATGTGTGATTGCCCAAGTAGAGCAGATGATTCTGTCAGAATATATTATCATGAATGATGAAATCTTTCCTTGCTATTTAAATATAGTACTTTTTTTCTACAGTTTGATGTATGGAGCTGAGGATCCATCAATCGCAGGAATGGTTCTTGACAGCCCATTCTCTAATTTGGTGGACTTGATGATGGAACTTGTGGACACTTACAAAGTTCGCCTGCCGAAGTTTACAGTAAGTCATAAGTACATCAGAGGAACTACTGTGTATAATTGGCTTTGCATGCAACTTTGTTTTCTGTGACTAGGATGCATGTTTATTACTTTGTCTTACAGATGTTGATGCTTTTCATCTTTTGATCTATAATATATTTGGAATGAGATGTCTTATTGACACAATCAAGGGAGCCACACCTGATTGATTCTGAACCCAAAACCCCAGATCACAAAATCAACAGTAATCCCAAGAAGAAATAAGAGGTTGCTTACCCAAATGGAGATCAATCCGCTGGTTGGATTGAGAGAGAACTCAAAACCAATAGGAGATTAGGAGGAGATAGAAAATTGTACACATAAGGCAATTTTTTATTTTGGAAAAAAAAAATCATAAACAAGCCTAGGGTTGGTTGTCCAACCATACTCCACACACACACACCTATATATATGCATGCATGTGTACAATATTGTGGGGCCTCCCAGGTCCACAGAGAGAGAGTGAGGAGGAGGGAGGAGTTTTTTTTTTTTTTTTGGGTGGGGGGGTGTTGGTTTGGGATTCGAAGATCTGAGTGGGTCCTACTAGTGTACGTTGATGGGAGCTCACATGACCATCCTAATCCCTTGATCAATGGCCTATAATTTTGGACCATTAAAAAACCATGAGCAGTCAATCCAATGGCGTAGTCCATTCGGATGGGTGTAAGAAAATGGGATCGGTGTAATTTAGAAGAGGGGGCGGAAGAGGGGGGAGAGGGGGGTGGGGTGGGAGGGGGGTGTTGGTGGTCCATTTGGATGGGTGATCATGTGGAACCCACTATTCCATGTGGACCATGTGCATTGGATCATAAGGTGACACACACACATATTAGAAATCCTTTGCTGAGTTCGTGAGCTCAACATGTAAAAGACCTAGTGGGGCCCCCCTTGTGATCCATCTGAGTGAGCCATAAAACAATGACCCCCACCTCCCCAGCTGTGATAGTCACAAATCTTGTGGGGTGGCACCCATCTGGATGGACTGGACAGTTGGATTGACTGTGCACTCGTTTGGGACGATGAAACTTGTGGGCTATTGATCAAGTGGTTATGATCATCATCTGAGCTTCCACCCTATACAGGTGGGGGTCCTCCAAGTAAGGGCCCCGCAAGGCGTAGCTTATCATAAGGTGAGCTTAAGTGCTCAGCAGAGGGGGGCAGTGTGTTCCCTCACCTGTGACCAGAACCGCAACTTTTGTTGCGAGTGTCATTTCGTGGACATTAGATCTTAATTAAGATCCAACGGCCTTGCTTATTTTATCTGGTCAAAGATGTTAAAAATGAAACGTTGAAAACCTCTGGAGTGTGAATCGAGGAGTTTGGAGAGGGAGAATGAAAACAGGGAAAGAGAAGTGGAAGAGAAGAAGAAAAAGAGGAAGAGGAGGACTGGAGGAGATCCAGATGACTAGCAACTAGAACTGCGATAGGTGCTTCTCTCTCTCCTCCGTCCATGCACTTTCCATTTTTCTCTCTGTCCATTTCTTTTGCTTTTGTTCTATCACACTCTCTGTAAAAAAAAATCACAGCACTCTCTCTATCCTTCTCTTCCTCTTCAATCTTTGCACTCTCTCTAAAAGTCCTAGATTGAATCAAACCCTAATCTAAACCCTCCCTCTTTATTGTTGTTTCCCAAATTGCAAGTATTTAATTTCAGTGTCACAAAATTATGTGATTTGTTTTGTTAACTTTTGATGGAAGATGTAGGTTTGATTTGTTTGGTATGTTAGCGTTTACTGCAAGTATCCAACACATCTGTGCTAGCGTTTCATCGTTCTTGGCTGGTTTAAGAGATAGTAAAAGAGGGCCATTGGATATAAACTGATAATCGTACGGCCCAAACATAAAGGTCGCATGGGTTCTTGTGGTTGAGTTTGCAAGAGAGTGGTCCTACGGGGACGGTTCCCATGGGGAAATCCATTCATACAACAATGTGGGACCAGATCACCAATCCGAACAGTCCACACACACGGGACCAACGCCCCCCACCCCTCTCAAATTTCATTGGATCCAAATGGATTTGCACCCGCACTTGAATGGAATGGACTGTTGGATCGAGGGTCTTTTATATATAAATATATAGATATATTTATATATATATACATATAAGTCATTAAACTTGTAGACCATGGATTAGGATGATCTGATTGACTCACAATTTTGTAGATTAGTAGGTCACATTTAGATCTTCCGACCCCCCATTGCCCCCATGATTGATGGGGCCCCAGGTGGGCCCCACTAGGTTGCCGTCATGGACATCTGTGGGAATCATCCGTAGGAGAGCACTACGCCAATATATATGTATGTATATAAATGTGTGTGAGAACATCTCTCATGAAGGGGATCGATGAGTACTTCTAGCGGCCCCACCTTGTGATTCATCCGAACGGTTCACACACACGGGAACAACCCGCACCCTTGGATAGGCTCTGCCCCTGAGGTTTGCACCCACCAAATGGACTCGGATTGTTGGATTGAGGGTCAAATATAATTTTTTTTTTTTTTTTTTGTAAATGTAAAGCCCGCCACCAATCAAGGGATTATGGCTTTGGATCAATCTCAAATTTGATATCTCGAGCCTAACCATATGGATCTTTCCATCCCCATGTTCCTTTGATCAGTGGGAACCTAGCGGGCCTCCGTCCAGTTGCCTCTCATAGTATCGTGAGAGGTGTTCTCACAGGAGCAAAGCACTCTCTCTCTCTATATATATATTTATTTATTTATATTTATATTTGACAACTTCAAATCAAACCCTAAATCTAAAGCAATCTCGACCACTCATCCAAAATTCCAAACAAGTAAGAAAACCTAAATATCAGCCCACATACATTTCAAAATAGGAAAGAATACGCAAATAAAAACCAAAAAGTAAGAAAGGAATCTCGTTGGAGGCTAGTGACTTGGAAGCCCCTTTTTAGTGGATATGAGCCCCACTTGCTTCCTTCTTGAAAATAGCCACTTCTTTCCTTACTTTGATGAGCTGCCAATTTAAAGAGTCCTCGTCCAGCCTTATTAAGAAAGAAATCAAGTAGGAAGGAAGCTCCAAAACTGGAAACTGCTGTTACGTAAACCAACCTGGGCAACCCTATTTTATTGGGATTGTGGCCTCCATGTGTGGACCTGATGAACCTGCCACATGACTGATCTAGTCGACCAGGCTTGGGTGACCAGCTTAGGCCTGGTTTGAGCCAAACTCAAGTGGATTTGGGCCAGGTTTAATTGGTCCTATGATAGATGACAGTTTGGCACCATTGAATACTTATTGGCTTGATTAAATGTCCAATCAGACCTAATTAAGAACTGATTTGGATCCCCGTAAAACTTAGCACTACCATCTTCAGGCCAACCGTCCAAAGTTAGATTTGGGCCCCTTTTCTTGAATAGGCCCTGATTGAGGTGGATCAAAATGCCATTTGATCAATCCAAAGTTAGATTTTTTTTTATTATCAATGTACTCATATTGAGAGAGAGAGGGATTTATGTACTTTTATTCTAATTAGAAAATTTTGTTATTAATATGTTCTCACTTTGATTGGTGCAATCTTTCGATGATATCTATCTCTTTTTGTCATTTAGTTTCTTCTCTGGTTCAAGATTTCGGGTTGATACATGTGTCCCATCTTGTGAGTCTCCTTACTCCTACAATGACTAAGAACTGGAGAAGATAGATCTTGTTCTCACCTGATTTATCATTGTTTATTCAAATTTGAGAAATATATTTATATTCAAGAAAGGCGTTTTTTTAAAATAAAAAATTTTTACCCGTTGAAATCTGTGATTGTGTGGTTTCTGCCTTGGGAATAATTTTCTACATAATATTTTTTGTTTATATCACCTCTGTTATCTTAGTTTTCTGAACCTATGTGTAAGAGTTTCTATGTGGGTTTTGGTTTGTTGGTATTTATTTTTTGTATCATTATATTATATACTCTGGTTTTTGTTTTTGCTTATTTTCGTCATTTATACAGATAAGTGATA
Source organism: Persea americana (assembly GCA_029852735.1). Taxonomy (NCBI): domain Eukaryota; kingdom Viridiplantae; phylum Streptophyta; class Magnoliopsida; order Laurales; family Lauraceae; genus Persea; species Persea americana. The sequence continues at coordinate 34,535,029 of CM056818.1, forward strand.
TTTACTAATCAATTTTGATCTTTGGTGGCTCTTTTTTCCACCTTTTTGCATTGACTTTGATGTCTACGATTGCTGGATTTCCTTTTTCTGATTCTCAACTGTCGCTGAATATGTTCACTGTGGCTAAACCATTTTGTATAAACGAATTCTGACTTGACCTGACTCAGCCAAGTTAACTTGTCTTGACTAAATGAAATGGCGGGAGACTCGATTGAAAACTATAAACTATTGTTAGGCATGCTTTAGCTAGTGATACTTGTATTACCTTACCTTTGATACCACTTTTTGCCAGATATTAATGGCTTTGTGAGGATCTAACTAGATCAATCTCTTATGTAGGTCAAGTTTGCAATCCAATACATGCGAAAGGTTATCCTGAGAAAAGCAAAATTTGACATAATGGACCTAAATGCCATTCAGGTTGTTTTTTGCTTAAATGTGTGTTATGAAAATTTTATGGTATCACTTTAAATGTTTTGTTTGGAATGATTTGTTTATGTGAAATCAAATACATTTTGTGTTGAGCATTATTACATAGCACATTATTCTAATGCTACTTTTTTCCCCTAAATAGTCGAATGATGGTACTCTCTTGTGCCCGATGCCTAGTCAAATATTGAATGGCAACTGACTTTATTATTATGATCACTCTGTTTAGTTTGAATTTCTTTCTTTTCTTCTTATTCTTTTTTTTTTCTTTAATAGTTTCCGTGGCACTGATATTCATCTCCTAAAATAAACTATCTTAGGCCATGTTTGGTATCTCTACTCTTCTTTTGACAGACCCAGTTAAACTAGAGCCATTAAAAAAAGAGCCCTACAAAAAAGAGGCTAAAAATTAAGAACATGTTTGGTAATGCACAAATCTATTTTAAATAGACCGTTTGGTATGCCCTTTGTTTGCCTCTTTTTAGAGGGGTTTGCCTCTTTTTAGAAAGGTATTTATGTCATTTATACTTGTTCCTCTGTGTATTTGTTCCATTCCATTCCGTCAGAGTTGGAACTCAATGTTAGGTTGGCCATGGTGTCAAGCACTTGATCAGCTCCAAGGAAACATTTTATCTATTTATGGTGACTTCACTGTGGTTAAACTTGGGCCAGTGCCACTACATGGGAGGACAATATCTGCAACTGCTTTGGATTTAAGGTGGGCATATCTTGTTGGTTGAAAGGCAAGATGCAAGTATAAAAGAGCAATGCTGCGCTCTGAGCATTAGGCATATTTAACCCGGAAAAGTAAGGAGAAGCAATAGCAGGTGAAAAACAACAAAGAACGAAACAAAGGAAAAAAAACTATACATTTCAATGTGTTTGATTCTCTAACGTGATGAATGTTCATGATACAACCAGCTCTAATAACAGAGAAGTTCACAGGAGCATTGCTGGTGGAACAAATAGGTATCTGTACAGAAATCGATAAAAATATCTCCAGAGGTTTTATTTGTTAAAACTGACCCCACCAAGCTTTGGATGGCTTCAAGCCTTTTGTTCCGTATGTTGGCAATTTCAATCAAAATTCAAAAGCCAGAACCGGCAAAGCAGTGCACAATCCTCCATCTCAATCCACTCAACCTATCAAGTTTCTCAAAAGAACCATTGCTTGCATGAGATGACACCACTACAATTATCGTGTAAAGCAGGTTTCACATCATAACCATGACTATTAGCTCACAAAATGAAGTGCTAGGGAGGCCTCATGCAACAAGCTTGCATCACTTGCAGAGATTTTGAATTTTGATAATAGATTTTCAATAAGAAAATAGAAGTCACACCAAAACCAGTACTACATTAATCTTGATGTTTACTAACCTTCCTCAGAAGGGCTTCGTGTCCAGGAAATGGATTAAACTTTCCTTTCATCTGAGTCTGTTTTTTACGGTCTCTACTTTCAGATCTATCTTCCTTTACTCCCACTTTGCTTTTTAATCCCTGCATTTGAAGACTTATTCTCAATCTCTGTCGCTCCCTCCTTTCTTCGCTCTTCCCCCTAACCATCTCTTGTTCAAAATCATTCTCCTTCGAATTGTAATAGCGGCTACCTGAACTTAGAAAACCCACCTTCCTACCCTCAAAAGAATCCAACTTTTTAGCAGCAAAAGTCCTCGATTCCTTCCCTAGAAATGTGCCTTTTTCATCCAAAGAAACCAAAGAATTTCTACCATTTATGAATCTCAGTTCCTCATTCGAATAAGCCACTGCACCAATCCCAGAAATCCCAGAATCACCATTCAATGAACCGGTTTTTTTCTCCCTTTTCGATTCCATACTACCCATTTCCTCAATCTCAGAAATCCCAGATTTTTTTTGCAGAAACCCCAGTCTCTTCTCTCCTCTCAACCCCAAGTCCTTGTCCAAAGAATCCAATTTCCCCATTTTTGGAACCCCACGATTTTTCTTCGAAAAACCCAATTCGCATTCACCTTTAATCGCCATTTCTTGGAATTTGGATTCATCATCAGAACCCCCAATTCTTGGGATTCGACGGCCTTTGGACGCCAGTAGTGCAAAATCAACCTTTCTCCAAGCGGCCTTATTCTTGCTGTCCCAACCGAATCGCTCAGCGATTTCAGCCAAATCGGAAACTAGGGTTTGTGTTCTGGAAGCCCTTGAATTGTCTCCACTGAGGATCCTCTCGGCAGATTTCCATTCCAGTCGGTCTTTGTAAACTGAGTCTTCAAGGACTTCATCTGCAAGCATTGCCCAATCTTCGAAGTCTCGAGCTAGGAGGTTTTTGGAGACCCAAGTGAGGTATTTGGAAGGGAGAGGCTCCCAACTGGCGATGGCTGGGAATGAGAGGAAGGAGGAGGAAGGGAAAAGAACAAGGGCGTTTGGGAGTCTCACAGCAACCATCGAACATTTTTGTAGCAAGGATTTTCAGTGGAAATAAAACAGTGTCTGAGGGCATTTTCGTCCGAAAAAATATCTCTGCCTCTATAATTTTAAGGGCTGCAGCCTTTACTTTCCAAGTGCACCGTTTTGGAGCATTCCAAAATTAGAGGGTTTGCCTCTAAAAGTCTATAGTTGGTAGAGGTAAAAATCTCATGCCAAACGCCTCTAATTTTTTAATCTTCTGGCCGTTTTAGACATCTAGAGGACTAGAGCCTTGAAACAGAACTCCCAAACATGGGCTTAATCTATTTGCAAAAGAATCTAGCTAGCTCAATCATGCTGTGATCCTTAAAAGATGGAGTTTCTGACTAGAATTCATGATATTGATACAAGAAATAACTCCATCTTATTGAATACTTGGTCTCAAGATTCATGGAGCATGTAACCTATCAGTTATTAGGATTTAGAATGCCAATTCCAGTCCGACTAAAATTTTAAGGGTTTCACTGTTGGGAAATATATTGACACAACAGTTGGAAGTAGCTGGCTTTAAGGTGTTGAAGGATGGTGGAATTCATTATTGTGGAAGGTCTACCTGGTTACAATGTAGCCATACACAATTACACATACAACCTTATGGTTCTTAAAGCTAAGATCAAAGAGTGGAGATAAGCAATTACTATTATCATTTTCTTTTAGATATTTTCGGTAGAGATAAGAGAAAATATTTGACAGTGTGATGGAATGGATGAAGCAGAAAATCTTTTATTGGGGGAAGAAAAGTGTTTGACGTCCGAAGAAGATGGAAGAGGAAGATAAGGCAAGAAGAAATCTCCTGATATCGGTGGTCAGGGTTGAGTTAATCAGATTAGAGAGATAGAACATGAAGTTCTTTCTCAACATTACTTGTTCAGATGACTAACCATAAGCAAGGTGCTGTCAGTTGATACATAATCTGATAAACTTATGGACAAACTTGGTAAAACCTGGTTGATTGAGCGTGAGATGGTGCAAGCTGCCACATATCTGGCAGTACAAAGTCACTTTTAAGAGTAAATGAGCACTCTTTGCACTGGACTTCTTATTAATTACATGATTCAAAATGAGCTTGCTGTGGATCATAGAAAATCAAACAAGGTAAGTGTGTAAGTCTTCATGCATATTAAGGTCAGTTTTGGGTCCCATTCAGTCACACATGGGTTAGAACGCCACGTGATTGATCATACGCCTCCAAATACACTAGAGCTTCCGCATCAATATTTAATCATACAAAGTAGATATTAACTAACCTAAAAAAAAAAAAACTAAGAATAATCCCAGATGAAGGGGGCCATCTTCCTTGTAGATCAACAAACAGTCATCAAAGTCGTGAAGTCTTCTTTGAAGACTGATGATTCATCAACTTCATCCACATAATTTTCATATGTAGCTGGCTCATTGAATTCTTCATTCTGGTGCTCATAAGAAATTGGTGATATTTCTGTGTGGGTGTTTCTTCTTAATAAACTTTGTTGTTACTGATGAAAAGACCAAAAAAAAAAAAAAAAAGAGGCTTGGATCTATTGACATGATCTTCAGGTTGATGCTTCAACAGGGCTCGTCTTCATGTTTCTCAATAACCAAAGTAAACAACTTTTGTAATGTTATGTTGTATATGCACTATGTGTACTATGGAGAATAAGAGTACATGATTTGAAACTAACTTTGGAATATATGAAAACTTTAAATGACAATGATATAGAAGTTAGAACAGAATTGGGCCAGAAATAATATCTGAAAATGGGACCTACACAGGACTGTTCTAAGCAGGTTCTTGGGCTTACTGTGGACTTGTTTTGAGCTTAAGGATTGTGTCAGTCAAAAGAAGGGTTATGTGGGGTTCTGTCTTGGTGTGGTTTTGTGAGGGTATTGGGCTTGCATTTGGCTATGGCTTGGGGTTTGATATGGGTATGATCAGGGACGACCTGATATTAGATACTGATGTAGAGATTAATAAGGTGTATTCGACAGCAAAAGCAGTGTTGTGTGACTGATTAAAGGTTGCTTAATGATACAGAAATGATTGGATCTTGATGGAAGTTTATTAATATTTCCTGTCAGTAATAAAAAGGAAAAAAAGAGGAAGTTTCTTGATATGAGAGCTCAGATCTGGCAGTAGTGAATATGGGTTGGATTGTTTTGTAGGCATGAGATGCGGGGCTGGGCATTTTGAAAGGTTGAGTAAGGAATCTTGTGGACAGTTTTGATGCAGTGTAAATTGGTTTATAGACACACCTCTTTCACAACAATGTGAGGTTCATCTAGCAAGGTGTCTCAAAAGTCACAAGAGAACCTATTACAAATTTACAATGCAATTTCAAAACACTGAAGTTTCCGTGGGAGAGGTTTGGGCTAGAGATCCTATCATCGGGAAAAAGTTTGAAAGATGTAGTTTTAGCATTTCTGGGATAATCAGACCTCTCTCCATAGAAATTAGACTTGTTTAATTTAAGAACATTTTAGGACCTGCTTGCTTTTTTCTTCCCTATTGGCAAACAACTCCAAAATGAATGCCTTTGACATGGCTAACCAGGCAGGGTGGAAGTTAGGTGAGTTTCAGACACATTTTTCCATTGAGGAGATTGGCAGATTGAATTGTGCAGCCAAGTAATGAGGTTATCCCTTCTATCCAAAAGTGGTTGCATAGGCTGACCCTGAAGGGAATCCTTGCCAATATAAACTAGAATTTCCTCCTCAGAGCAAGGAGACTTAGTCTTGACCAAGTTGGGTCTCATGGGACTCAGACTTGATTACATAGGACTCGGCGGAGTCCCATGTCACTTGGGCGAGTCGGCCCAGAAGTTGGCCAAGTCAGGTAGGACTTGGGCGATCAAATTTGTGCATCATATATGTCAAGTCCGAGTACCCAATACATCCCAAAAGCTTAAGTTGTTAGGAAGTGGAAGACCAATATAGCTCCCTTGAATGGGATTCCATTCAAATTCGCAACCCTCACATGCCCACCCACGCGATACGTGCCTGCCCACGCGACCTGTGGGAACAACACCTTCCCAGGGTTCGAACTTGAGACCTGGCGTGGCTCTGATACCATATCAAGTTCGACTAGCCAATTCATCCCAGAAGCTTGACTTTTAGGAAGTAGAAGACCAATCTACTTAACAATATAAACATCTTTATATAAAAATTTGTCCAAACCAACTAAAACATAATTTACCCTATGTGGGGCTACTTTTGAGTGATCAAACCTAATTTACCCTAGCACATGGATCAATTAATATAGAAGTTGTCCACTTGTCCCCAATTTCACTCCATAAAAGAGTGACCTACAGTAATGAATTGATTATGCACTAAAAACATTACAATATTTCACATATCATCAATTCAATAATTTACATCACTCATGTTGGAAGGAAGATGTTTGCGTGAGATGAATGAATTTGATCATGAAAGAGAGCCCTCTACATAGGACTAATCAACTCAACCTAAATAATCGATTGAGTCACAAAACGCAATCAAATCATGAAAAATGTTTTAAAAACAAATGATTCAGCAAAATTTACACAGGTGTGCATTTTATATGCTTTTTTCTTTTCTTTTTTTTTTTTTTTTTTGATGAATTTTAGGATTTCTTTCGGACTCTAGAAGAAATCTGGTGTGACTGAGCTGAGTCAGACTGAATCAACCCAAATCGAAGGGGACTGAGTCAGTTCCCCAGTCCAGGTTTGCCTATAGGAGAAGTCTGCATGTACTTTATTGCCAACTTGGGATCAACTCAATTGCCACCACCTTCTAAAAGAAAAGAAAACTCTTGGAATTAGCACTCACCCTAATTTGATGCTCACCCAATTGTTGTTCACCCTAATTTGAGGCTACCATTTGTGTTTACATGCTTCTTTTCTAAGTTTTGCTTTAAAAATGAATATGAGAGATCTCAAAGGTATCCCTTTTGTTATTTAGTGTTTGGTGATCTGTATTTACATCATTTCACTTCAGCTTGAGTCTTTGATTTGGTCACTATTTGCTTATTTTTTAGAGGATAAATATCTGCTTTGTTTCTCAATGGGAATTAAATATCATGCCTTTCTTCTTTTCATTAGGTAGCAAAGAGTTGTTTTGTTCCAGTTCTACTAGGACATGCAATTGATGACGATTTTATCCGTCCCCACCATTCTGATCGTATATATGATGCATATGTAGTAAGTGTCTTCTTTACCTATCATTTTTAAATTCTCCCTACATACGCAATTTTTCTGTATTGTAATTTTCTATTGTTTTTTTTAAATAGTGCTACTTGATGGTCTATTATGCAATCCGAAAGTGCCCAGCTGTCTGTTTTGCAAGTTTGGATGTGTTGTCAGTTGTACTCTCATCAGCAGATAGAAAGAACCAAGTTTTCATGTCCAGAACTTGGCTAACTCATCCTGTCCACATGCTAAATGACTGGGACACTGGATCAGGGTAAATTGGATTTGGATGAGTCTGTGCCGAGTTGCGGTCAACTTGTTTCTCAGCTTGACTAACGTTGTGTTGCCGAGTCAGCTATGTTGGCTTTTTTATTTTTTTCTCTTTTAGATGGGACTTGAATTTTAAATTACAAATTTTATTTTATCGGTAAAAAGGTAGTAGTTAAAAATATCCTTAACGAAGACTGAAGATTAAAATTACAATTCACGTGAACTTTTAATACCTTCTTTTAAAAATATTATTTTACGTAATTACTATATTTAGTTAATATATATGTATCTATATATGACAAAGATGTTGATAATTCTTTTGTTCTGTTCTTTTGTGCCATTGTCTATGTTTTCATCTCCTAGATTCTCCTAATCTCTCTCCCCTAATGTCTCTCATAATACTCCAACAGAACCCAATGTTTTTTGACTCCCTCAATTTAATAATAAAAGTTATATTATATATATACTAATTATGTTTTGGGATTTACCTATTAAAAAATTGTATGTATTGGGATTTGAAACCACAACCTCTCATTACTCTAATTACTTTAAACTCTACTCTAGACCATTATAGCATCAAATATATATATATATATATATGGAGATGCTTCTGTGAGAGTAACTCTCATGGTACTGTGATAGTAAGGGTTGGGGCCCTTACATCCATATACAATGCTAACAACCTAAATGTGAGGGCCCCCACCCCTTATTCTCACAGTACCATGAGAGTTACTCTCACAAGAGCATCTCCCATACATATACATATTTATGTATATATATATATAGACTTACATTAAAATTCATTAAAAAAATGTCCATAGTAGTTGTAGACTTGTAGTTTGGACTGTTTGGTACATCGGAGATGAAGAACTCACGACTTCTTACTTCTCTTGAAGTTTCAGAAAAGATGCTCTACATTTTAATATAATATCTTATTGGAAAAAAATGTGAAAAGTAGTTACAAGTGGGGTGGGCGGCTAAGGACAAATGAGGGATGAAAGATCCAATTCATGTCATAGCTGCTACAAGGAATTATGTACCATTTCATTCACATGATTTCTTATATGAGATACTATTGATATATACTTAGGGTTGTTTCCATGCAAGAATGTATATTTACAATATATAAGGTTTACAATGATTGAGAGTACTAAGGAAAAAACCGATCATTCTTGATTTTATTCTAAAAGTATATTTTTGACTTGGTGGAGTTGGCTTTAGATTTTTTCCGCTCTATTTTATTTTTTCTATTTTTTAAAGTCATACTTTAATGGGGCCCCTTTCCCGAGCACTGCTGCTCACCTTCTTGTGGGGCCCACTTGGGACACCACTTTGGGATGGGACCAAGGGGATCGAAAGACCTTAGAGGCTCAAATTGTCACCCTAACCACTCCGAGCCCATTGTCCACGTGATATTGTCTGCTTTGGCTCATGGGATTTTAACCCAATTTTGCAGTGCAGTTTTAAAATGCCTCATGTGGGTTTAAGGCCAGGCCACACTTATATACTTAGGATCAGGACTTGCATGTTTCCGACGTGTAACTTATAGTCACGCTTGTGGCCCCTCCTATAGAAGGGTGTTGGGTTAAGCGAGCATCCACCTAGAGAGAGAGGGCGGGAAAACTCTAAAGGACTGGGTATTGTGCCCCCCCTATAGAAAGGCGTTGGGTTTGGCGAGCATTGCCTAGATAGAGGGCGGGCGAAACTCTAAAAGATAGGGTATGCAATGGTGCATAGGTCCCACAGAAACATGCAAGTCCTGATCCTGTGTATATAAGTGTGGCCTAGCCTTAACCCCACATGAGGCCTTTTAAAACTATGGCAAGATTGGGTTGAAATCCAATGAGCCAAAGCAGATAATATCATGTGGACAATGGGCCCGGGTCGTTATAGATGGTATCAGAGTTGAGCATCCTCCTATAGAGGGGTAGGGGAGCCTCTAAAGCACTGGGTTTACAATGGTGCATAAGTCCCACATCAGAATCATGCAAGTCCTATTCCTGGGTATATAAGTGCGGTCTGGCCTTAACCCCACATGAGGCCTTTTAAAACCGTGCAGCAAGATTGAGTAGAGATCCCATGAGCCAAAGTGGACAATATCATATGGACAGTGGGCCCGGGTTGTTACAACTTAATCAATGGTCGACGTGTTTTCACCGTCTAAAACACGTAGTCGATCCAGCATTCTAGTCCATTCGGATGGGTGCCAAAGCTAGGACCGGTGATCATCACGAGGGGTCCCTATTTTATGGTCGACTTGGATGGATCATAAGGTGGGCCCCACTAGTTATTTAGGCACACGGTGCTCACCTTATCGTGAGCACTAGTGCTTGGCAGAGGTTTCTCCTACTTTAATATTTATTTTTTGTGCTCTCTTTTATACATTTTAATCATGTATTTTACAAGATATAAACCTAGAGGATCCATAGCGTCACACAAATGTGCCCTTAATATTATAAAGTTTTGGGCACATGTCAGTAACAGTACCCATCTTTTTTGAATACTATTATAGGTGCCTTTTATTTTATCTATATTTTGGGAATCTTGCATTATTGAGAGTTGGAAATTTTAATTTCCTTTTTTATTTTTGGTGCACATTCCTAAATGTATAAAAAAAAATACTTTTTTCTTTTAGTTTCAGCAACTTCCACCTTAAATTTGTATTAATTTCTTAATTCACATAAAACTTACAGTGTTTTATTACATTTTATTTTCTAAGTTTTGAACATTGATGCCAATAAAATTTTAATTGCTTCAATTCATAAAACTAATGATATTTTTAGCTTGTTGACCCCTATCTTCTCTTCTTCCTTTTTTTATGACATTTGTATCCCTGAGGTCTTTGACCCAACAGAACTAATCCCTCGGTGGTGCCTGCTAAACCCGAACAAATGCACAAACCCATGCTTTATGTTGATCCCTATGAATACTACCATGAAGAATTCTTATTTTTATTTATTTTTATATTTTTTATGCATATACATGCCAGTGCTTTATGCTAAAAGCATGGGTGGTCAAGCACTCAATTTAGTATCGCGTAAGAAATTCTGAGTCAATAGAAGAAAACCTTCTGTAAATAACTAAATATTATTAAGAAATTGAGGCAATCAAAGAAAACCTTGTGTATATGTTATTGGTAATTTTACATCCAATAATGTTCAATAAACTATTGTAGAATGCATACACTAGGTCTGCTAGTATCATGCAGCTATGGAGAAAACCACACAGTCGCATATTCAATGGTGCATTTGTATGCTAGATCTGGGCTTCCATCAATTTCGGCCGCAAATGCAGATGCTCTAACCTGTAATCAGATATCACTCCTTAGGTGGAATGTGCCCCATAAATGGATGTTTCAAAAGAACTTGTCCAGAGGTCAGATTTAGATGTGCATTCAGAACTAGCTGAATGAGTGTATCAGTCTGATTTCGGGCCAGATAATTTGCTTTGGGGTGGGGAAGCAGAAGCATACATGACTCATGTGATCATGTCTTAGACTCAGCATTTTTGCCACTGTTATGGTCAAATATCCCTATGATGTTACCCGACCCACTTAGGAATTTAGTACTCATTAGTGTTTTCCATTTGAGTTTCATCTATGAAATCTTTATTTTATCATCTTTATCTATAATTCTTTTTCATGGTCTTTTAGTATAAAATCTTATGAGCTAATTATTTTCTATAGGCATCTTTAAGAGTTGTTAATGGATAGAAAATTGGTTCATGATACATTATTTTTCCTATTATGTCTAACTGAACTAATGAACTTGTAGGGAGACAAAAATGTCATCAAATTTGATGGAGATCACAATTCTCCACGCCCCCAATTTTACTTTGATTCAATTACCATTTTCTTTCATAATGTTCTGGACCCTCCAAAGGATGTGTTCGAGGGAAACTATTTTCAGGCCATGCATGACTATTATGGAAAGGTAAATGACATGCAATGTACCTATATGTAATCATTTTAGCTTCCATTCTAACAGTGAGGTGAATATACTCTGTGTACAGGATAGTTGGAATACTATGAATGCGTTAGAATATAGTCTTAGTCCCATGAAAGCATCTAAAGGTTTGCTCTGAAACCTCCTTTCTGTTAGAAAGCTTGTGAATCTATTATTTCAGTAACTGTTTTAGCTGTACCTTTTTGCTCCTCTCATATATTCTCTAATCGATTGCTTATCAGTTACAGAATTAACTGGCGGTACTACGGAAGATGCTATTGATCAAGTCCGTTCAAAAAGACCAATGAGTCGAATGGATGTAAGTGACAACTTTACTTCACAATTTTGACTTAAGTGAAAAAAATGATGTAAAAGCTCCTACCAAACTAGATTAGTGTTCCAGTGAATTTTATGGTGAGCGATAAAATTTTATTAACCAAAAGAACTATGATACATTTATGCCATCCACGTCAAGAAAGTATACAGAAAGACATAACAATGAGAAGCTGAAGGTAAAATGGATCCTTGTGCACATCCACCCTGGAGTATCCTCTTGCCAGCTATCCATTTTGTTCTCTTTCAAGGCAAGAAAAAATGCACATAAATATGAAGCTAGAATTCATATATAGTTGAAAATGAAAGATGCCGAAGTCATAACCTTAAACATGCCCTCAAAGCAACCATGTTGACTGAATCCTCGTTCACCATTGACGGCCAGAGGCCCCAGATCATGACGCCTTTAAGAGTACGGTTTTCTCATCGCTAAAACTTCAACTTCAAACCCAGCAGTACCTCAGTTTCATTTAGATGAACCATCCACATCAACTTTCCACACCAATTTGGATTCCACATCACCATCCTTAATGAAGCAAAGGCACCCATACATGATATGATAGCTGCCTATTATGTGGTGTAAAGGAAGTCGCATTCAAATCTTTGCTTGCTGAAACCCAGTATTGACAACTTCGGTTAATGATGCTAAAGGCCCTTTCATGAAAGCTGAAAACCCGTTCTCTTCTTTCCTTCTAAACAGACCAAAATCTTTCCCATTCTGTGAATCTCACAAATATCTTGACCTTCCCTCTATGAAAGGACCCCACAACCCAACCATCCAATTGATTTCCTATTTCATATCATCGAAAACCCAAGAAACACCACATTTCTGTGAAAATGACTCCAAACTCTTCTTGAGAAATCTGTGTATGATGTTTTTGACTATTGCATATTCCTTTTCTCCATAAAAATGCATTGAAAGTTAATTTTGAATCATACAGCAGGACCATGACACCACATAGCTTTCATTTTTGGACTCTGCAAATTTGTTGTACTTTTTTTAAAAGTTTTTTTTATCATATAGTCCATTGTGCATTGTGATAGGCCTTGGCTATTCAGTATGATGTTATCTTCAAGAAGTGAACTGCTTATATCGTTCTATTGTAAAAGTCTAACATGGGAATCTGATTTTGCGGTAAATATTTTAACAATGTTAAAAGTCTAGTTTGGTAGCTATCCTCCTATTTTACAAATACAGTTTATTTTATGAAAATTTCTGGTTCCTGCCCTGTATCAAATGAACAAGTTGGATACATTGGTGCAGCTTATCATCATCACCACCATGATGGAGCACCACACCACCATCATTCTCATGGTCGTCGTCGTCTAGGCCTTAGCCGATCTATTTGGGCATGGATTTGTGGGTTTTTCTTTTCCATTCATTTTTCCTGAAGGCTAAGTTTTATATTACCCCACAACCTAACGTATCATTTCTTAGTTCTTACTACTTACGTCCAAGGCTTTGTTTGCTTCCCCCTTCCCCTGACGCCCTGTGCTTGTACCAGTTAGTTCTTCGAGCAGAGATTTTTTTAATCTTCCAAGAACATGCCTAAACCATTTCAAGTGACATTATTTTAATTTCTCTTGTATCGGAGTCACTTGTTTTCCTCTTATGTTGATCATTCTTAATGATATCCATTTTATCATCCGTATCCTAATGCACTTTGTCTTGTCATATAATGGGGTATGTGTTACATCTTATGAAAATGTTCCTTCAATCTATCGGTACTCAACAATCACATAATACTAACCTCGTCTCAACTTTGGCTACTATGCACTAATGACGTTTACAATATTCTTGATATCCCTCCATTTCGATCTAGATTTTCTCCCAAGTATGAGCCTAACACCCTGTAGTATGAAGTAGTTGTCATATCTGACCCAACTCGTCTCCTTACTCTTAGAACTGCTAAACTCGCACTCCAAAATATATCCAGGGTTGAAAACAGTTACAAAAATAAGTGCAGTAGTCTGTTCTTCTAATATTTAGTAGTATTTATGTACTGTTTGAGTGTTTATAATTTTTTCTAGTTATATAAATGCATTTTTTGAATGTTATGCATTTGTGACCTAGCATTTATGGGACAATTTTTTTTTCCAACATTCATTATGTAATTTTGATTCTATATGGACCATGGCCCGATACACTATGTATTAGTTTTTTGAGATACTCATACAAGATTTAGTACTTACTGGACACCCTAATAGTCACGACAATTGAACCGATTTGTGTGGGTGAAAAGTGTTTTGCAGTAAAACAAGCTATAGCTTACCAATAAAGAAAGGAGGTGAAAAAAAGCTTCATTCTTTTGAAGCTTTTTACTGGATTTCAATGAAAATCTGGAAACACTTGGCAATACTTGCTATGAAGGACCTTTTCACCTCACATTTTTCTCCAAATGCTCTGAGTCCTGTTGTCTGGTATGTTCTTTTATAAAGAATCCCTTACTAAACACAAGCTTAATGGGTTATAAAAAAAAAAAACAAGCTTAATGGAATTCATGAACATGTATCAGTCTCCCTCTCTCACTTCCTCACTCTTAGATGATAAGTGAGAAGACTATGGAAGTTTTTGCCGTGTGATGAGAGATGATGGGCAGAAAGAAGGTTCCTTCCCTTAAGCGAGTTCTGCCTTTGAATATAGATCATTCAATACACCAAACCTAATTAAATAAAATAATGAATAAACGGGAAGTTTATGCTCTAGATCTCCCAGAATGTGATTCATCCAGGGGCTTTACATGATTCATGAGAGAGATGCACATATGGGAGCCTTTGTCTAAAATTTCTCTCCATGTCTTACACTTTATATAGGCGTCCACTGTAGATGTACTAGACCTACAGGTCTTGGTGAGAATGTCTAGTAATTTATATATATTATATTAGGCTATGCAGGTCGATGGCCCACCAGGGGAAGGGATAGGCTGAAGAGGGTTAGTGAATGTGAGTGAGTAGAATTATTTTGGTTGGCCCATGTGGGTTCCAGAGGCCAGGCTGCTCATTTAAAAATAGTGGCGTGGCCACTCAGATTTTTTTTTGGGCCTTCCCATTTTGTGAATTAGCATCTCAATACCATAAAATGGATTAGAAAAATTATAGAATTGCCAGCATATATGTACCCATAGATAGCTAAACACTGATTTGTCTTTAGGTATAAAATTTTGATGGCCTTCTATTGGAAATTCTAAATGTCCTATAGTTGCAATGGGTGAAGTTGGCAATTACTGTGTCAGTTGATAAAATTATGTAGAAGCGATGTATTCTAAACTTAGATGTCAATGGCTAATCTGGTGCTAACTGGTGAAGGTAGAGCATGCTTTTGTTAATTTAACATTGTTAAATGAACAGTATTTTTACTGTTTTAGGAGACAACTAGTTATATAATATATGATTCTGGAGTTAATACAAGTACAAATTCTAATGGGTCATACTTTTGCACATCTCTTGAGCAGGTCCCTGATGACATTCCCTCAGAAGACAAACATCCCGAACAATTGGTATCTTTGTTATCTTGTTTATCATTTTTTTTTTTTTTTAAATTTTATCATGTCGTTTTTTTTTTTTTTCCCATATTTGCACTCGATAGCTTTCAAAACTCTGCCACCATTTCTCGATGTGATTAATTTCTCATTTACACTTATTTCTTAGTTGATATTGTTTATTCGAATTTCATGATTTACTGCACTCATTGTTATATTTATTTCAGTTTTTCTATTCTTATTGCCTCCTTGGATGTTGAGTCATTCCAAACTGTTTTCTTAGGATGCATTTTGGATGTACACCACGCCAACCCAGAGTGGTTCATGCACTATCCAATTGGGGTATGTAAAAAGCAGCAACTGCAATATATCTGCCATTTTCCCCCCAATGGATCTATGCAACGTGAATCATAATCGATGAAGGTTTGGAATGGAAACCATCCAGCTTGCATCATTATGTCAGGGGTGTTATCATAGTACAAATCAGTCAGTCGTTAGTTCTTGCTGATATGATAGTGTCCAACTAGTAAAGCTTATACAATCATAACTTTTTTGCCACACTAACATGTACTCATAATGAGATGTAAGTTGTGGTACTGTTATTATTATTATTTTTACAAAATGCATGAGCGTAACAAACTAAGTCAATGAAAATCATCAGCTGGAACATATTGGAATTGAGAATAAAGCATATGTGGGTGGTTGTAGATGAGTTAACTGCTTATATTCAAGAGTAGGTATTTAAGTGTATATATGTTGTTTGTAGATGATATAGAGTTGGTGTATGAATCGAGAGATGGTGTGAATGCAAAACTTGAGAGATAGCAGAAGGCTTTAAAAATAAGTTATACAAATACAAAATATATGGATTGCAACTTCAGTGGCACTATACAAAGAGCTGAAACTATTGTGAAAATTGAAGCTTAAGGGATTTCACAAAGAGGTTCATTCCGATACCCTTGGCTCGATAATTAATAAGGATGGAGATACTGAGAAAGATGACGCACTTAAGATAAAAGTGGGATGGTTGAAGTGGAGACTTACTTCTGGAGTGCTTTGTGATCTGCGCATGCCAACAAGATTGAAGGAAAATTTTTACAGGACAGCGATTAGACCAGCTATAACTTGTGGAGTAGAATGTTGGTCAATCAAGAAGCAACACATGTACAAAATGAGTGTAGTGGAGATGAGAATGTTGAGGTTGATGTGTAGAAAATTAGGAAGGATAAAATTAGAAATGAGTGCTTTCGAGAGCATTTAGGGAGTAGTATCAATAGGTGTGATAGAATAAGATGAAACCCATTTGAGATAGTTTAGACATGTCCAATCCAGGCCAGCAACAACATCGGTAACGAAAAATTTCGTATGTAGGTTGATGGCCCGCCAAGGGGAAGGGGTAGGTCAAAGAAGACGTGGATGAAAGTAGTTGAAGTAGATCTCAAAAAGTGCAACCGATCCGAGGATTTGACTTAGGATAGCTCGGAATAGAGAAACAAAATTCATATAGCCAGCCAAACATTTTTGGGACAAGGCTTTGATGATTATGATGATGATGTGTATTAGGTGGCTCTTCTAAAATAGGTTTTGGATCTTGATACTGTTATGCTTGTTTCTTCCTAACTAAAAGGTGTCTGTAATCCTTCAAGTTTCAGAATGCGGTTAAAGCATCCAGGGTTCTTGAATATTCAATAGTGCCGCAAACTACCGAATTGGACAAAATTGGAAGTGAATAATGGTGTTTAATTCACTATAAATTGTACCATCATCTATGATATTATATTCCTTATACTGCTTGCCAAATTTGGGGGCATTTTCTCTCCTTATGCAAGTGTGAATTGGATTTGGGGCAAGATGGTCGCGGAGAATCTAGTAAGTTGAAAGGGTACCTGTCCCTTTCAAACTTTATTGAAGATGCCAGTGATGATTATATTCGATTTGGAAAAAAAAAAAAAAGAGTTTGATTCTATTCCATTTTTAGTAATACCCAGGTCATTTCTAAGCTTAGAAGGTCTCTGGCCTATGGGGCCTATTAGAAGCATGACGGTCATGAGATGGCTGGGGTTTGAAAGGTCTCCCTATGACCTACCTGTGTGCAAAAAAATGTGAGTCATCTTATCAAGGCATGTACTGTTTTGAGGGCTTCACATTTATCCAAATCCTAGCCATTAGATAAAGTGGTTTTGGGCCTCTTTTTCGTTGGTAATGATGGATTATATTGAAGTGTAAAAAAAAAAAAAAAAAACCCAGCTGCCCCACCACAGGAACTAAAAAGGCACAATGGTATAAAAGCATTATACCAAAAAGAACATAAACCAAAACAAATTACGTAGTGAAAGCTAACAAGTTAAAAGACCTATCCACCCCTTGCTTTGCTAGCGCTGACCTCCCAATTTGTTGAAAAGCTACTGGAATCAAACACGATAAAGCTCCAATCTCATTCAAGTAAAATTGAAATCTCCATGGAAAGACAGCCGAAGTCGACACCCACAAAATAGAGTTAAGAGAATCACTTTCCATTGCTAACCTTGATTGAAATGATGTAGAGGCTTAAATCTGCAATGCTTTCAAGATAGGTAACACCTCTGCCTCTTTGGATTCCATTGATACACCCCACATGCTTGGAGAACATTGCCAAAACAATTCCTTCACCATTTCGAATCACCCCACCTATGGTTGCTCATCCACATTTTACTTTAACGCACCTGCAATGGGCTGAACGGGAAACACCACCTTTTCACAACCTTAACCCCACAAGAAAAAGGAAGCCTCCAAATTATGCAACACACCCTACCCTTAAAACTGTTGAATTAACTCTTGAAAAAGGCTCCTAACTGGTGCCAAAATTTTCATAATCAATTAGAGGGCCTACAGAAAATGGATGAGTGTCAACTTTGGTTGGCGGACAAGTGTGAGGGCTAAAAATTGATTGTGAGGGGGGCCAGAGGGTCTCCACAGACCGGACTATTCCAACCTTACGAACGCTATGGCTGTTTCTGAAAACTTCTGTTGATTTTGAATGATAACGTGAAGTTATTATCAACAGTAACAGAAATAATCAAAGGTTTAGATAATAAAATGGTTGTCAATCAAAAGTTGAAGAAATGATAATAAGAGTCATCATTAGGAAGCATCTACTTTGGGGCACAGACACCAAGGTAACATTGCTAAATGGGCCGCCATTACACTGGTTGGATTTTGAATTTTAACGTTGATGGAAATCTGAGATATAGGGGGGATTTTTTGTGATGAGCAGGGTGCAGCAGTCAGTCTTTTGAAGCCCAATACGGGTTTGGAATTTGAGTTTGTTAGAAGCATTAGCCATTGGAGAAGCGTATTTAAGTGAAATCTTTTAAGTGAGTTTTCCGAAAAATCTATCATTTAATTCATTATAGAGGATTCAAGCAATGTGATCATGTGATGTAAGGTGGAAAAAGAGAGGGAAAAAAAAGGGAGACATGGAGGACTTTTAAGCGCACTATGAGTTTGACGTTTAGATTCGTATGTGAGTAGAGATGCCAGTGGATGGATGGCTGAATTATTTGCTAATCAAGGGGCTTACTGGGAAGTTATGTTCATACGGAGCTCACCATCTTCACTTGTAGATTTGGTGTAGATATTACATGCTTTTGAGCCACTGGCGTTTACTTTGTATTGCGAACATTATGTATGGTTAGACTTTATTAATGAGTTGTTGTTACTAACAAGAGTACATATTTCTGACACCCAAAATTTTAGAACGCTAATGATGCCTTTTCTTTTGCAGGATAAATTGAGTGAACATGATCTTGGTTCATCATCTTCCAGATTAATTACTTTTGACTTCTCAAATGGTCATTCCTGCAGTCCTCTTATTCCAACCACAATGGATGACCAGTATATGGAATACTCATTTGATGGCTTAGCAGATTTTCCATACAATGTAGAAGATGAAGAAAGGGTGGGTTGCTCTAAGTTTCATGTTTCAGTACCCAGATGTGACTGTTTGATTTTGTCTGTTTTGGTAAACTCATCTATTTCTTCCTCAAGGTTTGAGCTTCCCAATGACTTAAAACTGTTTTGGTGCTGTCCTCTTACTTTTCTATTTCACAATTTCTTGATCAATATGCTTGACACAGATCTTGTAACTTGGTAGCCTTCACAATGTAATTTTCTTTGTTCTCTGTTGTTTTTATTTCTCTTGGTATAATCCTTTTATACCATCGTGCCCCCCTTTTTTGTTTGTATGGCGCTGTTTGTATCTATTTATATCCTTTTAATATCATCTGTCGTTACCAATATATGTGCGTGCATGTGTGCGCGCGACACAGATGATATCGGTGAATACTGTTTTCTGTCTTATCTGCGCCGAAATATAGATGCAGAAAAGGCAGAAACGCAGTATCTAACCTAATTTAGTTTCCAGTTCCTGCACTGCCGTAGAATGTGGTTACTGCCTGCTGCCCATCCCTTCCACCAAAGTATTTAAGCCTCTGGCAATTTTGTGCACATCTAAAAACATTAACATGTTAATCTGGTATAGGTCTGTCAGTACTGTAGTGCTTAAATGGGTTAATCTAATATGACCTTTTCCTTTTGCTCTGGAAATCCTCAATTCACGCTGCCACATGCTCTACACAAGTCCCTAACCAACAAAGTAACAACCGGGGATCTCTCTCTGGTCATTGTAGAAAGGGAGATGCCTTAGGGCCTGTTTCTTTAGTAGAATTTCTGGAAAGAATTTGGTGTATTGGGTTTTTTTTTTGGGCTTGTCCACCGGAATTAGCAAATGCCATGTTTCTTTACTAGATATCCATAATTCCAGCCACCAAAAATTCTCAAATGTCCTTTGGAATTCCTAAAATTCCAACCTCTTTGCTTTTTTGTGGGATTTCTGGATTCTGAAATACAAAGGGGAATTTAGAAATTCGACATGACTGAGAATTCAGATTTTCCAAACAGGAATTATCTGAATTCCAGTAAAGAAACAGGTCCTTAATACTGATCCATCAGTGGGTGGGTTGGCAATTTGATATCAAATAATAAATTTTGGAAAAGAAAATTTTGAATTTAGTACTGCATTTGCATCCTAACTGTCCATATGCTCTTTGTGCTCATTGGAGAGATTTTTTTTTCCTATTCCAAATGCAGATGTTTATGGAGGCAGTAATAGAATCCTTGAAGGACTTGGAGATCAGACACCCCCATGACGAAGGCCAACCACCAAGTGTAGGGTCCATTACGCCCATCTCATCAGTTGAGGCTGGCCCAGACACATCCACTGCAGAGCATGCTGGGCCTTTGGTGACAGTTTCCAGTTCCACCTCCGCGAGCCATGACAGTGATTCCCATGAATGCTCCTCATCTGGTGGGTTCATGCCCAATGGGCCCACAGTGGGCACATCATCAGCATCTGCTGTGTCTGCAAGTAGCGTGGCTTCTGCCAGCAGTGACCTCTCAACAAGTGTGCCAGGCTCGCCCCATGCCAACAAGTCATCACAGGAAGCCGATGTGACAGGTGGGACCCGAGCCACAATCACAGTGCAGAGAAATCCAGCCAGCCATGTCATTGATGGTTTGGTGCACAGATGGGGTCTTAACTTCTTCAGAAACAGTTAAATAGAAAGAAAACCGAAAAAGAAAAAGAAAAAAGTGTGAAAATTTGATAGACCTGTATGTGATTTGGTTCTTTTGGGGTAAAGAAATTGTAGAAATTGGGAAGATGCGAAATGTAATTCACAGTTGTCTTGTTCTCATGGTTCTTGCGTTTGGCTCTAAAGAAGTTGATTGCTAGAAACAGGCCTATGTGGATGGATGAAAGATGAGTATAGGCATCAAAGCCACAGAAGATCTACACAATATGAATCCAACCTATGTGGGGGTACTGGGCTGTCTGGCATAATTTTAGGAATGTTTCATTCCGAGAGTAAATGAAGAAAAACTTGTTTGTCTGGCATTTTATGGGAAAAAAATTTAGAGAGGGAGATATAGGTAGAGATTTTATAGATGTGCAGAAAGGGAGGGAGAAAATTTTGAGAGGGATGGAGATATAGGGAGAGACTTTATAGATGTGCAAAAAGTGAGTGTGCCTGCCAAAATAGTTTTTCTTCATTCATTATCAGAATGAAAAACTCTCAATAGTGATGCCAAATTGGGCCTCAAGGTTTCACCTTGTTATATTGGCATTTATTTTTTTTCTACCTTGCCCATTGGAAACATTTTTCCATGGAATCAGAGTAAAACTGTATTGATTATGATGCTTTTTGTTGCAGAAAAGCGGCCGCAATGAACATTATGATGCATTTCACTTATTATTAGGGCATGTTTGTGTCACTTCTTTGGAAACGGAAGTCTGCGAACTTATACTTTGATGTGGAATACACTTTTTTTCTACATTTCCCATTGATAACACTTTTCTATGGAATCACAGAAAATTGCATTGATTATGATGTTTTTGTCTGCAAAAAAAGTGGTTGCACCAATTATTATTATTTTTTTTTTCAGAAAAAACATTCTGCTTTTCTGCCGCATTTTTTATGCGGAAGGACAAATACACAAACATGCACAGTGGATCTATCATTTTTAGCATTTTACAAGGTGCTGATTTTCCTCCGTGGGAATTAATAGGTAAGTTCATAATATAACAGCTAATGTCAGGCTTAGTGAAGAGAAATTGCTATGTACAGTTGAAATAGATGACCCCTTTCCTTGTGCTCGTTGTCTTTAGCTGACAGTATCTCTCTAGTTTATTACAACTAATCTTATTCTCACTCAATTCAACCATTGAAATTATTTTATTTAAGGGCCAGTTTGTTTACATAGGAATTCATGGTTGTATGAGCTCAATCTTTAAGATTTTAAAGAGGTGGGGAGCGAAGGATATAAGATAATGATGTAGATGGGACTTTAATATTCTTAAAATTTGAATTAGTAGGGTAATAGCTGGGTATTCATATCTCATCTTCCCTTGATTCTATTTTTATAAAAGAAAAGGATATTTGATGCTCATTTTAGGATATTCAACTTTCATCTTCATTTTTACTACTTGGGGCATGAGTTCCTATATATTCAAGGCATGCAGTCAACTTCTAGGAGTTCTAAGAGACGCATTTCAAAAAGTGCTAAAATTGAATAAATACAGGTGAATATCCTTAAAAGTCAACAAGTAGTATTTCTTTAAATGAAAAATGAATAAAAGGGAGATGGAAAATGAATGTCCAACTATCACGGAAGTGTGGTACCCATCCACTAGTTGTACATTCTGAAAGTGTGCAACCGGTGACAGAAAATCTGATAGGCAGGGTTTTATTTGGTGGCTCTTGGGCTGAAGGGATGCTTCTAGTATCCCATTGTGCTTTCAACAATCACAGCCAGTGGGCCTCTCCTGACAACTAGTAACTACCTGCAACAGTCCTTAACTGCCCAGTAACCAAGTCGGTGGAGCAGGTAGTGTAACCTGATCCGATAACCAACTTGTGATTCAACCCACCCAAGTTAGCCCAACTCGAGTCTACAAGTTGCAATAATAAAAGGGCTCCTTGCAAAGATTGAAAGATACATTGTGCAAAGTGTGCCTAAGCCGCAAAAGCCCAAGCCAACACCCTCGCACATAGGTACACAATGTGTCTCTGCAATGGCCCCACCCCACTGCATGAGCCCTAGTAAAGGTCCACGCAGACTAAACTAGAAAGGATAGTTGGCAAAGAACTTGTAAAATGTCATTGGCAAAGAACTTGTAGAATGTCATTCTTTAACACTTCCCAATGTGAGACTAGGAAAGGAAGTTGAGGCAAGAAGCAATGTGCAAATGGATTCTTGTACAGGGCCCTTCTTCGTGGGATTTTCAGCTCAATCTTTCATGGAAGTCAAAAGCCCAATCATGGTTTGACAAATTTGTTGACAATCTCCAACATTTTCAGCCATGATGGGACTCTTAAGAAAGTTAACGCAGCAAGAAACAATGTCAGACTGAATTCTTGTAAATGGTTGTTTTTACGTTCATAGGATTTTCAACTCAAAATCTGTCATGGCAAAAGCATGACTTCAAAAATGTATTTCAGGATCAAAAGCACAAATATGGTTTGACAAGTTTCATGTTCATTTGCAACTTGTTCTTGATATGCCTGTTCCAACGTACCCGATTCTGGGCACTTGAACTGGAAGTTTGAAATGGATGCAGTCCTTTCCATGCAAGCTGTGCCAAAGAAGTCCAGGACCAAAATAAAAGAGTTTGCACTAAAAAACCATCTTCTTTCTCATACAAACAACAGCGCTGCAGCAATAAATCATGGCTTTGTTGTTCATTTGATTTTTATTCCTTCATGTGAACTGAGCTGCGAGGAAAAGAGGTTTTGAAGGGGGTATAAAAGACTTTCTTCTTTAGAAGAGAAGCATTCCTTCCTTCAACCCTACCCTCTCAACTCCTCTGCTCTCTCCCTCTATTTGTCTCTCCCAAGTCCCAACCTCCTGTACTGAACCCAACCTTCTCGACTCCTCTCGACACTTGATCCTCTGGCTCATGGCACAGGTAACTCTTTCCCCTCTTTTTCTTTTTTCTTTTTAATACTGCCTCTCTCTATACCTTCTCTCTTTTATTTCCTTTTTAGAAGATTTTCTTTTTTTCAAATCAATGTAAAAGGTTTCCAAAATTATTTCATACAAGTCATAGCAACTATTTTCTTAAAAAAAAAAAAGATTTTTAAAATGAATAAACTGCCCTTAGTCGACCTACAAAGAATTTAGGATTTGGATCCTTAGTCGTAAAAAGAATTTAGGATTTGGATCCTTCTTCCTCTCCAAGCCTAGTTCCTCCCCTTTGTTCCCCTTCACACATCCTAGCAAATGTAATAGCATCTAACTGCCTTCAAAGTCCAAACTACATTGTATTTGGAGATACATTTATACATTGTTTCGGCCGTGACCACTGCTAACTAACGTACCCAGCTATGATGCAGATACTTTAAAATGGACAACATATTGTGTCGTATCGCAGTTTCTATGTGTAAAATCCTTGTCCTTATGGTCTCCATGGCGCATCCCTGCCTTATCCATGCAGTATCCGGGCATCATAGGTACCCAGTGTACTCTTTTACAAAAAAAATAAAAATAGCGTACAAAGCCTACCCATAAATCATCTGAGCCGGTTGTGTAGAATATTATGCAGCTCTACCTTCTCTCTTTGAATTATTTCCTACCATGATAAGAAAATAAAATTTGAGACTACTTTATTAATATATATATTTTTAATGATAAACAGATAAGTCATTACAAGATTGGGTGGCATAGAAAAAAAGTTATCAGATCCAATATTGCTCATTTGATGCTTATCGGTTCCAATATTGCTTATTTGATGCTATTGAATGTACTACTACATCAATAAGAAGCAATGGAAAAGAGTAGACGATGAAAGATGGAGGAATCATAGTTCATACCGGCAAGAACTGGAAGAGGATCTCCTCTCTCATGGACAGGCCCTACAAGGACTATCTAGGTCCGCTGGAAGAACATTGGGTCTCCAACAATATTTCTACATATCTCTATTAGATAAAAAATCTTGTAATGCAACTGGATGCGTACATTTTTTTTCTCCTCTGAATTGTGTAAAACTTGCAATTTATAATGTCAACGACTAATTTTTTATGTTAACAATCAATCTTTATCCTACTTTTGTTGTTACCAACTGTTTTAAGTTCTTTACGAAAAAACCTGTTAATTGTATGGTTATACAAAAAATATAAAAGCAAGTGAGTCCAAACTCCGACCACCTAGAAGGTCATTTTCCTTATTTTATGCATAGAAGGATTCTTAATATCCTTTATTTTTCGAGTAAATACCCATACACCTATGTACACACCCTTATTTTTTGTCTCCCAATCTCACCGAGATAAAAAAGAAATTATATAATAATGATATGTGTGGAAACAAAGACGACCATTTTCCTTGGATTTTAACCAAACATGTTTTAATTATCTTTGAGTTTTTCACAGCCATTGTAGTAACCAACATACTAATTGATATCTCCCATCCCATAAAAACCAAAATCCTCTTCAAAAATACATTTCTTTTACATCATCTCTCTCATATACACACATTTGCTTCTCTACAGGTATACACTCCTCATCTAAAAGGTATAAGCATACATACAGATACATTGAGGAGAGGAGAGATGTGGAGTCGTTTGGGGTGATTAGAGGGAGATACCCAACTAGTAACAACAATGGGAAATAAGGGCACTGGGATCATTGGGCAATCAATTGTAATGTGCGTGCGTGTGGAATCGCGAAACTTGCGATCGATCAATCATGTCACATAAAAGAGAAGCGAGAATTTTATGTGGTTCAGCAAAACTATCTTGTCCATAGGAAGAGAGCATATAATCACATCTTGACTCTCTTTAGAGTTTAGGTTTACAGATTACATTGAATATATAGTCTCCATTTTCTTGGCCACCAAGAAAGCCACATATAAGTACCCAAAAACCTTTGATCCCGATCCCGGTCCAATGGACCACTCTGGTAAACCTGAAATACAAGACATAAACCCAACAATTTCGACATTGGCTTGAATTCTGTAGAATTTGAGCCACTAGGACACCAGGAGATAATAGATAATGTCTTCTCGTACCTCGCTGACAGGTACGTCCACGCACCGATGGGTGCAGCTTCCGGTCTTCAACATTTTTATATGTCGAAGCATTAATACAAGAGATAAACCCAATAATCTCCGCCTTAGCTTGAATTTCATATAACTCGAGCCACTAAGACACCTTGAGATAATCAGCAATGTCTTCTCCTACCTCGTTGAATGGCATATAAATTCTTTAACATATTGACATGTTGAACCATCATTCACATCAAAATTCTCCACCTCGAACTCTGATGTTCTATTAAAGACTCCACGAGTGTTCGATGGATCACTTGTTCTACAACCGTCAATCTTTCCAAATTTCCGCACCACACATTAGATTTCTTCACCATAAGCATGTAGGATTAAACAGATCTAAAATTCGACTTCAAATGGCAACGATATCGCAGAAACAAGTTTTTGCCCTCCGATCAGCCAAACTTATCCATTGACCGTTGAACAGCCAATCTCTTCCATTACTGTGTAGATTTGCTTGCAATGAGTCCGTGGGCACAACAGATGATTAAGATATCGCGAAAACAGTTTTCAGCTGCTGATCACCCAAACTGTTTGGATCTGTTGGCGTCACCTGCTTACTGCATTGGGCCGGTCTGATGTGAACCTAAACTTGGCTTGAAATACCCAAGTCATCTTCTTCTTCGTCTCTATTTTAAGAGATGAAATCAATCCTAGCAGAGATGTGCCCCAAGTCCCTCTGATCTCTCTCACTTGACCACAAAAGGGATGCGTCAATGGATGTCTCTTGCAGAAACGATGGAATCTGTTAAACCCCCTCCAATTCCTTCCTTCTACTACAATCTGCGATGGAAAACCAAAGTACCAGAAAACTAGATTGGCAATAATCCAAACCATAAAAGCCAGAACTCGGATTCTCTTGGCCACTTGCGATCGAACCTCCTCTTTTTTGTCTCCCGATTTGTTAACAGAGTTCGGACCAAACGCCCGTGCTTCTCTTTGGCAAGATGAGGTGACATACCGGAGGCTAAAACCCCTTCTTCAATGGGTTCGAATCCTCTCTCTCCTCGAGAAATCCATGATAAATAGAGATATGTTCTCAGTAATCAGCCAGCCGTTCGACAGGCTTCTCCCCCCGGCGATCAAACCAAGATCTCTCTGATCTTCTTTTGTTCCTTCGGATTGGGGAGCAGGGCAAATCTTTTTTATTTTTTGCAAATCAAATCATTCACCTTCGATCAAGCCGATCAAATAGAGAAATTCAGAGATGACTTCTCTCCTCTCTTTTCTACTGTGCGGCAACAAGAAACCCTACGCTTTTGTCTTCCTGATCTTTTGGCGCAATTGCGTATTCTAAAGATCCAACGACAAAACTATTGATCGCATAACCTAGTATCTGATGCCACTTGTTGTATGCGTGTGTGCGGAAGCGCGAAACTTGCGATCGATCAATCATGTCACACACGAGAAAAATGAAGATTTTATGTGGTTCGGCAAAACCGCCTACGTCCACTCCAAGAGAACAATGAATCACATCTTGACTCTATTTAGAGTCTAGGAGTCGAGGGTTACAAATTACATTGAATATATAATCTCCGCTTTCTTGGCCCCTAAGAAAACCTTGGTACAAATACCGAAATACCTTGATCCAGAACCCAGTCCAATGGACCTCTCCAGTAAACCTGAAATACAAGACATAAATCCAACATCACTCTGTCTGGGTTTTTGTTTATTTGACATGTAGATACATCGCTTGCTTAGATGTTTTTTATGATGTTGTTTTGCAGTTGTCAGGTTGTTTAGGTGTGTTGTTCCCCATTATAATTGGGTTTTGGATTGTTCTCATGGATGAAATGTATGAAATTATGTCTTCTATGAGAGGTTGATACGGTGGTTTTCACTTTCTATTGTTTTAGAATATGCTCAATCTATAATACCTGTCTGGTGGCAAGTGATACCATTATAAATGGTTCTTCTTAATGTAACTAGAAATGCCACGAAAATAACGGGATCTAACAGTTATTTCTACTAAAATTTGGAGGGCAACAACTAGTTTGCACGTTTGCTCTTTGATATTTGTTTCTTGATGAACAAAATTTATGTTGTAGGCTTGTAGCCTTCTAGGTACTTATTGTATAGGATGAGAAGACTGAATTGGAGTTCAATATAATTCCAATCTCAAACTGACAAGAGCTTGGATCCCCATAATGCTTGGTGGACATTAATGAAACTAATATCAGTATAAAAAACACATGGAATGTTGGTTTGGTCTTGTGGGGGTTCATCATAACACAATGATATATATAGTGGTTTGACCAAACTGCTTACATTCACTCTTAGCTTGTGTTCCTACACTCTACTGGTATTCTACTAAATCAATGGAGGTTTACGGTTCACCTCAAATCTTACTGCCACTTATGTTTTTCAAGGCTAAGCAATAACCTTTCAATCAATGAATTTTTCTCTCTAAATTGTGTCTAACAATAAATTAGTAGAATTACAATTGAGTACAAGAGTGTGCCTCTAATATAGGTTGATATGAAAGTGATAAACCAACATAAACATATACATAATGACGATGCAAAGATTAAGGTTTAATGTGTATGCATGATACCTCTAATCAATTTAAAAATGATAGCTCACGAGAAATAAGTCAACCAAGATAACTTTCTAAAATGATAGACCATGATAATGAAATAGAAGTATAAAATTTTGTACACAGATTTGAGCAATAACCAAACTTGATATTTGAAAAATGAAAATCAAAGACTAGAAAGTTTGATCATAGAATGAATAACATAACACGAAAAATGTTAGGCCCCGCCCCGGACTAATCGTAATTAAGACTAATTAATCCCAATTAGTGTTACTTAAGCATGATTAATTGTGCTAATTGTGATTAATGAACAAAATGAGTTGGGTTAATTTCAAATGATTGAATTAAGCCTAGTGAGGTGAATTGGATGGGATTGAGTTGATTAGAACGAGTTTAAATTCAAGCAAGATAGAGTAAGGACCTTTTTGTAAATACGATTCTTCTCGTATTTCGTCAAATACGAAAATTCTTGATATCAACGTGCGTATCTCGAAGAGTACGTCAACTTTCATAATACACTTAATTTAATTTGACCTAAGGTTGGTCAAGTGGGTCTTCATTTGATCCAAGATGTAAATAAGAAGAATGGGAGAGGACTTTAGTGCAAAAGGCAGCTTATATAAGCTAAGAGATGGCTCATTTTCCATCTTTGCAAACCCTAGGCAACTTTCTTCCTTCTCTTCCATTTCTTCTCCATTAAGAGTGAGGATTTGGAGCTTGCAAGTAGTTTTAGAGGGAGCTTAGTCATCTTCATCTTCTCGATTGAGCTTCCACCATTGTTGGAGAGCTTGGGATTTTTTGAGGAAGATTTGTGTCAAGACAAGCCAAGGAAAGAGGGCTTTTGTCCAGGAACTTCAAAGAGAGACAAGTATAAACCTTACTTGTGATTATTGTTAGTATTATGAATGTGAATGGAGATTTCATAAATGTGGGTTGTGTATATTTCATTGAATGTTGAAATGGATTGTTATGGGTTGATGGAATGGATTAGATGTGTGTATTGAATGATGAATGAGGAGTGGACAGGAGGTCCAAAGTTATTGTAGGTGGTTGTGGTAATGAATGGAGAAAGAGTGAAGAAGAGAGAGAGTTGCAGAAGTTTGGGTTGGGTTTTCTGAAGCGTTCGCTCGAGGGAATGACCCACTCTCTGGATAAACGGAGTGAAGTTCTGAAGCATTCGCTCGAGCGAACTTTGTGTTTGCTCGAGCAAACCACTCTCTGGATGAAGGCGCTCGAGCAGACCCAACCATTTCTCTGTTTGAGTTCGCTCAAGCGAACTGTGGGTTCGCTCGAGCGACCACTTCTCTGTCTGGGTCCGCTCGAGCGAACTTGAGTCCGCTCGAGCGAACCTGATACTGGACAGGGTATTGTTTGAGGCCAAAAATTTGGTACAGTTAGTTTTGGATTTCGTAGGAAACATGGACACTTTTGGACATTTATATGTCCTCTAAATTAGCTTTGTGGCTAATTAATGCAAAATATAAAGATTGATGGGAATTGTGGATAATGAAATAAAAACTGTGAGAATTGAACCCATGGATTAATAATGGGTTAAATGATAATTGATTATAGACTATACCTCTATGAGTATTAATCACGGGAACTCCAATGTACATATAAATACAAATGTGATGTCTATCGAGAATAATACGTACATTGGATAACCAATGGTTATCGATCGGGGGACTCCGTTAGAGTCCAGTTAGTTTTGGATTTCGTAGGAAACATGGACACTTTTGGACATTTATATGTCCTCTAAATTAGCTTTATGGCTAATTAATGCAGAATATAGAGATTGATGGGAATTGTGGATAATGAAATAAAAACTGTGAGAATTGAACCCATGGATTAATAATGGGTTAAATGATAATTGATTGTAGACTATACCTCTGAGTGTTAATCACGGGGACTCCAATGTACTTATAAATACAAATGTGATGTCCATCAAGAATAACACGTACATTGGATAACGAATGGTTACACCCAAATGGTGGGTATGAACTGGAATAGTAATGAGTAGAATTGGGTAGTCAGTGATTCTCTCATGCCCTTATATTTTGTATCACTTGATTCCAATCTCACATGATTGATGCCTTTGTTGTTTCCTTTCCATTGTAAAGAATGGAATTACTGTGTAGAATTGAATCCATAATGGATTGATAATGAAATGCATTGACTCTTGAGTCTGGCACTACCTAGCTATTGTATGAAATAATAAATGATTATGTTCATGAGGCCGGGGTCATGAATGGTGCGCCCTTCCGCCCTGAGCCAAATGACTATTCCTACTGCAGTAGATGATTTGGGGGTGTTCCGGAGCTCCGTGGTGATGTTAGTGTCCCTGGCCCGGACACTGGTAAGTCCTATAAATTCCGATCGTATCTATGGGTACTGATTGATGCCTTCCATTTGGAAGATGAATCATTCCTTTGAGGAAAGATGATATATGAAATGAAATGAAATGAAAAGAAATATAATGAAATGAATTGAAATGAAAGCTATGGTAATTGCCATCTTGTACATGTTTATTGATAGACTTGTTATGCTCCTCCATTGTCTAGAATTGGAATTGTTCACTAGATATATTGAATGAATCGAGTAATGTACTAACATGTGCTATTACAAGTTTTATTTATACATTGTTGAACTGTCGTGTTCATTAGTATTATTGATGGCATTACAAGCCCGATTGCCCATGCCGGCCCTGCAGAGGCCCCGGCGGTAGCGGAGGAGACCATTGCGGTTCCTCCGGGAGGATTAATTGAATAGGACGGTCGGAACACCCTTTGATATGGTTGTTCGAGTGTGCAAAGTGGACTCAGGATATTTTGGAAAATTCTTTTGAGAGTTCTTTTTGTAATGGCAGAAATACATTTTGGAAATGTAAGTATTTTGAGAACTTGACAGTAGTCAACTTGCATAGTGTTTAGATATGCTTAAGTTGATGAGAGAAAGAAAAAGAGCAATACATGTATAAGGAACTTTATTTTGTATATATGTATATTTTGAATCATATTGTCAATGTGTATTTCCGCAAATTGTACAATTGACAGGTATATATGAATGAATGTATCCCTTGTGGATTCTGTTTTAGCTTAGGTTAATTCAGAGTTCACGGGAGTAAGTATGGTTCACAGCCCTGGATTATCGTAACTCGGGCCTGAGTCGTGACAAAAAAGGACAACGTTGAATCCATAACGAAAAGCATGTTGAAGGTGTATGTCACGTTATGGAAAACAACATTTTAAAAGACATCATTTCAATACTCAATTCATGCTATAAAAGAAAAAAACAAAGATTTTGGCAAAGCACCAAAATTTTAAGAAGGAAAAAAAGTAGTAACTTGTCATTAATATAAGGTTGAAAACCAAGCATAGCCTTCCCTTCCCTAGCTCATTCTCCTTCCTTTGCCCTCCAAAAAAAGCCACTTGGACCCTTGGGACTCGATTTCAATTTATAAAAAGAATTCAAGGTTACTATAGCGCAAAACACTGGAGCAAAAACACTTTTTTAAAATGATTTTTCAAAAATGGCTATTCCAAAGAGATTCACACATCTTAAAATTAACACGACGATAACAATGATTTTTAAATCATGATCCTAAGAGGCCTATAAAGATATGAAAGTGAGATCATAAAAATACATGAAGAATCAAGATTAAAAGTAAAAAAACCATGCATGAGGAACTTCCAAAAGTTCAAAATTGGAAAGTTAAAGATCATGCATGAAGATTTTCAAGCTTTGAAAGTTAAAAGCATGTGTGAATGAGAAACCAAGCTATGCAAAGATAGGAATGCATCCAATCAAATTGCTACATATAAAATTCTTAACAGGGATTTTGACCATACTTCAATATTTTGACCAACAATTATCCCATTTCTCTTGAATCATTGCTGTTTTTTTCCACTTTTTATGGGACTTTCACTTCCTATCAATTATCCTTTCAACTTCCATTTATGTAACATTAGTATGTAATTACTTATGTCTCCTTTTTTAAAAAATTTCGTTTCTCTATATTCTCATATTACCTTTCTAACTTTAACCACTTCTCTTATTCCCTTTATATTCCTTCTCTTCTTAGCTTGCAGAAAGAGATGCTTTCATATTCTTTTTTTTTTATCGAAAAACAAATATTAAGTGTTTGTTTAATTTTTAAATTTATGGTTGTTTAGTTTCAATTGTTATTGATATATCCGTGCTAAGCATACATTATTGTGCTAGTGTATAAGTAAAAGAATTTAAACAATGCAACCTAAGTTCGTAAATTCCTTTATGATAAATCTCTTATTAATGATGCTTTTTGTCCTATCTGTGGTAAGGAAGAAGAGTCAATTGTTCATGCATTATTTCTATGTGAGCATGCTAGAGCCACTTGGTTTGGATCTAAATTGGGTTACTTATCTCATAATATGTCTTTTAACTCAATTTTTGAATGGTGGAAAAATAATATTGAAACGAATGACTCTACAAAGCCAAAATTTGATAATCATTCAAGAAGTTGGAATTTTGGCTTTATGGTTGGCTCTGTGGAAAGGTAGAAACGATTTTATTTTTAGAGAAAAGGGGGTTCGCCTTATAAATACGCTAAATTTTGCCAAAAGTGTTATCATGAATATCAATTCCTTGGCTATTAAAACAGGAAAATTTGAGGTGAGGGCCGTTTTAGCGGCCTTAAGTGAAGCTAAGATGAGGGTTTTCCAAAAGTCCACCTTCTATCCGATGCTCTTGAAGTTGTTCAGGCAATTAAAGGGAGCCCGAACTTGTCTGTCACTATTTCATAAGATATATCCTCTTTAACGACATCTTTTGAA
The DNA here is from genome assembly GCA_029852735.1 of Persea americana. NCBI lineage: Eukaryota > Viridiplantae > Streptophyta > Magnoliopsida > Laurales > Lauraceae > Persea > Persea americana. The sequence goes on from CM056818.1 coordinate 34,568,050, forward strand.
CTACTTGAAGTCTCTCATATTCCTAGAGCGTTGAATTTGGTTGCATGTAGTTTTACGGAGAAAACTTATAAGGGGGATAGGAATGTGGTGTTATTTGGGTCCTCGTTTGGTTGTTTTTCTTTTTATTTGTTCTCTTGGTTGTTTTTTATTGGTTGTTTCCTTTGTTGGTCTTATGATAGTTTCTTTTACAAAAAAAAAGAAGTAAAAGAATTAAAGAAAAAAGGATTGAAAACCCATCCTTAGTCATCACTTAAACACATTTCTCAAATGAGTGTCTTTGTTCTTTACTTAGATGGAAACGTTACTTAGGGGCAAATCTATCAAAAACAAAACTTGGGCAATATGTTGCTTTCTGTACTGTTTGAACTTTAGGATTAACATGACTTTAATCGGATTTACATAAATATATGATTGATATGAATAATACAACATAAATCTAAAATTAAACTTGTACGTGTCTCTATAGCGTTCACGTAATCTGAACTGCCACCTTTAATTGGAGATTTACTCCTCCACTACTACCTTTCTATGTGATCTTGATGGGGCAATCAATGTGTTAGTGTAGAGTGGAGTTGTAACCCCTAAACCCAATATCTAGGTTTTTCTAGACAACTCCCTTCCCATCATGGAGTCCATATTTAATTAGGACTTAGATTCCTCTTAGCATAGGAAACTCTATTAGGTTGGCAACTTTACATTACATGAGCGTTTTTGAGGTTTTGTGAAAATATAGGGTTTTTTTTTAATAAAAAGACTTCCTTTATTTGTGATAGATTGAACCTAAAGGACCCAAATTAATATGGATGAGACCATCATGTGCTGTCCGTGGCATAGTTATAAGTGGTGATCCTTAATTTTTTCAAATGGAGGCGATCAATCAGTGTTATGGTCATTTTCCATAATTAGTTATCACATTTTTATCATTCCCTAGAATAGTCACAAATTCCTGAATTAAGTCCGCCTGCGGGGAAGAAAAAAAAAAGGTGAACAGTTGCGCTATTGCCAGTGAGTGGGCGATATCGCCACAGGGAGCATTTTCATCAAAACAAAATATGACACCCTCAGCTGTTGTTTTTTTTTTTTTCTTTTCTTTTCTTTTCTTTTTGTTTTTATATACTTATTTATGTAATCAGAGTTTAAGGCTATTTTTTCTTAATAATTCCTAGATTATTTAGAAAAAATAATTAATCAAGTTCAATCATGTTTGATATTGATCCTAACTATCAGATTTTGCAATAAATATCTATCATGCATATACAACAAATAACCCAAGTAATTCGGTCTTATCGTTCAATTAACGTGCTCCAGATTCAATGATAATGACCATTAAGTGAATTTAGGTCATGTCATCAACATTCTGCAATTTCCATGCAACCATCTATAATGCACGTAGATGATAGCAGTGAGCCCCACAATAATCCAATCTGTTTGGTTCTTGTCATTTTTTATTTATGAGGCCCATTGTGGGTGTTTTTTTTATAAGTTTTTCCTGTTAATATGGAGTTCGGATCCCCAGTGTGTATGAAATAGGAAGATATTGTCTTGTCCAATAAAAATTAGCCAATTGCGTAAAATATTTTTTTTGATTTTTTTCATTCCAAAGAAGCAATAATTTAAAGGGTGCATTAGCTGGCATGAGATTTTACACAGTTGACTATGTTTTATTAGACAAAACAATATCTCCCTATTTTATAGAATCAGGAGATCCAGACTCGTTAATATGAGTGCCACGGTTTGACTGAGAGAGGAGTAGGATTTGGATTCCATTTCCATTTTGCATCATGATCACAAGCCTGGGGTGGAGGAATCTCTAGTTTGTTTCCACATAGTGGCAATTCATGGCTCGACCTGCCATCCTAACTTGAATCCAACCTTCTATTTAGGACTCGGGTTGATATTTTTAACTTGATTAGCAAATGGGTGGATTTGATTTGAAACAATTCTTACAATTCAATCTACCAACCTAACCTAGACCCGAGCTAAATTAAGTAATTGCACTATCAGCCACTAACCGAATCCAAACCTGGTATGTTAATTAAGACTCCAGGTCAACATTTTCAACCCCATTAATAAACGGGTCACTTTGAAGTTGAACATTTACATTTCATGGTGTCCTTGTCAGTTGTCACCTACACAGGCAGGTAGAAGTGGGTCCCAACTTTCTCAACTAGCGGATAGTCTAACGAAGGTTTTTTTGATGTATTAGTCATTCTTGAATTTAGTATTTTCAATGTTATGATCAAAATTTAGATAATATTGTCAAAGTAGCTCGACTCTAGTCAACTTTTTTAATAACTTTTTTGTCCCAAATCCCATGATATTATGGAAATGGTTCATGGCACAGAAACTGATAAATTTATGATGTCATGGCTTTTATGAACTTGAGAAAATGGTGATTAGATGCGTATTTACTTTTTACAAAATATTACTTTCTATTTTTGCAAAAAACGAATTCACTTCTTGGTTGCGGAAAGTGTATGATACAAAACTCATAAATCACAAGAAAAAATGGAAAATGGTGGAAAAGAGTTTTAAGAAGTATTGACTAAACTCAAGCAATTGACATTATCTGAATTTTGGTCATGAAATTAGAGAAATCGAATTTAAAAAGGACTAATATGTCAACCCCTTTAACAAAAAAGAAAATTCCAAGCCACCATAAAGGTCACTAGACCTAATATTTTTAGTAAGAAGATCATATAATGCACATTCACAATATCTGGATACACGTCTATCTCAAATCAAATCTTCCAAATTGTGGTAGATTATTATTTGTTTTAACTCACAACTATAAGTTACAACAGTGAGCAATTCCCACTGTGCCACACTCTTTATTAGTTCAAACCTCATTTAAAGATCAGTCATGGGCCAAATAATCTTCATTAGACGATTCAGACCCAATCAATTCCTATAGATATCTTGGACGGTCGACGCTTTAGACTATGAGAGTCAAATTGTTTAAATTTTTTTATGCTACCTTTTCTTTTCTTTCTTGTGGGAGGCAGGGGCGTGGGGCAGTCTGACCAGCAATGTGATGCAAGATTCTCAGACTACCTAAAATTCTGGTTCCAGCTCTTTGGACTCTTAAAATGCTCCTTTCCAATAACAGAACTATAGTCATTAGAATGAGAACAATTATTTGGCTGGCAACAGTATTTCAACCTAGGGTAACTCTGGGTATGCCGCTCTTTCCACGTGTGTCAGCTCTATCGGGTGTTAAAAAAAAAAAAAAAAAAACTATAATCATTAGAACACAATTGTAGTCATTTACTAAGTTGGATTGGGTTGGAAGAGCGCACTGCATAAACCTCCTAAATATGCTTTGTAATTTAAATGAATAGGTGCTGATGTGATTGGATCCAGACTGAGCCTTGATGATACCCAATAAGTCCATTATCATATACTAATATTAGACCGAATTGTCAAGCAAGCCCAAAATCAGGGCCTGTATTCTAATTATTATAGATAATTGAGCACCCACTGATATCCTGTTAAGAGTGTACATTTTCCTGGGTAGGTAGGTGGTGTTGAAATTCAAGGTCCAGAGTACGTATTCCCCCTATGAATTTCTTTTCCATCCACAAATTGTGAAAATATATCCATCTCTGATTTGCCACTTTTTTTCTATTGAGCTTTCATAGATTGAGAAGCCAATTTTTCCCAGTTTGTCGTTTGTACAAATTTTTGTAACTTCATGGGCATATGCCATATGGCTAAGTCGCATGATTTTAAAAATCATTTTGACATCTAAAGCTAATGCACACACTAATTTTTCAACAAATTATGCTGATAGTTGTCATTGATATCAATATATGATTTGAATGGGTGATCAACCTCTCAATTTGCACTTATGGCTTAGTGGTGTTGCATCTTAGGGCATGTTTCCTTAGAAGAATTCCAAGAACTCATGTTTTGAGAATTTTATAAATTCTACAAAGGTTGTCCCCTGGGTATAATTTATGAACCCTCATCTCCATTGGAGCATGCAAAGATGCCTATGAGGTTCGAATTCAGAGAGTTTCAAGGTTACTCCTAACTTTTCAATAGTGGGAATGCATAACTCAACCGAAAAAGCCATACATCCAAAAATTCCAAGGGATAGCCACGACATCATACTCATTGAATTCTAACATCATAAATTTTAGTCAAGACCTTAGTTTCACATACTTTCTAGGGATCTCACTCCTCAACCAATAGGCCAAAACAAAGCCCCATCCCCCACCCCACCACAAACCCCACCCCACCCCCCAACCGGGATCCCCACACCCGCGGGAAAATACAAGGTCAAATTCAGATGATATTTCACATATATGTTGTTTGATACATATAATAAGGCAAATCCCTTGGTTGTTTTGGGAAAATATGAAATCTACTAAGTCACCACAATCATTGATTTAGGACCTTAAAGTTAAATGATTTCTCAGGTCATGTAATTTTTTAAATTTCAATTCAACCGTGAGTAAAATTAAAACAATAATACAAAATTAAGGTGAATGCCAATTAATAATTGTGAGTTTTAGAGAATTGGATTGCTCATGGAGCTCTCAGTTATCAAGTTCACTCGGTGCCCATGTTGCGCACTAGGGGTGGGGCGCACCTGGGGTCCATCCAAGTCGACCAAAAAACTGCCTCCTATTTCTATGGGCCCACCAAAAGTCTACACCCATCTAAATAGACTGTATGCTATCGGATCGAGTCCATTTGGCTTGGTGTACTAAACTTATAGGCCCCATATGAGAGAGTTAGGATGATTGGAAGCCGTTGATTATTTGCAGAGTGGAGGGGCTCTGGTAGAATTTCAAATCTCTCTAGATTCCAACCTTAGGTGGGGCCCCATAATTGGGCGCACATGGAGCTCCATTGCACGACACACGACTCTACCAAGGATGGTCCGCATGGGGACCTCCATACGGACAGCCACGACGGGCCCACTTGTTCATCGACCCCAACGTACCATGAAAACCCCAAAAAACCTAACCCCATTTACAAACGATCCATTAGTCTATATGGTTTGTACAGTTGGATGGAGGGTTAAAATCCTTTTTTAATGTGTAAGTCAGTTAAATTAATGAGAGCTACTAATGTCACATCCCAAGCTTCTCTGAGCACATACGGTGGGGGTGGTAGGGAGAGGACGGCATGCGGTGGGGGCACTAAGGAGAGGGAGTGGGCAAGGGAATGGGTCCGTAGATGAGATTTTTTTTCACTTATATGGAGTGTGTTGAGAGAAGGGCTGTGTTCAGAGAAGCTTGGCCGTGGCACTAAGCAGAACTCTTAAGAATAATGGGCTACTACGGATCAAAGGATTAGAATCATATCGGTGGGCCCCACAATGTTACCCATACAGAAGTCTCTCAGAACTGTCCCACCGACCACACGTGAGCGAGGGTAATAAACAGTGGTAGCTGTGTCTGGGCCCGCCTATTCACGTCACGTTCCCTGCTTTCTATGCCAGCCTGGCACTCACATGTGCTGTACGACGCCAACCTTGGCCTTTCTTTTTACATTGTTCAGCACGTATGGCCCTGTACCACAGTTAACTCTTTAACGGATGTGATCTCACACACGTGTAAAGCACCCATAGATCTGGCCCTTGGAAACCCTTCACCTGCAGGAACAAAATTGTTTCATGCTCTCGCAGTACATATTCAATTTCACCCATAGGACTGTAGGAGCCGTTTCTCGCTTTTCTTCTTTTCTTTCGTACAATGTGAATTTACATGTAACCGCCTTTATTTTTCTGATAAGCACACTTAACTACCTTTATTTTTATTTTTACAATTAGTCACCATAACGAATCCTAAAATATCAAGAAACCACCTTGATCGTCAATTTAATAGCTGATTTTCAGTCAATTGACAAAATCTAGTGTTCAGGGTCCTTGAAGAATTAGACATAATCTCATTCAAACTAAAATCAGGGTGAATCCATAAGATGAATGCCCTCAATTTAATTTGAAATAAATTAAAAATGAGGAAACTTTCATCCCCTTTGCAAGATAAATACGATGGATTCTACCTCTCGGTAGATTTGAACCATCGGCAAAAGTAGGACTCCCTAAATTTTATCAAGTCCCACCATGATAACTCCAATGATCTAAATGAACACTAAATAACGGGCAGGAGTGTAGGAGAAAATTGTGTTCTGATTAGTAACTGAATTGGAGTAGGACCATGGTTTGCACCCATAGGTTGTGGGTTTGAAACTGTACTATCATACTGAGGCCACATGGGAATTTTAAACAGCTTTCTCTTTTAAGTGAGTTTTCTCTTCTTGGCCCGTAAAAATTATTCTAGTCTAAAGGATTGGGAATCATGCGTTATAAAAAAAAAGAGACAATACTCAAGGGAGTTGTTTGTAAAAAAGGTAGTTGTTGATTAATTTTGTGAAAACTATGGATGCAGTATGTAAATTTCCAATTATATGATAAGCTAAGTAACATTCCAATTTTGCCCTTTGCTTCTTCCATTATTATTCTTCTTCTTCTTCTTCTTCTTCTTCTGGTTATATATACGTACAACTGGAAAGGGCGAAGGCAAAAGCTCGTTTTTTTAGAACCTTCTCAATAACATTTATCGCAGACATCTCTCTCTGTCAAAAAATCCAAGCATCCAAAACCTAAAAACCCTTGAATTCAGAACCCCCAATCGAATTCTTTTGATAGATTTCCCCCAAATTCGATTATTCCATTACAAAAAAACCAATCCCCATATTGTAAAATCCAACAAATTTCAGTTTTTCAAATCAAATCAACCCAATTCAAGGCCTAGGGTTAAAAACCCTAATTTTGATCATAACCCAATTCGTTGATTTTGAAGGAAAAAAAAACCCTATTTTTCCCTAATCCGATCCAAAAGCAGACATCTTTACAAAGAAATTCTTTCCGATTTGATTCGTTTCTGGAGAAATAAGAAGAACCCTAGAATCAAAATTCAATCTCTTTTAGATGGGTGTGGGCAGGGTTTGCAGGGGAACATCCAAACCCTCATCATCTTCTTCATCATCTTCTGCGTCTTCGACATCGACTTCGGTCACCCAGACCATCAACGGGTCGCACCAGTTCAAGATCACAGGGCATTCTCTCTCGAAGGGGATTGGTGTGGGGAAATACATTGCTTCCGATACTTTTACGGTTGGGGGTTACAATTGGGCGATCTACTTCTACCCGGATGGGAAGAGCATCGAGGATAATGCTGCGTATGTGTCGCTGTTCATTGCCCTCGCAAGCGATGGGACCGATGTGAGGGCGCTCTTCGAATTGACGCTCTTGGATCAGAGCGGGAACGAGAGGCACAAGGTGCATAGCCATTTTGGGAGGACGCTGGAGAGCGGGCCTTATACGCTCAAATACCGCGGGAGCATGTGGTATGTTGGAATTTTTGTTGTCTTTGTGTTTTGTTTGTTAATTTTATGTTCTTGATAGTTGGGTATTTGGAGATTGTTGTTCTCTTTGATTTGTGGGTTTTGATTGAAATGTTGTTCTTGAGAATTGATGGCTTTTTTAGGCATTTAGAGTATTGAAAAGTTCAGGTGTTATCTGGGGCTTCATCAATTTTGTTGTAATTTAGTTGGTAACAATGGGATGTTGGTACTTTGGAGGAATTATGGTTTTTGATGATGATATGGATTTCTTGGAGCTTTGAGGGTTTCCTGAGTGTTTATGTTTTCATGGAGAAAATCTTAAGAAATGTTATTGTGGCAATGATTGTTATATGTTATTGGAGGGGTGTCATGGCCTACCTACATGATTTCAGTGTTTACCGTGTGAATATGGATGTTGAACCCGATTAAGACTCTTCTGTTTTATAGTAGCTTTTCACTTAGGGAGGTTTGCGCCCAGAATTCCAATTGTTCTTGTTGATGGTTTATCAGAGGAAAAAGGGTCCATTTTTGGCATCACAACCTTTGTTTATTTTTGCCTGTATGCGATTTGAAATTATGATGGGCTAATCTAAGAAATTGATTTGAATGATAAATTTTGCTTAAAATTCAGCTTCATTCTGGAAAAGTTTGAAAGTTTTGTAAATGAGTATTTAATCATAGTGGATGGGGTCTTTAGCAGAATGACGTCCTTTGATCAACTGTCATTGAATTATTATTAATAATAATGAGAGGCTGGTATTGTTGCGTATTCCTCTTTTCGATCTGGTCGAGCACTTCACTGTTGCCTTGTCTTCAATGTCTCAAACATTGGAGCTCCTCCTGTCCCCTTTTTAGCTCACCCATATCAAGCATAAAGATGCTATCCATCCCTCTTCCGCTTCTATCCAAGGTATTGCGCTGCAAATATGAATGATTTAAGCTGTCATACGGAGAGTAGGGCGTGAATCAGTTACATATGATTTTTCCATCTTGAGGTGGAGGAGTCAGTCTTTAAGTTGTAGATCGTTGAGAAGATGTTCTGGATGAGAGGATGCACGTCATTTAGGAAATTGAGATGGAGACACCAACAGAGATGAGTGTCACTATGGTCCTGATACTTAGTTGTTCTTCCCTTTAGCAGAACTGGTGGCCCCGATATTTTTCCATTTTCACTCCAGCGGAGCTGCGGGAAATATAAGAGTTTGATCTTATCTTTGAGTTAAGGGAAGGGCTTGTTGGGTGGTTATTGACTTATCTCCGTAATGGATGAGCATGCCCACCCCCAGATATTTTCAGCCACCACTTTCCCACACGAAGCCCGCTTTAGATTGAACAAGCCAGAGAGCCAGTGTCGTCTGCACAATGACCAAGTGGATTAGGAGTAGTCGAACAAACTCTAGGTTGGTGCTATTCAGCACTATCTCATAAACCATTAAGTGCTCCAGCTATGCATGACGAGCAGTAAGTCAGTGGATTTAAAAATCTTTGAACGCATTAGTCCTTGAACCAGGAAAACAGTAAAAAGCACTTATTTAACATTTCATCAAATTGAGCACTGTGACCTTGGACACCATGAATTGATCGTTGTTTTTTGTAAGGTGTACTCTGTTGGTGGAACGCAACTACTTTGTGTATCTTTACGACCTGGTGTTCCATTTACCAACGTTGTAAAATCATATGATGAACTCCATGAAGGTTACTCATACATTGGTTACTCGATGCCACAACCTGTGCTAAAATGCATGCCATGATAATTGGAAAGTTTCTCCTTAAATGCATAGGCTGGAGTAGTTCTGCATGCTCAAACGTCAACGCTATTCGTCCCATCAGAGAGGAACAACTCAGTGCAGTAGAAGTTAATGAAACGATGAAAGCATCCTTAAAATATTGGAATTTTTTGTCACCTTGAGTCGTCGCACAATGTTGAACCATATCAAAAGATTACCTTGTTCTTGCATTAGGTGGTTGTACATGGATTACCTTGTTCCTGCATGTAGTACACCTGGAGTAAAAAAGTAGGAAGTATTAGTGGTGGTAGGAATGTTGCTTTGAATGGTTATCCATTGTGTTGAAAATTGAAACCGTTTCGCAAATCGTTCATGCCCATGAATTAAATCGAATTGGTTCATGCCCATGAATTAAATCGAATTGTGAACCATATCTTGAATCGTTGATTTTGTTTTTTAATTTTTCTAATAAAAATGAAAAATAATTTTAAAAAAAGAAAAAGAAAAAGTAGTGCATACATTTTTTCATTCATAGCATTATAAATACACTGACAAATAAGCCCATCAACCATATAAAGAACATCATGAAATATATTAATATATAATAAATGATATACATAAATAGTTAAATAAGGTTAAGGTATCAATATGTATTTATTTTTTTGTTATCTTTAAATCAAAATATAAAAGTAATAATAAAACCCAAACCATCAATCTTACATAGAAGGATATCTCTTGAAGATAAGAAAGTGTTCACGAAGAAAAAAAAAAAAATCAATACAAAAGAAGACGATATAGGTAGGCCCCATACATATGGTTGATTGCTTTAATCAATGCATGTTCTTTATTCATCTCTAAAACCTCTCCAAAGGCATAAAAAAACTTAAGAGGTTTCATTAACTACTAAATAACCTTTTAAAAAGTAAAAACGGTAAAAGAAAAAAGAGAAAAGGTAAAAGATTACTTATATTAACTTGTTGGTTATACCTATTTATGCTTCGCCAAATCACTTGAATTGTAAGATTCGATGAAATGAGTATCGAATCATAAGATTCACGCCTAATTCCTAAGATTCATCCATAAATGAGATTCATTGCACAGATACAAATCTTTTCTCCTTAGGATTTGGGATACAAATTCTAGAATTATGATACCTATGGTGTTATTTATATGTTGAAATGAGAAATAGTAGGGAAGAGTTATACGCGACTCATTGCTTTCCAAAGATAGAAAGTAGGATTTTTCTAAAAATTAGGATGTGAGAAGGACATGTCAACAAACCAACTTATCCTCATTCGTGAATACGAAGGAGCCGCATATATATGAAGTATTTTTATAAGGTTCTATCAATCTGTAGTTGCCTCTGTTACATCCCTATATGTCCATGTAATGCAAAAGTAGAGAAGATGATAGAAATTCTATTTCTTTTAACCATGTCCAGCCTTGACAAACAGGGATCCAATCCTGATTATATCTTATAAGAGATGTGAATTTCTTGAATGATGAAAAGGAGTTTAGGAATCTATTACATATATAGCTTGAAGAACAGGAGTAATGAGCTGCATCACTTCAGGAAAACAACAAATAACTTAAGACTCAAAAACTATGTTCTAATTTGTGTGTGTAAACAATTGTCAGTTAGTGCCAGACCAGTCAAAAAGCACAAACTGTGTCAAAGTAGCAAGGGATCATGGACTGTTCTTTACAGCCCCTAAAACCAAGCATCCTTCCACTTTTCTCCTTGATATTGTCTGTGGCAAACCTGCATCCAGAACCACCGGAGCAAGGCTGTCAAGGCACAAGGCACAATCGAGGCGTCAAGGCCAGTAGGAGCTTGAGACTATAGGCATAAGGTGTGGTGCACATATAATTCAGCCAGGTGTATGTTTAAGGGGTAAAAATAGAGAATATAGTTTAAGCTGTTATTATGAATTGTGAACAGCCAACAATGCACACACAGAAAAACCAACTGAATAACGAGGCACACTGATGATTATATGCAAATAAAATCTTACAAAATATGCTATACAAATCACAAGCTTGATTCCACGCTAGATTAGGCCATTAGGGTGAATGTAATGAATGTTCTAGATTACCAGATCTCCCACCGTTATGTCCTGTGCATGAATCACAAAGTCCAATGCAATGATTCGCTGATTTAGTGAACATTTAGCAGTTTACAGTTTAATCCAGAGCTAGGGGTCTTTCAAATCTTCAATTATTTTCTTGCTTTGAAATTAGTTTCAAATTAAAGCAAAGTAATCGTAATAAATAATTAGGGAAAACCAGGAGCAGCAGCCGCCTCCATTGCAGACACACAGGCTGCTTCAGCTGGCAGCAGTAGCCGCTTAACAGTAGCAGCTGCAATAATTGCTGGCAGCAACAGAAGACGAAAGGAAAAGAGCAGATAGAGGGGACAAATGTAGGAGGGAGGAACAAACTCACCTGGGGCTTCCTCCTCCTCCTCCTCCTCCTTGTCATTCTTTCCACGTGCAAGCATTTTTCCGAGTCGAGAAATTAGGAACCCCAAAACAACCAAATGGTGCATATATATATAAATATATATATGTATATCCTTTTTTTCCCTTGAGTCAAGGAACCCAAATGAAAGCCTTCTTTCTTTACATTAGCACTTTTTTCAGTTTTTCAGTTGAGAAATGAGGAACTGCAGATCTATCGGGTGAGGCATCTGTGTCTTCGTTTTCTTAGTCGAGAAACCCAAATGACAGCCTTGTGTGTGCCTTTTTCCAATTAATACTAAAGTTCCCTTTGCTCTTACTTTATCATAGGCTCTAAGCCTGCGCATCATGCTTAGGTGTGCCTTGACAACACTGGTCTGAAATTTTCAAAATTCTACGCCTCTGCATATTTCTCTCCAAACATATTAACAAATACATTGAACAAGAAAGGAAAGATTCCAACAATGTTTGGCTGATTGTGGTGGAGGGAGATTGATTATATGTTATTAGATGGGCTTCAGGTTCTAAGGATTCTTCGAGTATGGCAGACATTGTGGAAGAGGTGATGGATTTTACTCAGTAAGCACTCTTTCATCATGTTAAGCCGATTTTGAACTCAAAAGGCTGATCTCTAGGCTAAGGAAGGAGTTTTGAGATAGAGTTCGGTTATCGCCCATGAGGATATCTCTCTATCGTCGTAAATAAGTTGCTGATTTTGTTTCTTGTGTTTGGACTCATGTCTATAGGCCTGGTTTAGGCCTTAGGGTTTTTTATTTATTTTTATTTTTTTATTATCCATCCCTTATCTATGATACCGGGACATACTTATACAAGCCCAACATATCCAGGTCATACCTATACAATGCTCGATTGGTACTTGACACCTCACCGATACTTCTTAGGTACTATTTTAGCATATCCTACTTACTAAGTCTATTATTTCATATAGTTCTTTTAATTTTGTTTCCTATCAACATTAAAAAAGGTCAAAATAAACGCAGAACTGTCCAATTGTTAACGCCCCTATAAGTCGTTGGCTCTTAAAATTCCAAAACTTTTATCACCATTTTTTCTAAAATGAATTGGGGAAGTAGTCTGGGTATTCGTTCCATTGAGAAGGTAAATAAAGCTCTTTTTGGAAAGTGGTCATGGAGGGCTGGAGAGCCTGATCAAGGGTTGTGGAGGAAGATCTTAATAAAAAAATATATAATTTGGGCAATGATGGTTGGTGGGTATCGGGTCATGATTATAAGGCTTCAGGTATTTGGAAGTCTATTGTTTTTGTTAAAGATGATTTTGATCCTTTAGTTCATTACAGAGATCATAATGGGAAGATGATTAGATTTTGGCATAATGAATGGTGTGGTCAAACGGCTTTGAATCATCAATTACCTAATCTTTTTTTGTTGGATCAAAGGCAACATGCTTTTGTGGTAGATAATTTTTCCTATTCTGGGGGAGGTGTTGTTTGGGATTTCTCTTTCTGAAGGAATCTTTGGGATTGTGAGATTTTTTATTTTGCTTCTTTGCTTAGCTTACTAGGTAAAGTGTTTTATCAGGTGGTAATTCGGATGTCAGATTATGGAAACTAGATGTCAAGGGCCGGTTTTCAGTGAAGTTTTTTTATATTGTTTTGGCCGATTCTTCAGAAAGAGTGGAGGGCTGGCATAATTTCTGGATTCCTTTGGTTCCACTAAGGGTATAGGTTTTTTGTTGGGTATCGAGGTTACATAAAATTTTGACTATAGACAAGTTGAGACGAAATCATATTATCATTAATGGGTGTCTAATGTATTTAGAAGATGAGAAAACAGTGCATCATTTGATGATTCATTGTCAATTTGCTCATAGAGTGTGGTCTGCTTTGTTTGAAATGTTTGGTATGGAGTGGGTTATGCCTAGGACAATTGAAGATCTATTTCTTCAATGGCGTTGGTGCTGTAAGTTTATTCATGGTAAGATCTTATGGAGGTTAGCAGTGTATGCTGCATGTTGGAAGCTGTGGTTGGAAAGGAATAATAGAGTGTTCAGGAGTAAGTCTAACTCTGTCATGGAGGTGGTAGAGTCCATAATTTGGCCTGTCTCCGAATGGGTGAGTACGTGTAAGGAGTTTAATGAAGTTTTTGTGGAAGATCTTAACAGACCGTCTTCTTCTTTAAGGGTCGTTGGAGTGTTAAGTCTAGAGTTAGAGTTGCATGGTAGAATCCTCCTCCTAGTGTTCTGAAGTTGAATTTTGATGGTAGCTTTGTTCATTCTTTGCAAAAGGGAAGGATAGGTGGAGTTATAAGGGATTGGAATGGTAATATTGTAAGGAGCTTCTCTGGGCCGATTGACTCTTCAGATGCTAATGAAACTAAGTTGTGTGCTGTTTTTATTGGTTGTTGAGAGCTGCTTCGGATGAGTGGTTATAGTGCTATTCTTGAGGGAGATTTTTTTCTTGGTAATTCAGTGGTGTGCAGGAAGTTCTTATCCTTGGAGGTTGGCAGATTGAGTGGAGGAGGTGCATGATATTTCAAGGAGGTTGGGAGCCAGCTTCCATCATATTCTCAGAGAAGCAAATGCTGTGGCAGATAGTCTTGCTCAAGGAGTTTTTTGCTCTTCCATGTCTTTTGATGTTCAGTTTTTTTCTTCTCTTCTTCTTCTTCTTCTCCTCTCTCTCTCTCTCTCTCTCTCTCTCTCTCTCTCTTTATTTTTTTTATTTTGCTTTCACTGTGTTTTGTCCCTTTTTGGGTTTGATGAAAATTTTACTGTTACAAAAAAAATGTCAACCCCTTTTCGCGAAACTAGTTGATTCAAAGACGATTTAAAGCACCATAGATCTATAGGGAGCTGTTTCTTTGCTAAGATCACGCATGCAATTCAGCTGGATAGGAAGGCAACATGAAATTCTCTGAGAGTCGTAATAATGGTTGTGGGCTGGGTCCTCTTAATGCGTTGGTGTAATTTTGAGGCAATTCATGGTCCAGATTAAGAGTTCTGCAGTGACCTTGTAAAATGGCTTAATCTTGCAGGCTTCACCCATTCACCATGCAAACACTCCAACCCCTTTCTTGATCCTGTTTTTCCTAATCCTTCTTGCAGTCCCAAGTGTGCCTATTGGTGATGTTTTGTAGCGCAACATTCATGTGAGTTGGTTGCCGTACTTCATCTCATGCTTCCAACTTCTGTCTCTGTTTGTGGATTAGCCTTGAATAAAGCAGACCTTATTCCTTGTGGTTGCAACTGTGTTCTTCCTTGCATAAAGTCCGTTGAACATGGGCGTAGGTTCTTTTTTTACTGCAGCATGCGTAATCCCTAGCACATCATTCTTCTCCAATGATCGGCCATGGCCTTGAAAAGATTATACTTATAGAGTAGCTAAAAATTATGTACGTTTTTACTCATCATTAACTTACCGATCTCCCATTGACAGGCATAGCCTTAGAAGGAATAAAAAAAGGCTAGAAAGGAAGCAAAGCCTTAAATAAAAATATACAGAATGTACATGATCATGCACATTAACTTGCCAAATAAAAAAGATCATAGATAGGAAAAAGTTGAATTCATGTTTTACTTGATTGTGAAGGCTTCACCATGCATTGCTCTTTCATGCATAGCATGACAACGAACAGGGTAAACATTTTGTGTGTTTTTCTTTTATCTGGTGCCACCTCTCTTACCTCTTGGACTCCTGCCAAATGTTTTTCTCCTTGGAATAGATCATTAAATATGCATGTTTATAGGTCTTTTATGATATCAAATGGTCTTTAAGCGACTTCAAAATGATGAAGAGAGAAATACAATAGTGGATGATATACATATTATAATGTCTAAATGTTGAATTGTGCAGGGGTTATAAGCGCTTTTTTAAAAGAACTGCGCTGGAGGTATCAGACTACCTAAAAGATGATTGCCTTTCAGTTCATTGTAGTGTTGGTGTGGTTAGGTCACATACCGAGGGGCCCAAGATTTACACAATAGCAGTGCCACCTTCTAACATCGGGGAGCATTTTGGGATGCTGTTGGAAAGTGGAAAGGGTGCTGATGTGAAATTTGAAGTGGATGGGGAGATATTTGCTGCCCACAAGTTGGTACTTGCTGCTCGCTCTCCTGTGTTCAGAGCACAACTTTTTGGCCCTATGAAGGATCGGAACACTCAGTGTATAAAGGTTGAAGACATGGAAGCTCCAGTTTTCAAGGTCATCCATTTCCCTTCTCTCTTTATTATTGTATTTTTTGTTCATGTTCCATTCAATGCGGTCACATTCTAACTTTTCTTTGGTTATGCTAAGTGTTACCATGCATAAAAATGGTAGTTACAGAATTAACACAAATGTATCTGCTTGTCCACACAGATCTAGATTACATTTTGTCTTTACACATATTCCTCTTTGGACTCTATTATACATACAAGATGCACCAATAAAACAATGGTGTTACAAGATGCAAAATTTGGAGCAGGGCTAGAACAGAACTATTGAGCATAAAATATCATTTAAAATTTAGAAATTCTGGTGGTTTCAGTGTTGTGGGTCCAAACTTGTTGCTATTGTTCCTTATTCTGTCATATTTCTACCTCCTGATATTAGGGGAGGGAACCAATATTTTGTGAATTGTGTGGTGACTGGTTAGCCAATCTACTCATCTGTGTGATCAGGGTTTACAATCCACCCATCTGTGTAATCAGGGTTTACAATCTACTCATCCATGTAATCGGGGTTTAATTCAATATGTTGTTCCCTTTTTTATTTGTATAATAAAAATATTGCTGTGTAAGGATGTCAACAGCTAGTCAATTATCTGATTATCTGCAGTCACCCACCTGATAAATTTGGGGGTGGGGTTCTATTTTGGGCCTGATTGACAATTGGGTCCCAAAAATGGTTCCATCTGATTTGGTGTTCAGATTTGATGAACTTGGTTGGACCTGGGTTCAAATCAGGTCATTCTGCTCTACATTTACTCTTATATCGAGTTTTTTTTTTTTTTTTTGGCTTTGTGCTCAAGATTATAGTTTTTTTTTTGGGCCAGGTTGGCCTAGTGGGAAGGAGATAGAAAGACACCTGCCCACCCAGGGATCGTGGGTGGAGCTGTAGAGCGGGCGAGCTATCCACAGCGACGGCCCTGTGATTCCCCAAGATCATACATTTACTTAACCGATTCTTCCAATAAAACAGATGCCAATGTTTTAGCAAAGGAGGGAGTCCAACGTCCCAGCTTGGTCTTGTCTTATTTGTTGGGTGCCTTTGTTTGTGGCTGTCAAGTATTTCCATGACAACACATGCTTGTCCATCACTACATGAAGAGGGACCAAGAAATGCCGATGAGAGCCATCTCTCACACTCATTTGTCCAGCCGGAGGTGCGCTCTACCCATCTTCATTACCCACTACCCGAGTTTGTCAGGCCAGCCTCCAATGTTCACCATCACCAACCACTGGCGTCAATGTTGTACTGGGAGTGAGACCTAATTCCAAATACTCTGAACCCTCAACCGACCACCCAACCATTTTCCCAACGATCGCTTCATTGATTTGCTTAAAGAGGACTAATGTCTATGACACCATAGCATCTGGGCTTGCTAAACAAGATGGCAATTCTTTTCCCTCCAGAGCTTTTCCATAGAATGTCGCCGTAGCCTCTTGGATCTCTATAGGACAGAAGCCTGACACTTGGAAACTGACACAGACAGGAAAGTTAGAAAGTGCACCTTTCGGTTGTGTAATGTTCCAAGTCCCTCATTCCTAAGTAGTCTTGCAATCATAACTCCAAACCCATTAACTGGTTTGGTAGTTGTGCAGTGTGGGTGACTAGTGACAAAGAAGGGTAATGATCCACATATAAAAGTATGTCATAGAATTGCCGTTTTCCTTGGTATCTGTTTTTAACTAGTACACTTTCTAATTAATGATGCGCATGAAATGGATTATCATTACTGTTCAAAAAAAGAAAAGAAAAAAAGAAATGGATTATCAATGATTGATCTTTTCTCAATGACAACTTCAAATGATAAGTCATTCAGTTGACTGCCTCAAAGATAGCCTCTCCTTGGAGAGCCCGTGGTGGATGCCTTTCTCAGAACAAAAGGGGAGTGAGCATTCTGATGGACCCTCTTAATGCCCATCCATTATAGTGTCCCACTTTGGGTTTATGCCCTGCCATATGTTATGCCTTTCTCAGAGAACAAGAATGGGGTTGTCGTCAGACAGGTGGATTGCCATAAATTCATATTAAAAATAATAATAGTACCTTACCAAACCAAATTGAGTCTACTTAAATAGAAGCGGCACCTGGCCAACCTCAGTAAGTATTATATTTTTTTAATGGACATTACCAATCCCAAAAAGAAAAAAGGAAAAAAAAATCCCATTAGCCATGGTTGAGGCCTTTTTGCTGTTGGCATGGGTTCTTTTGTTTCTGATTACTCCTGTTGGTGTTTTTAGCATTCTTTACCACCGCACCCGCCTTGGACACTTTGGTCCACCACTGTGGATGATAATATTTGTTTATTTGATAATGTTTTGTCAAGTGGATATTTGAATACTTCATTAATAAAGAAAAGGGAAATACATCAAAAGAGTGAAAAGAATCAGATAATGCAAAGGATTATTAATCCTTGAAACAAAGTCTTCGGTATGCAAATCTGCTATAATTTATTGCTATTTAATTAACAAATCACATGATTCTTCCTTGTGTGCATTTTGCAGGCCTTGCTCCATTTTATATACTGGGATGTCCTACCAGACATGGAAGAACTTACAGGTTTGAACATGAAATGGGCTTCCACATTGATGGCGCAGCATTTGCTTGCAGCAGCAGATCGATATGGATTGGAGAGGCTTAGGTTGCTCTGTGAAGCCATGCTGTGCGAATACGTTGCAATTAACACAGTGGCCACCACCTTAGCTTTGGCAGAACAGCACCACTGTTTCCAGTTGAAAGCTGTGTGTCTCAAATTCGTGGCTTTGCCCGAAAACCTGAGAGGTAATTTATTTGTTTGCTTCTAGTTAAGGATAAAAATTGAAGTATTAACTGCATCTAGGACCTTTTCAGCTGCCAAACTTTGTATTTGTATTATGTGGTTTGTTTCCAAGTCACATTTGACAAGCGACATGCTTGATTTGGCACCATAATCAACTTGGGGTTCATGCTTGGCCTGTATGACCAAGGGATTTTATGATGTGGAACTTGGAAGTCTGTATATTTTGGTGTATGGGTAGTGTGCGTGGGTGGCAGGGGGGGTTTGAGGTGTGGCACTGATTTATGCAAATTGTTTTTGGGCTCCTCATATTTGCATTGTAATTCCATAGCTTCCGACTACTTGTACTGACTAAAAGTCCCATGCATCCCATATGCTTGGTATATCAAGATTCATGATCATCCTAATTTCCATATGAATTGCAATCTTCCATTCAAAATGTGTGTTTATGATAAAACCATCATATGTTGTTGCAGCGGTGATGCAAACTGACGGCTTTGAGTATTTGAAGGTGAGTTGCCCCTCTCTCTTGACAGAGCTCCTTGCGTATGTGGCTAAACTTGGAGAGCATTCTCTCCTCACCAAGCGAAACATGAATGAAGCGCTTGATGGTAGCGATGCCAATGGAAGACGCGTTAAGCAACGAATATGACCACCAAAGCAATGTGTCCTGTCCAGATAGATGGCTAGATGCATTTAGAATTGCTCTGCCATTCCTTCTTTATTCTCAGATGTAAAATTAGTTTGCAATGGATTTTTGTCTATTATGAATTCTTTTTAGGTTGGGGGGGAATGGGTTTGAATAGTGTTGTAAGTGTTGTCATGATAAGACCGCCTGTCATCTCTGATTTGGGCCTTTTCCCTCGGCAATGCTCATGTATGTGATGGATTATGGGGCCTTCGGTGTTTGTATAAGAATTATGGTTCATGGCGAGTATACACTTGAAACTGGGAATGGTTTCTTATGCCCATTGTTTCAGGCCGTTTATCAGACTAGATATTTCAATGTGAGGCTATCCATTCTATTTCTGTTATTATAATTAGGGAAAATAGGAAATTGCAAATAGTAAACACTGTTGTGTGTTGAGTAGTGTTTTGTAATGATTGGACTGCATGTCATCTCCAATTCTACTTCCCTTTTTTTTACGCTGAAAATTAAGATGCAAACCAAGCTGTAGACCTGGTTGTGGTTCCTACATGATCTATGTTGATTGCTAAAACCGTATTGACTTATTGGGCCCTTAAAACAGATGGTTCGTTGATTGCGAAAACCGTTTTGACTTATTGGGCCGCCCTTAAAACAGATGGTTCCAGTCAGCAGAGAAGCCCAATGAGTTGACCAGAGGCAGAATAACCTGATGCAACATGCGAACTTGATTCACATCCGACAATGTAAACCAGCCTGCTATGGTTTGGATGCAGATTATTGTTTTTGCGAATCATAAAACCAGTACCCAATAGAGTAAACCAAACAATGGTTAAACAGCGAATCAAAGAGATTGGGTTGGGTGGGTGGGGTTAGATCCCTCTGATTAATTGGTCCATTGTGGCCTTTTAAACCTGACCCATTTGCTACCAGAAGTGGTTAAACCTTAATTTACCCCTCAACCTGACCTGCAGGCTGCAACTTATAGGAGGTAGGCTGGAGCATCTTATCTATCTTGTTTGTGTAGGGATCACGCCATTTCTTCCATTCAGCAAGCATTGTGCTCTTTTTTTCTTTTTTCTTTTTCTGTTACTTAATGATCTCCTCCAAGCTTCCACCAGTCAAAATATGGATTAGGGTTCCACTTTTTTATTAGGTTTTCCTCTATCACGAAGAAGAAATGGGCTTGGAGAAAGTGTTTTTTCTATTCACTTTCCTTATGGGTTTTTTTTTTTTTTTTTTCCTTTTTTAATGTATCCTCTATTTGCAGAAATGCTAGGAGTGTTCTGCTATTGGTCCCATCTTCCTCTCTGTTATTGACATCATCTTGGAGTTGAGAAACAACTTGGTATAAAGAGTAAATGAGAAATCCCCTCGAGGACTAGCTCAGATGCATTTCTATGTCAATCCCTCGGAGGAATCTGAAGAGGGCTCCAATCATGTTCTTCTAAAAACGTATTCAGTACCTAACACGAAAGTCTCTAGTATTCTATGGCTTTTCTTTCTTGCAATTAGTGGGGTATTGATGTCCCAACTACTCTTCAATATTTATCTTCCATCACCCAGTAAGTTCTGTAATGCCCATATCCAAAGTATTAGCCATAGATCGTATTTATTCATCAGCTTTTAAATACCCTAGACACCGATCGAGAAATATAAAAGAAGGCAATGAATACATACAATAGCATTAGATTGACATACCAGCTCAAACCCACGTCAAGGGGATCATCCACAAACTAGCAACATTCAAAGAAATGCTAGTAAATTATGTAGCTGAAGCGAGGAGAAGACGAAGGTAAAGGTTTGCAAAACCCAGAGCTTCTGATAATGGAAACTCTTTAGGAATGCCTTCTCTAAAATTCACAAACCACTGCTTGACTTTAAGCCTTAAACAAATTACTTCTAATGTGCCACAGTATTGGTCGACATTGACCGAGGGTGAGAATTACTTTCCATCTTGCTGACTCACCCAGTAAATATTTTTCAGAAAGGGAAAACAACCATCATCCTTGGTATCAACGGCGGATCCAAGATTTTCATTTGGGTGGTGCAGTCAATGGTCAAGTTAAGAAGTTAAATAAGCAAAAAAAAAAGTTAAGGTATTATCCAAGGATATTTCCAAATCTCGCGGGTGCAACATTTCATTCCTGTTGAATTTCTAATTTCTAATTTCTAAACAGCTAGAAATTGCTATCCGATCTTATCTATTAGCAACATTTCATTCCTGTTGAATTTGTGTCCTCCATTAGATGGTCAAATTTAAAACACATTATTTAAATTAAATACACACACACATAAATAGGGAAAGACTCTCATAGAAACATTTTACATAATCCACTTATTTATGTATATATAAATTGCTAATAAAGCGCCTTATTTAAATTAAATGCACACGCCAGCACACACATTTATAGAGAAAGGCTCCCGTGAGGATGTATCTCATACAAACATTTTATCTAATCCCCTACTTTCTAGTTTTTATACGCTCCTATGGGCTCCAACTAAATGATTTAAACTGTTTAGCATGGATGGAATTCATTATTCCCTACTAGAAAAGTCCTGGATTCTTGGATTCTAATCAAACGATTTGATTGACTATTTGAATAGTGGCATTAAAGTATTGTTTAATAAGGCTAAAAAAGTCTATTTGACTTAAAACTGATTGAAATTTACTTTGAAACATTTTACACTCATTATATGAATCTTGAATAAGCACTATCTTATCCAAATAAATAAATTAAAAAAAAAGTTGTGAGACCTTCTACTGCTTTTTTTTTTATAAGGCAAGGAATATGACTTTTTAATCAGCCATCAATGTGTAAAATAATCACACAACAACTAGGTTTTATTTTTATGAGTCGCGCCACATAAATTTCATCGTATTACAAGTTTTTCTGCATTACTTCTATTATATGACAAGTGCAGATCGGTTATAAGCCCAATAATATTAGAATTGATTTCAATATAATAAAATTAGATATACTTTGATGTCTACCAGTAAAAACATGCTTAGAAGATAAAGAAAAACTCAAAACTTGACAACTATCAATGACAAGATGTCTCAAGGATATGAAATCTTCATAAATTAAAAAAGAGGATTTTACCAAAAAAATCACTCAGATGCGTAGCTTAACAAAAATGCCAATTTAGTTTCCCTCCAACCTAAGTGGTCTTCCCGCCAAAAAATCTAATTTTTTTTACCAACCTTTTTGATGGTCGGTATCGACCCTGGTATTGTATAGTAAGAGTCAATATCAACCCTCCTTTTTCTCTTATATACTCAACTCTGCTTTCTTCCCCATCGTAGTTCTCCATCACAGTTGTCTACCATTCACATTCCTACATACGAAAAAGCATCCGGAAGCCAACTTTTGCCATTCCATTCCACCATTTGGTATTTAGACATAGACCTTTAAGGCTATATTCTATTTAGTGGACTCCATTAAAGAGGTTTAGAATTTTATTCTCTTTACCCTACAACATGAGTTCCCACTTTTTATCGATAGAAGCGCAACCGAAGAAGTTAGCATTCTAAATTTCAACCAAGTAATACATAATTTGATCAAAATATAGAGCTAATGTACTCACCGAGACCATTCTTCTACTACAATTTTAGTTTGATCGCATATTATATGCTTTCGAGTCTTGATGTCGCAAGAAGAGGGGTCTACAAATTGTATAAGAGAATGCTCACGGTGACTACATTCATCATTGAAGAAACTCATACTAGAATGGTTGAACTCTTAAATCTACATAAATCATTTCTTCATATTCAGAATTGCTAGTCAATCTAAATACATCTCCATATATCATATTTTTGTTAACTTTAATTATTGAATTGTCGAGTCTTTTCTCGACATCGCGACTTAATTATGTTAATGTTCAATTCATATCCGAGCTCACGAATGATGTCAGACACATGTATAGTCACAAAATCCTAAGCTTACGAGTGTTATGTCTTGAATTCGCGAGTAATATCTGGAACTCGCGAGTGTCATGTCTCGAACTCGCAAGAGATAAAGTAAAGGACAATTTGGTTTAGAAAAAAAACGGAACCTACTGTCTAAGATGCTTTTGGGCATTATACATATTTGAAGATGCTTTTGGAGGTATAGGGATATTTGAGGATACTTTTGGTAAAAAGAAGAATTGGTATATGCATGGTATTTTATTGCATATGGAAAATCCAAATTAGAAGTTAAATAATACTAATATATAAGATGTAAGACCTTTGTCGATTTAAGGGATAAAATGAGAAGTGGGTACAGATTTTATGCATGTGGGCTTAATACAACATTGGTTGATAGATAGGGATTGGTGGGTTGTATTGATCTTTCATACAGTGGGTGGTGAGTAGTGCCTCATAGATAGGCGTATGTAGACGGACATGATAGCGTGGATGGGTAAATGGTTTGGACAAAGATGGGCAGATGTACCAGATGTGCTAGATGAATCCTACATCAAGTGGGTCCAATATATATGAGTTGGTGGACAATAGAGGATGAGTTGTATCTAATGGATCTCTTGGTCCGTGAATCCAAAACTACTGCATGAATTGACTCATTCAACTGTATCTCTTCAAGGCAAATTAAGAGAGTCAATAAGAGCTGGGTTTTTTTTGTAATTTACAAGCGTACTTTCTGCAATGTAAACCGAGTCTGATCCCTGTTTCGTAGAAATAGTGAGATATTATTTCATCCAATCCACATTCGTCGATTGTGTAAAATCTTATGTCATCTATTGCACCCTCTCAAGAATGAAAAATGCAAAAAAAATATTTTACACAATTGGCGAATGTGGGATTGGATGACGACGTATCTCCCTATTTCTAAGAAACAACTTTATAAGCTCATCTCATAATATAAATATATATATATATATATGTGGGACATTCATGTGCATCAATCTCTCACCATAGGATGAAGGAACTTTTCCTTTTTGCACATGAATTATGAAAGTGTCCATCACCCTATGTACTTAAAAATTCTACTATATATACTTGGAAATTCCCAATTATGGAAGTGTCTCTCACCCTATGGTGAGGGATGGATGCACACAAATATTCTCCTATAAATAAATACATATATATATAAATATATATATAAATATATATATATATATAAACAGAGCAGAGTATCAAGGCATCACTGTACTAAAAAAGCGAAAGTGATTGCTTGTTCTCCTCCAACTCTCAAAACTTTAGAATTTTTTCAAGCAGGCAGAAAACCATCAGTCACTAAAAAATTATGCCTTCTCTTAAAGCATATCCAACGATTGTTGTATTCTTTTAGGAACAGATTTGTTTATTCATGCCACAACTTTTTATTGGGTGTTACTACAGAGAAAGAAAGAAAAAAAAAAAAAAAAAATTCTCGGGTTTCATTAGTTCTTTCATCGCTGATCATTCTTTATATGATTAGTTCTTGTGTAGGAGCAGATGATCCCACATGCACTTTGAAAATCCTGACATGGAGAACAGAACTTCTCTAAAAAAGATAATTTTCTTGCAGAATTCTGATTATAATCTCACTGCAGGCCTGCTGTGACTCACACCATGTAGTGGTGACTTGTGAAAATGCCCACCTGTGGTGCACATTAAAATGACAGTTGGTACTGGACTTTGTAGTTCAGACCTAGAAATATTGGATCTGGCTCAGAGTTTAAACCTCATGTTTCAGTCTGGGATCAGGAACCAGGGCTGAAAACCCAATGGACAAAAAGATGATGGATCCGGAAACAAAAAGAGAGATGAAAAGAGGGAAATAAAATTTTATAATAATTAATAAGACCTATATTTTTTCATGGCCCAAGTACATACATTCAGCTTGTGCGGAAGCTCTTCTAAATAGGAACAACTCCGCCAGAATCCTTGAAATTTCTTCAATTTCAACGCGTCTATTAGTATAAATTTTCATTGTCTCAAGCACAGGGGCATTGGAGAGTATATATCTTATGAATTCCAAATTGAACGATGCGGTGAGGCCAGTGATCTCCACAGTCTGGAGGTGACTTAACGAAAAATCAAACGGTGTTTCTTCACCCCAGAACTCAGCCTCTTTCCCAGATAGATCATCATCCGCTCCTCCATATGACCAATACTAGATTAAATAACAAATTCAGAACCAACAAATCATCAGTATTGAACATTTTTAGACGATGACAAGATCAAAATCTGTCATAACCATGAATGAAATGCAACTCACCTCGACTTCAAGTTTTTTCAAGTTTGGCGAGCTTCTCAATAAGCATAGGGTGGCCAAAAGCTCCTTTGGATTCAAGGTTATGTCGATGTGAAGATACATCAGGTGCTCATATGGAGCAGAAAGCTTCTCTGGTACATTGCCAAGACATAAAAACTTGCAAAAAAGAGAACAGAATGAAATGATTATATGAGGGGTAATGAACTATAAAACCTTGTTTCAAACCTTGCCAGTGTCTAATGCATTCTAGATTATCAATGTGTTTATAAGTTATATATCAAAAGTAAATGCATCCGTTTTACCTATAGGTCTTTAAGTCAAGCCAACTCCTTTAAGAATGGAATCCAAATTTCAAGCCCTGCACAGGCCACCAAGGGCCACCTGGCCCATCGGTGTTTTGGATTTTCCTTGATGGTAATGGTACACCTTGGGTCCCTAGATCGCCCCTACTTCATCAACTTTATGTGATAATTATTGCCTACCACCATGAGGTTGCAAAATGGACAATTCAACCAAAACTAGTGCAAACGTTAGGTTTTCACGCTCTTGATGGTTTATTAGGAGTAAGAACCATCTCAATAAATTGAGAGTGTGGAAGCCTAGAGATCCATATGGGACATTAAATGCTGCAAAGGGACATGTAAAATTTATGCACACTGGACAATATAGGAGCTTTTATACTATAAAAGTTATTACTAGATCATTTAAAAAAATATTATATATTGAAACTTTCTATTGATAACTGAAAATAGACAAAATGCATAATCATTACCTGTAGAAAACGACCCTTCAATGCAAGTCTTTCAATCCCATGCAACCACCCAATAAACCGAATGAAATTGTTACTGTTAGGTGGCTTAATATAGCTCCCATATTTGGAGGGTAGATAGGAGGGGCGGAAATACTTTTTAATAGACACATCGGTCAGAAGAGGACTACTTCCAAGTGAAAGATTTCGAAATATTCCTTCGACTTCCAAGTAACGGAGATTTGGAGCATGGATGTTGAGAAGCCAAATATAACGACAAGTTTTCAATTTCAGCCTCTCTAGAAGAGGACTTTTCGAAATCAAACATTCAATAGCAGGTCCTGAAATAGACACATTAAGATTCAGGACCTTGAGATTGTGGAAACCTTTGAATGTTGGAGGTACTTTCAATATGCAATTGAACAACTCCAAATGACACAGCTTTTGGCAGTCGAAGATACTAGAAGGCACATCATAGCGATCTTCTCCATCTCCTATCAGGAGGATTATTTTTTTAATCTCATTCCTCGATAGGTGCATAATCCAACGATCAATGTGACTACAACTTGGGACAAAATACATGCATGAAAACTTGAGAATTGGGCCAACGTGAAGGGAGAGAACTTGATCCACAGCATGAGCATGCTCCATATCTGATGCACTTTCCTTCAAGCTATCCTTATCAAATACTACATCAGGGATGCGAACCCACTTGTACCTCCAATTTTTTGACAATATGCTGGTCCTAACTGCATCTCTTATTGGCAGACGCACAAAGATCAAATTCATAACATCCTCAGGTAGATTGCTGATCATATCTCCACTTCCATGCAAGGTAAGACCTGTTCGAATCCTCTACAAAAAAAAAAAAAAAAGTTTCAAAAAGAATAAAATTGGAAAATAACATCGTCATGTGCAGACAGATATAAAACAGTTTGGAGATCTGAGCCTTTCATCATTGCTCTAACATCATGACCCAAAAATCAAGATTTGTTAACCAGGTGCATCGGTTATGTAAATTGAACACCAACCAATTGGTCATTTCTTTTCGTTTCAAATCACTCATTTTCAAACACAAGGACACACACAAGCAACTAGAGGAGTTGGACCGGCCTGATTTTCATTCATGTCATGCTGACATTAGGCAGGCCTACATGATGAATGGCTCAGATGTTTCACCTATGTTCTGAAACAACTAGAATTGTATAGATATACCTTCATCGTGTACAAGACAGCCTCCACAGAGATTAGTAGCAGCAGTAGAGATCGATAGAGAAACCCACCCACAAAGCTTGGAACCTTTTATCTAATAATTGGGTTACCGCTATTAAGAAATTCTAGTAATCAGATGATCTTGAATATTCAGTTTCCAAGAATCAAATGCTTGCCCGATGCCTTTATCAGTTTTCTCTGTCCACCTGTATGTCAAATTGGGGACTATGAAGTGAAAATGTTAGAATTATAATAATGGTTCAAAATCGCAATCATGGCCACCATAACAGTCAACCCAGAATATTGAAAAAGGTTAACATCATATATCGTTGTACAACCATTAACAGTTAAAAAGCCAAGTGTTTCATCCCTAGGGTCCATCCTTCTAATTTATAAATTAATCAATGAAGCTTATATATATATATATATATATATAAAATCCAAGCCACTCAATATAACTAACACCCTTTGTGTTAGCTTTGTGAAAATTTTCTTCAACCAAGAGTTGGGCACCGTTATATAAACCATGCCACATGATTAGAATCATTAACCTATCAAATACTGGAAGTCAAGATTCTAGCCATCTAGAGGAATCAGAATCATCAAAGATCATTATATTTGGACGGTATGCCATTTAATGCAAGGTTGGAAAACTCCCCGAGTTGAGTCTTGACTCTCCCGAGTCATCTCGCTTTGACAAAGGACTAAGTCAAATCCAAGAGAGACTTGGTCGAGTCACCTAATTTTAATATGTTGTTTGCATTTTGAACCATTTGATGGTAGATCCAATTTTAAACGAGTAATTTTTATTTTCAAGTAATCATACACAAGGTTTGAAGTCATCAAGCTAAAATGATGACTGGAATGTAATTTGGAACTTAGGGCGTGTGTGGATGCACAAAAAAACATAATAATAAAATATTTTAGAGAATATAATCTTTCATTTTCTAAATAAAAAACCTTGTATGTTTGGCAACCCAAGAAAAATAACGAGAAAAGATCATTTTCTGTCAGGAAGTTGAATATTTTTTTTCTACTGCTCCCCCCCCTATAGAAAATTTTCTATAATATAAAAATCTTTCAAAATGTAGTATACAAAATCGTAAAATCTTCACTTCAACAAATCTACCATGATGTATTTGTTTACATGCGTGGTAAGGTAAAGGTACAGGGCACACATCACAGTAAAGGTGAGGTAGAGTGAGATAAAGTATGTGGTGAAGTAAAGTGTGACTGTAAATTTTTGCATTCTATTTTGACTTTACTTTATCAAATTTTACCTTAGTTGTCAGTGGAAATGAAAAGGTGACTTGTGGTAAAGTTTATTGTAAAAAAGTGGCACCAGAATTTACCTCACTACTTTTTCATATAAACTTGGTAAATATCAAAGTTATTGTAAAAGGTGAGGTAACGTAAAGGGAGATAATGTATCTGGTGAAGTAAAGTAGGGTGAGAGAGAGTGGTAAAGTATTTTTTTTTTATTGACTTTACTTTACCACACTTTACCAAAACAAATCACATCTAATCTAATGGTGACAGTACAGGAAAAAAAAGAAAAAAAAAAAAAAAAAAAAACACCTCATCTTTGTTACTACCGTAGAGAGTTTTGGGCTCTTCACTGTGGTGATGATTGTTGTGGGTTGTATCAAAGCAAGCTACCCTCTTTGGACTCCGATTGGGTTATTCAGGTAATTTGTTAGCTTTCCCTCAATCCCCCAAATCCAATAGCCAAAACCCTAATCGACACTCAAACCATCTGTGGAACCCAACCCCTCAAGTAACTGAACTAAACCTAATCAATCAATCAAAACCCTAAACCCATCTTCGAATTCAAACTTCACCCCAACTACAGACAGACCCCTGTTATGTTAACTGAAACCCTAACTATGCACTGCGTTAAACCCCAAGATCCCAAATTCGAGAAGAAAAGAGAGAACAGCGTACGTACCTGATCTGTCAACGAGAGAGAGAGAGAAGATATAAATAAGAGGTTGTTATTCTCATGTCGCAACTCGTAAAAGGAGTAGAAGAAGTGAAATAGAGGGGGTTGTTGATTCCTTTTTCTATTTGGATGGAGTCTTTCTGTTGTAAACAACATAGAAAGAGTGGAGTGCTTTGGAGAAGAAAGGTGTTGCGAATTTTGAAACGAAGCAATGTTCTTAGCTTTCCCAAGTTACTTACCAAAAATTAGGACGAAAGATCGAGTCAAAATTAGGGGGACTGGGGCAGAATTAGCTAATTTTAATAAGTTATTTACAGTTCAAACTATTTAATAGGTAAATCTGATTTGAAAAATATTAAAATTTATTTATAACTAATTAAATATGTAGTTGAAAGCCGGTAATTTAAAAATGATGATCGAAATATAATTTGAAACTTATATTTAATATTTAGACTATTTTTCTTTTCTTTTATTGTAATACTTTTCTTGGATCTTATTTATGATAGTTTTTGCACGGATGGTATGACACAATTTATACACTACAAGCCCACGCAGAAGAATCATGCATAACTGGCGTGTTCTGATATATGGTAAATTGAAGTAACGTGAGGTGAAGGATAAAATAAAGAGAGAATAAAATATATAGGGTTATGGTGGTATTTTATTTTTAGTTTTTTTTTTTTTTTTTTACTTTTGCTACGGGAGAGTGGAGCTTTTCTATCTTTTTGTAGAGAAAGTAAGTGCTTTTTTTATTTTTTATTTTTTTAAAGATAGAGGAAATTTTAAAATTATGTACTTTTGATATAACCCTTATCTTTTTTTATCTGGATAACGGAGGCTTTATATCACCTCACTTCACTTCACCACACATCCAAACATGCCTAAACTCTCTTTTTGTCTTCTTTCGTGGATTTATCATGCACCAATGGAATATGATTATCCAATAGAAAGAACGGTGTTTTTATAAATCTAACATGCAGTAATAAGGTTTTAATTGAGGTTAACCATTCAAACATGTTTAATCAAAGGAGATTAGTCAATAAGGAAGGAAGGAGCAGGAAGATGAATAACCACGTACTTGGATATAAAGAATTGACAATGAAGATGCTAAATCCCTGATCACGTTGTTAGAGTGCTATGGTTCCAGCCTTTTAAATAACGCATACGAGGGCTGTTTCCTTTTAAGTTTGGGACTCCTTGTCCCTCTAAATCTCCACTTACTGGTTTAGTTTTTATTATAACTAAACCCACTTTCTAAATCTTTTAGCATTCTCTACAAATATTAGAAGGTTTATGGAATTATGGTTTCACCTCAACAAACCCATGAGTTATTTAATTAGGAAATCTAGTGTTATGAGAAACTACTTTCTAATTATGTATTAGATTAAAGAGGAATTTATAGGAAAAGTTCCCGTAGGACCCCCCCATACATTTTACCAAGTCCCTGTATTATGTTGGACATGGGAGGGGTCCTCATGTGCCCCTTTTAATTTTATTTTATTTTTTGTTATTTAGCGATGTGGTCAATATCGACCATTCTTATGGTCTATATCAACTATTCTGTTAGTTAGATATTCTTCAACTTGTAACTGTCTTATTTGCTGAATACAACGAAATGATTATTATCGATAATATCGCGAAATAACAAGAAAAAAGATGAATCTGCATATCCGCTTGCAAATCCTCCGCCCTTGCCCCCTCACTCCCCTTGAGTCTATAGGTCCTTGGCCCCCATCTCCTCCCTCCTCCACTACCTACAAGCCCAGCCCTTTTCCTCATCTCCGCCTACAACCTCGCCTCCACCTCCCCTCCCCTCTTCTCCCTCCTCCGTTCCCTCCATGGCGATCCTCCCTCCTCTTCCGACGAAGATGACCCCATGCTCACCGGCCTCCATTCCTTCTTATCCTCCCTCTTCCTGCCTCTCCTGGCCCCATCTACCACTCTGGAACACCACCGACAACCAGGAGAGAAAAAACCAATTTCTATTTAAATTCTGCAAATCGAGAGCAACCATCGTAGAATGGTCGATATCGACCATATCTCTAAATGACAAAAAAAAATTTAAAAGCTCCACATGAGGACCTCTCCCATGTCCAACATGATACGGGGACCTCGTAAGACATATGGGGTCCTACGAGGGCTTTTCTCTTAAATTCCTCTAGATTAAATTAACACTTTCTTATTTTTGTTTTTTCACTATAAATCATTATTAATTAATTTAGTTGTCTTATAAGGCTTGTGATTAAAGTAACTGAGCCCCAAGATGGGCGTGCAACACAATCGTGTCGTGCCTTGCCGGCACGGCTAGCTGGAATGCTCGGCCAGTACAACCCACGCGGCACGAATCGCCATTCGGGATGTGCCAGTTAGGGCCGTGGGTTTTCGTGATTTCCTAAGGTTCATGGCCATTTAGGCTAAAAAAATTAAGAGATCGTACACTAAAAAAGATTAAAAGATATATACAAAGAAGAGAATAACACAAAAATTTAAGTAGTTGGGTCAAATTCGACCTACTCTAGTGATAAAAGAACCATTTGAATTTTTTCTATTTGAAAGTTTCTCAATATGATTACCTTTAAAACCTTTGCAATTTTTTTGAATAATAAAAAAAAAACTATATTTTTTTGTATTTACACAAAGAAAATATCAAATATTACGTGTTGTGCCACCTGGCGAGCCATGTCATGCCTCTAGCGGGCCATGCCTCAATCATACCAATAGGCCTCGGACCTCAGCCCAACACGGCCTGTGCCAAGCAGGTCGTGCCACGGGCAGTTAACTGTCATGCGGCACGGCCCATTTAACATCCCATTTCAATACATATACATACTAGGATTGGCCGACCTACATCACTCAGTGTCGTGCCACATGTATGTACATTCTATTTAATTGATGGGACTTATTCTCATTATGCAATTACACTACACTAATCATGTTAGGAGACACAAGTGGGTCCTACATGTTGACATATATTTTATTTATTCTACCAACTAGCTCTCCATGTGTTCATAATTATCACTAAACTATATAATGCATGGATATGAGATGCGTAGCACAATACGATGCATGAAACACATTTAATTGCCCCAATTAAAATACTAGCAAAATACACCCATGCTTAGCATGGACAATATAATTTATTAAATAATTATAAAACAATATTAAGAATTTCTAAAAGTTAAGATAATGATTTCAATTTTATGAATAGTATATGATATTTAATTTGTAGTAAATTTTGAACCAATGTCCATATTTAGGGATTCCTGTTAAGTTCTAGTCTAGCTTAGAAAAACACATAAATTGATGAAATCATTTAAATAGTCCATGGCTCCATGCAAACAATTTTCAATATGCTATTATTATCCACTACTTTATCAATTATTAAGGTGTTCATAAAGAATATAAAAAAAATCCTTTCTCTTCTTATTTTTCACTAACTTCATTTTCTACTAATATATTATATTAAAGTACGGAGAAAGATTAGGACCCTAGAAATATTTGTGGGACTCAATAAATTTGCTAGGGACATTTGTATAGGATGATGTATAGTTGGAGAAGTAAGGAGATAGATTAGCAACTTAAAAATATTTGTGCGACCCAATAATTTTTCTAGAATGTGGAAGGAATTGGTGTTTTTCTTGACTGAAATCTAATTTTAATTTCTTTCCACACCATTCAAGAGATATTATAGGAGTGAAAAAGAGTTTTTAGGAATAGGAGATCTTAAAATTTTAAAGATTCTTGATTGTTGGAGACTCTAATTTGATTTTGAATAGGGTCAATTAGTTAGGTATCCTCCAACAGGCAGTAGCAACAAAGCGTCCCCAAAGTACAACAGAAACAAAATAAAAAATAGTTATAAATCTATAGATTTTCCAATAAGAAGATGTGACTTTGATACATACAATTTTGCGAATCTGTTGCCCAAATAAAGGCAAGTTCGAATGGGGGCAGATCGAAATTTATCACACTATGTATGTGTTTGGGCCATTGGTGTGCCACAAAAATTGAAGAGTGCATTAATTGTAACGCTGCTGTCTATCATTTTCACCTTCAATTTGTTATTGCTGGTGATCGCCCCCACTACTGATTTGGGAGAAGGCGATGAAGGGTGCATTCAGATATTGGTAACATGAGTTTCTTTTTATACCCATAGCAGGGTGAAGGTGTATATGTTTTAGGCTCTAATGAAAATTATTGGGTTTTTTTTTTTTATCGGTAACATCAAAAAGGCAAAGGGGATGCAAGAAGAAGCAACTGAAAATATAAAATGTACAAGAGAAATGTACCATCAACCACGCAACCATTACATTACATTGCCCTCCCAATAAAACGACCTATCAACCCCCTGTTTGGCCAAAGCATCTGTGAAAGAGTTGGCCGATCTAAATTCATGGTAGAACACAACGTCAAAGCTAGAAGATGAATTTCATTAAAGAGAAATTGGAATTTCCATGCGTTTACCTCCCGATTAATGAAATTGGAATTCTCATTAATGAAAATTATTGGTTGGTGTATTTATCATGTATTTTGGTATATTGCTCTTTAACAAAATATAGTCTGAAGAAACTTTCTAAGGGTAACCGACAGACAGGTGAAATTTCAAAATTTATTGCAGAATAGTCGAGTTTAAAGACACAAAGTTACTCAGGTGCAATCGACAACCAATGTCACTGCAAAATATTTCACATATCCATGGTGTACATTGTATGGGTTATGTATGATAATTTGATAGTATTAGAAGAACACGTCAAAATCAATGGAGTTTGAGTTTGAAAATGAAAATGAAAAAAAAAATAAAATAGCTAATAAGGTTGAGATAATAGAAAAATGAGAGTAAGATCACTTCCAATAGAAATGGCACAGTAGCATTCGTCAAGGACCTGCAACTGAATCAGTAGCATCAAGCAAAATGTGACTCAAGGACTTCATCGATATTAAATGTATGTATAGAGATAAAGATGGAAAAAAATAAATAGAATTTAACTCAACCAAATACATGATACTGGAAATTCATGCACCAGTGTCAGCTTCTGAAACCATAATAAAAGAAATCTCTGTTAGAATGCTAAACCTAAAGAGAACTACTAATCAATATCAAAGTATGTATCTGTATTAATATCTGAAACAAAATAATAGAGTCTAACCGAGCAAACCCATGATGCTTTAATCATGCATCAATTATTTTCAAACAAGGTATGTATGGATAGAACCAATAAAACAACAATGTGCTTTTCTTTTCTTTTCTTTTTTTGCAAAAGGGTAAATTTGTATTAATGAGAAAAAAGAAACATGGGCAAAGCCCCCGAAAGGCCAAATAGACTAATGTCCATAGAAACACAAAAAAAACTTGAGATACTAAACAAGATAGAGCACTGTAAATGTACAAGTATGATCTTATAAAAATCAGGGAGTGGTTGCTCCC
Organism: Persea americana; assembly: GCA_029852735.1. NCBI lineage: Eukaryota > Viridiplantae > Streptophyta > Magnoliopsida > Laurales > Lauraceae > Persea > Persea americana. The sequence continues at coordinate 34,602,728 of CM056818.1, forward strand.
AGAGTTATCAAAACAGGATGGAATGGCTAACTCTCAATGCGTTCACATAGAGTTCTAAAAACTTCAGCTTGACGCTCCACCAGAAGACACTTTGCTTGATTAAGAGATGGCCTCTTGTTGTTAAAAACTGAAGCATTCCTTAAGTACCATATCATCGTGAAAAAATATTTCTGCTGCATTTTTTGTTCCAATGTCATCTTTGCCAATGGAAAGAACTTTCCAAATTTCACCAACTAAACTCAACAAAGTAATTCAGTTATTCTTTCCAACCCTCATACATATTTTTTGTGTTGCACTTAATCTTATTAGAACTTTTTATTTTCACTCAATTATTTTTCAGTTCCAGTACTAAGGATATAGTTATATATATTCTAGGTACTGACCATTTTCAGAATTCACTGTATCAGAGATGTATTAGCTGCACACGTAAAATCTTTATGTAGTCAATTTTCGATTTCATCATACTTGTTTGAGCTTCTGTTTACTTTTTCTTCTACTTGTAAGAATTTTATGATTTCAAATGTTGATTGTAATAGTAATGACAGCAATATTGTTGTCTATTTATTGTTAAGTTGCTTTAATCACTTGTATGTCTACAGTGAGAGTGGTATTTATTAATTGGTGTTCTTTCAAGGAAAAGTAAATAATATGACGTGTCTTTGTGAAGTAGTGAAGTCCTACCTATATACTTCTTTGAAAACAGTACAGATTCAGAAAATTTGTTGACGTGATTGTTTGTGTTGCTGGACTCACTGAGGTTGTATTTTTAGATGTTTGAGTTGTCTTTCTAGATTTTATTAGATAGATTTAATGGTAAGGAAAAGAGAAGGAAAAAGATAAATAGAAGAAGGAAAAAGAGAGAAAGAAGAGGTACTCTCGTTGTAGTTAGGGCTTGACGACAGTGCATCCCATTTATTTTATAAAGACTTTTGGGTAGTTACACATGAGACCCTGCTCATATCTGGAACTTCAAATCAGTCCTACAAACATAAACTTATTTTCCTACACTCCCCCTCAAGCTGGTGAGTAGATATCTACGATCCCAAGCTTGGAAAAAACGCTTGTCAGCTGTTTCTTTGTGACTGATTTTGTAAGAAAATCTGCCAATTGATCGGCAGTGTCTGTGCGCATCAATACTACTTCTTGTCTTGTCACTTTCTCTCGAATAAAATGACAATCAACCTCGATATGCTTTGTCCTCTCATGATAGATAGGATTTGTAGCAATATGGCAAGCAGAATTATTGTCACAATGAAGAAGCATTGGCTTCTTGCATACGAATCCCAACTCTTGCATCAGTGTTTTAAGCCATAAGAGTTCACATGTTCCACGAGCCATAGCACGATATTCCGCTTCAGAACTTGATAAAGCCACAACACTCTGTTTTTTACTCTTCCAGGAGACTAAGTTTCCACCAACTAATGCACAATACCCAGTTGTGGATCTTCTATTTGTCAAAGAGCCTACCCAATCAGCATCAGTGAAGACCTCAATAATTTCAATATCAACATTTCCATGCTTCGAATGCATTATACCTTGGCCAGGAGCCTTTTCAGATACTTCAATATTCGATAGATTGCTTTTAGAGGCTCTGTGCGAGGTGCATGCATGAATTGGCTCACAACACTGACAGCAAACCCAATATCAGGTCGGGTAATTGTTAGATATATCAATCTCCCCACTAATCGTTGATACCTGGATCATCCAGAAGTTCTCCACTATCCGAACATAACCTGTGGTTTTGCTCCATCGGCGTGTCACTTGGCTTAACACCCATCATCCCAGTTTCATCTAGTAGATCCAAAGTGTATTTTCTTTGACTTACGAAAATACCTTTCTTGGACCTTGCAACTTCTATGCCAAGAAACTATTTTAATTCTCCGAGGTCTTTAATTTCAAATGCTAGGCTCAAATGCTCCTTAAGGACCTGTATTTCTTTTTCATTGTTACCTGTCAGCACAATATCATCTACATAGACAATAAGAATAGTAACACTTTCACCACTCCTTGATAAATAAAGTATAATCTGACTGGCATCTTTTGTATCCAATTCTCATCATAACTTGGCTAAATCTGTCAAACCAAGCCCTTGGAGATTGCTTTTGACCATAAAGTGCTTTTTTTAAATGACACACCTTATTTGTTTGACCATCAGGAACAAATCCAGGAGGTAATTTCATGTACACCTCTTCTTGTAAATCACCATGCAAAAAGACATTTTTGACATCTAATTGATATAGTGGCCACTGGAAATTTGCTGCAATAGAGAGGATAACCCTCACAGAATTCAACTTTGCAACATGCGAGAATGTTTCAAAATAATCTACTCCATAAGATTGTGTAAAGCCTTTTGCCACCAGTTGTGCCTCATACCGTTGAATGGAACCATCTGGATTATATTTGATGGTGTAGACCCACTTACAACCTACTGCCTTCTTTCCAGGTGGAAGATCTTCAATTTCCTATGTACCATTCTTATCTAAAGCAGTCATTTCTTCAAGCATAGCTGCCTTCCATTTTGGATTATTCAAGGCATCACTAACAGATCGTGGTATACGTTCTTAGGACAACTGCAACACAAAGGCTTTATATGTAGGGGAAAGGAAGTGGTATGACACATAATTTTGAATTGGGTATCTAGTGGATGGGTATCTTGTACGTTGACCTTTTCTTAATGCAATAGGAAGATCTAATTCAGATGGGTTGGAAACTTGAGTACCTGAACGATCAGAGATTTTAGTGCCTGCTTCTATCTCTGGATTCGGGACTCCAGACGGTAGTGTACCAAGAGTAGGTGGCGGCTAAAATCTGGTTCTCTTCCTGGAGTAAACTTTCAGAGGTGGTGTTTTTACTTGGGCATCTGTGCGCTGACTCTCACTAGGAACTGATGTAGGACTCAGAGGAGTTGGAATGGAAGAACTTGGATATGACGGTGGGGAAACATCCTGAACTAGTGTGGGTGGCTCCCCCTGTTTATTTGGCTCCAATATGCTTTTCCTTGTTGATGAGTAATAGGGTACATCTTCAAAGAAAGTAACATCCATGGTAACGAAGTACTTTCCACCTTGTTGCGGAACATAACACCGATATCCCTTTTGAGTACTAGAATACCCCAAAAAGATACCCTTAAGAGCTCTGGGATCTAATTTGTCCCTCTGGTGTTTTGGAACATGAACAAAACAGACACAACCAAAGACTTTTGGAGGGAGATGAAATAATGGGCCATCTGGACAAAGAACTTGCAAGAGACATTTACCGTCTAACACATGTGAAGGCATATGATTTATTAGAAAACATGCAGTGTGAACACCGTCAGACCAATAGGTTTTTGGAACACTCATTTCTAATCGGAAGGCACGGGTTACCTCTAAAAGATGTCTGTTTTTACGTTCTGCAACACCATTCTATTCTGGAGTATAAGGACAGGATGTTTAAGACTCAATTCCATTTTGGATTAAATATGATTGTAGTTTGTGTGACATATATTCACCCCCATTGTCAGACCGAAGAGTTTGAATTTTGGCATTGAATTTGGTTGCCACCATTTTATGAAAGGTTTCAAATACGCAAAATACTTCATCACGAGATTTCAACAAAAACACCCAAGTGCACCTTGTGGCATCATCAATAAAAGAAATGAAATATCGATAGCCATTAATAGAAACGAGAGGAGCACACCACACACCGTTATGGACCAAGGAAAAAGGAGCACTGCTTTTATTTTTATTACTAACTGGATAAGAGTTTCTACAACTTTTGGCAAAGCGACATGTGTCGCAATTTATTTCTACGACATCATTATTGACATTTAAATGAGAAAAAACATTCTTAATACTTCTAACTGGAGCATGACCAAGACGACGATCCCACTTTAAAGTGGCCTCAGCAGAGCTAATAGACTCTAATGCAACCAAATTTCTGAAAGGGACTTCAAGGAATTATAAGCCACCATGCTCACGGCCACCACCAATCGTCCTCCCTGTCTCCAGATCCTGAAAAACACAATATGAAGGATAAAAGGTAACACTGCATTGATGTGATTTAGCAATGGAACTCACAGAGAGTAGATTATGTGAAAACTGGGGAACATGTAAAACAGAGTGTTGAAATCAATATTACCAAAATACGGCACTTGCCACCAACTAACACTGTGATTGCGGATCACATGAAACCACCAACACTGCATACGCCCCATTACCAATCACCACATGACACATAAATCCAATCGACCAGAGTCTCAATAGAGAAGCCGGCTTCAACAGCAACCAGCAATTGCTCAAGGAGCGTCACAGCATTCGTCTTAAGCAGCCGTCCACACCCAACTAGTCGTTCAACCCAGTCGAACCTAGGTACTGGTTCGACTGGGAATTGAAACCCCTCACAACTCTCTCTTTTTTTTCTTTTTTTTTACTATATCTGACTTGCTAGTCTTGCTTCTCCTTTGATTGTGTTCTTGAACCGTTGCTCTGATACCAAGTTGTCCTTCTAGATCTTATTAGATAGATTTAATGGTAAGGAAAAGAGAAGGAAAAAGATAAATAGAAGAAGGAGAAAGAGAGAAAGAAGAGGTACTGTCGTTGTAGTTAGGGCTTGACGACAGTACATCCCATTTATTTTATAAAGACTTTTTGGTATTTACACATGAGACCCTGCTCATATCTGGAACTTCAAATCAGTCCTACAAACTTAAACTTATTTTCCTACAGTTTGTTCGAGTGATATAGCAAGTAACCATAAGATCTAGTTTGTTACCTGTTACATCCATTAAATATTTCAAGTCTTCTGTGTGAATAATGCTCTCTATTTGTTCTATTTCTTAACTATTATAAGAAATTACTGCTGCCTAGAGTAGAACATATCATTCTTTTGTTAGCACAAGTCCTAGGCTTGGAATTAGTCGCAGATGGAATTAGTCAAGAAGTGCAATATCATTCAAAAGTAAATATTCAGAACAAATCCAGAATATAGAAATATAAAAGAAAATTTTTGAAGTGGTCATAAAAGCATACCTAATTGGGTTGACTGCGAAATTGGTGTGTGAACTGAAAAGATAAAAATACTATAACAATATTTTAAAGGAGAACATAGTTGGCTCCAACATTATAACATACAGTTGTTAAGCAACAATCTGGATAGAGACCATGACAAATAAAAAGAAGAAGAAAACAAAGCAAATCAACTTGTCACCTATCGTGAACAATTCAACAATCTCGATCACCAAAAAACTGTAAATAAAAAAAACAATCTTTAAGAGAGTTTCTGTCTTACTTGCTGCAATCCCTACGTGAGAGCAACCAAAAAAAAAAAAAAACCACCACCACACTAATAATACTAAGATAATATTTGCTCAATCTTCTAAAAATATGCTTGTAACAACTGTGAACAAAGTCGATAAACTCTTGTATTTGAAATAAAATATTGACATTTTGGAAGACCAAGTATGCTTGTAACAACTGTGAACAAAGTCGATAAACTCTTGTATTTGAAATAAAGATTGACCCAGAAGTCGGTATTGATACAACCGAGTAAGTTACCTATTTCATTTACACTGAGTCACAGAGTGACATGGTTTGCGCCAGTCACTTGATATGCCATAGTTTTGAGTGACTATAATGTTTCCATGATCCTAACAATATGGTCAAGTACTGGACACTCCTTGAGGTAGTGTTGGTGTACTTTTATACTTTAAGGCGAGAAAATTACATAAGAGCCGGTCTTTATCTCAAACCAGTTTATATTGTGCTCATACTTGTAGATTTTAGAGAGTTTAGGATGCTTAGTATTCCTCGAACAAAACCATCTTCTTCGTCTTCTATTTAATTATTATCCCTAGTGATTGTTAAAAATCCCTAAACTAATAACATGATCTTTGATTTCTTGCGGTGTAATAAAAAGTAGTAGATGTAATCTGATATTCTTCAAAGATGAAGAAGAAGAAATATCAAATTATAAAACTGCAAATGAGAATTCTGGGATATGAGTTTTTTTACCTTCACAAACAGGCTCAAACACCACCAACATGGAGAAGCATCATTGTCTTCTACGCGCCCAAGACAATTGAAACGATCTCATGATGCTCTTCAAAGTCGTTATCTCATCATCCTAATGTGAAAGAAATAAGATTTTAAATCCCTAAAGGCAGATCATAAGAAGAGTAAAGAAGAGATGGTATTAAATTGAGCCAGGTAGTAGGCCTTAATTATCATTGAATAACATGATGATACATAGAATAGAAAGGAACGGAAAGTGACTGTACACATAAAAAAATAAAGTATCATGGCATATAGCCCATTTCGAAGTTGCAGTATCATCTGAAGGAGTAGACATGCTTCAGATTTCAATAAATCCAACCCAAAAGAAATCTTGACAGTAAAAGAACGGGTGTAAATGGTTTCGACCTCTCCATATAATGATGATTCAATGAAACAACGAAAAACCTGCAAATAAAAACAGTAGATGATTTGAATAAACGAGTACAATCTATATGTGAAATGACAGAAAATATTAGAGAAAAAGAATTATAACAGGATCAACTCTACATATAGATGTGGAAAAGGCTTGGATCACTGGATTTGATAAGAAACATGCATGACATAATCTTAGCATCCTAATTGAAATATATAGTATTCTCAACACAATAAATAATAAATTAAATCAGAATAAAGGCATATGAAACGATGAGATCAAAAGTTATATTTATACATGGGCAACAATTGTACCAACAAACCATCAGAAATTGACATATGTTATATTACTATGGTCAACAGAGTCATATCTCTGTGATTATAATTTAAATAGTATTCTCATTCTTGATATGCTCTTTTTCTTTTTCTTTTTTGAATGGCCTCATTCTTGATATGCTACCGAACAGGTCAAAGTTTATTTGCAACTTATGATTTCTGCCAAGTTGGAGGTATATTAAGCTGTTCAGAGGTCAGTGAGAAATTCAAAATCTCGACAAATTTACAAGCATATCTATTTTAACTTGGACTACCTTAACACAGATGGGTTACAAGGCAGTACACTCGGGGTACTTGAATTACAATGTGCAGGCTGGATTATTTTTCCGGTAAAAGAGATGGTAGAATCACTTAAACATACTGTTTAATATGCACGAAAAGGTGAAATGTGGAAGCCTGTGTGGTGATGCAATTTTCACATCATAATCTGTGGTGCTGTTTCATTTATTTTAGTTAGTGCCAAGTGATTGGGCTTTTCATCTGAGTGCTAAATTGACATCCTGAAAAACAAAAGCCAATTTGCCCCCGAATCAAGTTATATATAACTGGTTGTGGCAAAGAACAAACCAACATGACTTGTGGATGCCTCAGATTATGCAATGCAGAACTCTCACTTGTGCTTTTACAAAGATCCTTTTTTTATAACAGTAAATTTTGTTGCTTTAAAAAACAGACTGAGAGCTCAGTCCAGCCACACACACACACACAAAAAAAAAAAGCCAACAAATAAAAGATTATGTATTATGGAGAGACTGTATTCAGAACACGAAACAAGACAATAATATTTATCTAAAGAAAAATAGTTTTTTTTTTTCATTCCCAATAATAACATAAAACAATTTGCAAAACATCCACATCATTTGTTCCTGCCAATTCCTTCACCATCTTATCTATAGCAATCAATTTTGTGCCTACAAAATCATGAAGCAAAAGCAATAGTCAAAATCGATGATCTCCGTAATGCAAGCAGCAACATTTCTAGTGGTAAAAGATTCTCTGTCACAATAAATATATAAATACAAATACTGAACATGAATTAAGTGTACAATATCATTACATAATTCTCCATGCTTTCAACTTCACGAATGATATCAATTTATCACCCTAAAAGACAACCACTTGTAACATGTTTCCAATATCCATTACAGAAAATGATAACCAAGAACAACCATTATCAATAGGCAATATGTATGTGTTTAATAGATAAAAGCCAAATTATAATGAGCAATAAACAATATTTTCAAAAGAATTCCAGAGACGGTAGGAAGGATCCCAAAGAAAGCACATGACGTGTAAGTGTAACCCATTGTTTCATACTATAGAGCCTTTAAACATTGCTTTGGCTCTATTACAGGACTGTCAATGAACTTGTATATAATACACAAATTCTTAGAGATCCTAGTCTCTCACAATATGGACTGTTTAGAGTTATAGCACCCAATTGGCTACATTTCGGCCAGATCTAATAGGATTCAAAGGACTGGATCTAGATATTATTCAAATGTGCATCCACAATCCAACAAGATGCAAGATAGCTATCTGAATATTCAGATATTAAGTTATTAAAATCTTTACCGTTCAGAATTTCGGATTTCAACCGATTTGAATTTATAAACTTTGGCACACAAACATCCATTTAGCAGTCCATGGTCCCCTCCATGAAAGATTAATACTAATAAAATACAAGCCCAAGTTATGTTTTGGACAACATTATATCCAAATTCTATTAAAAAGAGCAGTGAATGTATCTCTATTTCAGAATTTCAATTCAGTCGACATAAATTCTGTTTTTAGAGTCCACAATGCAATGAATCTGAATTCTAATTAAGAATTTTGGGTTTCAACCGATTTTGAATTTTGTGCATTTTATTCTCAACAATAAATAAATTGAATAATTATGAATTTGCACCCTTTTATCTATTATGCTGGATATTTGAGGGATGTGGCCTGCATGACCACACATCATAGCATATCTGAGTTGCAGGCTTACCAATTCTGAGTTGGTAGCCCATAGGCATCTGTTAGAGGTATGCGTGCAGGAGATGATAACTTTGGCAAACAGAGTGAGCCACTAAAAAAAAAAAGCATAGTTGAACAGTAAACATCATGGAAACCTAACTGAAATGAAACAAAATACGAACCACACATCATAGCATATCTGAGTTGCAGCAGTCTTACCAATTCTGAGTTGGTAGCACATATGCATCTGCTAGAGTTATCAACAGAGCATGATAACTTTGGCAAATAGAGTGAGGCACAGGAAAAGTAAAGTTGAACTGTAAACATATTGGAAACCAATCAGAAATGAAATATGAACCTCATAGTGTTTGGACTTTTGACCCACCAATTGACATACTGTCATAGTTGTGCTCTAAATTAGGCATGTCAATATAGTTGTCTGAAAAGTGAACAGGCATTTCACTAAATACTGAAACTTACAGCCTCATGTGATGATCAGAAAGAGGTAGGGTTTGAAAATTGACCTGAGGATATGTACCATATATATGGTCCAATGATTTGATATGATGGGCCACCATGGTTAGATCATGCATCAAAAATCATACTGATGGGGCAATCCTAATACTTCAATCAATTACCGGCCACAGAGCAGTTACTAACACATCAATGATTCTAGTTCAATCCGAAATGTTCCAACTTTCTCTTCTTCCTACTCCCCTCAATGCTTGAAATGCAAAGAGACTTCATAAATATGAAGCAAAGAGGGACAAAAGAGGATCACCTGAGGCTCCAAATGAGTGGTGGCAAGGAAAATATAGAGTTCCAAGTGCTGATATCACTAGGATGGAACAATAACTCACCAACTAAAGGGCCCATATCCAGACTGATGAGTCCCATTTGACATGTGGGACCTAATAGTTTCAACTGTTCTGAAGAAAGCTAAAATGATCAAATCAAAACCTCTGAATACTCAATAATACATACTAACGTTTCTATATTGAAGATTTTACAAACAAAGCATGTGATGCAAAGGAAAAGAAGGAAAAAGAACCTTTCAAAAAAAAAAAACAAAGAAGGAAAAAGAACAACAACAACAAAAGAGAGTAATTTCATCTATAAATCTTGTAATCTAAACAACAAACATAACCACATGAAAATATTTCTTTTTTAATCGAACCATATGTAAATATTGAGTGAGAACAGAAAGTTGATTGCAAATCATTTAGAAAACAAAAGAAGATCCAATTAAAAAACGGAAATTTCTTCTTTTTTTTTTAACAAAACAGACGGATCAGTCCAGCCAAAAAAAAACAACCAGGCAACTAAAAAAGAAATACAGCTAAACAATGAAAACAAAACAAACAAACATCATTATGTGTGAAGTCAAAGCAAATACGTTTCAGCCATCTGGGGTACAATTTCAATGTAATATACAAGCTTGATCTTATATAATTGGATCAACATCATATTTAGTGAAAAGCATGAAGAAGAAAGGTAACTTATGAATCAAACATTTCCTCCATTTGACATCTATCACATGACAAACTCCATTATCTTTATTTCATATTTCAGTATTCGGAACTCTACATTAAAGAAAATAAGAAAAAAAAAACTACATGTATGATTCTTTGTGTAATTATGTTAGGTCTTTTTGTTCAAAAGCAACAAAGAAAAAGAAAAAACAAACCATAAACACAAGTCCCATGACTGCATGTGCAATGACGCTCAATTTTTTCCAACTTTGTCTGCCCCCGGATAATAAATATATCAAACTTTCTTTCATCCTATATTCAATATATATATATATATTTCCAAGGATGAATGATTGTGATTTGTCTGAAAGTCCCACCTTGGTTGAAACATAGTTTGTGGAGCCCACCAAGATGACATAAGAATTGTTTGCAATAGAATAGTACTTAGAAAGCTCAATGCATTTTTTAATTAAATAAGACATTATGGATTTCTAAGAAAATATGCCAAAATTTGCATAAACTTGTTAGGGTTAAATTATAAAAAAAATAAAAAATAAAAAATAAAAAAAAGGAGTTGGATCTGCTATCAAAGTTTTAACATTTCTTTGAAAAACATAAAATTTCTGTGTCTCCTTTTCTTTCCATTCATTTTCATAAGGTAATGGGTGTTGAGGAGATTGTGGATTTTCAATTAGAAAGCTAAAGAAGTGTTTATACAATATTCACATTCATTTCCATGTCCAGTTCCAATATTACTGAGAGTCAATTACTAACAGGATATGCTTAAACTACATATAAAACCCTTAGATAGTATAGAACTCGCTTAACACTGCGACATAGGCTAACCTATGAATATCTTATAGGCATTTGGAAACCTGTGAATATCCTATAGACATTTAGAAACTCACGCTTCTGCATAGAAGTAGAACACATCACTCTTTGAAGAAAAACAAAGGTTGTATTCAACAAGAATTGGATTAATTCAATATCTGAAACTCAAATGACATTCTCAAACTTATTAAATTGTTTCAATAAGTAAAACCCACTTAAGAAAATGAATAAAACTTCCATACTTTCTCTAACCAATATGTCCGGTGTGCTCGACAGAATAAGATCTCTCTCGGAAGAGATGACAATACATGAAGCAGATCTGCAAAACCAAGAAAATTCAAATTAAAAATTGAAAATAAAAAGCAGGATTTTTCTCTGAGGAATAATATCAAGAAGTTGATGGAGATCGGTACAACCATTAAATTAAAATTAAAATTAGAAAAAAAAGAGAGAGAAAGAGATTATTATTTTCTTTGAGGAACAATAGCAAATAGATTTTGGGCGTTGAGCCTGTTGTACCAGTCCCAATGGGGGTGGAGGTGGAGGAGGATGGAGGCGCTGTGGAGGGCTGAGGCAAGGGCAAAGGAGTAGTGGAGTTGGCAACAACAGGGCGGCCTACGATGTCAATGTTGCAGGGAAATGAGGGCAAGGCACGGGCGGATGTTGCAGGCATGAGTGAGCTATTTCTTAGTGGAGAATGAGAGAGACAAAGCAGTGAATGGGAACGGGGTAATGTGGAGAGTAGTTACAGTTTTTCAAGGGAATGGTAGTGGAAACTTTTATTCAGGAATGACACTCAATGTAATATCAAGATGGTCAAAATCAATTGAAGCTAATTGGAGCTAATTTCAATTTAAAACTAGTTCGCTTCATATATATAAATTGGGGACCGAAATTAAAGGAAATCCTAGCAATTATATGTAAATTGAGTAATTCTGGGTCTGAGTCCTTACATTCTTCCCCACTTAAAGAAATTTGGTCCTCCAAATTTTTCCTAAGTGCTGAGACATTACAAATAAGTGGGCTAAGACATGGTCATACATCTGCCCTATTGACCAACCCAGAGGAACTGCTTTGTGTATCTACATATACTCCATCATATCTCAATAAGTGTGATATAAAGCTCGCTGATTGCAAGATAAACCAATATCTTATGGCTATCCATTTGAGACTAGCAAGAAAGGCCTGCGTTAAGCCCAGGCCATAAAATAAAATAATAATTAATCTTATTACAATAATAAAATATAGCCTTTTGGTGTAGTATTGGTAAAGTCGAATTTATGACTTTACGTGACATTACTGAGAAGAAAACAAATAAAAAATATGCATTTGGGCTACTCAACCTGCTATAAAATAAACCAACATTCTAACATTATGAATCACTGCGTGATTCTTCAAATTGATGCTTGGGAAAGAATCTAAAGTACAATTTTTGTTACTTCCTATAGAAGTTAGCTACATGAAAGGATGCCAAGAAAAAAATGTTGAAGTTGTACTGTAAAGAGGGCAAAGCCCTCATCTTAATTATTGATGCAACAAAACATATAATCTTTTCATCATTATTAAAAATAAATCACACAAGACCTGGTAGGCATCAACTATCACAAACATATTAAATATTTTCAAAAGAAAATCGTGTGAGGATAAATGAAAATTTTCTACTCTTAGACATAAGAGTCAAAATAAACAATGTAGGCCCACCCCTTGATCTGCAATACATCTATTCAGTTGCATACCCTTTAGCTCTCATGTAGTTAATCGCTAATAAAAATGCAATGGCAAGAGCTAGTCCACATGCTCAAAGCTTGCCTTTACTCCACCTTTGCTACTTGAGTTATCATCATAGCTAAGGTATTATCTGCATGGTGGCAAAGGATAGAACCACAGATGAATTCTGGAACAAGATAGCCAAAAGAATCACATTAATCTATAAACCCCCATGACCTTGGTGGAATGAACAAGGCTGCACAAAAAGTAGCACTAATTGTACTCATCATCGTCGTCATCTTTGAGCTTATACCATTATCATAATTCCAGATCATGTTGTTTCTTTTGTTGCTAGACTGATACAATGGAATCTGCCCCACCAATTGTTTAGATATAGTTGAGAAATTTCAACCTATAAATGTGCAGCCAAAAACTGGTTTAAGCTCAAATGGGAATTTATATTATAGAAAATGGATATAGAGAACTTAGGAATTCAATACGAAATTTGCAATCTACTTTACTAACCACTTCTAAGACTATGCTAATCTAACCCCATAAATCAATAAAACCTCAGACTGTCAAGACGGTTATATTTTTGAATGGATCAAAAGTACAAAACTGGCTCAAATCCATACAGCTGTCATCATTGGCTAGTTAAAACTAAGCAAAAAAAAAAAAAGCAAAGTGAAACAATTGAACACACACCAGAGAATATGAAAAAAGAGGATTAGTCGATGAATCCAAAGAGTAACTTTACATGGTTTCAATAGAAGATCATGTGTTAACTTAAATGTAATAGAAGACAGATCATGCTATAGAAACTCTCTCTCTCTCTCTCTCTCTCTCTCTCTCTCTCTCTCTCTCTCTCTCTCTCTCTCTCTCTCTCTCTCTCTCTCTCTCCATTCAAGTGTTTATATAACTTTTTGATGTTGCATAATTTATACAGATGATATGCAGTGCTATACAAGTGTTTTTATTAAATTTTGCCTTTTATTAGATCTTATTAAATTTAAATTGATTGGCCCCACCTTGAAATTAAAAGGCCTCAATTGAGAGACCCACGTAATAGAAAAATCAGTGGATTAGCCCATAGAGCCACCTCAAATTCAAATAAAAAACTTGAAAATAAAAAACAAAAGAGAGTTTTTCCCTGAAGACTAATATCAAGAAGTTGATGGAGATTGACAAAACCACTAAATTAAAATAAAAATTAGAAAAAAAATAGAGAAAGAGAGACGGGGATGAAATAGATGTTGGGCGGGCAATTCCAAACCGTCTTGAGTGAAAGTGGGTAATGATGGGCATTGCGATTAAAGTACCAGTCCTAAGAGGGGTGGGGAAAAGGGTGGATAAAGATCAAAATGTTAGAATTATTGGGCTTAAGTGTGGCCCAATGACCACACACCCATGTGGGTTCCCCACTTTAGAAAACCAACTCACATAAAGACTCCAATATTGGTAAGTCTCCTTAAGAGAGATGTCGTTGGTGTTTATGGAAAATTGCTAACCTAATAGAGTTTCCTATGCTAAGAGAAATCTAAATCCCAATTAAATTAGAACTCCATGATGAGAAGGGAGTTGTCCTCGAAAACCTATATATAGGATTTACGGGTTACCTCCTCTCTACACTAATACATGATTGCCCCATCGATATTACGTAGAAAGGTCGTACTGGAGGAGTGTGGTAGAGCCCCAATCAATGGTAGCCGTCCAGATTACACGACCACGACGGAGACAGGTACGCGTTTAATTTCATATTTATGTTGTGTTATTCAAATCAATCCTATTATTGTGAAGATCTGATTTAAGTATGTTAGCAAACTTAATCAAACCATAAGCTACAATCGTAAACCAACCAAGAAATAGACTTTAATATTATAGTGAAATAATCTCCTATGGACATCCACATAGAGAATGCTGCGAGGATTTGAATTCCGCCAGTGAATGTAGGGAACCATCCTCTACTCTCAAGGACAGAATGAATTTCGTGCACCATACATCCGCAGGAAAAAACTTCCATATTATAATTACAATCAGAAGAAAGAAACAACAGAATAAGTTCCATAATTTCCATTTTGGGAAGAAAATACTAACCTAAAACCAAAAAAGGGGAAAAGACTTTCTAAAACCAAAATATGGAACAAATCCCAAATCTGATGTTTATTGACGTTTATAGATCTATTTACTTTCTTTGACATTTTCTAATAATTTTAATTTATAGTCAGATGTCCAAAATCAGAAGGAACCAATTCAAGAAAGTTATGATGTAGAGTTTAGAGTCATGGAGATCCAAGAAATCCAGGATCTACCCATATCAAAAAAATATATTACAAAAGAATTGGGATAATGCAATCTGAGATCTACTCATAGCACAAATGCACCCAACTTATGACAGATGAGATAATAGAACCCAGAATCTCAAAAATACTCTCAAGATTTCCATAATCCTCATTGTGAATCAAAAGAAGGATGAAAAATAAGTAAAAAGAAAAAAATCTGATTGATGAGAAGCTACGCAAACCCGAAAAATCCAGAGTCAGAGGCCCGCCCTTCCCAATCACTGCATGTCAAGAACTACTTCCTATCAAAAATAAATTTGATGATTTTGATGCATCCAAAGAGGATTGATCCAAATAGTTCAATATATGAAGGATGAATGACGTTGCAAGAAGCAACCATATAACAAAAAGAAAGAACAGAGGGATTTAATCACCTAAGCAGAGAAAAGAGTCCAGCCCATATATCAGGTTGCAGTACTTCAACTCAGATCCAGCAACAATGCAACATAAAAATACATTCCAGGTTGCAGTCCAACTCACAAAATTGACTGGATGACACAATCACACGATAATAGCATCTTTCAAACATGGAAAGAAGCGTCCACGTTAGAGGATTTTGACCAGGGCTGCACAACTAACAAGATCCACATTTATGCTATTCCCAACTTAAAAGATTCTCATCAAGGTGTTGGCCAGATCAAAAGATAATCTCACAGTAAGAGAATCATGCAGATAAGGAAACATACCTTGGCTAGACTCTGGCTGAGTCATACGTTTCAAAATCACCGTAACAAACAAACGGCTAGCTTGGCAGATCCTGTGATTCTTGTACATTTAACAAATGCCATTTTATGTCTGTTACAAGTGTCTATATAAAGAGGATGTATCAGAGTTGTATTTTACACACAGAAAAAATAGTGAATAGAAATGTGAAGCTCCTGTACAACAATGTCCATGGATTGAAGCCCTTGAAATGAAAGTGGTATCCTGGTGTAAGAAAATTAAATTAAAAGAGAAGTAGACATACATTGAATGAATTGCAATCCTGACTATTTTGTTCTGCAGAGAGTTGAACTGGCTTCACGATCAAGAAATTAAAAAGCCCCCAACCAAAGAGGATAATCAAGAGAAATGCCTAAACTGGTGGGCCCACTTATATGCGAGTTTACCAATGAGAGGAGGGTACATTGAAAGGTCTTCTCATGGACAAGGGGGATCCAAAAAATCAGCCCCCACTAGATTATCCAAGCCCTTGATTTGCTTTAAGTTTAATGGCATCTTAATCATAGATTTTCTTGAGATTCAATCAAAGGTGAATGTAGGTTCAGAGACTGTAAAATTGGGTCAGATGTTAGATCATAGGTTGAAAAGACTATCAAAAAGGCTGCACAGATGAAAGGTGGGCCCAAGTGGTCCCCACAACAACCATAGGAGAATATTTTCCAGATAATCATTGTTTTCCCAGCTTGTTAAGATGGAGGGATCAGGGACTGGGGTTTAGCAGACAAGGTCACCAGCGCACGATCTCGAGAGATCACTTCGCTATATGCCCTTTCAGATAAAGGAGAAACACTATGATCAACCAAAAATTTGCCAGGCAGTGAAGATATCCAATAGATGCTTGTATCACTTTAATAACCTTCAATGGGTTGCCTTGTATCTCTGCTATTGTTCCATCTGAGGTTGCATAGATTAATGGTACTGGTAGTCCACCACCAATAATTCTCTTGAATTGACTTATTAGTGAGACTTCAAAAATTGCAAATATTAACTGAACAAGATATAATTAGATTTGGTTATTGTGCGTCTCTTACCACCTATGATGCCGGATACGGCAGGGACACGCCATGGACACAGCAAGGACACGGATTTTACACAGAAGAAGTTAAGTGTCAATTACGATACAACACGATACGTTGCCCACTTTGAAGTATCCATACATCATAGCTTACCACCAACAAAGATCAACAACTAAGCTTCTCATATAAAAAAGAGAAACGATCTGGGTTTTGTCACAATGGTTACAGCAGCTAATCACCTGATTTGTTAGTTCTTGTGATGAGCAAATACCACAATAATAACCACAAATTTTTTTTATTTTTTTTATTTTTTTGGGTTTTGGTAGTGGTGGGCAGTGGGGGGTGTGCATAAGAAGCAGACATAGTCTAAACCTGAAAATAAGGAACATGAACCCAATCTGAAATATAAACTTCAGTGTAACAAGAACCTGAAATGAAACAATTAACTCCAAAATAGAAATGGAGATTCTCCTTTGTGACTTTGTTGCTTTGTTTCCATTAATTGCTTCTTTGAGAAAAGGACATGGTGCCAGAATCGCTTGTGATATGCACAATCATCATAGGGTGATTGAAACTCTTGCCGGGAAAAAGAGGGTAACAAGGGTCATTCCTGTGCCTTTAGGTCTGGCATAATAACAAGAACAGTCCCCTGAACAGCTCTAGTGATTTGAGTATTCATAAAAAATGAAAGAGGGGTGGGAGGCACTAAATTTGATATTTATACAACTTAGTACTACTTTCATAGTACCAATCAGCTATCATTCCATGGTAGGGATTATGAAACACAGCACAGCATAAACATTCAAATCATAAACAGACAATCTCTCTCTCTCTCTCTCTCTCTCTCTCTCTCTCTCTCTCTCTCTCTCTCTCTCTCTCTCTCTCACACACACACAAAATTTATTTTACACTAAAATGCATGCTAAGCACCCTGTTCACAGCTTCCGGTTCATGATAACTGACTCTTAACAAATTAGAAGACCAATTCCAGAAACAAAACATCTGTTGAGAAATTGGTGACTGAAAAGATGGAAAAAACAACGGATATGCATAACAAGCACTGGAACATATGATGGGAGTGAGTGGATTATATAAGGACAGTGGCGAGGGACCAGAGCACCAGGGAGATCTTAATGAGAAATGGACTATTTGTAAAACTGGAAATTGGCAGTCTCTAATAGAAGTTAGGGACGGATGGGCAGATGTTGACAGGCATTTAGGGAGGTTACAGACAAGCTATAAGCCTGCAGATGCAACACTATTGAATAGAGGTCATAACATCATCGTAAAAAAAAAATACTAACATTCTAAATTACCCCCACAAAAGGCCTCTCCTTTTAACTGTGTTTCAATCACAGAATATTCAGCTCAAGGGAACCACATCCCATCATATTTTTGACAGTTCCAGCCTAATTCTGTCTTAAACAATGTAGCCCACAATTATATCGTATTTTTTTACTGTTGCAAAGCTCATTTCCCTCAAGACTAATATTCAACACATAACTCAACAACATAAAAAGCAACAAAGGAAGTATATGTCATATGTATCTAGTATTGGAGGCTTAGTCGAACCAACATTAGCTTGAATTTTGAATATAATGGCATTGAGGCCTTTGATGAGATTACATCAAGCATTTCATTTGAGACTTTTTCAGTGTATAACCTACCTGATGGTGGTAAGCTAGAAGCAATTTGAATATAATGGCATTGAGGCCTTTGATGAGATTACATCTAACATTTGAGACTCTTTCAGTGTGTAACCTACCTAATGGTGGTAAGATAGAAGCAAAAGGAGTATAGTATGGTGTATTGCAAACGTCACAAACCTCAGACATCTAACAAGCCTAAACAACTACCAAGCCGAAAAACTCTAAGTAATCCCATGAAATGCAGCAAACAGAACTAGAAATTTACTTCTGATTCGTGATGGTGGAGAGGATGTTATCAACTTTCTCCCCTATCACATTCATTTCGGCGAGCAGCTCCATTATGGACTTCTTGATCTCACAGACATCCGCAGATATCTTGGCAACCCTGTTTTCTTGATTCAGCTCTTCCTCTTCCTCTTCATCTCCTCTAGTAGTTGCCCCTCGACTTCGTCCTCGTCCTCCGGCCGGCCTGATGACTGTGTAGAATCTCACAATACAATCCTCATAGGGTCTCTCCCACTTCTTCAGCAGCGATGCGATTTTCTTCCAGTTTTTCTTGTTGCCAGCTGCATAATTGCGCAATGCTTCGTCTTCCGTTTTTGTCCATGGCTTCCTGTTAACGTAGAATTCAGGAAGCAGTTCTCCCGGAGAAGAAGAGCCTGAAGCAGATGAGGATCGTCCCGGTGACAATGCCGATGGAGCAGGTGATGGTCCGAGCGCCTCCTTTCTTGCCGCGACAGCTGGAATACGGACGGCCGGTGACGATACCGGCTTTCTTACAGTAACTTTCCTGCGGGTCGTCCTGCGTGGGGAAGGTGACGATGGAGGATATGCCGCCGGTGCCGGCGCAATGCGGAGTGTGGTTGACGATACGGTACCGGTGCTCTTTCTTACAGTAAGCTTCGGGCGGGTCGATGCGCGAGCAGGTGGTGGTGGTGGTGAGGGAGGAGGAGGAGGAGGCAATGGTGGCCCCACCACCGCCGGTGGACTACGGCGTATTCTCAGTGAGCGTCTCTTAGCAGACCAGCGCAATGGCAGGGACGAAGAGACTCCTGCCGCCCCCTTCTTCTGCGACGACGACGGTGGTGGCCAAGGTCCCGGCGCCGGCTCTTCATCCTCCTTCGGAGTCGATTGCTTCGCATTCGCAGCTGAGAAATCCAAGGACCAATCGAAGAAATCCGCGGACGCAGCAGGACTTTCCATGAAATACTGCTCCATGGCAGCTTTCTCATCTTCATCGCCTGCGCTGTTTTCGACGAAATCCGCCATCAGAGTCTTGTCATTCAGACCAGACCCTTCCCTCTTTTCCATCCCCAGCAGATGACAACAGAAAACGGAGAATGTTTTGTCGGTTCTGTCTGTGATTGATATGCAGGCAGCTCACCACAAAAAGCAATCTCAAAAAAGAACCAACCCTTAATAAATGGATTAGGTTGGGGAATGTTTTAATAGTTATATATTATCACGTGCTTAACAACGTGATCAATTAAGCATGGGAAATTCTAAATGCACCCACTCTTTTTATCGAGCCTATTCACTTTCTAAGCCCACCTACAGTAAAAATATAATTTTTTTTTTTTGCTGAGCCCACCCACTAAAGATTACAAAGCAGTCATTCTCCTTCTCCTTCTCCGTCTTCCCTTCTTTTTCATTTCCGTCGACACAGTCTGTTTACGGCATCATTTCCAAGCCTGTTTGTGAGTGAAAACTTTGAAGGCTTCATCTTCTTCTCTTCCTTGTAGCAAAGACAGATCATCTTCATCTCCCCAGGTACATCTTCATCTTTAACTTCTTCCATTTTTGTTTTCCTTCTTTGTTAATCTTTTTTCCAACTAAATAAACATGTAATGCAAATGGATTGAGTGCATGCAAATGGAATGGAGTGTGTGGGTTGCAATTGGGAGGAAAATCTAGTTAAATGGAAGGGAGAAGGGAAATCAGTGACGATTGACATGCAAAATGAAAAACATGATTCGAGTCCTGCACAGAAACGCAGATCTGTGCACATTTCAATGTGCACGGCAATTCGATGTAGAGCAAAAAAAAATTGCACAGAGATTAAAATCCGTGCTTTGTGCACAGGCACGGTGATTCAAATCCGTGCAAATTGAATGTGCACAGAGATTAAAATCCGTGCAGATTGTATTTGCATGGAGCTTCAAATCCGTGCGCTTTATATATGCACGGAACTTCAAATCCGTGCAGGTTGCATTTGCATAGAGTTTCACATCCATGCAATTTGAGATATGCACTGCTAATAAAATCCGTGCAGTATGTTTACTTTTAAAGCTAATCCGAATGATGTATATATTTTAGCATGCCATCAAGACGAGTTCGTCGTGGTAGTTCTTCAACCTCGGGGCGCGAAGGCGCTATTAGTAGTTCATCGACCTCCCGGGGTTGAAGTGGTGTGGTAAGCTCATCCACCACAGATCGTCATAGGCCTACGGCGTCAAAGCGAAAACGCAAGGCGCTACAGGATCCAAGTCCGAATCCGATAGAGGAGTCAGAGGAGGATGTAGCCTCTCAAGAAGCTACAGATGATGATATTGCTGATGAGGATGTGCATCCGCTCATTCCAGAGGAGAGGGTGGACGAGGATCATCAGGCAGGTCCTATTCCAGGTGGTCAAGAGGATCTCTCTGTCCTTATCAGCTTTAGGACGCATATAGCTTTATCGATATGGGGAGGGGAGGTATGACATTCATTTTGACAATATGTTAATTATTCGTTTTTCTTATTGGAATTGTTAAAATCTAATTTTCTGATGTTTTCTTACAATGTGCAGGATCGCGATGCTCTTAAGTGTGTAAGTCATTGGCCTAAGTTGAGATCACGGTATCTACCACAGTTGGGTGAAAATAATCATGTTCCTTGATTTCATGTGATTATAGAGGAGTCCGACTTGGCACCACTTCGAATGCACTTATTTTACCACCATATCGACCGGGCTTTGGTGTTGGCATTTGTAAAGAGATGGAGTGTGCTATCTTTTACTTATCAGATTTCATTATTGGAGCGCGGATTGGGGGTGGATAGAGGGACTGCCAACGCAAAGTTGTCCTTGGCTCGCGGTGGGGTGGTTAGATTGTCTTGGATCAAACAGATGTGCAGTGATGTAACTCCTCAGTTGTCTGCACGGCGGAAAGAGTGTGCTGCCAAAGGCTACCTCTTATATTTTTTAGGTTGCACATTCTTTGTCGAAAAGTCCACGACTAGAGTCCCCATCTTCTACTTAGAGTTATTGATGGATGTTGGACATATTCGACATTATGCATGGGGGGTTGTTGCGTTGGCGTATTTTTATCGCAAGCTGGGACAGGCGACGATGATAGATATTCAACAAATTGCCGAATATCTCACGCTGTTGCAGGTATCTCACGCGTATATATATATATATGTATGTAACACTTTGGTATCGTCAGATTTGTTAATCCATATATTATGTGGCCTGGGTATACAAGCACTTCCCCTTTGCTCGTCCGCGAGCAAATATTGGATATACTACAGGCAAGCCACTTGCACGTCAATTGTATCCTTCCAGCAGTTCGGGCAACATGATGGAGAGTATACAGTTGATACATAAGAGGCTGGACTTTATCCATCCGAGCGAGGTAAATAGACATTTCTATCTAATAGTTACTATTATATTGAAGTCATTATTATTAATTTATTTTTCTCCTGTTTTTCACGGGTAGCTTGGGACCCTTATGCTATTGTGAGGGCTCACTATCCCTTCCATCAGATATCATTTTTTGTGGATACTTAAGATCAATAAATATCATAGAGCCCTATCATCCACAAAGGGTCCTTCGTCAGTTTGGACACGTGCAAACAATCCCACCTCCACCGTATGCCCCTATCCGTGCATCTCGGGGAGCGACTCTTGTTAGGTATAAGGTCTCCTACCAATTCCTGGACCAGTTCTGGATTACGTAGGGTGACCATATATTATCCCTAGAGAACCGCGGGAGTCTTGCGACGCATGCATGGGATTGCGCCCCTAATTATCTTCAGTGGTTTCGGAGGATCTCGCGTGTACGGGTTCAAAACCCAGTTCGCCATTCACATTTTGACCCCCACCAGGGCGCCGATGACCCTACCCCCATGATGATGAGATTATTTAATTTGAAGATTTCCCCTTGATGGTATATGCATACCTAACTTGTTTGTTAAATTCATATCTTGTTCGGCTGATACAGGTCCACTGAGCTGTGAGTCATCTCCGTGCCACGATTGAACGAACAGGACAGCCAACTGACATGTATTACCGTGCGTTGCAGACTACACTCGAGATTCTAGAAGACTTGCCAGTTACATACACGTCAGTTGGCTGTCCTGTTTGTTCAATCGTAGTCAGGTTTTATAGGTGTCATGTATTTTGTTGGTTGACGGTTGAACTACGTACTAATTTTTGTGGATGAACTTTAATGTGGATTGAACTATGATAGTGGATGAAGTTGGTTACCAATTTGTTTTTATAAGTATGCATGTTGATCAAAGTAGAAATGGTGATCCAAAATTTTGCACTAAAAATATAAAATAACATTACATTAAGCAAGATATACAATAAAGATTAATAAATTCAATTGCTATCTAGATGAATCGTCTCCAGCGTAGCAACAGAGTCCCCTATGATATCTTTGAACTGCTCGATATTTGTGACATAAGGAAGTTCCCATCCTTTTGCACATGGTACATGGTATTTGTGTCAATTTATAGCAAGGGGGGGCATGGGAGATCCGGATGCGAAGAACACTTTGACAAAATGGTTTCCATTGACGAACCCAATTGTGAACACTTTGCGGGAAGCCATCTACACCAGCATCTAACATTTTGATTATAATTACTAAGCCATGTTTTTTTTCTGACATCTCGTGTCCATTGGATAAGAGTATCTCGGCTTCTTAATATAGTGTTGGTGGTGAAGACATTAGTAAAATCCAATAAGCACTCACTGGCACCTGTAAAATCAACATCTTGGAGGAAAAAAATCAGTGCTGCATGGCTCTGCTAAATCGCCAAACATCACACTGTTCAGCCAACATAAGATTAGCCATGTTGTATTGTACGGAAATACAGAGCCGTGCAATACACTCATGCACGGAAATCCGAAGCCGTTCGATACACTTATGCACGGAAATACAGAGCCGTGCGATACACTTATGCATGGAAATACTGAGCTGTGCAATATAATGAAGCATGACTTCATATATTCGAACATTACATGTGATGCGCGGTTCTGCAAATCCGTACAGGACGCGAATGGGCAAAAAAATGAAAGGATGTATAAAAAAATGATAAATTCTCTTCATATATGCTCGTTTGCTTATCCATATTGAAGATGGCTTCTCTAAAACACAATATAGTGCCTAAGATTGGAGATGTGAAAGCTTATATGAGGAAATGGGGAGATGGGTTGGGAGATGAGTTCTTTCAAAGTGAGAGCTCTATGAAGATGAGAAGAAGTAGAAGAAGAAGAATATGCTGTTGAATGGAAATAAGTGCAGAAGAAGTGAAGATAAGAACCTGAAGAGATGGGGAAGATGAAGTGAAGAAGAATAAAAAACACAGCACAGGAAGAAGCAGATGGCCAGAAGAGAAGAGTAAGATGAAGGCAAGGGTAATTAGGGAAATTCACTGATGGGCATTCTTGAAATTAAAAAAATTTAAAATATTGGTAGGCTCAGCAAAAAGGGTGGGTGAGCTTAGAAATTCCTATAAAGTAGACATACCTCTCACATGCACATATCACATATGATCGATCATGTGCTAAACTTTATAGTGTTGTACTGATTTGTTTAAAACATGACCACCGATTGTACTGATTTGGTCCAGCGCCCTATAAATGGGTTGGATCACAACCAGTGTGTCAAATAGGGTGTATATATTTTATGATGATCAGAATATCATCAAATTTTAGTCTTGAAAGAATACATCAAACAGAAAAGACACTGGGTCAGGCTCTAATGTGCCAAGCGACACCTGCAAAATCAAAACACTCATGATTTTTGCCTTTGGTTCAAACAATCTAAGATGGACCCCACTGAATTTAGGTTAATGTTTCACACCAAAATCAATTAGACCCGTCGATCTGGTCTGACTGTATATTTTAGTGTGAAACTTTAATCCAAAGAAAATGGGACCCGTCGATTATGTTGTGTACTCCATTGAATGGAGATTAATTTTTCCTGCCAAAATTAGTCTTAACCGTCTTTTTGTTGGGTCCCAATCACATGGCAAATTGGCAATCGCAATCCAGACAACCAACCGTGCAGATCGAGTCTCTCTTCACCACATAGAAGAATAAGACAGGTACATGTTGAAGAATATTTTATCGACAGAATGGACCCCTCCTGTGTCCAACATGATACAAGGATTTGGTAAGACGTATGGGGTCCTACGGGGACTTTTCCCGTAAATTCCTTTAAATTAAATTCACACTTTTTAATTTTGAACTTTTCACTATAAATCATTATTAATTAATTTAATTATCTTATAAGGCTTGTGATTAAAGTAACTGAGCCCCAAGATGGGCGTGCAACACAGTTGTGTCGTGCCACGGCTGGCTGGAATGCTCAGCCCAGTACAACTCGCGGGCAAGGCACAAATCGCCATCTTGGTTGTGCCAATTAGGGTTGTGGGTTTTCGTAATTTTCTAAGGTCTGTGGCCATTTAGGCTAAAAAAATTAAGAGATCGTACACTAAAAAAGATTAAAAGATACACACAAAGAAGAGAATAACACACTAATTTAAGTAGTTGGGTCAAACTCGACCTACTCTAGTGAGAAGAGAACCATTTGGATCTTTTCTCTTTGAAGGTTTCTCAATAGGATTACGTTTGAAATCTTTACAATTTTTTTGACTAATAAAAAAAAAGACTATATTTTTTTATATTTATACAAAGAAAAACAAATATTACGTATTGTGCGCCACCAGGCAAGCCATGTCGTGCCTCTAGCGGGCCATGCCTCAATTCTACCAACAGGCCTCGGACCTCGGCCCAACACCGCCTATGCCATGCCACGGGCCATTAACTGCCGTGCGACACGGCCCATTTGACATCCCGATTGCAATACATACTAAGATTGGCCGACCTACATCACTCAGTGTCATGCCACATGTATGCACATTATATTTAATTGATGGGACTTATTCTCATTATGCAATTACACTAATCATGTTAGGAGACACAAGTGGGTCCTACATGTTGACATATTTTTTATTTATTTTACCAACTAGTTCTCCATGTGTTCATAATTATCTCTAAACTATATAATGCATAGATATGAGATGCCTAGCATAATGGGATGCATGAAACACATTCAATTGCCCTGATCAAAATACTAGCAAAATACAACCATGCTTAGCACCGATAATATAATCTATTAAATAATTATAAAAACGATATTAAGAATTTCTAAAAGTTAAGATAATGATTTCAATTTTATGGAGAGAATATGATATTTAACTTGTAGTAAATTTTGAACCAATGTCCATATTGAGGGATTCCTGTTAAGCACTAGTCTAGCTTAAAAAACATATAAATTGATGAAATTATTTAAATAGACCATGCAAATAATTTTCAATGTGCTGTTATTATCCACTACTTTATCAATTATCAAGGTGTCATAAAGAATATAAAAAAATCACCAGCAAATAAATTTATTGAAAAAAATATATCAAGATACATATTAATCACTATGCCCTTTCTCTTCTTATTTTTCACTGTCTTCATTTTCTACAAATATATTATATTAAAGTATGGAGAAAGATTAGGACCCTAGAAATATCTGTGGGACTCAATAATTTTGCTAGGGACATTTGTATAGGATGATGTATAGTTGGAGAAGCAAGGAGATAGATTAGCAACTTAAAAAAATTTTGTGTGACCCAATAATTTTTCTAGAATGTGGAAGGAATTGGTGTTTTTCTTGACTGAAATCTAATATTCATTTCTTTCCACACCATTCAAGAGATATTATAGGAGTGAAATAGAGTTTTTGGGAATAGGGGATCTTAAAAATCATATAAAAATTAGGAAAAACACACAATTAAGAAGGCTTAAATATGAGAAGGGTGTTTAAAGGCATTAAAGAGTCCGGAAGGCTTTAAAGACACTTTGGAAACTCTAATTTGATTTTGAATAGGGTCAATTAGTTGGGTATCCTCCAACGGGCAGTAGCAACAAAGCACACCCAAAGTACAATGGAAGCAAAATAAAAAATAGCAAGTCAGAATGTGGCAGATCGAAATTTATCACACTATGTATGTGTTTGGGCCACTGGTGTCAGTGGTGTGCAACAAAAATTGAAGAGAGTGCATTAATTGTAACACTGCTTTCTATCATTTTCACCTTCAATTTGTTATGGGTGGTGATCGCCTCCACTTATGATTTGGGAGAAGAAGGAAGGCGATGAAGGGTGCATTCAGATATTGGTAACATGAGTTATTTTTATACCCATAGCAGGGTGAAGGTGTGTATGTTTTAAGATCTAACGAAAATTATTAATTGGTGTATTTATCATGTATTTAGGTATATTGCTCTTTAATAAAAAAAACTAGCAAAACTTGTCCGCGCCGAGCACGGGCAATATAATTTATACTATTAAAAATAATAAAATCTTAAATAACATTCAGTCTAAATTATATTGAGATGGTAAAAATTACAATCAAAAGTAAAACTTATAAAAATAATAACAAAGAAATATATTTAGATAATTTTAAAATGAGAGCAATTTAATTTGTTTGAAATCAATTGAGTATTTTGCTTCATACTTTCTTTTGGAATAATAAGAATAAACTCATAATAAAAAAATAAAGTTTATAAAACTATAGTTAAAATACAATATGAAAACAAAAGTCCATGGACAATCCAATAATGAAAACAACTTCGAAGAAACAAATAAACTTATAGAAATCTAATGTGTAAAAATAAATAATTAGAATTAAAAAAAAAAGAACATAAATCCATGAAAATCTATCACCATGAAAACTAAAAGAACCACCAAAAGCGAAAAAAATAACAAAACCGAACTATTATAAAAAGAAAAAAAAACATTAAGACACCATAAAATACTTAAAAAATGGGAAAAATTAAGAAATGAAAGAAATTTGACACGATTGTATTGCAAGAATAATTGAAAATGTTGTTGTGAGAATCCTCATGTTTCACTCACTCTCGTTAATTTGAATTACGTTACTAAAGATAGATTAAAGGGTCTAAATCCAATTAAATCTCATCTAAAATCAATAACCATGACGAGATTGTAGGAGATAAGGGAGGCAAGGTTAGGTCTTAGCCATCTAACACTATAGGTCTTGCAAGTTACAAGGATGTACCCATCGACCAGCACCATTGTTTTGTTATCTTTATAGGCCAAATGAGTTAGGTCATATCCTGTTTCAAACTAAAGGCCAAGATCAGTGGTGGAATCGGAAGATTTTCCTTGGGTGGCCATCATATAGAAATAATTTCTTGGGTGAGACCATTTATAAGGAAAGCATAAAATTTCCTCTAATATATAGGTGTATTTTAAAATTTCCTCTAATATATGTATGTGGGTTTCTATAAAATATGTGGGACAAATAATCTCAAATGGGCCCTTGCCTTGGTCTGATCGGTAGTATAACAAATATGTATTCAAGTGACAACATTTTACATTTGATGGGCCCCACCGTGATGGGCCGTACAACCATGGGTTCTAGAGGGCATTGTCTCTTGTTATCCGATATTTGTCATAGAAATTAAAGGTTAAAAAGATTGCCAACTGTTCAAATTCAATATTCAACTTGACAATTTGATCTTAAAATACTAAATATTTTTATCATCTTCCTCCACAGTTGGAACGGCTAGTTAAACGTTTTGGATCAATGAAGGATGGACCTCACCTATATGAAATACTTGATGAAAAAAAATGAGAGACTTTAGGGAGAGATATGATTAGATTTTAATTGAAATTCTCTTTAGATTAACTTAATAAGGTAGAATCTCTCCTATTTGATTGAAATTATTTTTAGATTAACTTGGTAAGGTAGAATCTCTCATATTTGATGTGATTCTTTGAAAAGAACCTCCTCTTTAAATGGGACTCTTCAAATTGGATAAAATAATCTAATTGATCGAATCAATTGCAAAATTGGAAGCCAATTTTTCAATCAATTGTGAAATCGAACTCCAATCTCAAAATCCGATATAATAATGGTATAAAGAACCTTTCTAAGGGTAACCAACGGACATGTGAAATCTCAAGATTAATTATAAAATAGTCAAGTTTAAAGACACTATTTGCTATGTGTAAATCACTATTGCTAAACTCAAAATCTTAACCCACTGTCATAAGAAAGTTGGAAAAAAAGATTTTGTTCTTTTTAAAACAAACCCATGACACAATTGTTTAATACTTAGCTCTCACCTTTTAAAGAATGACATTTAAAGATTTCAAATCCTCTTACTTGGTTCAAATAAAGTGGCCCCACTTAGTAATTCCTAAAGGTGGGTCATATGGTGACAATCACAAAAGGTGGGGCCCATAATATAATTCATATAATAGTGGGACCACATTATAAATTCTATGAATGTAGGCCTCATGTTTTAATATCTAAAGGTGGGCATCACATTGTAATTTCTAAAGGTTGGTCATATGGTCACAATCACAAAAGGTGGGCCCATATTATAAAATTATAATGGTGGAACTATATTATAAATCTCATGAATGTGGCCTGTCTTCTAATTTATAAAAGTGGGAATGACATTGTAATTTCTAAAGGTGGGTTCCATGTCCACAATCATAGAAAAGGTGGCTCCACTTTGTAATTCTTAAAAGTGGGTCATATGGTCACACGTACAAAAGGTGGAGCCATATTGTAAATCCTATGAATGTGGGCCCAGATTGTGAATCGAATGTGACCCCGTGTTCAAATTTCTAAAGGTGGGTATCACATTGTTATTTTTTTTAAGTGAGTCATGTTTTCACAATTAACAAAAGACGGCCCACATTATAATTCATGACCCATATTGTAAATCCTATAAATGCACTGCACTTAGGTTCTAATTTTTAAAGGTGAGGCACCACATTGTAGTTTTTATAGGTTGGCCCTATGTCTACAATCACAAAAAATGTGGATCCACTTTATAATTCATAAATGTATGTCATATAGTCACCATCACAAAGGTTTGTTTCTACATCAAAGCTGGCCCTACTAAAATATAATGTTTTGTTTCGGCATCAATATCGGAACCTCCCCTCCCCCTCCCCGATCCCACTCCGAAAATGTGAATTCGCCATTTTCGGAGCCGATTCGTCCTGAGAGCGCGGTTCCGCCCTCTTTGGAGCGCAATTCAAAAATACTCCGAGCGAAATCAACTGAATATGAAGCAAACCTTATAGAATCTTTAATTTATGTGTATTTTCTTTTTCTATAAACTTGACATTTATCTTTTAAATAAAGAAACTTCTTATAACTTATTAATTATTATCTATTTTATGTGATCAAATTGCAAAGTTAATTTTTTTTTTCTCCATTTTTTATACTTGAATATACAGATGAGATATATTTGTGTCCACTAGTTAATTATTTATAAATCAATAAATAGGATGTTGTATAGGCGCTCCAGGCATATGATTATGTTAGAATTTGGCGTTCTCCCACTGCCCACTCTAGGCCCCTAGGTACCAACCATCCACAATTTGCTCAACTATAATCAGTTTTCAGGGTAGGCCAAGGGCTCAGGCTGCCCTTGCTCCATCTTATGAACAATCCAACTCGAACACGTAAATTGGACACTATCGAATTTAGGCCGATGGATTGATCATGACAATCCAGCATCCTGCCCAAAATGACTTTCAAATTTAAAAGCAGGCATCTTGGGCAAAGGCGAGTTTGTAATAATCCTCGTCCCTTTCAATTATCTCAGCACATTACAAGGAAGCGGTAAGTTGAAAAACTAATTCAATAGAAACTTTGTAGTCTAAAACTAGTCACGTTAGTACAGGTTGCAACAATGATGATACACCCACCTTCTAATCTAGTTCCAACCTTCTTCATCTTCCAAATTAGCCACATGGAAACGAGTTCATTATAAATGAAATAAAAATATTTTCTGATCAGTAACAGTAAGGAATGAAGAACTTTTACTCTACAAGCTTCAGTGTAGTGCTCACATAGATGAAATTCACCGCACGCCACTTGGAGCTGCCAAATTCCCCACGTAGAATCAGTACCAGTGATTGGCTCCACTCTCAGCTGCAGCCACTTTTCTTGCCATGTATTGAGGCCTGGGCTGCACTGGATGGGATCCTTCAATCCTGTCATCATCTCCTCCATCAGTCTGACAGCTTGGGGTTCTTCTCGGATATGAACGGCTGGAAGCAGCAGGTCGAGCTGAAACAGTGGGGTCTCTGACCATTCTCCTCCGTTCATAAGCTTCCGCTGCCATTGTGCCATTGTTATAATGCAACACTGAGCCCACAACTTTTCCAGGCTTTGCAGAACCACCTATTTGAAACAGTGAAGCTAGGTCATTGAGTAGAGCATCCACATTCAGCAGCAGTGTATATGGAGAGAGAGAGAGGGGGGGGGGGGCAGCGGGGGGCGGGGGGATACACTGATGGAAAAGCTATAAATTATAGGGATAAACTTAAGTATAAACTATAGGGATACACCTTACCATGGACTCTCTGTGGAACTTGAACCCGAGCAGTGGGGATCGGTGAATTCCTCTCTGCCTGCAGCTTCTCCATTTCCTTGATGGAGCATTTGGACATATCATCAGCAACGTCTGCAGCAGCATTCTGGTTTGTATTGTCCGAATAGAAAACACAAGGCCTGTGCAAAAAGGAGAAAAAATATGTTGTTTCATCACCCGATATTGTCAGGGTACCGGTGAAGGCTCATCAGATATAAAGGTGTTCATACCTGGGTAAGGATGCATGTTGCCTCTCAGGTGGTGCCACTGTTGCACCATTTCCATAGTGCTCCTCGAGGTAAGCAAACTGCTTCTTGAATTGATCAACGGCACTGAAAAAGAAAATGGATGTCATAAAATGTTCTTGTGTGGGTTTGGATGTCCTTGAATTTGAAAGAGATTTTTTTGGCAAGGTCCTAAACCAACTTCAATAATTGGAACTAAATAATTGCTATAACAAAGGTTTAAAAAAAATTTGGATTTAGTAACAAGTTATTTCTAGTTTTTCCACAACTGGCTTCCGCTGGTCAATATTTGCTGTTTACCAGCAACACAACATTGGCAGAATAGAATGAAATCTAACTTTACAAATAGGATGAAATCTAACTTTACAGTTTAGGAAGTAGCATTCAATTGAAGTAACAAATGTTCACTACTCCAGATAGTTCACACTGCACATTTGAATCTAGAAAAAGGACCACAGTTGGTCCACACACTTCTTACTCAAAACCACCTAAGAGGATGTACACAAACATGTAGCGGTATGCAAGTGTTATCTGCCAGCAACAACAGGTGCGCATTCCGACCCCTTGTGCATGCATGCAACGGCTTGCATTTGACTGAAATCCGTGAGTACAAAATTTCAAAACAAGAACTAAGGCTGCCTGCCTCCCTCCTGGGTTTTTGGAATTCGAGAATGCAATCCTGAACAGACGGTAATTCTCTTGGCTCACCAAATGGAAAGGAGTCAAACATAAACAAAAAATTAAGTTCCAATAGCTGTGCCGATGAGTATTGGCATGAATATCAGTGTCAAGGGGTCCAGCATGGTAAAAAAAAAAGGGGTAACGTTGAATTGTCGTGTCAGGGATTTAAGGCATCATACTTGTAAACGAGGTCCTTCGGGGGTTAGGCCCAAGAATGTTAGAATTCTGAGATCATGATGATGCATGACACAAGAGGATTAAATACACTGTTTTTGCTCTAGTAAATACTCATGCACACATGCACGCACGCACTACACAAGTCCCTAAACAACAAAGCTCGCCTGGGATTGATCCCTGGTCATCCCTGTCGAAAGGGAAATGCCAACTGCTGACTCATGAGAGAATTGAGAGGATCAATACCTTGGATACATGAACCCTGTTGATTCTGTCCCCTCCAAAAACTCCTTCAGCATCTTTGGATGATACTCAAGAATTTCCCGATAAATAAGCTCTCTTACATCTTCCTTAGTTATCCTTCGTCTCTCAAACTCGAACTCCATCTTTGTCACTGGCTGAGCAGAAGGTTCCCTCTCAACGTTCGCCAAGTTCCTAAAATAGGGATCAGCCAGAGCCTGACACCTTGGGGCAAAACTTTGCATTGTTAGGCGGAGCATCCATCTTAAAACTAAAATATCAGAAGATTTTGGGTACCATTACCAAGCATAACCATGCCACTGTACCTCTTCAGCAGTTGGTCGATCTCTAGGTTCAAATGCTAGCATCCTTTCTAATAAACGGAGTGCAAGGGGATCTGCATTTGGAAATTTTTGGGAGAAAGGTACAGGTTTTTTCCTGCGCATGCTGGTTAAATACCTTCGGGCCTTCTCATTGCGTACCTGTAAAAAGGCCAACAATTATCTGAGTCAACAACATCTTTAAAAGAGAAACAAAACATAACACAAAAGTGGTCAATGTCCAGGCAAAAGTTTTGGGATTCGAAATGGACCCTGGCAATGGCTTCAGCGGATGGTGTTCCTAACAGATCAGTCATCAAATCCAATTGGTGGACTACATTTTTTCCAGGGAAAAGAGGCTTCCCAGTTAGAAGTTCAGAGAAGATGCAGCCGATGCTCCATATGTCTATTGCTGGTGTGTACTGCAACATAATCAGTGAAAAATGAGAACTTGAAAATGTGTACAGAGAAAAGGAATCAGAAACAGCAAAGGACACTTGGAAGTACGGTGAAGTACATTATATAGTTTTTTTTTTTTTTTTCATTTAAAACAAGTCAAATCCATACTAAACTTTATTTGTTTATTACGTACACCAGGAAAGATTTTGAAACCTTATGGCTGCGCTGCTAATCGCTGCAGGGCTAAGTGATGGCTCAATTATAAATCATACAGCAAAATGATGAACAAAGCAATTCAAGCTCTCAAGATTTAAGAGGCTCCTAGTGCTGCATGTGCAGCCTTAGTGGCCTGCATTTGAAATAGCACTGTTCCTTAAAAATAAATCCTAAACTGGGAGGAAGTTAGGAAATAAGGTAAATATTGTTTACACTTTAAGTCTCTAATTCATTGCGACACAGGGCTGCTCAGTCAAGTGCTGAGAATGAAAATGAATTCCTGAGCAGAACCCACTGAGAGATTATCTCTGAGAAATCAGCATCTTCAACCTCTCTTGTTCGCTGATTCTCTCCCCTGTTTCTTATGCCAAGACGATGTCCACTGCACCCCTCATAATTTGATCAAAGCATCCTCACAAAGATAGAGAAGCAACCAAGAAATATGTAGAATGCCTGCCCATTTTGTGAAAGCGCTTAGCTTGTCCAATCCTTATTAGGATCATCTTGATCTTGGACTTAATAGATAGTAAGCAGGGTATTTCATTTATTTTTAACCAGTAATAGTTGATTTTTATGACAAAAGAATACGACAAATAGAATAAGAGAACTCTACATGCTTCTAACCATCCCCAACTTTGCTAACAAGTCAGGAAAGGCATTACCCTTCCTAAGAACACACAGAAACTCTTCCTCCAACTGAGACTGGAACTCCTTAATCCAAAATGAATGTCTGCATATATTTGCATACCTTCTCTATGATAATGACAATCTTTTATATATTATTATCATTATAGATCCCTCCATACCATTCTCTCTCTCTCTCTCTATATATATATATATATTTTATTTTGAAGATATTTGAAAACATCAAGGGATTATAACCACGCCATTTTGCTATCCAATCCACTGATAGCTCAATGGCAAGGTATCTTCCTCTTCACATAAACAACTAGAGATCAACTCCTGGTTGTAGCTCTAGTCATCAGAATCCTACGATTCGTATCCTGAATCTTAAGGAAAACGATTTATATCTATGCAACAAATCCCATTTACAGATGAATCTCAGGATTCAGGTGTGAATCCTATGATTTGATACTCGTTTCATCAAATCTTACAATTCAAGCGATTCAACTAAGAGAGAATAGATACAACCAATAAGTTAATATTAATAATCTTTTATCGTTTTTCTTTCTTTATTCTTATAAGTTAATATAAATAATCTTTAGTCATTTTCTTTCTTTATTCTTTCTTTCTTTTGGTGCTTTTGTTTTTAAAAGGTTATTTAGTAGTTAACGAAACCTCCTAACAATTTTTTTGCAACTTTAATAAGGTTTTAAAGATGAATAAAAATCATGCATTTAATTAAAGTGTTTAACTGTATGTACGCACGGTGCTTCTCTATATCTTCTTTTTTATAATCTATTTTGGTTTTTTCTTCGTAGACACTTTCTTAACTTCAAGAGATATCCTACCGTGTAAAATTGATGGTTTTGATTTTATTTTTATTTTTATTTTTTGATTTAAAGATAATAAAAAATATATATTGATATGTTTTTACCGGAAAAAAACACTTTATGTGGCAAGTGCACTAAACAGGGAACATATGGCAAACATGCACCTAACAGGGAATCCGCACACTAAAACCAATCGTTTCCACCATTTTTTTTGTGGTCACTATCGATCATTTTATGTGTTGAGGGTCCACGGCGACCCTCACTATAACAAGCGAAGGTCGCAGTTGACCCTGAGCAAACATAAAGTCATTTTCTTCCTTCTTCCTTCTTCCTCTCTTCCCCAAACTCAATCCAATGATGGAGCATATACAAACACACACTCAAAGGTGTGCCCTTCTGATGTTGAGCTAACTTTTGGGGCCCATTTGGATGTGTGCCAGTTCATTAAGGGTTGTGAAACGTAGGGGAGATCATGGTTGTAGATAAATTTTACTGTATCCAATCGCAATTGTCCCTTCATATAAGCTGTTGAGACTTTTATATCTTTAAAATGGATGAGATAATGGCCAATTTTCTCTTATGTTCAAAGACTGGATTGGAGTAAAACTTCATCCAGTACCTATCAAAACACAAATCTACAATTTCCATCCACCCCCTCCCCTTGTGTGGACCCGGTGTGCCCCACAAAATCATCATCAGTATTTACTCAAGTTGCATACTTATGATGCAAGGCAAGCTCTCCCGTAGAAGAGTTGTCACGATGCTCCTTCCACGGAGAATGTTTTAAGTTGGGGCCTTGTCATTTGTCATTTATAGTCATTGTAAGTGATCCAATATAGAAAGTAACTTAAAATGTAGAGGTAGCCGAAGACAAAGGGACGGGCGGCATATACTGATCTAGAGTCGGAATGGGCGTCACGGCAGGGTCTCAGCGATGATAGACCTGAGGAGCGAGAGGACCTTTCCTAATAGGGGTGGGAGCTGCGGGCAAGGGAACAGACGAAGGAGTAGGCGAGGCCAGCAAGGGCGCAAGTGGAGATGGGGCAACCTCCGGCAAGGGAGGCGAGGCTACAAGCGGGTCAGCAAGCAGAGGCAGAGGAGCTAAGGTCTTGGGAGCAGCAGTTCGATAAAGCAAACGATTCGTGCCAACAACTTCGGACCAAATTAACCCCTATGAATTCGCCAATCTTAGATTCACTCATAGCATATACAAAGGCAAGAGCAAACACCTAAGTACAAGCAGCAGAGGGTCGCTATACGGGGTTAGCACTTGCAAAATGCTATAACTTCGCTGCGTGATTAGGTTTGTGTTCAGTAGCATCGATTATAATCGTCTTATTGAGAATTTCATTTGTTTGATGTATTGGGAGATTTTCTTATTTACAATTATGATTTGGACAAAATCAATGTATCCTGAGCATCACAAAATCAATCTTGATACTAAATTATATTAAATTAGATCAACTACATGTCATTTGTGCCACCCTCACTGGAATAATCTATTACTGCACCATTTTTTCTTGTGATGCCCATCTTTTACTATACCAAAAAGTACAAAACAAACCTCCTTCGAGGCCCACCCACAAGACTCGATCAACGGTCAGGATCATGACATGTTGTTGACATGGCAAGAAAAAAACATGCGGCCAAGCTACTTAGCATGTCTTCACGGGAATAAATGCAGACAACAGACAAGCGAGTCTTCCCTCTCTCCATCATTGGATTGGGTTTGGGAAAGAGAGGAAGAAGGAAAAAAAATGAGTTTATGCCTGCTCAGGGTTGACTGCGACCCTCACTATAACCCTCAACACATAAAATGCAGATCGATAGCAACCACCCAAAAAAAGGGTAAAAAAAGTTGGTTTTTCTATACGGATTCCCTGTTAGGTGCATGTTTGCCTAATGTTCTCAGTTTGGTGCACTGGCCACATAAAGTGTTTTTTCCAGTAAAAAAACCCCATTTAACTATTTACACATCATTTATTTCATATATATGTATATATGAGAGATGCTCTTATGAGAGATATCTCTCACCCTAACCCTCTGTTTGGGAAGGAGGGAAAGTGGGGGAGAGGAAAAAAAAGGGGGGGAAATGGAGGGAAAGTGAAAATTGATGGTGTTTGGGAAGGAGGGAGAGAAAGTGGAGGGAGGGAAAATGGGGGTAAAATTCTTGTGGGGCCCACCTTAAAATTTTCCCCTCCAAAATGGGGGGAAAGTGGGGGGAAAGTATGAGGGAAAGAGGGGAGGGGAGGGAATTTTACTAAAATGCCCTTATAACCTTTTCACTTTTTCACAAAGTAAGGGTAAATTGGTAATTCTCTCTACCTCACAAACAAACAAAACCCTACTTTTTCACTTTTCTTTCCCCTCCTTTTTTACTATCCAAACAAGAGGAGGGAAAATTAATTTTACCTCCCCTCCCCTCCATTTTCCTTCCCCCTCAAATTTTCCCTCCCCTCCCCTCCCCTCCCCTCCATTTTCCTTCCCCCTCAAATTTTCCCTCCCCTCCCCACCCCCCTTCCCAAACATAGGATAAATGAGATTGGGTGGGGTCTCTCACATCCATATCAAATGCCAACAACTCAAATGTGAGGACTCCCACCCCTATCTCTTATATAAGGTGAGAGATATCTCTCATAGGAGCATCTCCCTATATATATATATATATATATGTCATGATATGATTGTACGATGGACTTGTTATTGTATATATTTATGATTCTAAAATATATATACACGGACACGGGGGTTCGATGCAACATCTTCAAAAAGTTAGGACACGAATATGGAATTTTTTATTAAAGTTAAATTTGGTTAGGGCCTATTACTTAGCCAAACATTTATTTTATGCAAGTTAATTTTTAATAGCTGATCTCATTCTAGATCCACAATATAAAAAAATATAAATGAATTTTCTATTATATATACTATAGGGAAAGGGTCTTTTATGAAAATGTATTTAACTTCTTGGAATTTCTTTGTAATATATATATATATATATATATAGGGAGATGCTCCTATGAGAGATATTTCTCACCTTATATGAGAAATAAGGGCAAGGGCCCTCACATTTAAGTTGTTGGCATTGGATATGGATGTGAGGGGCCCTACCCAATCTCTCATTTAAGGTGAGATATCTCCCATAGGAGAGTGGTGTAGGGGCCCCACCCAATCTCACTTAATGTGAGAGATATCTCTCATAGGAGCATCGCGCGTGCATGCATGTGTGTGGGTGTGGGTGTGGGTGTGGGTGCGTGCGCACGCGCTGAGGGGCTTTTATGAAGAAAAAAGAAAAAAAAAAGGGCAACCCAAAAGGCCAAAGGACAATTTTGAAATAACTGAAACGACAAGGGCAAATTGGAAAGGAAAATTCTTATAACTTGTTTCCTGAGATGAATCAAGAGTCTTGCCCTTTCAAAAAGACTTCTCAACTTTACAGAGAGTGAGGGGAAGAAGAAAGGGAAGAGGAAGATGAGAAGTGGCGAGCGGCAGCAACGGCGACGATAGTTGCAACAACAATGACGATAGTGGCAGCAGGTGGTCGAACAACAACGTATGGCACGAAGAGGTACCCATTCCCTCACCCTTTCTATCCTCCTTCCTTCTCTTTTATTTTTATTTTTTTCTTTTTTTCCTTCGTAGAACTGAGAAGCAATGCTGCCCTCCACCCCCTTTCCCTTGTTTTAAACCCTCGTTTTGGGATGAAACCCTAAATTTTCGGAGAAAGTCATATGCTTATTTTTTGTATAGTATCTTGCCATATTCTATACCCGGATCCGTATAGGACTGTGTCGGCACCAATACCATGGGTGAAATGCCGTATCCGGGTATTATAGGTATTTATACTACTGTAAACGGGAAAATGGATGGTCATTAGTAATTACTTTTTCCATTTTCTTTTAATTTTTAATTATTTTTTATTTTTATTAGAAAAATCAAAATCTTAAGATTCACAATACGATTCGCGATTCGATTCATGGGTATGAACGATTTGCGATTCGATTCCGATTTTGAAAACTATGATTGTAGCTTTGTTGGTTAAGGACTTGGATAGCGTGTGTGGCTGCATGATTATTTACAATAGCAAAAAAAAAAAAAAAAAAACTACAATATGGAAAATCCAAAAAAGGAATATCATAAGATTTGAACGTGTATCGAAAAAACTGTTTTATATTTGTAACATGACCTGAATCCACAACCTCAAGGATGCACTAGTGAGCACCTTTCACCGCACCATGGGTTCTTGTCAAGAAAAACACTCATCTTGAATGATAGTGTCATGTAATGTCTTCGTTTTGTTGCCACACGCACACAAGCACATCTTGAATGATAGTTTCATGTAAAGTTCACTTTGTTTCATAAATTTTTATTTTGGTTTTTGCTTCTTTCACTTTCAGATTTGAATGATCCCTGTCGGAAGGAAGCTTGCAATGAGATAATGCACCATGTTTTCAGAATACTGCTGAAAGATTAATCAAGATCAACAAAAACAGTACGATCCGTGACCAAGAAGGGAATTCTCTGATGGAATTAAAGACTAAACAAAATGAGTGAAAAACATAAATTTTTCCCTAAAAGAAATGGAACTGATGCCTTCTACAATTTTCTATGAGTGGAAGCTTTGATGGAAGAAACATTTTAACCCAAGATAGAAAAGCTGCTCAAATAGAAGAAGAAACAGCACCACATAAACAAGGTGGGGCAACCATAATTTTCGATGTAAACATCAAATGGAAATTCATGCACCTTTGAGAAAAAAGATCCACATAATTCAGGAGCCCTGTACCACCTTGTCGCAACATAGTCCTGTGCAAGCAAGATTGCAAAGACTTGAATATGCATAACCATAAGAATCTTAATTTCCAGACAAAAAGTACAAGATGGAGGTGGGGGTGGGGGTGGGGGTGGGGGCAGGGGGGGCAAACTATAAAGTGCATATTACCATTCAAGAAAAATAATAATAATAAATAGTAATAACATAATGAAAAGCACAACATATTGAATTGGCAAGAAACATACTGTCCAAAATATGGCAGTTGGAGTATCATTGAAGGCTACCCGTGCAAGTCCAAAGTCACATATCTTCAGCTTGCAGTCAGCATTTGCTAAAATATTTTTTGGTTTCAGATCTCGATGAAAAACATTTGCTGCCACATGCAAAACCAAAAGCAAAGTTAAAAACCAGATAGGGAATAAGTTGAAGTTAGCAGCAAAGGAACTTTTTTTAATAAAATTAATTATATATGAACTTCAAATCGCAATGTTATAAAATATAGCTAAAATGACTCATTTCAATACATATATATATGACGAGTTATCATGTGCGCCCGGTGCTCAAAAAAGCGCACCGGGGGTCCACCTGATGGTCCATCCGAGAGGACCACACACACACACTCTGAATTTCACATGAGGCTCACCTTTGCACCCATCCGATGTACTATACACCGTTGGATCGACTGCACACCCATCCGAATGGACTGTACACTGTTAAACTTCTGAGGCCCAGATAGTCACGCACTGGATCAGTGTGCAGTGTGGGGCCCCATGTGGGCCCCACATTGAGGTGTGCACATTGCACATTGATCCAGTGCGTGACTATTTGGGCCCCACAAGTTTAACGGTGTATAGTCCATTCGGATGGGTGTGCAGTCGATCTAATGGTGTACAAGTACACATCGGATGGGTGCAAAGGTGGGCCCCATGTGAATTTCAAGGGGGGTTGTGTGTGTGATCCACTCAGATGGACCATCAGGTGGGCCCCACCCACGGTGCACAAGATACGCACCGGATCACTCAATGATTATGCAGTCAACTATATCAGATTTATGCAAGTAGGAAGCCTGTGCATGCATCCACACTGATTTTTTAGATCTCACAGCACTGTAAGGCTAAAAGAAATGTCAAAAAAAATTGTCTCCAATTTTGGGCAAGAAATACGAAAATGTTTTTGGAAGTGGATAGACTTTTTCAAGATATACATGTTTCCTCTATTACAGTTTAAGTGATGAGATTTGATAACACCATTATTACATGTTTCTTCTGCTTACACATGAGTGCAAATGTTCAAATTTATGGAAGATACCATTTAGGTTAACACGAGCTCCCAAAACCAACCCATAAATTGACAACATTAGTTTACCTGTATGTATGTATTTCAAGCCTCGGAGAAGCTGATAAAGGAAAAATTGATAATGCTCCGGTGTCAAATCATCATTTGCTTTAATAACTTGGTGCAAGTCAGATTCCATGAGCTCAAAAACAACATAGATGTCTTTGAATTCCCTACTAGATGGAGGCAACAGAATATGTTTGATTTCTACAATATCAGGATGCCGCAGAAGTCTGAGAAGCTTAATCTCGCGAAGTATGCGTGTGGCATCAGAGACATGTTCAAAGATATCATTAATCTTTTTAATTGCAACTTTCTCCCCAGTATGTGTATCAAAAGCAGAGCAAACAACACCATAGCTCCCTTTCCCTATTACTTCTTCTATTCTATACCTGTTACCTTCACCATACTCAGTGAAAAAATCCACTTCTGCAGAAGCCTGCATCACCAAATTCCAAAAGAAAAAGACCAGAATCAGTTAAACATGTTTGGTAATGCCACATAACACACCCAATCAAGAATAACCACAGAGAGAAGCCATGAAGAAAATGCATCAGAAAAAACCATATGTTACTTGAGGACAGAGACATATTGGATGCACCCATTTCCTTTCTACTAGATATATACAGATTCGTAATTGTTAGTCAACCAAGAATTAATAGTGAATGAACCATGAAAACAAGTTTAAAATGGGAAGCTTCCCAGACATTATGAATTGTAACAAGTTGGAGGAAAAGGTCAAAACTGTGGGTCCAGCAGGTGAAATTGGGCTAATTAGGGATGGTACAATGGAGATCCACTTCCCATTTGCATATAATTCATTTATGAAGGAATCTCAAGGAGATCTGCATATAATTCATTTACAGACGACGTCCATCCAATATCGACAGGTTTCAATCTTTTTGAGATGCAGTTGTTTGGTGCACTGATAAGAGGAAGAGGAACATAATCTCAAGGAGATCTGCATATAATTCATTTACAGACGCAGTCCATACAATATTGATGGGTTTCAATCTTTATGAGATGCAGTTGTTTGGGGTACTGATAAGAGGAAGGGGAACATACAATGTAATCCAATGTGCAAGTAGTACAACTGTGAACCTAGGAAATAAGCAAAGAAAGGAGAAGAATTTGGACATTATGCTAATGCATCCTTGTCAAGTTCCAACTAGAGTAGACAGTGTAGCAGCTTAATAGAAAAAGGAGCTGATACTAGAGATCCAGTGACTGCAAATTCGTTCACTATTGCCGTTGATGACATCAAAAAAAAAAAAAAACTTTTAAGTTAGTAAGATGTATCTACATGTCCATCTTTTATTAATGAAGTTTCTACTAATTAAAAAAAAGGTACAATCTTCTGTTTAGTAAGAGCAAGTCTGAATTCAGAACCACATTATCAGAAACATAATTCTAATCTGGTTGCATCAATCTACAAAGTGCTCCTCAAACAAAACATGAACTAGATACCAATGCACATATAGCGATAAAAATTTAAAATAACAAA
Source organism: Persea americana (assembly GCA_029852735.1). Lineage (NCBI taxonomy): Eukaryota > Viridiplantae > Streptophyta > Magnoliopsida > Laurales > Lauraceae > Persea > Persea americana. The sequence goes on from CM056818.1 coordinate 34,645,194, forward strand.
AAAGCACATAATTGCACAAGTAGAAGGCCATACTTAAGGAAAAAAAAAAACCCGGAAAGGGAAGAAAGAAAAATTGAAAGCTCTCTTAGATTACATAAAGACATCAAGAATGATACCTACTTTGCATTAGTGCAGCCAGCATCATTGATGGAATGTACCTGAAATTGATTTTTTCTAATGCATCCAAATGTATATTATTTCACAATTATAAAAGAAAGGGATTGTTATGAAAAAATTATGCTTAAACCCTGATTAAATGGATGAGTACAAAAACATAAAAATGATGGATTGGGGTGCCGTACATTTTTTTTTGACACAATTGTCCCTCTAACAATATGGTTACCCCTATGACGATATCGTCACCTATTCATCATTTTTGTTGAAACCTGCAACTCTCTCCTCAATCTCTCCTCATCTAGGTCGTTTGGTGAGGGTGTGGATCGTGAGAGAAGGTTGAGAAACTGGTAAAGTAGGTGAGTTGGGTGTGGGAGGGTGATGATACGTTGTGATGATGGAAATGGGGTTGGTGTTGTGCAACGGTTGTTGTGTGGGTCGGTTGATGAAGGGTGATGGTGTGCTCTGGTTGGGTTTGGTGAGTTTGAATGGGTTGTTGAGTGTGATTTTTGGGTTTGATCCATTATGCACTTTCGTTTTTTCACTTTCTAGTTGTTCTTCTTCCCCATTTGCTTATTCTACTTTTAAGTTTTAGGTCTACCTAGCATCATTCCAATGTTTAATTTCTCCAACCAAACACCTACAACTCACCACCCATAATCTCAACTTTCAGCCACCATCACCACCTCACTCTCTTCTTCTTCTTCCCCATTAATCCGATCCACCAAACCCATTTCATCACCCTCACCACAGTCGTCCATCTCTCCATCTCTCCACAACCTCACAAAACAATCCAGATGAGGAGAGTAAGAGAGTAGGGCTACAGGTTTCGACAAAAATGGTGAAATTGGTGGCGGTATCGTTGGAGGGGTAACATTATGGTATACAGATAATTATGTCCAAAAAAAATGCAGCACCCTAATCCATTTTATGTTTTTGTATCCATATCTGTTTAATCATAGTTTAAGCATAAATTTTTCGTAAAAATCCCTAAAAGAAAAGATAACTTCATATGGTATGAACTCACTCACAATACATTATCACCAAAAATAAAGTCGCTCTTGATTACCAATGGATCCCAGAAAAGGACAAGAAAGAGCATATAACCATAGTTAACAAACTGATAGATATAATGCAGTAGGAAAACATAAACTATCAATATGATCCAACTCTACATTCAATAAAAAGATGAAAAGAAATAAGCCCAAAAAATTGAAAGAAGACAAGGTTATGAAGTTCATAAATCTTCCATGATGACAGAATACCGGAAGCTGCAAATATACAGAACTGCATTAAGATCTCTGAACATCAAAAGCATACAGGCTCAGTGACCCAGGTTCCAGTAAGAAAATCAATACACAAATAAAACAAATCGAGTTTCATAGGATCCATTCATACGCACTTCAGAATAACATGGACTAGGAAATTCACATGGAACAAATTTCATACATACCACCAAAACCAAAACTAGATCAAGCAGGATTCAGTTTCTGCATTTCCACCCTGCATCATTTTTTACTACATTTTACTTGTAGCATAACAACTCTCATGTGCATTGATCCCGGGCCCTCTATCCTAGAGAAATAATGAATTAACCACCGCACTAGTCACGAAGTTTGCATTAATTCACCCTAAGTATCCCATTAATCTAGGCCAGCATTAACCGGTGAAATCAACATTGAAAAAAAAGAAAAAGGGTAATGTAATAACTTATAAAATTACCTTCTTTCTTTGATCCTGCTGCATCTCCGCACGAAAGCCTCAAAAATTTCCCACTGAAAGCAATGGCAAACCAGGCATCGACCACTAAAACTAGCGGTTAAATTACAAATTTTTGGATCCAATGGGAACAGGATTTCCAACAAAATTATGTAAAAAGGAAACCAAGCTAAAACTAGAAATAAAGATCAAGGTATTAGAGTGAAGCAAAAAATACCTAAACTTGACAACAACAAAAAAAAGCGACTTAAAACCAAAATTAAACAGTAGAGATTACAACAAAGGGCAAAATGACAAATTTTTGCTGCTAAAACCGACTGCGTTGAAGTTCTTTAGAATGAAAGCAACCAAAAATCTCTAGTTTCTCCAATAAAATCACTGAAACATAATTCAGATAGCAACAGTTATGAGATTTTCTGCGGAAAGCTAGAAATCACTCGGTTTTCTGCCAGAATTAAAAGAAATCAAACAAGAAACATAGATCCATAGGGCCATATGCCAAGGCCCCAGTCACCCACAAAAGAAAGCATATTCAGTACATAGCAGAAGAGAGTCTATTCCGTAAACAATCGAGCAAGAATGTTGTAGATTCCTTTACAAAAAGAGCAGAAAAAAAAGGGTCTCAACACCAAAACAGCTCATAAAACCTGATTTAATCACTAGATTTGGAAAGTAATCATCTTTTTCCCGCCTTCGTGAATTCACCACTGCAAGCAGGACGTAAAGAGGATTTCTAGATCCAACTGAAGCAGAAAAACCTGATTTTCAGATCCAATCGAAGCAGAAAAAACTGATTTTCAGATCCAATCGAAGAGGAAAAACCTGATTCTCAGATCAAACCCTAGAAGAAAAGATCGTAAATTATAACCAAAAAAATGAAATTGAGATTAAAAAAAAAAAAGGCTTTGTAGATTCGAGTAGAAACGTAGTTGAAACCCAAACGATCTTGATATCGATGCAAAGTAGAGAATCCCCAAATTCTTACTAAATGTATCAAAAAGAAGAGATTTTTAGCAGAAAGAAGCCAACTTTCCCTATTTCGATGAGAAAAGCAGCTGGGTACTAGTGTGTTTTAGATCGAGTCGAAGCAGAAACCCTGATTTTTCTTTGAAGAGATGAATTTTACTCAGAAGGGTAAGAAAATTGTAGAAAATCGCTGCTTTTGCAATCGAAGGGAAGTAGAAACCCTAACCTTGTGGAGGAAATCGAAGGTTGAAGAAGTAAGAGAGAGGGAGAGAAAAGGATATGAAAGGAATTAAATAATAGAAATGGATACTTAAAGGGAAGAGAGTGTGTGCGCACGTCGTAAATGAATGCCACCCTCCAGTTTAGAAAGGGAAATGCTGGGAGACAAGAAATTCACTTTCCCCACGCACCTTAAAAAATAAATAAATAAATAAAAAGAGAGAGAGAGAAACTATGAAATTATATTTTTGCCCACCCTCCTCCTCCCTCTCTCCCTTCACCTCCGACTCTGGCCTAAACTGGCGGCGGTAGTGGCCGCTAGCTCTTGCCCGGGGCGGCGGCAAATCCCTCTCCTCCCCTCCCTCCCCCATTGTTTTCTCTCGCTCTTCTCCCTTTATCTCCCTCCCCCTCCCATCTCCGCCTTCAGCCTAGACTAATGGTGGCCACGTCCCTTTTCCTTCCCTTCTCTCCCCCCCCTGCCCCCCCGATCCTCCCTCTCCCTTCCTTTACTTGGCCGACGGTAGATCGGGCAACCGCATCTCTCTCCCTCTCCCATCCTTTCCTTGGTTGTTGTAGCCGGAGCCAGTGGAGAGGGAGGGGAGGAGTAGGCCTGTCTATAGGGAGTGTTGAGACGGGTAAAAAGCCCGGCTCGGTCCGTCCCAAGCCCGAAAATATAGGGCTTTTAAAAAAATTTGAGTCCAGTAGGATGGGTTTGGCAATACATTTAAAAGCCCGCCCAAAATGGAACTGGGACTGGGTAGAAACAACCCAGCCCGTTCAAGCCCAGCCCAGCCAGCTACAAAGTCAATTAATAATAATTTTTTATACAAAACAACTTTCATCATATTCCATAGAATATTGCCTCTCATATTCCATAACCTCTCGTTCTCACTCTCTTTCTTCCTGAAAAACAAAGCATAGTGGTAAGTTTGGATGTACCCAAATGGCGAATAGTCTGAACATTTTGGTAGAACGGATGCATTCGTTGCCTCTGTTCTTACCCATTCTCATCCTTTAAGATTATGATTAGGCACCAAACAACATGATATGGGGAAAAACAACAAACATAATGATACCACACCAAAACAAGAGTGGAACATATGGCTATTCAGAGTCAGCATTTAGCACCGGAAAGAGGGTACTTGATCACATAGGACTTCTTTGAAACCAGATATTGTAGAAGCATTAGTTTGTGCCCAATATTGGTTTAGTCATGACCCAACTAGGATTTATGATTTAAACAATGATGGGAACGCACTAACTGATGTTTTAGACATATTAAAAGAAAAATATTTTCTGTTGATTTCTTTTTTACATTACTTGACCTATATAGGGTACTCATTCTCATTCATTTTATTGATTTTCTAATTTTCTATTTTCAACGGCAAAAAAAAAAAAAGGTTTTAACCGTTCCTACATTACTTGACCCATATAGCCTTATAGGATACTCATTCATTTCTATTGATTTTCTACTGTCACAGGCAAAAAAAAAAAAAAAGTTTTTAACTCCGCCATGTTGCTTGTAATTGTTGCATTGCATTGTCGGTCCCAAGCTCGAAAAAAAGGAGGAGGGTTTAAAGTCTGATCCACACCGGGTGTTTGGTGACAGTAGGAATAATTAGAAAATGTTTTGCATATGTTCAGAATCGGGTTAAGCCCAAGCTTGGCCCTGTCCCAGCCCGGGCCCGTACGGACGGGATTTAATGTAGGCCCGTTCAATTTAGGGCCGGGATTGGGCAACACCCAGCAGGCCCGTCCTATTTTTGGGACGGGATTGGACAACCCAAGCCCACGCCCAGCTCGTCCCATTGACAGGCCTAGGGAGGAGTCCAGGCGGAGCTAGTGGCTGCTGTAGGTCCAGGCCATAACTGGAGATGGGGAGGAAAAGAAAGGGAGAAGGTAGAGAGAAAACAGTGGGGGAGGGAGAGGAAGAGGGAGGGAGGGAGAGACGACGAGGAGACAGATCCACTGCCGGCCAAGTTGGAGCCTGTGGCCGTTGCCGATCCAGGCCAATGCCAGGGGTAGAGGGAGGGTATGGGGAGAGAAATGAGGAGGGTGGATAAAAATGTAATTTCATAGGATTTAAAAAAAAAAAAATCTGTGTGTGGGAAGGGAGATTTCTTGTGTGCCAATAGCACGTCCCTTTACAAATTTTACGGTTTAAACCCTTCTTTGCCAAGCCTTCTGTGGTTCCATATGGAGGATAATGGGGCCCATGATGGGGTCCACAAGGTATCAAAGCTAACTTGTTAGGCCCTTGGATTTGAAGTAATCAAGTAAAGAAACAAAGGATTGGTGGGTAACTATCCATTTTATTAGCGATGGGGATAGATGAGTGACTACCAGCATTCATTGAATCTTATTTTTGGTAGGTACCCCTTCTCTTGGTGGAGTGGTCTAGCTTATTTTTCTCTCCAAGGACAAAAAAAACAAAATGAATTGGTTTTCTTTGATGGAGAGGAATTCAATTTCATTGAGGGGGAAGAAATGCAAGATTCCTTTTGCTTTGCAAAAAGGAAATTCGCAAAAAGCGGAATTCTCTTGTTGCACAAACACATGCTTAAGTGGGGTTATTATGCTCGCATTTAATTTAAGAAAGATAAAACTTTGAGAGCAAATTTGTGCAGCACTACAAAAAAATGGGTTTTGCGGAGAATTGCTAGTAAAGTTAGTTCATTTTTTCACTTTTCTTTGCAATATCTCAAAATCTTAGTTTGCTGGCATAAGAAAGTTGGAACGAAAAAACTTTATTTAAAAAAAAGATAACTTGTCGGCACAGTTGTTTCTTACTAATTTATTGCCTTTTAAAGAATGCCATTTAAAGACACTAAATTCTCTCACTTTTTGTAAAAGTAAGCTCCATATCCACAATCTTAAATAAGGTGGCCCCACTTTTATAATTCATAAAGGTTCAAGATTACTTGAGGATTTCCCCCACCGTGAGCAAACCAATCACAGTCTGCTACGTCATCATGGGCAGTCCCTACCCGGATGCATGGTAGGCTGCCCGCGGTGATGTGGCGAACCGTAATTGGTCTACTTACGGTCACCGTGGGGGAAATCCTCAGAGGATCCGGACTAGTGGATCACATGGTCACAATCATAAAATGTGGACCCATATTATAATTTCTATGAATGTGAGCCATATCTTTCAATTTCTAAAGGTGGGCATCACTTTGTAATTTTCTCAAGGTGGGTTCCATGTCTACAATCACAAAATGCCCTACTCTATAATTCTTAAATGTGGGTCATATGGTCACAATCACAGAAGATGTAGCCAAATTGTAAATATTATGGATGTGGGCCCACATTGTGAATACTATGAATGTGGACACATGTTCAAAGTGCCCACCTTGTAATTTTTAAAGGTGGGTCCCGCATTCATAATCAACAAAAAAGACGGCCCCTTTTATAATTCCTATAAAAGTGGGCCCACATTATAAATCTTATGAATGTATTGCCCCCATGCTCTAATTCCTAAACGTAGGCATTGCATTGTAATTTCTAAAGGTGGGTTATGTATTCACAATCACAAAAAATATTGTTTCACTTTGTAATTCATAAATATGGGTTACATAATCACAATCACAAAAAGGTGGACCACATTGTAAATCCTATGAATGTAGGCAACATATTTTAATTTTTAAAGGTGGTACCATATTATAATTTCTAAAGGTGAATCCCATATTCACATTCACAAAAGGTGCCTTCACATTATAATTCTTATAAATGTAGGCCGATATTGAAAATACTATGAATATGGTTCCATGTCCTAATTCTTAAAGGTCGGTACCAAGTTGTAATTTCTATAGATATGTTTCATATACGAAAATAATATAGCGCTACAAATAATAAAAGGTGGGCCCAACATTATAAATCCTATGTTCACTCATTGGAATAAAACTTTTATAATATTACCAAACAAGTTCCATACAGCATAATCTTAGTAGATTAATTTAATATAATGTTGCCAAACAAATTTTACAAGATATAATCTCAGCACAACCCGATCTCAACGTAACCTGTTCTAATCACAAAATTGGGAACTAACACGACAACGATGTCAAACGGGCCTAAGGTACATTTGCATGGAGGTGGTTTGTTTTTTTTTGGGGAAAAGCGAAAATGAATTCAATGGAGAAAGATTTTTTATTGTCCCATATTAAATATTTTTTTTTTCATAGTTGTCATTTTTTTTATATGGAAGCAAATTTTGTGAGTTCTGTGGATGAGTTAGGACGTGAGGTACCATGTCGATTAGATTTTTCGGCTTCCAGAATGCTCCAAATCCTCCAGATTTCAACTTTCAAATTGCTGAAGGACCTCAAGGGCTCTTCAGCATTTATGATCAGATGCCATTTATAGTTATCAGATACCCGCCGGATATGAATTCTCAAATATCCACCAAACCCTTTCACCAAAAATAAAAAATAAAAAATCCACCAAACAAACAACAAACCTGGAAATGATTCGCTGCACGCAACAATAGTAACTACAAAAAATGAACCATCCACCTTATGTTTTCTATGGAAACAAATTAGTGTGAAATTAAATAAAAAATCCCAGAAAAATGTTGCACAAAAACTTGCTATAAAGGCCTGATTAATTTAATATATACTAAATTCCTAAGATTTTTGAGAAAATATACTTCTACTGCTCAGAGTGAAAGGATTAAAAATGGTGATGTAGCAGGGTCTTCAAAGTATACAGATTTAATTTCAGAAAGATTACGCATGCGTACGTAGGAAAATCAAATCTTAGAAAAGTGATCGGGTCCATCTACATCTCTACGTTATATCTTTCACCGCTCACCTTTTCACCAATTCTTTGTTGCAACTCATTTTACCATAGATTTGTATAAAGTTCAATTCCATGTAAACAAATAGGCCCTTGTTTGGCAAGTTGATTCTTAAGGCCTATTTGTTTCATGTGATTGAATTTCTAGGAATAGGACTTTGTATTTCTATAAGTGGTTAAAATGAGAAATCAAAGGTGACTATAAAAAAAATAACCATCAAATAGTTTCCCCTTTAATGGAAATTAAGTCAAGAGAAGATAGGAAATAGATGCCAATAATCTAGTAATTCAAATTCTAATAGAGTCAAGCTTCCATCTACATCTCCACCTTATCTTTTTTGACCATCACCTCATATCCTTCATTCCACAAACAACACCCACCACCCCCACCAACTCCACAATAATCCTGTGGTGGAGCTTATTTGACTATAAAGTCTTATTTATGCAATTTCTATCTATTCTATCCAAAGTGTCACTCCTCAACTCAAAGCTACCTCATCAACTCAAAGCTATCAAAGAAAAACATCTCCTATATGATGACTGAGCCCATCAGCTTCCCCAGTCACTTCTCACTGAACTAGTTCAATCAATTCTAAATATGGCAAAAAAAAAAAAAATCTTTCAAAAAAATAATTTAATCTTTCAAAAAAAAATCTAAATATGGCAAATTGGCAATAGTATGTGGACTGTGTATATCATGACCCCACTGATGATGGAGCCCCCATAAAGCCCAACTGATGAACAATAAACGGATGGTTAAAAAGAATTCTTGACATTTTGCTAAGTTGTCTTGAGTTCGACAGACATGTTTCTTTATGAGAAAAGGTGCGGTTGTTTCATTGAAAGCCAAGAATCTTTCTTGCAACACTTCACCAAAGACCCATCGTTTGCAAACCACCAGTCGTCCTTCATTCCAAAAGTGATGGAATATAGAGTGTGGCAAGATCACCACATGAATAGCATTGTCCCAGCTTAATATATTATATTATATTATACAGACAGGGGACCCCTTGAAATTTCAAATAAAAATCCCATTCTTAATGAAGATTTCTCTCTCTCTCTCTCTCTCTCTCTCTAGATAGATGGATAAATAGATAGATGGACAGAGATAGAGAGAGAGAGAGAGGTGTGTTAATGTTGTGTGGGGCTTACCTTCATTTGATTGACTCATAGAGTTTATACAACTCCATTGACATGAGACAAAAGAATATGCTTAAATTTCACTCCAATCATAGTAATGTATATATAAAAGTTAAATTTTAGTGTGTGAAATAATATGATATCTTTTCTACGCATGAACAATTCAATGTTATATATAGCTTTAATGAGAATGAAACTGCACTAATTCTAATACAGAGGAGCCACCTGATATTTGCAAGTTAGAAGTACAAATTGAGAGGCCACTTAGTGGGTCAGTAAGATAGAGGGCGCCCCACCCGACTAACTAAAGTTCTTATGTATTTAGGAGAATTTAAAAAAAGTCCCTAAGTTTCAGCCATATTTCAAAAAAGGATACAAGTTTCAAAACTTTTCAAATTAGTCTCTAAGTTTTTCAGGAAGTTTTCAATTAAGGACATCCATCTATTTAAAGTTATTTTTCGGCAACTTTTTTCATTTTTTTTAAAATACCTAAATTACCCTTCACTGTAATAAAACTCTCCTTCATCTCCTCTATATTATCCTTATTTCCCTCGACGATGTCCTCACGGTGATTAAGGACACTCAGTATTCCCATAGCGATTGGCTGCATATAGTGGCTGCCGAAACCATGTCATGGCTTTAAATGAAGGATAATTTGAATATATTTTTAAATATTGAGGGAAAAAGTCACCAGAAAATACCTTTAATAGCCGGATGTCCTTAATTGAAAATTTATTGAAAAGCTCAGGGACTAATTTGAAAAGTTTCAAAACTTATGCCCTTTTTTTAAAATAAGACAAAAACTTAAGGCTACATTTGAAAATTTCCCAATGTATTTTAAGTAAAGCTCAACTGGGTTAAGGACACTAGTATAAGTGCGTGAGTGTGTAAATTCAAGTCTGCCAGTAGGGACATGTAGCACACGTTGATGCATGCCATGTATGATATGCATGGATTAAAAGTTTGCCAAAAAGTACTCAAATTAGTTATTCTCAACCCTTGATTTTGCAACATTAAGTTTCAAAGTGTAGATTTAACCACATTTTAATTTACTAGTATATAAATTTAAAGCTTGTCAAATTTAGCTGAGTACTAATTTGAGGATAGTGCATGTCAACGCCATGAATCGGCTGACCCAAAAGCCAATAAAAATGGATATGATATTATTTTAACCGAGAAAACTAGTAGAAAACACATAGTTTGCATGGATCGGTATAAACCTATGAACAATGCAGCTGCAAAGTTGGGGTACCGATCTGTATAAACCTATGAACAATGCAGCTGCAAAGTCGGGGTATCACATTCTTTATTTCATATCTTAGAGAACTATACAGCTGGGCAGATGGCGTCGTGATCTGTACAGAGTAAGGCTTTTTTTCTCTCTAGAAGGTTGGTTGGTCCAGTTGTAAATTATACAAATACTCGTGGCCTTATTTTTTTCTCAAGTGAGGCTAATTTGGTTTTCAAGCTGCAACATAATACACCAAAATCATTTTAGTCAATATAAAATGGTGATTTTGGACTTTTGGGAACTGACAGTGATAGAAAGAAAATGACCCAAAAGAAAAAGACCCTTCCATTACAAATGAGTGGTGCATGTAAAAGCTGAAGCACAGGCAGTATAGTGCACCACATGTGAGTGAAGATGTAGACACCTCACCTCCTATGTGTCGGTGGAAAGCTGTTTTCTCTCTGCTTCTTTGCTTTGAATTTCACCTTTTGCCTTTTGGAGTCTTTGGAGAAGGGAAATTCTTCCTCAACATCTTCTTTCTGAAACAAGAATTTTACCGCAATTGGGAGGCAGCAAACAGGTGGAGTTGGTTAAAAATGGGTTGGGTTGATTGGATGTTTGTTATGAATGAATTACATCTTCTGTTCAGATTGTTTCTAAAATGAATCAATAACCACAGCCGCATCCGACCTGACGCAAGTTAACCTGACTCGACCTGCACACCACACATCTATTGAGGGCAAGAAATTTGAGAAATAATAAGAAAATTTATCTTTTTGCTAACTTAAAGATGATATAAAAACTTAACATAAATTAATTAGCTAACCTAATATGAAAATTTTAAAATCATGCACTCAAACCAATTTAATTCATAACCCAGTTATGAAATTATCCTCAAAAAAATAAAAATAAAATGAACTTGTATTACTCTCCTCATCCAACAACAATCAATAACAGGCCTATTAGACTGCAGAAGAATTGCTAAATGATTTTAACAAATTTAATTGTGAGCACATTATTATAAATATGAAAATTCAAATTAAATAATTTTCTTAAATGTCATAAGATGAGTTTGATAATCACATTATTCATATGTAATTTACTTTTTAATTTTCAATACTATGTAAATGCATATCGCTGTGACATTAATATTATAAGTGTAGATTTTATAATGCATAAGATTGTGTGAATTAACACTTTAGAGCATGCTTGGTAATAGGCATGGAATCCGTAGATTTGATTATTCTTCATTATCACAGGAAATAGAATTCTTCACTGAGGATTTGTATGGTTAAGGATTTCATTTGTTATTGGCGTGTATCGATGCATATAGTTGAGAAAAATGAAGTTCGATGTGCAAATCCATATAAGTGAGAATTTTTAAATCTTAGGGGGTGAGGTCGGATCTAAAAATCTTAACAAATAAAGATTTTCATTCTTCCAAATCATCAGGAATTTACAACTACCAAACATAGGTTTTTCATAACTTTAGGGAAACCAAAAGTCTTTTCCCTGAAGATTTGATTGCCAAACGCGACCTTAGAAAATCCCATTATTAGGGCAGGAAATTCATTTGGAATAGATAGGATTTTCATTTAGTAGGTCGTACTGCAGGTTCCACTCGCTTATTGTATCTAGGGTCTTTTGAGAAGTAAATAGATTGAGAAACAATAAAGAGAAACGATTGAAACCATATAACTCAAGTGGAATTGGTAAGTTGATAGCTTTGATGAGTTGTCTTTTGGATAAGAGTAAATGTCTAAATTAGCCTTATGTGTTTGGAACTTTTATTCTTTACAATGAGCGAGGGAAAGCAAATTTATTGAGGGGCAAATAAGGAAAAAGAACAAAGTCGAGGGGGGCAAAGAGGATAAGATCACAATACTAGTGAGATATGCCACTATGTGGCTCCACCACTATGTATAGGTTTGAGCCAACGCCAATTATTTTAAATTGTAAGACTAAATTTGAGTTTAGTCGAGCAGGCTCATTCTATATAAAATGACACTACTAAGTACCAAAATATTACATCACCTAATTGTTTGAATGAGTTTATATACATAGGGACCCTTATCCAAACCGGTTATGCTAGTTATGTGGGTCAACCCTAACATGAAAGGTCAGTTTTTCTTTTTTGACTGTGACCAGTCCATGTGTTTATTGCAGGTCGGGTTATGTGGTCAAAGTTGGTCAGACATAGTCGGGTCATTGGCTTAGGTCATATTTTGCCACCTCTAAGTCTAATCATATCTTACTAAGATTTAATAGTTTGTAAATATCAACCATAAAGATCATTCTAACTAGTTGATATGTGGGCCTTTTCAATCCAACAATGAATAACAATTGAATGCGCATCAAATTTGGGCTCATGGCAATTCAGGGGGTTAGTAAGCACAAAAAAAGCAATGAAAAGTAAATGTGATATAAGTAGAATGGTGGTGGCTACGTAAATGAGAAGTATACTTTTCTCTAAAGTAAAATTATATTTGCTTTTACGAGGTAAAGTAGTTTAAAGTGAATCAAGAAGTCAACAGGTGAAAAAGTATCAACGTGACCTTTTGTTTTATGGAGTAAATTTTTTAGCCATTAAAAGTTTTTGGCGGTAAGAATTTACTTTCCCACTTGTTATTACCAACCAAAAAATTGGATAAAGTGAGATTTTTGATGATTGAAATTATTTTGCCACATATTTCACTTAACCTCTATAACAACGAGCATAGAGTTGTGGCATATATAATATAGCATCGTATTAACCAAAAAATTTACTTTCCTACTTGTTATTACCAACCAAAAAATTGGATAAAGTGAGATTTTTGATGATTGAAAGTATTTTGCCACATATTTCACTTAACCTCTGTAACAACGAGCATAGAGTTGTGGCATATATAATATAGCATCGTATTAACCAAAACCCCTCATGACGTGCTACACATTTGATATGTGAAAAGCCAGTCCACACTAATCAAAACTCCTGTGATTTGAAAGGGCCAAATTTTATTCTAATCAAATCGTTATCCATCGTTGGATTGAATAAAAAAAGAAATCTAGAATTCAAGTACTATTAAATTAAAATTAAGATTCAAAGACCATTTTACTGTCAAAATATCTCATATGTGTGTGTGACCCACCATAAGATGGCCAATGCCAAAAGATGGACCCCACTGTTCAGAAATAAAAGGGGGCTCTTTTTCTCTCGTCGGATTCGAGGCTTTTCCTTTCCGCGGAACGAAAACGAAGCGAAGAAGATGGTGAATCTCTCTCTTTTCTCTTCCTACATTGGATCGATTCGAATTCCCTTACATGGGTTTTGTTTCTCATTGCTTTCTTGTTCTTGTTATTTGGCAGCTGTTCTTCTCGTATTTCAAGGAATTGGTGGGGAAGCAGGTGACAGTGGAGCTGAAGAACGACCTTGCAATTACAGGAAAGCTGCATTCGGTTGATCAATACCTTAATATAAAGCTCGAGAATACGAGAGTAGTCGATGAAGAGAAATACCCACACATGGTATATTCTCTTTCTTTTTTTGCTATTCTATATTTCTAGGGCTTTAGGGTTTATTCTTGTTTCCTTCTTTTTTTTGTGTTTTTCTGATTTGGCCTTTTTGAAAGTAGAAATTTGATGGGTTATTTTATTTTTTTTAGGGTGATTGGTGGAGGTTTGAAGTGTTTGGGAATCGAATGGATTAAGGAGATGAATTTAGGGTTTAGGGTTTGTTTTGAAGGATCAGGGTTAGGGTTTTAGAATATTGCTTGGTTGTGTTCGTGCCTTTTGATTTTTTTTTTATTTAATGTTTTGGGGGTGGAATTGATTGAGGAGAGGAGTTCAGGGTTTAAGGTTTTTTTTTTTTTTTTTTTTGAAGGATTAGGGTTTTAGAATGTTGCTTGGTTGTGTTCATGCCTTTTGATTTTTTTTTTTTTAATGTTTTGGGGTGGGGTTGATTGATGGGAGTTTGAATTGTTTTGGAATCGAATTGATTGAGGAGATGAATTTAGGGTTTAGTTTTTTTTTTTTTTTTTTTTTTTTTTTTTTTTTTAAGGATTAGGGTTTAGGATGTTGCTTGGTTGTGTTTATGCTTTTTGATTTTGATTTTTTTCTTGGGGATGAATATAGATAAGGATTTAAGTTGCCTTTGCCTAGGATGGATTGTGTGATTAGGAAATGTGGGCTTAACCCCCTTTCCGTGAGATTGGCGGTATTTTGAATTGTCTGCGATTCCATGATCATGTGGAAATGCATTTTTTTCATGTGGTAAATGGAGGAAAGGATTTGGAGCGTTGGGTTTTGTTTAGTAAGATTTGAATTTGGAATGCTATAAGTCTGGAAACAGGAGTAGGCTAGGATTTGGATTTGAAGTAGAAGAGTGAAGTTTGACGGGCCAATGTAGAGTCTCCTGATACATTTTCTCAGCTAAGACCAGGGAGGAGGAGGAGAAATTATGGCAAGAGACGGTTTAGAAGGCGAATTTGATTGATTTTCATTTCAGCAGGAAAAAGCCTTTAATGCAATTTCTGAACTGAAATAATGAGAATTTAAGTTATTTGCCACTAGGATCGGTTGTGAAGATATGATTGTTTGTAAAGAAAATAAGGGTTTATGTTTTACATTTTTTCCCTTTTTTATTGTGCCTTTTCTATTTTGAAAATTTGCAGATCAGAGACAAATATGATTGGTATTAGTAAATCTAAGAGTAAGGAAGATGAGTTGGTAGAAATTGGAAATAACTTTGTACTATAATATGACAAATTTCGATATCTAGGAGTACAAATTGACAAAAGGAACAATTTGAGTCGGATATATGAAATAGGACTTAGCATTGGGTGCGCAAAGTGATGACAAGATGGTGATGCATTATACGATCTTCCGGTGTCAATTCAATGAAAGGAGAATTTCTATAGGACGGCAGTTAGACTTGCTTTGTAGAATGGGATTTGATGTTAGGCAACAAAGAGACAAGAAGAAACAAAGGCACTTACTGGCAAGATGTGCGTGCTAATATGGATGTGTGGAGTTATACACGTAAAACAAAACAAAAAAAAGAAAAAGAAGAATTATGAATGAACACGTAAGTGGAAACTTACAGGTAGCTCCAATAGAGGAGAAAACTAATGAATAATGCTTGTTACTGTTTGAGCACATACACAGATGATAAAAACAACCTTTGTGCTTTTTATTTGAAGGTTTACAGGTTAAATGGACTAGAAGAAGAGAATGGTGGAGGAGAGGGGAGGGGGAACCATAATGATCTTGACCGAGGTAGTGATAAAAGACAGGATGTATTATGAAACTATTGAGACTATCGCATTAAATATGGTTCACTGAACAAGTACAACTTAAAAAAACTGAGATAGATGTGGAGAAGGGGAGAAGGTGTTAATGATGATGATCATATGGTATGTGTTTTCTTTTCTAAATTTTGATGGCTTCTTGGTTTGGAGGTTGATATCACCAAAGAGGATATGAAATGCTTGTTTTCGTTATTCTTAAAAAAGAACGATACTTAGTTAATATAAAAGATATGATGTTTTTTCTGATGAAGAAGAGGGTTTACCGATCCTTGAACCCTTGCCCTTTAAAGGATGCTTTTTCGTCATGAAACCACAAAGGAACAAGGAAATTGGTGGATGTTATATATATATATATATATATTTTTAAACCTTCAACTCACATTAGCACTCTAGTCCAAGATACCAAAGTATAACAAATGAGATACTACAGTTCTAAAGTGTCATCTGATGGGGGAAATATTGGAGTTCTTTGTTGGTTCTCAATTAACTGCTTTGAGGCCTTCAGGATCATAAGGTGTTATGGAGCCATTTTGATAAATATAGTTGTCAAGTAAAATGCCATTTTACATGTTTGACTTAATTTGACATGATCATGAGGACTCAAGAGTGATACATGAGAAGCTTGATGGTGAGTACGATTAATAATTTGTTAGTATTCAACTGAATTTGGTTTAAAGATTTCTATCAAAAGATTTCTAAGTGTTCTCTAATGTTCAGGAGTAGTGTGATATCTTAATGGCGATCAATGTTGCATACGTCCTGTTCAAAGCTCCATAATTCAATTTATGGTGATATTGACTGATTCATTATAATCACGGGCACCTCCAGTTACTTTTATCTTTCTCTCATTTCAGTCTTGTGGTAGAGAGTATAGGCCAACACAAATGACGAAGTCAACATTATGGTATGTTATGGAGTCATGCATGTTACATGGAAGTCACCCTATTGGTCTTGCATTGAATCATGCAGGTGCCTAGTAGTGACTTTTGCTGCTCTGTAGCATATGGATGATTGATTTAGAGCCTTCCTTTGTCTTTCCTATGTTATGAAAGTAACTTGCCTTTTCTATTGAGCTCACAAATTAAAAACAATTAATATGATTATTATGAGTATCAAAGAGTAAGCGCGCGATAAGTGTTTCACCTGAAACAAAGATCTTATTATGTGGCCTCTTTAGAGAACCACTATGGCTTTGTTGCCTCCAATGTAAAATGTATATGTATCTATTTAATAGCAGAATGCTCCCTCTTTGAACAGTTTAGTGAAGAGAATTTATTTTTTTTTTGGGATTTTGACTGTACGACTACCCTTAAACCTAACATTTTCCCCAGAACAGTCAAAGTTTGAATATTTCTTGTCAAGTTGTTTCTACAATAATGGTGCCATATTGCATGGCCCTAGGATATCACACAGGGTGATATGTGTGATATCGCACGGCCCTGGGATATCGCACGGTGTGATATGTGCTATATTGCACGACCCTAGGATATCACACAAACAACTCTATGTGAAATACTTAAACTTGAACAATTTAGGGCAAATGTTAGGTCTAAGGGCAGCCGTATGGGCAAAATTCCCCAAAAAATTAAAGGTTGCTCCTCATTATTAAGGAGCCATTTCGAAGTGATTTGATGGGTTTTCTTTGAGTCAAATTTGTTTTTTCCCCCTCAATTTTCTTCTTTCAAAACAAAAATCTGAAAATATAAAAACAAAAGAAATTTCAAAAGGCATCAAAATATGTGGGCTCGATCTATGGGAAACATAGATCTAACACTAAGATGGCATTTCTGTGCGATTCATTGGAAAAAAAGAGAAATAAACACAAAAATATGGAAAAAAACACATAAAACTTGTTTGAGATGCTTCGATTCAGTAGTTTTTGGTGTTCTTCTAGTAAGTTAGAGAAGCATGGAGGGATGACAAGTATTTTACAGCAGAGAAACAGAGGGTAGAAGGAATGAAAATGACCATGTGTGAAAAAAATATTCGACTCGGCTGGGTTTATTCCATGTGCAGCCCATCTCCCTTCCAGCACCCAAAACATACACATGTAAACTTCTTCAGTGAGTATGCAACTTCTCTCCGACTCACTTTTGAGAGTTTTTCTCAAACTGTTATAATTCCATGGTACTTTGCCTCATTTTTTATTTTTTATTTTCCATCCAATTTCTGAATATGGTAAACCTATGTTTGTTATTCATTTTGGTCTCCCTTTTACCTAATTTCTTTTGAAGTTCCCATTTAGCAGTTTGTAACTATTGGTTTATCTAGAGAAAGCATAACATGTCTGAATCTGGATCTTCAAGTTGCAAGATGTCATTTAAATAAATGAGGAGATCTTCGGGTTGCCCCATTATCTGGAGACTTGAAAATTCTGTTCTTTACCACCATATCTGTAGGAGCTCAATGCAGTTGTTGGGAGGCGACACCAGCTAGATTGATGGGATTAGTTTTCCAGAATATGCATTGTGATATGTTAATCGCCCATCAACTTTGTTCTGGGGTTTCAACTTTCAACTACAAGTATTAAGCTCATTCCCATTTACTGAAGTCACTGACTCCACCCAGTTTCAATTGTGGAGGTCATGCCATGCTGGGATGGCCAAGTGGTTAAATATAAGGCCCATCACCTGAACCAATGGTAGCCTGTGATGAGTCCCCAAGATCTATCTTTAAATGATAGCTTTCTGCATTGACCTAATGTAGGCTCAGATATGGCGCCATGCATGCATAATGACGGGATTAAATTATAACCTAGAATGCCCATTTTCAATTTTGCTTATAGATTTTGATTTTCTTCTTCAATCTGTTATAGATGTCCGTGAGGAACTGTTTCATCAGGGGCTCAGTGGTGAGGTACGTTCAGCTTCCTCCTGATGGAGTGGACATCGAGATCCTCCACGATGCTACAAGGAGAGAAGCACGCGGTGGATGATTGATATTGTTAGCATGTTTTGGGCTATGGTCGGACAAGAAAAGGGGAAGGGAAGGCCATTTGATGTCTGCCAAAACTATGACTTCAATTTATTAGATGTATGAATAGGTAAGGAGAGATTACGTTTGATGTTTTGAATTATAACTGCAGACATAGGGTCTCTAGTCTGAACAAGGCTGAATGTTGCGGTATTATCCGTTGCGTACCTTTTGAAAATTGTGATGTCAAATATTTCCAATGTCTTGACTGATCTGTTGGTACAAGCCTTTGTGCTTTGACATCCATTATTCTTGTTAAATGCTCTAATGTTAAGATATTCTCAAGTATTGTGATGCTGAGCTTGTCCAAACCCTTAATTTTAGGGTGCTATAACATTTGCTTTGTTGCAATATTGGGCTTGTTCAACAATCGGAGCTAGACCCTTCCAACTGGACAATGTTTTGGAACATAAAAGGAAAAGAAGTTGTACTGTCATGCCTTTTGAAATTATATAGGTGGAGCCTGATATTTTGATTATATGGAATGCTTATTATCATTAGAGTGCAGTATGCCTAATATGTATTCAATTTCTCGGATTTTCTAGGCAATGCTTTTCTATAAAAAAAAGGCTGAGGGTGGAGATTTAAAACTGTACGGTAGTGTTTGGTTCGCTGGAATGGTTTTAGGTAGGAATGGAATGGATAGTGGAATGGGCTGGAATGGAATGAGGTCGGAATAATTATTTCCATTCCAGCATTTAGTACGCTGATGAATCAACCTAGTAATAGAGTTTTGGATTCCTATTCTTGTGTTTGATACGCTGGAATGATGTTCGGAATGAAATGAAATTTATATAAAACTGACCAAAATATCTTTATATGAATTTTTTACATAACACAATTGGAAGATGTAGGAAGTTTGTTATGGACCAGATCCTATAATTGAAGACAAACTTGGATATGATAAACTCTCATCTTGTAATTCATATAAATTTATAATGGTCTTTTCATGAGCTAAAAAGTACTTTGTCATGAAGTGGGATGGGAGTGGGACCCACACTTGATCCAACATTGCAGCACTACTTTTGAAGTGAAGTCTTTTTCTCTATATTACCCTACACACGTTTACCTGTGGCTAGACTTGCATCAGTGCATGCCATGCCCTTGATCCCAGGTCAGGTAGAGGGTGCACGTGGTATATTTATGTGGAATTTGAATAGTAAGCAAGGTGGGCCATGGAGTAGTGTGTGGTCCATCTTAAAAGAAGAGCAATGATTTGAACCGTACCTGAGAGCACATTAACATCAGCATTGAATGAATGTTGAGTGGAAAATGCATGGTGGTTCGGACCTA
This sequence comes from Persea americana, assembly GCA_029852735.1. Classification (NCBI taxonomy): domain Eukaryota; kingdom Viridiplantae; phylum Streptophyta; class Magnoliopsida; order Laurales; family Lauraceae; genus Persea; species Persea americana. The sequence goes on from CM056818.1 coordinate 34,664,931, forward strand.
ACCGAAGATGAGTCCTTCGTACGTAAGAAGTCAATGAGAGGCTATTTTGGTCTCAACGAAAAGATATAAACAAATGGAATGACCATTCCTTCCCCCTCTCTAATGGGATGATGATTTTCTCACATAAAGGAATGGTGATTCCAGAGGTAATGATCATTCTGCCGCTTTTTTGTGAACCAACGCTGGAATGATCATTCTGTTGGAATCACCATTCCATTCCGACCTTCATTACAGCGAATTAAACACTACCTTTAGAGCTTGCCTGATATTGTTTCTGTGCTGTTTTTGATTCAGCTGAGATTGGGTTCTGCTGAGAACAACAAGAGCTGTGAAGAGCTTTTTTGGTTGGCCTTTTAAAGTCTTAACCAAAACAAATTAAACTTGAAAAAAGGCATGAAAAAGAGGGAGTTGGCCTGAGGTGGCACTTGTGACGACAATTTGTACAGTAATGCATACGGTGGTACCAAATCCAAGTGTTCTAGAGTTTTAGAACACAGGCAGTTATTTTATCACAATAACATAGCTTGACAGAAATCCCTAAGGGCTTGTTTGGATAAATGAGGAGTGGAGTAAAATGAAGTAGATTTCAAATGTGGTATGGGGTGAAGAGAAGTAGGTTGAAGTTAAAGTTGAATATTTCACTTCACTCCATTTGGATGCTTATTTTGAAGTTAAGGTTTGGAGTAGAATCCACTTTTATTCAGGGAAATGGAAGTATTTAGGGTTGAAGTGAAATAAAGTACATGTGGCTCACAACATTACTTCATCTATTGGGCAAGACTCATCCAAACGGGATAGAATTAAAATTTTATACAGTTAAGGCCCATTTAACTTCACTCTACTCTATTTTTTGTCTATCCAAACAAGCCCTAATCGAGAGTAAAGGAACCTGCCCCACACATGAAAAATTGATTTGGGTTTTCTGTTGCTTGTATCTAGGCCTCTGTTCGGCCCGTATCTTAGATGTTTATGTAGGGCCAATATTGAATGGCTGGACCTTGACAAGACTTAGCGTTCCAATCTCAAGTGAGCACATCAGAGTGATGAGTTGCGCTGCGTATAGAAAATTGCTATGTGTAGACGTAATTGACGTCCTCAATCTGTTAGGCGCCTTTAATTTAGGGGTTCTAATTTAGTGGCAGCCCCCCTCTTTAACAGTTGGATCAGGATAATATTTCAGCCCATTAAATGTCCGCTGAATTCTGAACCATTGAAAATCTAGGTCCTGCAAATAGACATTAGATTTAATTTCACTGAAATCAGAGTTGGCACCACCTTGGATTAATCACGTACAAAACAGCGATCAAACGTACAAAGAAGGAAGGAAATCAAACAATTTGCTTACATGCGGTCAATCCGATTGTCTGAAGGTGGACTCGAGTCTGATTGGAGTAAAATTTGGCCCAACAAAGTGAAGGTTTTGTGATGAATTAATTTTTGAAATTTGACAGCATAAGAATGGAAAGAGATGTGGATGTTTTGAGACACATATTCACTAGGTCAATGCAGAAAGCTATCATTTAATAGAAATTGAATCAGAAGATGGGAAATCAATAGCCGTCACCCTAGTAAAGGTCCCTTCTACATCACCTTGTATCTTTCACACCCACGTCTTTTTAATAATCCTTTGATAAGCTCATTTCACCGTATTTTATGCAAACAGCCGGGCCCTTAATTGGTTTTGTATCCCAAGATTGAATGGTTGGACCTTTATATCTGAAAAGAGTAACGTAGCACATCCAATCTCAGCGGGCATGTCGCAATTACACTGCCCCAAGGTGAAAGGCACACAAACATCTCAAGGACCATAGTTCTATTCATAGTATTGCAGTTCTATCCTTCCAACGTTCATCTAATGCATATAAAAAGCCAAATAGTTCCATCCATCATGTAGCAGTAGTTCCATTCTTTTCAGCATTCACAGTAGCGGTACACAATAGCAAACCAAGAGGCTGATAAATCCTGGAAATACAGAAGGGTAATGACTGAAACAGACATACCAACCCTGCAAAGAGATTTATAGTGCAGGGTTGAATCTCCCAAATGATGCTTTAATAGCATCACAGCCCGCACTAATAGGCATCCAAGATGATTACCAAGGAGGATATCTCTTTTTACTTAATATGCTTGGTAAACCAGACCAACATGTCCTCATGGGCTTCCTCAGCCTTCGTCACAGCATCTGTGTCATCTACGCTGTATCTAACAGTCCATCCATGAGCCACTCCAGGAAAGATCTTCACAAAGCTACCCACCTGTGAAAATAGCCCATGGTTTTTAGTCCGTGGTTGACAAAAGTACGATAAATTATTTGTGTTGTTGTGGAGCTCTCTCTCTCTCTCTCTCTCTCTCTCTCTCTCTCTCTTTCTCTCTCTCTCTCTCACACACACACACACACACACAAGAGCAGGCATTTTTTTATAAAAAAAAGCTTTAAAATCCCCTACTCTGGAACACACTTAGATACATCACAATCATAGAAAGTAGAGGAAAGGGGAGATCTAGATTCCAGACGTGGACGATTAGGTGCAGCTTTGTATCAATTATCTTAGGCCTTGGTTTTATCTCCCCAAAAATCAATGGTTTAAGAAAAGAAGTACTATTCAATCTAACAGTATATAATGCTCGAACCAGTGAAAAAAAGTAGTGAGGACCGGTTCCCATTATCTGAAATTGAAGATGAGAGAAGAATTTGATTGTTCAGCCCATTTTTCTTTTAAAATTTCCCTAATGCTAAACAGCCCATTTTTCTTTTAAAATTTCCCTAATGCTAAAATCAACTCCACCGTTATGTCTCCCATTTTTTGTGTATACAATGGGATTCATTCATCATACCCGGAAGAACTCTTTCAGAACCTGTCATGTCCAGATAGAGATGGTACGGCAGGGACACAGTATACACGGGTACCACAGCTTGAAACTGGAAAACAAAATTTGGTACTTGTACTGTCATTGTCCACCACTGAGTTGAATGACAAAAGTTACTGCAATTGCAGATCTAAGACATTGCACTGAGGTCCTAAAATCAGGGGTCATGATCATCTATCTGGTCACAGTGAGAGTTGACCCACTTAGGATGGGCACTACAAAAAGAACTGGAAAAGGGTTCATATCAACTTGGATTGATACTGCTGCCTATCAAATTGATAATGGCTTTGGCTCACAGGAGCATAGAGGGATAGCAGTATATTTCATGCCTACACTACTGGTGAATGATAGTCACATAGTACTAGACAGGGCGGAATGTTAATTGGTATGCACATCCGCAAGGTTTTGCGTTTTGTTTGGGTGATGAGTAGGTGTTGGCAGTGAACATGATATTGAGCTGGTAAGATTGACCATGGGTGGGTTTCAGCGTCCAATTAGATAGCAACCTTTTGTTTTGTTTTGTTTCTTTTTTCTTTTTTATGAAGGTATCTGAAAGCAAATTCAGTCTCTGTCTAGTTCACCAGTGAGCTAGACTGCATATTTTTCGATGCAATGCACTTTGTGAGAAACCACATCATTTGAAGCTATGTTAAGGTCAACTAGACTGGAGAATTAGTTTATAGCCCCAAAACCATCCTGATCAGGTGTCCCTGGAGTTTAAAGGACGAAAAGATTTAACATTGTAAAAATATAATGTGCTTCAATCCAATGGTGAATGCTCCTCCAAATGTCATCAACGTGCGGCTTGAGCGGACTAGAGTGATTAGCCTCACGGACTACTGCTATTCACTACTGGACTGATTCTCCCAAATTTTTTCACTATAAATTTTGATTTTCCTGCCTCAAAAATCTTTTTTTTTTCCCACTAGGCTTATTGTCACAACCACGAGGTTGCAGTCTCAACTATCAAGTCATTTTAGTAAGAAATTTGAAAAAAAAAGTTTGGGTCATCACTAATTTGTTCTGAAATCTTCTCACCCCCATCCTTTTGACTAGTGGGGAGCCTGAGTGGGCCCACAGAGACTGAAGACCATTCTTATCAGACTGATATTTCACCAGTAATGCAAAGGAAAATTTACTTAGGTGGTGACCTTGTTCATATCAATCCATGATGACAGATTAAAAATCTTCTACATAAGAATGAATCGCCAAGCATTCTACTAGAATTCCAGAGCTCCTTACCTCAGTTTTTCCAGACAAGATCTCCTCAAACTGTTTCACCAGCTCTGGAGGAGAAGCCCTGTCAACCTCAGCACCCAATATAGAAATAGGGGATTTAACCTCTGGAGACATACAAACCATAATTCATTTATTATTATTATTATTTTTTGAATAGTTACAAAACATAATTCATAAGGTGGATTGAAACAAATTAAAAAGTTTGTCAACTCATTAGATACAAAGGCAGGAATAGAGTAAAATCATGGACTGGATTTTGGAGTGTTGAGAAATTAAGATGCCTGCCTTTAATGTCATCGACAGTGACACGTGAAGGATGACACAGCACTGCAGCTTGGATCTCACCAGCCTTTGCTAATTCCACAACTACCTTGGCTGAGAACAATGTAAGAAATTGAATGTTCCAACAGCATACACTATAGAAGGATTTGGGTCAGTTTATAAATGGAAAAATAACCAAAGAGTTGCACTGTTGTCACCTTTAAAACATCATTCAACTAAGTAAAATTGTTGGGGAGAAAAAACAAAAAAGGGGGTAAAAAGGCCACGTCCTCCATTATTTATTCTTCAACTTATGCAGAAGTTGAGAGACTATATGAGCATGAGCATGTCACCTGGTACAAACACCCAACCATACACAGAAGGAGGAAGAGAGAGAAGGGAAAAGAAAACAGAGTGGTCACACTGATTCTGTCCGGGGAAACAGATCGGATGCCTACAATCATACCAGTAGGGAATATTCCATGCATGATTATTTGTACCAGGCCATCATATCAAGAGCTTACACAATTGGACCATGGGCCTCACTTGTACAAAGTGAAACCAAAGCTAACCATGCATTTTCACTGGTCGAGCCTTCTTATTTTCAGTGGACCAGATTGTCAATCTGAAAGGCCACGGTGGACAGAGGCCCTAAATAACCCCACAACACAATCCTAACCACCAACCGATGGTTTGCAAATAGAAGGTAAAAGAAAGAACTGTCGTTTGACAATCAGCATAAGAGAGCAGAATAAAATGCCAAGATCTTCTAATCAATGTCATTTTAACCTACTCTATTACACCAGGTTGTTAGATCAATGGTCTGGATTACCAAAAATTTCAAGGCTCCAGAGACTGTTTGTCTTTTGCCTGAGGATTATACCACCCTTAAAAGATCATGCCAAAATATTCCAATGTCTGAAGTTGCGTGAAATATATTTTGTTGCAAAGAAGGGGGGAGAAACTTACCTCCCCAGCAAAAGCCTCCAGCCCCAATTGCTGCAAATCCTTTGGTTTTCAAATCAGCAATTACTGATTTTGCATCTTCATATCCTTTATCCTACAAGAAAGCACTAGGCATTTAATAATTCATGCCATAGTGTTGCACTTGAAAGGCAAAGGGGAAAAAACTACAGTTTCAGTACATATTGAATGATCTTTCCAACCATTGTTCAGTGCCACACCTCAATCTACCTAGGAGTTCGATGCCCAAATAATGTTCATACTTCATAGTGATGCACTTAAATGCATGTCAAAACTGTAAAATTTATGAAAGAGGCTAGGGTAGTGAACAGTCAAGCCTACACCAAGCACAAAGGGAAAGCAATGCAATGTTGCTGCAGTCCAGGCAAGTTGCTGCAGTCCAGGCAAGTGGCCCTTGCCCACAAAATGCACAAACCACAATGCAATCATGTAACTATGCCTTCTTAACCTACATCAAAATTCTGGTCAAGAGAACATTAGTCAGATGAGGCCCAAGCCCAGCCCACTTTGGACTGAATTTGGGTTGAGAGTTTAGGCTAAGGAGCCGGACTTGACCAGATTTTCTGTCACAACAGTTGAAAGAGGCCAGGCCAGAGAAGGCTAAGTTAGATGCACTGGACAGACTGGACCACATAACTGACACAAGAGGACCTAATACTATGCAAAATGACTGGTTAGGACTTAACTTTTAGGCCATGGACAATAATCATATTGTAGCGGGTATAGTTTAGTGGAAAAAGCATGTTTCGTTCGATTAACAAGTGAAATAGATAAGGGATCTTTCGTTTTGTTCCTATTCTGATAAAATAAACTTGATTTTTTAAAGGGGTTTAACCCCTTACCTCTCAATGCCATATTTGAGGAAGAACATACATTCTCGTGATTTGTATCCAAAAGTCAAGTCAATTAGAAATTAAATAACAAAATAGGATTCTGGAATTGAGAAGCCTTTTTTTAGTTGAATTTGGACTAGAATATTGGGCCATTAACTAGGTGTGCTGTGCTTGCACAAGCCATAACCAAGCTTATGCTTAAATTCATGGCAATTGGCAATGAAACCAATGATTAACATGTGAATATTCAAAATTTGACATTAGTTGTCAGCAAGTCAGCATAGGTCACTAAGAGCAGAGAAACCAACCGTCCCATGAGAATTTATCCAATCATGAACGGGCTTCTGAGGATCATCAGGTACATAAGGATCCCCATATAAAAAGTCAGGAACCACCACATAGAATCCAGAAGCTGCAAATTTGTCTGCAAGCTTCCTTAAAAGTAAAATGTTACCGACATCAGCCTCAAATGAATAAATATTTTGTGCATATAAAGAATTGAACAGAAGGATAATGGCACAATCACCATTCAGAAAAAGAAATAGGACAATGGAACAATAAACAAAAATGGAAATTGAAATCATATGTAATGAAATTGAATGCGATTGAGTAAACATTTCTCTACATGACACTTCTCAACAAAAACAGCATCTTCTGAACCAAAACCTTTACCTACAAGAGATGCAAGCTCATGACACACATATTCATACGCAGATGATCACAAACAAGAACTGCTTCAGAATAAAGGTTTTACAGAATCTAAAGTACCCCAGCAGCTAACGGCAGACCCAGAATTTTCGTTTGGGTGGTGCGGTATATGGTCAAGTGAAAAGATTAAATAATAAAATTGAATTTTTAAGATCTTATCAAAGGTGTTTCTTGAATCACAGGGGTGCAGTGTTAACACTTGGGTCCGCCTGTGCCAGCAGCTTTGTAATACTAAAGAGAGGGCCCTATCCTTGTTAAGCAAAGCAGATATAAGTTTAACAATTCTACTGTATAAGAAATTTAGAGGGATTTCTCTTGCAGATATATTGAACAGGGAGATAATATCATAATAATGGTGGGAAGACAATTGAGCCAATAGTGAGGATGGAATGGTTTCCTTCTCCATGTAGGATTTGGTTGGTTATATGGTTTGGACGTCTTAAGGGCTGCAACTGAGGCCTAATGTGTATACGGGTCTCGACCAAGCTTGTAGAACTTGGACTCGTGGTCTGAATCGGTTGCTCTCAAGTCAAGTTCCCTTGGATGATCAGATCGAGTTGCACCAAAAGCTCAAATGAAGCTAAAAGTATTGGATATAAAAGAAAGTACTTGTTGTATGTTAATAGTTTTTTTTATGAAGTCTTGTAGGTGTGTCCAATTCGCCCATAAAGAATTCATAGGACAAGAACCTACCTATTTAATATGCAAGGCTAAATGTGAAACCCAAATCAATTCCAGTGTCCAAGTTCATGCTGAATTCAAATTAGGTTCTTATTATATTTTTCTAAACAATGCGTTGCATTTTAACATACTATAGGACACTCCTGTAGAATACTCCATTTGCCCAGTTGTGGAAAGTAGGCAAAAGTTCTGGTACCAATCTGGATGAATGCGGGTAAAGTAGTCCAGAAGAAGAGAACGATTCAACTTGCTAATTAGACTATAGGAACGTTGACAGGCAAGAGCATGGAGTCGGTCAATACAATAAAAAGAAGGATGGTTAATGTAGCCTGTCCATTGCATGGAGTTTGTCAATACAATAAAAAGAAGGATGGCTAATGTTAGGTAACAAAAAGGAAAGGCGATAAAGCTAAAGAGCACACTCACGGCTACAAACTCTATTAAATAGTAAAAGCAATGCCATAAATGGAGTAGGAATGGCAGTAGTCTATAAGGATTTGATATAAATGATCCTAGGAGCAAAAGGATTGGGTGAAAAACTTATCGCAATTCAACTAGTGCCAAAGGAAGATATACTTCATATCATTAGTGACTATGCACCCCAAGCAAGATAATTTTGAAAGGTGGTTTAATACGAGAAATTCTATTTAGTGAAAAGGTTTTCCTTGGAGGGGATTGAAATGGGCATGTAAGAAAGGGTAGTTGTGGTCCTTGTGGATATGAGAGAGTTCTTGGAGGACAAGGATCTGGAGAATGGAATTAGTTGGAAGATACAATGTTGGAATTTACATTGACATTTGACCTTATAATAGCAAACACCTACTAAAAAGAGAGAGAAGCATTTTACCTATAAGAGTGGAAAAAATAGGAGCCAATTAGACTTTTTTCTACTTAAAAAACATGACCAACTCATAAAGGCTATTATAAGGTTATTCCATGAGGGAGATAAACCACACAACATAGGGTAGTAGTTTTGGTTTAGATGTTTGTATTAGAGTAGAAATAGAGTAGTAGCAAATAAAAGGTACCCTAAAACAAGGTGTCAAAAATTGAAACAAAAAATGACAACAATTAACCATAAGACAATCAAGGAGGGAAATGGAACTTGGAGAGAGAAACTTAGTAATGTGGAACCAAATTCCCGGATGCAATAAATGGGTTGCAAAAAGAGGTGCTTGGAGAGTCGAAAAGAAAAAGGACACTATGTTAAAGATGTTGGAAAAATGGCCTAGAGCACCATTATTTTGGTCAAATTTTGAGCCAAAATAAAAGTGGGACCCACTTATCCTTTTAGGTGGGAATACATGGGAATGTAATCTACTCCATGAGTAGATTAAGGACATGTATTGGGTTGCTTTAATCCATTAAGGAGTGAATGAGAAATTGCCTCCTAAACACCACTACTTGAACATGTTAAACTTGCTTCTCATATTGCTTGGGAGCAAAACATTCTTTAGGTATAAATATGTTTACCTTGGTAGTTTAGGATGAGTCCCAAGGGGCATTCCACTTTTGTAGAAGAGGGAGGACCTAGACCAAGGTAGGGTCACCACTGCGTGTGCCTGGCATCAAACCAGGCTTGGGCTTCACACGCGAGTTGGGCCTGGCTCGGCCCACTACCCATTTATTATTTTTGGAGTGTGTGTCCATTCGCTTTTGAATGGGTGTGTCCAAAGAAGAAGCATCTGTTCAATGAACAATCACTGTTCTAAACAGATGTAGCCCCTATGAAGAGACCTGAAGCAGGCTATAAATTCATCTAGATCATGCCCTTTTGCTCATTGCATTTCTCGTCACTGTTGCATTACATTTTCAAGTCATCAGTCAAGAGAGCGTCCTGCTACACTTTTGGTTTGCCTGTCACTCAATTTGTAGTGCTGCAACTGTTGTGAAATTGACCATTGTATCCTGGGAGACAAATGCAGTTGAAGCTCGTAAGCACCATTGCGGAGGCGAAATTTGTCTTAAGGACATAGTGTTTAATACTAGCCTTGATCAACTACGAATTTCTAGATTTACTAACTTCAACAACAGAGTATTGTTTTTCTGCCTTCAAACAGTAAGTGCATTTACATTTATAGATTACTGTTTAGTTATTGTTTTGTTTCTCTTTAGAGCAAACTGGTTTCCTAAAATACTGAACTATATCTATTTGTACTCAGACTAACAAAAGAAACCTAGCACTGGAAAAAGTTTGAAAGAAACTGATAAAAAGTTTCATAGGGGACTAGGAAAATAAATTATTAAATAAATAAAAAGGCAAAAGATAAAGTTAAAAAAGGAACAAGTGATGCAAAGTCGACAAAATGTAATGACCTAAGTAATGAGTTGGGAACAAGAAAAGGAGAGAAATCTTCAAGCTGGTAAAAATGAAGGAAAAGTCATGACTTATGTCATATGTATAAAGAGCGACGACCAAAAAACTTTAATGTAGATAATGATATTAAAGAAAGTGGAGAGAATAAAGAGCAACCAAAAAAAAAAAAAAATTAAAAGTAATGTCAATTGCAACCACTACAGAATAACGTGCAAGAAAGTTGATAAGATTTGTGGTACCTCAAATTTGGCGCTTCATATCCTACAAAAGGTGAAATTCAAAGCAATGAGATAAACAAGCAAACACTTGTTGAGAAGCAAATTATCCAATGGGAAAAATAGAAAGAAACCCCAACATTAATGGTGATACTGATGCCAGCAACAATTTTTATAAAAACAAAAAATGTAACTCACAATAGGCATAAATAGAAAAGAAAAGGGAATGGCAAAGATTATTTTCCTTCAATTGACCCAATTAAAAGTTACCAACTTCTTAAACAAGAAAAAGGAAAAACAACCCTATGCTGCTGACCACATGGGAATCTTCATGAGAATGGCTTCAAATGGCCCAGATGGGGTCATACTTCTAAAATTGAACATTTCATATCAAACCCCACACCATATATAGGCACCAAACAAATTCACACCAACTGGTATGCAATGTACCATTAGATTGGTAATCTGAAGTTGATTGAGTTAATCACTTCTTCTAAACATTGGCAACCAATGGCATATACCACCCTAATTGGGGCGAATCTTGCACCAAAGCCTATTCGTTGTGGGGCTTATGACACAAATAGATTAGATCAAGCATCACAAGGTCCCATGGGGTTAACTCCATAGAATCAATTTTCAATAAATAGAAAGCATGAAACAACAAAACGAACTATCCAAAGTGAAAGAAGCAAGCGCGCGCAACACACGCATATACTCTTTTGGTGTGGGGAGGGCAGTTTGTTTTGATGTTTCACACCTGAAAATAAAAAACTTCCAAACTAGGCATACAAATTACAGAGGGGAGGCGGTCCTGTAAGGACCGTCCTTATGGTTCGCACGGTTCGGAATGCCCACTGTGGCCCACTTTATGACCCATCCAAATTGACCACTCATTCATACCCCCCTACAGGCACTGAATCCCATGAATTTGAAGTCAATTAGATTGACTTCAAATTTGATATGTAAGTTGGCCTCACTTGGATCTTTCAGTCCCCCTTTTTCCCATGACCAGTGGGGTCTCATGGTGGGCCCCAATAGGCGGTCCGCATAGTAAAACGTAAAGGTCATAAAGTGCCTATAAGGGGGTTATGAATGAGTGGGCCACAGTGGGCATTCTGCACAGTAAAACGTAAGGGTCATAAAGTGCCTATTAGGGGGTTATGAATGAGTGGGCCACAGTGGGCATTCTGCACAGTAAAACGTAAGGGTCATAAAGTGCCTATTAGGGGGTTATGAATGAGTGGGCCACAGTGGGCATTTTGAACGGTGCGGACCGCCTATTGGGGCCCACCATGAGACCCCACTGGTCATGGGAAAAAGGGGGACTGAAAGATTCGAGTGGAGCCAACTTACATATCAAATCTGAAGTCAATCTAATACCTCTAACCCCTTCATCCATGGTCCACAAGTTTAATAGCTTTATATCAAAGAAGAAAAATTGACCCTCAATCCAACGGTCTAGTTCATCCGAATCTATGCAAATTCATGGGATTCGGTGCCTATAAAGGGGTTATGAATGAGTGGTAAATTTGGATGGGTCATAAAGTGGGGCACAGTGGGCATTCCGAAGGGTGCAGACCGTAAGGATGGTCCTTACAGGACCGCCTCCCATTAAATAAAGTGTCAAAAAGAACTAGCAAAACCAAACATGGAAACCCACATTTTGCAAAATCCATGGCAAAGCACAATATGTAGGACTTGTTTGTGCAATAATTCCACACTCTGCTAGGATTTCTATTTCAATCGGAGAGAGGAATCTTGCATTCGTACCCCGCATATACGAAATCAAATCCTTCATATCGAGGAAAATCAGTTCAAATTTTTTACTTTTCTGCTAGGAAAATGTTTTTTTATTAGCACCAAATGTTAAATATTTAGAAAATAAAAACAATGGAAATAAACACCAGTCACAATTATTAGTTGTTTCTTATATTTTATAGAGTTTCTTTTATATACCCCCCTAGGCTTTATAGAATTTTTAAATAGGCCCCTGTAGTTTTAGTATTTGCATATACCCCCCTGTCTTTTCAATTTAATACCTTCCATATCCCCAAATTCACTAGTCATAGCAACCACCAAAAGATTTGTGTTGAATTTTTATTAAAATGACAACTTTGCCCTTAAATTCATTAAAAAAAAATATGTATGTCATTATTTATAAAAATATCATTATTTTATCCCAAGTCCCAATAGTCTCTCTCAAATTCTCCCATGCACACAACACCTAATCATGTATTTGAGACTTTGATAAATGAAATTGGGAGTCGTGCATGGATTGGGTCAATTATAACCAATTATAAGTACAAGTGTAGATTGTCTTTGTGATCGATTTAGATTTGATAAAATGGGCCCCGTATTCATAAAAATGGGTTTATGTAGGGTTACTCTCTCCCGCAAAATGTACTATAGTAATTGTTAATACTACAAGCTTTTAAGAAAAATAAATCTAAGCTTTTGAAAATATGCATATATGGATAAAGAGACGGGCAAAAATGTCATTTTACTCTAAAGAACTTATGGTGATCGTAAAACTATTAATTTTGGGACATGAAAGGTATTAAAATGAAAAGGCAGAGGGGTATGTACAAATACTAAAACCATAGGGACCTATTTACAAATCCTATAAACCTTAGTAGGGGTATATACAAAAAACTCTATTTTATAATGGGTGTTTCACCACTATTGCTGCATATCATCACTGAGTCTCACTACCCTTATCTCATTTTCTTACTGTCATTCAACATCAAAGTCAGCAAAGGCTTTTAAGCTATATATATTAAAAAATATAAAAAATACAAGGGCCGGCCCTGGCCTGGCCTGGCCTAGTACTGTCCAAGCCCGGCCCTCTAATTAAATTCTGTCCAAGCCTGCCCTTGGGCATTTTAAGAAAAACAAAACCCTCATTTCAGTGGCTTTTTGAGGGCCCTGCAGGACCCCCTTGTCAAGGGGCTGGATAGACAGGCCTAAGGGAAACTACACAAAACAAGAACATCCACACACTGAATCAGAACTTATTACATGGGTATCATCAAAGCTGGACATTTTATATATATATATATATATATTTCATGAAGCAGACATCCCCATCATCAAATCAATCAAAAAGACAAAAAAAAAAAAAAAAAAAAAAAAACCAACCAACACTCTCACAACCCCATATCAAAATTTTCCTTGATCAAGCATCAAAAACTACAAATAACCAAAACCCAAGAAAAAAAAAGGGTGATATGGATATTTACCAAAAACGTCGGAAATGAGGAGAGTTACAAACTTGGAATCTGGAGAGCCTGTGACGTAGGTCTTGAGGCCTCCAAGCTGCTCTACAGTCCCCACCCCACATGCAGAGATGAGGGCTGGAGGGTTTTCACAGCACTGAGAGCTTGCCATGTCTGCTACACTGCAAGGAACAAAGTGAAGTGAAAAAACTGTTAGTGGCCGCTGGCCAGCCTTGTGGGAAGAGTTGCTGTGTCTTGTACAAAGAGCCAACGAGTCAATGACAGAAAGAGCCAAAGCGTCAACGACACTAGGCGTCATGGCTGACGTATAAAACCAATATTTCAAACTGCGGGCTTAAAGTATTGTTCAACTAATGTTTTTTTTATCGTTACAACGCACCCTCCACGGAATGAAGTTTGGTTGGCCTTAATCAGACTAGGCAAAGTGGAACAAAACCAAGAATGAGTTCTTTTCTCTAGCAAAAAACCTGCAATAATCACGGATATATATATATATATATATATATGGAAGGTAGGATTCTATATACGTTGGGAGAATATATGGATGAGATGAGCGTCCATAAGTTGGGCGGGGGGATGATCAAAATTAGATTGAAAATCTTTTAGCTTAATATATTATAATGGGAGTCTATAAGTGGCTTTGGTTAAAATTAAATTCAAAACCTTTCAACTTAATATATTATAATAGGTGTTTTATGTCATATGTTGTTAAAAATAAATATCTAAGGTAAATAAGCAAAAATGATAAGCAAATAACCTCCTATTTGATGGAAATTGCATAAGAAAATATGAGAAATGAATACCTAACTATGACCCTAACAACTAAATCATAAAAATAAAAAAAATAAAAAAAATCAAGGTTTATATCTTTTACTACTCACCTCATATCTTTTATACTTCACCTTTTCAATAATCTTTTGGCGGGTTTCATACAAACATGAATCCGAATTCATTCTGTAGGTAATCTAGTGCCAAGCTCAATTCGGAATGTTGTCTGTAAAGTATGACATGAGGCTCTAATTTATGGCCAATTGAGATTTAAAGCCAAGTTCAGTCTTAGTCTTTGAATCCATTGTGTAGTTAAGTTTGGAGTTGGCAACCAATTACAAAAAGTACTTGTACACATTTAAAAGTATTTGTGCTCATTCCGCTCATGTGCAGTGCAATGTGCACAAACAGTAAGCAAACGATGATATTATTAGGCTTATTTACTTCGCAACCTGAACAGCCCAACTCGTAAAAATGTAAACATGGTCCTTGATTTTGGGCCCATTGACAATTAACACAAGAAGACCCATCAAGTACAAATTGGAGTCCGGAATAGCCCTGAACCGAGCCCAACCCATTTACATCCTCATACCATGAGCAAATGCACATAATTTTTTATATTATTTTTTGATACCAGCTAAGGTAGCTGGGCCATTGAGAGATCCAATTGATACAGTAGTGAACCACTGGGAGAATACCACCCTCAAACACAGGGCAGAGGACAACTTCCACACACAATGAAGCAGACTTAGGGATTGAATACTGAGCAGTTGGGTGAGAACATGACTCCCAACCATCGAGCTGGCCCTTTATACTCAAGCAAATGATCGAGTTAAAGCATCTATCGGGTATGTTTGAAAGAAAGAAAGTGCTGGCGATGGCCAACCTGAGGCATACCCATATCCAGCACGAATTTAAAAACACAATCTCATATCCAAACTAAGTCCGACATGGGCCATTTCTTGGGTGCGGGCTTTCTTCCCTTGTGCGTGGGCTCTCTTCCCACTTATGTGGGCTTTCTCCCCCATGTGTGTGCAGGTTCTCTCTTGGTCCGAGGCCCCTTGCCTGGTGTACCAAAAAAAAAGAGAGTCCAACGCCAGCCGTAATTGAAACATGTCATGCCCAAGCCCACATATTCAGTCAAAGCTTTCTATTGCTAAAGTAAAAGCACTACTTGCTTGGCCAAGTCAGGCCGGGCCCAAATTTCAGATTTGGGCCTGACCCACATACTAAAACATAAGGTCTAAACCTGGCCCAAAGCAGGCAAGGCACGAGTTGGGCCTGGGCCATGAGTACCCCCATGCATGCACTACTGATGTCCCTAACCAATAGAGCCGGACCGAAGAAAAAAAGGGTATAAGACCATACCTAACAAGAATAGAATGTGCCAAATCAAAACATTTGACAGGGTTAAAAGTTCATTAGACTTGGCAGTGATTTTTATTTTATTTTATTTTATTTTGTGTTTGCCATAGACCCAAATCCATAACCAAGTTTAAAATATTAACATTATTTTCTTATTTGGGTTAGATCCTTCATGTAGTCAATTAAATGGATGGACACCCATGCACATCCTCGCTCTTAGCACAGATCAATATAATATAAGACCAGATTTCAATTTAAATTATGACCAACAGACCTCAAAAACATTCATGGCGACTGGGCTTAGGGATGAAGGTCCTAAACATGGCAAAAGAGTGAAATGATTATTTCAGAATAGGGGTCTCAGATTTTAAGCACTTAAAAATTCTCTCATTCAAAATGAGAAGAGTTTTATCCTCCCAAAAGATATTTATTTGAATCAAGATCTCCACAATTCATTTTCCCCTGTTGTCAAATTAGAGCCATTGCAGTAGCCATCTTTCTTAATTAATGATAGAACCTGTCCTCCAGAGCATAAATCACCTATTTCCTTCAAAATATGGATACCATATATGAACTTTTATGCCAACATTATTAATGCAGGTCCGATCAATTATCAAGGTAGTCCCATTTTGCTAATTTGGACTAGGCCATTTAGTATTGGAGCCGAAGGATCTTATTCAATTGATTGTGAAACCCATTTTTAACACCATGCCGCCATATAGAGAGTGAGGCCATCTGTGCTGGAAAACCAATCAGAACCTCATGATATTAAAATCCAATCAATGGGAAAATGGTAAATGAATATCCGGCCATCCCCCTAGTGAAGGTCCCATCAATATTTTCACCTCATATCCTTCATTCTCAGCTCTTTAATAATCCTTGAGCCCTTTCCGCCGTGAATTCCTATGTATTTTATGCATAGGGATGGCCCCATTATTGTTCGTCTCCTGAGATTGGTTTTTTTTATTCTGCAAGAGAGATTCAATGCTTGGACCCTCATACTGAAAACAGTTGCAGAGCACATCCAATCTCAGCGGGCATGTCACACTAACACTTGGCCCCAAATTGTGAGGCACACAAACATCTCACGGATCATAGTTCTATCCTTTCAACATTCACCTGATGCATATAAAACGCCAAATAGTTGTATTTATCATATAGCAGTAGTTCCATCCTTTTTCAACATTCACAAAAGCGGTACATGCAACACTACTAAGAAACCGATAAATACTAGAAATACGAAAGGGTAACGTCCGAAACCGACACATCCCAACTCTGCATGGAAATTTAGAGGATAGGGTTGAATCTCACTAGCAACACTTAAATTAGCATCACGGCCATTAGTAACAGTCATCCAAGATTTACTTACTAAGGCAGACCTCTCTCCTTACTTAATATGCTTGGTAAACCAGGCCAACATGTCCTCATGGGCTTCTTCAGCCTTCTGCACAGCACCTGCATCATCTACACTGTATCTGACAGTCCATCCATGAGCAACTCCAGGAAAGATCTTCACAAAGCTACCCACCTGTGAAAATAGCCAGTTGCTTTTAGTCCGTTTGGCATAAACACTCTCTATTTAAGAAAAAAGCTTAAAAACCCCTCCTCTGGAGCACAGAGAGATCATCTAATCACAGTGACAGTTGACCCACTAATGATGGGCAGAACTGTAAAAAAGTTCATAACATGGATGGGTACTACTGTCTCCCATATTGTAATGGCTTTGGTTTGCAGGAGCACAAGGGGATCACTATATATTTCATGATTTAGTCTATTGGTGAATAATGGTCACATAGTATCAGACAGTGGTGCACGTCCCCAAGGTTTTACTTTTTGTTTGTGGTGGCAGTGCGGTGGAAGTAGGTGTTGGCAGTGAACATATTGATCTGGTAGGATTGACCATAGGCGGGTTCCAGCGTCCAATCAGAGAGCAACTTCTTGTTTTTGTTTTGTTTCTTCTTCTTCTTCTTTTTTGAATGGTAACCGGAGAGCAACTTCAGTTGCTGTCTAGTTCACGGGGAGCTAGAATGAATTATTTCCATGCATTAAATGTTGATCGTGATTTGGGTATTAAACTCGTGATACCCGAATATGATGGAAAACTGAAGCCAGATGAATTCATGGATTGGTTAGTGTGTGTTGAAAATATTTTTGCACACAAGCCCATAATGGATGGTCATAAGATTATTTCGCAATTATGCTGCGATGTGGTGGGCCGACTTGTAAAAGAAAAGGAAAAATCAAAATATTGACCCCGTTGATACATGGATTGAGATGAAGAATTTGTTGAAGCAAAAATTCCTCCCTGTGAATTATTCAAGAGATCTTCGGTTTAGTTTTCAGGATTTGAAACAAGGTTCCAAAACTATTATTGAATATTCTAAGGAGTTCCTAACCATGCATGCTCGTCGTGGTTTGAATGAGAATGATGATGTGTTGGTTGATCGATATTTTCATGGGCTGCGCATTGACATACAACATATCCTTACATTCAAGAATTTTGATAATGTTCATGAGATCATCCAACATGCCATTAAAGCTCAAGACACTGCTAATTATCAAGCCCGAAAGTTTAGTGTGTCTAAATGGGCTGCACAAAAGACCCCCGCAAAGCCAGACTTCAATCCAAGTGCCAATTCCTCAGAAAAGTTTTCCTCCAAGTCCGAAGATCAGAACAACTTCACATGTTTTCATTGTAAGCAAAAGGGTCACCGTCCGTTTGAATGTCCAAAAAGAATAACTTTAATAGAAGGTACACAAGAAGAATCGGAAACAACAGATGATCCTAAAAGTGAAGAATCCGATGAAGTGGAGGAAATAGCAGCTGACTTCTCTTGGTGCAACAAGAGTCTATACCCACTGTTGAGAAGAAATGATTGCGAAAAAATATTTTCTGTTCCACGGGTACCGTTCATGGGCAGAATTGCACAATTGTTGTTTATAATGGAAGTTGCGAAAATCTCATCTCTCAGTCCTTTGTTGATTGCCTCCACTTGAAAGTTTACAAACACAATTGACCTTATTTTGTTAAATGGTTGATGAAAGGTGATCAAGCACATGTTCGACATACTTGCAAAGTTACTGTTGCCATTGGTACAGATTACAAGGATACAGTCTGGTGTGATGTGCTTTCTATGGATAGTGGTGATATCTTATTGGGTCCACAAAGACTGAAGCCCATTGTAATCAGAGTGATTTCACGAGTAAACTGATCCAATGCAAATGATGTAATTAACTTAGATGATTGACCAAGTTCAATTTAAACCTCAACCAACAATGAACATAAATCCATGATGAGAAATCAAGAACTTAATTTTACATAACAATACAATCGCCAAGCATTCCACTGAAATTCCAGAACTCCTTACCTCAGTTTTTCCAGATAAAATCTCCTCAAACTGTTTCACCAGCTCCGGAGGGGAAAGCTTGTCAACCTCAGCACCCAATATAGAAATGGGAGATTTAACCTCTGAAAACATACAACCACAATTCATTTGTTTTTGAATGATTACAAAACATAAATTCATAAGGTGGATCGAAACAAATTAGAAAATTTGTCAACTCATGAGGTACGAACTACGAAGGCAAGAATAAGTAAAATAATGAACTAGATTTTGAAGTGTTGAGAAATTAAGATGCTTGCCTTTAATGTCATCAACAGTCACGAATGAAGGATGACACAGCACTGCAGCTTGGATCTCACCAATCTTTGCTAATGCCACGACTACCTTGGCTGAAAACAATGCGAGAAATTGAATGTCAGATGCATCTAACAGCATACACAAAAGTTAATAAAGTAAAAAATAATCATAGAGTTGCGGTGTTGTCATTCCTTCCTAAAACATCACTCAACTAGGTAAAAACCGTAGGAAAAAAAAGGTCCACCACTAGTTATTCTTTAATTTCTCCAGAAGGTGATGAGACGGACACACACAGATAAAAACAAGGAAAAAGAAAACAGAGAAACTCATGAATAGAACTCTTCTAAATAGGAAAAAAATCCAAATCCTTCAAATGGTGGCAGAATAAATAGTCAGGAAGGATAATGATCAAATGGCCCACATTCATGTAGGAAAAAACAGACTGAACAACTACAATCCTAAAAATTGGGAATTTTCCATCATAGTCGTCATTTCTATTTCGTTTCAGCTGAAATGGCCGAAAATTTTCATTTCAGCCATTCTGCCAGAACAAAATGCATGCCATAAAGTTTCGGTCCGGATTTCGGACCATTTCTGCCTGAGTCAATGATTTTGGCCATAAATCGTGGATTTTGGCCAAAATGGCCGACAAAGGGATTTTTTTTTTCGTGCAGAAAAGATTTAACCTTAGCAGAAAAGGGGGGAAAAGGAAAAACGAATAAGAACATGAAGACATAGAGAAACTGTTAAGGGGGGAAAAAGAGAGAATGGGTAGTTGCACTTGCCGCCATAGCTGTCACCTCTGATGCTGCTGTTGCCGTCATAGTTGATGCCATCTTAGCCATCGCCTCCACTCACCCTCCCACTCTTCCCCTATCTTTCTCTCTCCTCCTCTTTTTACCCCTTTACGTCAAGATTTGGAAACAGTCTTCCAGACCAAAACACAAAATAGGGATTTATGGGGAGTTACAAAAGGGGATGGGCTTGGGCTTGGGCTTGGACAGGGCGGTTCATTAGAAATAAGAACTGGGCTTCGCTGCGCGGGTTTTATAAAAGGTGAGGCATGGGCTACTGGGCTTGGAGCAGATTTTGTAAAGAGAGTCTGGGCTAGGGCAAGTTTTATAAGAAAGGGTCTGGGCCTGGGGAAAGCTTTATATAATTATTCTCTAACTATATACATTTTTTTTGTTTTTAATTATAAAATTATTATCTATTTTTATTTTAACAAAAAGTAACTCAGGAAAATTTTGCCAAAATTCCGAAATGCTAACGTATTTAATTTTGAAGGCCAAACCGAAATGGGTGCCGAAATGGAATTGACAACTATGTTTTCAATCCACGATTATTTGTAGTAGGCCGTTATATCAAAAGCTTACACAATTGGACCGTGGGACTCACTTGTACAAACTAAAACCAAAGTAAAGCATACAGCTTTACTGGTCAACGATTATTATTTTCAGTGGATCAGATTTCAATCTGAAAGGCCATGATGGATAGAGGCCCTAACTATCCCCACAGCACAATCCTAACCACCAACTGATGGCTTGAAAATAGAACGCAAGAGAAAGAAATGTTGTTTGACTGTGACATTCAGCATAAGAAAGCCTAATAAAATGCTAAAAGCTTTTAATCAATGTCATGTTGACCTACTCTATTACAACAGGGTGTCAGATCAGTGGTCTGCATTACCAAACAATTCAAGGCTCCAAATACTTGGTATCTTTTGCTTGAGAATTATACCTTGAAAAGATCATGCCAAAATATTCCAATATCTGAAGTTGCGTAAATTATTTTGTTGCAAGGAAAGGGGGAGAAACTTACCTCCCCAGCAAAAACCTGCAGCGCCAATTGCAGCAATTCCTTTGCTCTTCAAATCAGCAATTACTGATTTTGCATCTTCATATCCTTTATCCTACAAGGAGGAGGAACCGAGGAAGGCATTTGTTACTGAATGGAAAAGGAAAAAACTACAGTTTCAGTATTAAATGAATCTTTCCAACCATTGTTCAGTGACACACCTCCATTTACCTAGGAGTTCGATGCTTAATTCATGTCACAGTGCTGCACTTAAATGTATGTCAAAACTGTTAGGTACATGAAAGAGGCTACAGTGGTACACAGTCAAGCATGGGCTGAGCACAAAGGGAAAGCTACACAATGATGCACACACCATCCAATCATATATCCATGCCTTCCCGACCTACATAAAAATTCTGGTCACGACTCACAAGCACATTGGCCAGGTCAGGTCCAAGCTCAGCCCACTTTAGACAGCATTTGGGTTGTGTTTTTAGGTTAATGAGCTGGGCCTGACTTGATTTTCTGTCACAACTCACAACGGTTGAAAGAGCCAGGCTAGGGATGCATGAGTTAGATGCACTGCACTTCCCAGACCACATAATTGACACAAAATGACCTAATACTATCAAAATAGCTGGTTAGGACTTAATTTTTAGGCCCATGGTCTGAATTTGGGCTTGAATATTGGGCCACTAAGTAGGTGTGTCGTGCTTGCACAAGCCATAGCCCAGCTTCTGCACAAACTCATGGCAACTGGTGATGAAACCAATTATTCACAAGTGAATATTCAAAATTCGACACTAGTTGTCAGCAAGCATAGGTCAATAAGAACAGAAACCAACCGTCCCATGAGCTTTTATCCAAACTTGAACGGGCTTCTGAGGATCATCAGGTACATAAGGATCCCCATATAAGAAATCAGGAACCACCACATAGAATCCAGCAGCCGCAATTTTGTCTGCAAGCTTCCTTTACAGTAAAATGTTACTGACATCAGCTTCAAATGAATAGATGTTTCATACATATAGAGAACTGAACAGAAGGATAATGGCAAAATCACAATTCGGAAAAAGCAATAGGACAATAGTGCAATAAAGAAAAATAGAAATTGAAATTACCTATAATGAAATTGAATATGATTTAGTTTAACATTTCGTCTACACAGAACTACTCAACAAAAACAGCATCTCGTGAACCAAAACCATTTTATCTCCAAGAAGTGCAAGCTCATACATATTCATATGCAGATCATCGCAACCAAGAACTGCTTCAGAATAATGTTTTACAGAATCTTAAGTGCTCCAGCAGCTATTTCAATACTTGAGAGAGGACCCTTTCCTTGTTAAGCAAAGCAGATGCAAGTTTAACAGTTCCATCATATGAGAAATTGAGAGGGGCTTCTTTTGTAAATATATTGAATTGGGAACTGACAATGGTGGGGAGACAATTGAGCCAATAGTGAGAACTGAGAACGCACTGGTTGCCTTCTCCATGTAGGATCCAGAAGTTTAATATGGCTCGGGTGTCTCAAGGGCAACCAAGGCCTAATTGTATAGCGGCTCTTGACCAAGCTTTTAGAACTTTGACTTGCGGTGTGAATTGATTACCCTAAAGTCAAGTTCACTCAGATGAGTTGGACCGAATTGCACCCAAAGCTCAAATGACTTTAATATTTAAAAAACATAAAAACTTCGTAAAAAATTGAGAAACCATATCCTGTTATCAAGAAAAAATTTGCAAAACATATCCTTTGTCCTTTTTGACTTGTAACTGCAAAAATATCTACGTTCAGAATTTGAGTGCTTGTGGTTTTTTATGAAGTCCTGTAGGTGTGTTCAATTCACCCATAAAGAATTTATAGGGAAAGAATCTACCTATTTAATATGCAAGTCTAAATGTGAAATCCAAAACAATCCTAGTGGCCAGGTTCATGTTTGGATTCAAAATAACTTTTTATTATATTTTTCTAATCAATGTGCTACCATTTAATATACTATAGTATAGGACACCACTACAGAATCCTCCATTCACCCATTTGTAATGAAAAGTAGGCATGGGTTCTTGCACCAATCTGGATGAGTGCGGATAAATAAGTTAGTCCAGAAGAAGAGGAGGGTTCAACTTGCTAATTGGTATATATGAAGTTTGATAGACCAAAGCATGGAGTTGATTAAGTTAATGTAGCATGTCTATAGGAAACAAAAGGGAAAGAGGACAAAGCCAAAGAGCTCACTGAAGGCTACAAACTCTACTCATCACATCATCAAAGCCTTGTCCCAACTATATTGTGGTCGGCTACATGTATTTTGTTTCTCCATTCCGATCTATCTTGAGCAAAATCCTCATATAAGTTTCATTTCTTCAGATCTATTTTTACTACCTCCATCCACATCCTCTTTGGCCTACCCCTTCCCCTTGGTGGCCCATCAACTTTCATAGCCTTACCGACAACAAACGCTACTATATAGTAAAAAAAAAAAAAAAATGCCATAAATGAAGTAGAAATAGTAGTCGATAGGATTTAATATAAAAGATTGTGAGAGCAAAACGAATGGGTAATAGACTTATAGCAATTAAACTAGAGTTATAGGAAGATATAATTCATATCATTAGTGCCTATGCAACACTAGCAAGATTAGGTGAAAGTGTTCAAATTTGCATGTACGAAAGGTGAAAAGATTTAATACAAGAAATCCCAATTGGTGAAAAGATTTTCTTAGGAGGGGATTGAAATGGGCATGTACGAAAGAATAGTAGAGGGTATGATGAGAGTGCATGGAGGACGAAGATTTGACGAAGTGAATGAGTTGGAAGACACTGTTCAAATTTGCATTGACATTTGAAATAGCAAAAACCTAGTTTAAAAAGAGAGAAGATCATTTAATAACCTATAAGAATGGAAAAGATAAGAGTCAATTAGACTTCTCTCTACTTTAAAAAAAATGATCACATATTATTCTGATAAAGTTTGACCACACAACATAGGATAGTAGTTTTAGATGTTTGTACTAGAGTAGAAATAGATTGGTAGTAATAAAAAATGCCATAAAACAAGGTGTGAAAATTTGAAAAGGAAAGTGATCAAAAGAGAGAAAAATAGAATTTGGGGGGAGAAACTCCAGTAATGTGAAACCAAATGCTTGGCTCTATTAAATAGGTTGCAAAAGAGGTGCTTAGAGAGTAGAAAGGGAAAAGACATTGTGTTAAAGAAACCTGGTGGTGGAGTGTAAAGGTCAGAAAGACATTCTAGAGAAAAGACATTGATACAAAGTTTGGTAAGGGGCTAGAAATGCCAAAATCTATGAAATTTATAAGAAGGCAAAAGAAGACGTTAAAGTAGTAAGTGATGTAAAGTCGAAAGCATATAATGACCTATATAATAAGTTAGGAACAAGAAAAGGTAAGAGATTTCAAGCTGGCAAGAATGAGGGAAAGGAAAAGTAATGAGTTAGGTCATGTTAGACGTAGAAAGAGTGACCATCAAAGAATTTTAGTGCAGGACAATAATATTAAAGAAAGTGGAGAGAATAAAGAGCAAGCAACGTCAATTGTAACCACTACAGCAAAAAGTGTAAGAATGTTGATAAGATTTTTGGTACCTTAAATTTGGCGCTTCATATCCTGCAAAAGGTAAAATTCAAAATAATGAGATAAAGAGCAAGTGAAAACCCTTATGATGGTGAAATAATGCCAAACACATCTCAAAACAACAACCCAAACACCCATTGAGAATCAAATAATCCAATGGGTAAAATAAAAACAAACCCCAACATCAATGGTGATATTGATACCAACGACAATTTTACAAAAACAAAAAATTCAGCTCAGAAAATGCATAAATAGAAAAGAAAAAGGAATGACAGATTATTTTCCTTCAATGGATACAATTAAAAGTTACCATCTTCTTAAACAAGATAAAGGGAAAATGATCCTATGCAGCTGACCACATGGGGATTTTGATGAGAATGACTTCAATTGACCTGCATGGAGGCCATACTTTGAATCACACCAGCTGGTATGACAAACACGATTAGATTGGAAATGTGAAGAAGTGATAAATTTCAAAGTTAACTATTGACTGAAGTTAATCACTTCTTCCAAACATTGGCAACCAACAGCATACATAACTCTAATTGGAGTGAAACTTGCACTAAAGCCTATTAATAGTGGGGCTTATGACATGAATGGATTGAATCAAGCATCAACAGTCTCATGTGGGTCAACTAAAGTCATCTGCATGGAAACTCCCACAGGGCTAGCATCATAGAATCAATTTTCAATAAATAGAAATGAGAAACAACAAAACAAACTATCCCAAGTGGAAGTATCTATAAATAGTTTCTTTCGTTTTATTTTGGTTTGTGGCATACAAATTACAGAAAGAAAAGCAATGTTTTAAAATCACAGGTAAAGAGGCAAGTTGTTTCTGGTAGGCCAAAGAGTGGGGCATAAGCTTTAACGCAATGAACACACCTTTTTAATAAATAAATATATAATTACCTTAAACAACAATCTATAATAAAACTGTAGCAGTATGTTTATTTTTAAGCCTTTTTGTTGACTAGGGTTGAAAGTTAATCTAATTACAAATCACTTATATTTTTTTAGAAAAAAAAAAGTTCTTGAAATTACAAACAGTCCCTATTTCTTCATAACAAGACGTGTTGAAGGGCATATTGCCCAGATATTGAGCATGACCGAAGAGCACACTTCCTCTTGGGTGTATGCCTCAAATATGCGTCATACAATGAGACATACACCAAGACTTGAGGCGGGAGGCATGAAGCATGGTGAGTTTTTGAGAGGCCCCTCTTTAAGGCAAGCCTCAAAGGCATAAGCACCAAATGCTTCTTAAAAACACTTGAGAAAAAAACAACAACCACATGAGATCTTAAACCCATGAGAATGTGCATCTTAAATAGAGCACACAAAATCAGTGCTTAAAAAATCAATATTTAAACTGTGTTGCCCCCAAAAGAAAGTTTGTTGGACCATAGGATGGTTAGTATTGAATTTACGGTGTGTCAGGATTTTCTTTTTAACATTTTATGTACAATTAATATCTTCAAATCAAAACAAGAATTTTCTCCCTTTTTCTGGAAAGTTTACTCAAATTAAGAATTAAATCACATGCTATCTAAAGAAATATAATTCCATCGTCCGCTTAGTAAATAAAGATTTATCTATCTCATTTTCTCTTCAGGTTCATTTAGAAATTTTTAAGTCAAAGGCCTACAGAATAAACAAATGAACATGAACACAAAGAAAAGTATCAAAAATTGTGACACATGGTTAGAAATAGTGGGAATAGTATCTTAACAACTACGTTTGACCAATTCACAAAAATATAACAACCCTTCTTAAAAAAAAAATGAAAAAGTAGCACCGAGGATGTGTGGAAGAATATAGAAGTGGTATCAACAGCAACAATTTTCCCAAAAGAAAATATAAAAAAAAGAAAAAAAACGCCAGTGGCAAAATCTTCATCACAATACACAACCATCATTTCTACTAAAGAAAGAAGTCATCCTCAGATAAAATAACAAAAACCCCAATAGAATCCCAATAACTCATTATCAAATAAAGCGTCAAAAAGAACTATTACAAAACATGGAAGCCCACAATTGCAAAACCCATGCAAATCACAATACGGAGGACTGGTTTTAGAAGGATCCCACTCTCAGCAGATTTCTGTTTTGAAAGGGAGAGAGGAATCCTGCATTCCGACCACTCAAAATCTTCTCTTTCAAGGGGAAAATCACTTCATTTTTTTCCACCAAAAGAACAGAACAGTGGGCTGCACGGAAAATCAGAAAAATTTTCCACTCCATCATGGAGTCCTCTCATTGAACAAGATCAACCCCAATTAAGCAAAGTGAAACCAGCATCATCAAAGCAATAAAAAAAAAAAATCAAAAATAAAAACCCACCTAGATTTCCACAGCCAAATATCAATCTGTCTTAGAACAAGCATCAAAAACTACAAATAAGCAAAACCCAGATGGGAACTCCACAAAAGAACAACACCCAGAAACAGAAAGGCGTACTAGATGAGAACAGCTGATAATGGGTATCATCAAATCAAAACATATTCATGAAACAGACATCCCCATCATCAAACCAATCAAAATGACCAAAACCAACCGACATTCTCACAATCTTATATCAAAATTCTCTTAAATCAAGCATCAAAAACTACAAATACGCAAGACCCAGATAAGAAAACTCATTTACAAAAGAAAAAAAACCCAAAGACAGAAATGGTGATATGGATATTTACCATAAACGTCAGAAACGAGGAGAATTGCAAGTTTCGAATGAGAAGAGCCTGTGATGTAGGTCTTGAGGCCTCCAAGCTGCTCTACAGTCCCCAATCCACATGTAGAGCTGAGAGTTGGAGGGTTTTCACAACACTGAGAGCTTGCCATTACTGCTGCAGTGGAAGGAACAAAGTCAAAGTGAAAGTGAACTCCAGAAAAGTTTGAGGGGAGGAGGAAGAATGGCCACATCTTATAGAAAGAGTTGAGAAAGAGTCAAGGACACTTTGCATCGTCATAGATGACGTTTAAACGGCTGTGATGTAAATCAGTAAATGTGAATTTATCACAGATGACTGAGATGAGAATTGGTAAGAGTGGGAAGGTATTGTGGTCATAAACCAACCAGCTGTGATTTGTGGTGAGGATTGAAATCACAATTGAATAAAAACAATATAAATGTTGGATTCATGGACCTGTTGGGGACCGAATAAGGGCATATTAAATTTGTTAGAAATAAATTTGGGCTGGTAAGCCAATGGGTCTCATAATTGTAGACCCAAATGTAGATTAAATTATTGATTGAACGCACATTTGTGCATTCGGCATTTTGAAGAGAAAGTGAGGATTGAGGAAATGGTTTAGTGCTCAAGTAAAATCTACTTCCAGTGCAGCCACCATTCTTTGAGCAAAAGCACAGTATATGAGTTGAATTTCTCTCAATTCCGAAAAAATATACTTTCCTTTTTTCTTTTTCTTTTTTTGCAGGTGGGAGCGGTTTTATTTTCCCGTCCAACAAGAAAAAAATCCACCAAACTAATTTTCCTCGGACACATAAATATTAATAGGGTGGAATCAAGAAATTCTCCTTGGGAGACCTCAATGTTGAAACAAAAAAATAGTACTTCTTTCGTTGGAGGGAGGAGAGGCAAATGTGGAAAAAAAATCTAAGAAGTTTTCCATTAAAAATGGGGGATTTTCAATTTTTTTAGAGTGGCCATGTCCCCCCCTAGGCCCTAGCCCCACCGTGGTTAGTAGTTGGTTCTCTGGTTGTTTAGGTGGGTGAGCCGATATTAACTAAACTGATGGCCCATATGAACGGGGCCCATTTGTTTTTTATTTTATTTTATGGAATTGCATTCTAAAAAATATAAGAAATATATTTTCTAAGTAGCTAAAATTCAATGGAGAAAATTTTTTATAAATCGGAATCAAATAATCTTCTCTCTGGTGGAAAATGAATTAAGAAGAATACCTCGTCATCTCTCTAAAAAAAATCCCTTAAGAGTTCAGTTCCATGTTAGTATACGGGGCTGAAAGTTGTTTATCAATACTTAATTTCCTTCCAGTGAGAGAAGAGGAATTTTATATTGACCTTAGTAGGAACTCAAGTGAAATAAGAGCTCATTTAACCTTAAATTCCTATGTAATCTATTACTAACAAATAGGGCATAGAGAATTTGGCCTGAAAAGTTTGATAAAAAAAGCTCTGATATATTCAATTGACATTTAGAGCCAAGTTCAATCCAAGTTTATGGATCCATCGTATAGAAAGTGTGGTCTTGATTGAGCCTATAACCAATTACGAAAACAGCAATAAGATTTGAAAGATGCTGATTAAGCTCGCACGCAATACTATGTGAAAAAACAATGAACAGAAGATGATTTTAGACTCATTTACTTAGCTACCAGAACAACCCAACTTGTAAAAAGCCAAGTATGGTCTTTAATTGAGGGGCTGTTGACAATTAACACAAGAAGACCCATTAAATACCAAGAGTCCATAAGTAGACCTGACCTGAACTCAACCCACCTACATCCTTATATCATAAGCAAATGCGTGTTGTAAAGCGCATGTAGGGCATATGTGAATGAAACTATAGGGTTGTCAATGGACCAGGCTGAGGTTACTTGTATTTCGAACTAATCAAACCTAAAGCTTATCTAAAACTAATGGACTCAGCGCTTGGGGCCTATTGATATTAGACGTGTGGTCATGAGGACCACATACGTCTAGCATATATTACAAATGACATAATGTGTCAAATCAAAACATGTAATTGGGTTTTCTTTTTCTTTTTTTTTTTTTTTTTTTTGGAGAAATGGTATGAATATTTGGCTATTTAGAAGAGTCACATGAAACTCAAGATAATGACCATCATAAAAAATTTATATAAAAAAGTCCAAAATCAATTAAGATAAATATGGTAATAGAAAAATCCTATCATAGAAAAAGATAAAATAGAGCCCAAGGCAAAGGCATAACGAATCCAACAAGAAAATGGATGATGGTTGATCCGAATTTGGTAAGTGGGGGAGAGCAACATGAAACTCGAGGCAATGGCTGAAGGAAAAGAAAAGGGATTGATACCAACAGAAACACTACAATAGAGAAGAAAACACTATAATAGAAAAACACCACCATAAAAAGGCAAAGGTGTAACATAATCAAATAAAAAATATATATATAAATTGAGGGCTTTGAAAAGGTGCAATGCCAATTTTTTCACATTCCTATGCAGTTAGGGTGTTGAAGGGTTGTGTTGTTCCGGGCTAAGGCATATCCATGCCCGACACGACTTTGAAAATATAATTTGATATCCAACTCAAGTCCAACACAGGTCGTCATAAGCACCTGGACCGACTAGGCCGCTTGTAACATATCAGACCCAAGCCCACATATTTAGTCAATTGAGTTGAGTTGGGAATTCTTCCACTTATTCAAGCTTTCTATTACTAAACTACAAGCACTACTTGTTCAGGTTGAGCCGGACCAGTGCCCAAATTTTAGATCTAGGCTTGAAACCCATATACTAAAAACCTAAGGTCCAAACCCTGCCTAAAGCAAGCAAGGCACAGGTTGGTCCCCGGCCAGGAGCACTCAGCTGAGCTAGCCTAGGAATAAAAATGTGTAATTTCATACATAACAAGAATAGAATGTACCAGATCAAAACATGATTAGAGTGTTTTGGTAGCTGGGTGAAAACTACAGAGACTTGGAAGTGACCAAAAGTTTTTTTTTTTTTTTGGGGTGCCTGTCACGCAAATCCAAAACCATGTTTAAAATAGTACTATTTTTTCTTATTTATGTTAGAATCTTCATGTGGTCTATTAAATAGATATCCATTTCCATCCTTGCTCTTATCACAGATCAATATAATATCAAAGACCACAATTCAATTTGAAATTTGACTAGCTGGTCTCAAAATTCATGGTTATTGGATTTAGGAATGCAGGAACTAAACATGGCAAAAGAGTAACATGATTATTTCCAGTCATAAGCCTTGAATTTAAGCAATTGAAAATCTTTTAATTGACAATGAGAGATAGTTTTATCCTTCCAAAAGACATCTATTTGAATCAAGATTTCCTCTATCAATTTGTTAAAAGGGTCATTGCCTTAGGTCCAACCTATTCATAGTTGGGATCCACACTCTAAAAGGGATGTTTCACAGCTTGTATTAATTAGATCGTCACAAAAGAAGGAAGATTCTGTAGCAATTGAAGAAAAATATGGAGAAATTAAAAAAACACCCAATGATAGAGGGAACATCCTCCTAACAAAAAAAAAAAAAAAAAAAGAAAAAAAAGAAAAAAAAGGAGAAAAGAGAGGATAAAAAAGAAAAGATAGAGGAGACACCCAACTTTATTATGCAATAATGATCCAGCTGTAAAATATACTTCCTAGGAACCTTAAATAAGTATTTATTATAAATACCCCCTGAAGACTAATCTGTTAGTACTACTGTCCATTTGTTTGCATTATAATACAAAGAAATCAAATACATATAATTTATAACTTAAGTGATTACAAATAAAGATCAAATGTGAACCCTTTTTTTTTTTAGGGAAATGGATTCATTTTCCATCTTCTTTTGATGGATAATTATTGTTATCAAATGAGATATTATTAGAGGGCCCTTTTTTAAGACTCTTATAAATGGGAAACGGTCTGGTGAGGACCGTCCTCACCATTATAAGTAAGGACTCATCCCATCCGTCCGATTGCTCAAAGGATCCAACGCTCCACACGGTACACATATAACAGAAGAGAGGGAAACGTTAGAGTGGAAAAACAAAGAAGAGAGGGAAACGACCTAGATGAAAAAAAACAGAGACTGCGCCATTTCGCCGGAGCCAAATCGCGAGATCGATCGCGATCTCTCGGCGTCTCATCTCTCTCCTCTTGCGTACTTTTCATGCTCGGCGTCCCTTTCCTCTCGGCGGCACGGCAAATCCACAGATCGACTCAAACCCTCTCTCCGTCGCCTGGTTTCCTCTCTCTTGGTCTCTGATCCGGCTTGGCCCCAAGCCCTGTTGCCATCTATCAAAATCAGTAGTTGGCTGATTGCAGGTAATGTGGGTTTTTTTCTTCTTCTTTTCATCTCGCCTCTTGTTGACTTGTGAATCGGTCATGTCTCCCCTTGCCCTGAACTAGGGAACACAATACGTCTACCATGACCACAGCAACCATGTGGACTTGTGAATCGGTCATTGATGGATCTTGCCTCTTGCTGGGATTTTTATTATTATTATTTTTTTAATGAATGTCATCAGCCATTGAAAATCCTTCTCATGTAAGGATGGGGACAAGGCCAGTAAGCTGGTGAGGTATAGTTTTTCTTTTTCTTTTTTTTATTTCTAAACCTTCTGCTCACCATCCTCAATCCCCTGCAATGTATTTAGCTGCAAACTTCTTAAACTTCTCTGCAATGCTTCGGTTTCACCTCTTGTTGTGTTTTTGTTTTTTTTTTATTTTTTTAATCCTTCTCATGTAATGATGGGGACAGGGCCAGACTCAGGAATTGGGTATTTTGTGTTTTGAGGAGGGTTTTGGCACAACACTGTCTTGTAAGGGAAACGGTCTTAGGGAGGACCTCTATCACCAACCTCCACATTAGAAGGTGGCCCTGTGTTTCCGGATACAGTTGGGTGGAGGCTAGCAGTTAGATCTTAACTTCACCTTTGATAAGTAGTTTATAATGTTGCAGGTTGGGGTGATGTTCACTGTTGGACTAAATCATTTCTAGGGGTGATTCATGATCTTCATTTAATCAATGTTGCAGATAACAATTTGTATTTGAGTTGGTAGTGTTGGGATTATCATTTCCAGGCGTGATTCATGATCTTCATTTAATCAATGTTGCAGATAACAATTTGTATTTGAGTTGGTAGTGTTGTGGTTTTTTTTTTTTTTAATGTTTTTTGTTGTTGGTGTTTGTTTTGTGCTGTCGAATACTGATGAAGGGGATTAGACAAAAGAAAGTTTATCATGGGGCAGAGATAGACCTCTGTATTAATTGATAGCTTTCAAATTGTGATGGACTCTTATGTTCGTATGTATTGAACTTTATATCCTCTAAGTGCATTCTATTTATCCAAACCTCCTAGGTATATCATAGTTTGCTCTGATTGAAATATTCTGGGGCTTAATGATTTGAACATGCATACACAGCAGAACCCAACAAAATGGTGAAACGAACATGTCGACACCCACCCACAGTTCAGTAGGGGGTGCTCATGCACAGTAGAAATTTTTGCAATGCTGCCCGACTCTCATTTTCGCAATTACTTATGTGGATTATGGTCATTTGTCAAACCATGGCTATCAGTTCCCTTTTTTTCTTTTTTATACTTTGGATTGATATTTTTTTTGTTGCTGGGGTTATTTCGACTAACAATATTATTTGCACAGAATGTCATCTTGTAATACAACCCTATCTGAATTTACTCCAACATGCCGATGTGGAGCTGGACAGATGAAATTATATACTTCTCGTACGCAATTGAATCCAAATAAAAAACTAATCATTATGTGTTGTTAAGGTTTGAAATTTAGCATTAACTATTTTTTATGTGTGTAAAACTTTATGCAGGATGAAAATGGCTGTGGTGCATTTGTTTGGAAAGATGAAGTAGCGCATTGCCAGCTTGCCGAAGCTAATTTAACGACGTGTGAAAGAGATAATTTGATAGTGGTCGTTGAAAAGATAGAGTCCGCATTCTGTGTTTTTATTGAAGCAGAGAAAATTCGAAATGCATATCTCCTAAAAATTCATCATGCTATTATAGCTGCGTGTTGTATTATAATCATAGTTTTCTTGTTCAGCTAGGCATGAAATACATGCTCTAGGGGTATGTTTTCTTTGAAGGTTTAAAAACATGTTTTGTATATGTCGGAACATGGAAGTTATTTGCACAGTTGTGTATATTTCATGTGCTAATTTAATAGGTGTAGATTTCGTGTTATGTTGCTTCATTTGAAGATTGATTCCATAATCTGATCTGATGCGCCATTGGGTTGCTTTTCATGTGGTAGCAATTTAATCTCCTTTGAAGATTAATTCCATCATATTTCTAGGTAGGTCAATTGATCATGCATCTGGCTTAAACTTGACACTCATCTGAATTAGGCAGGTCAATTGATCATGCAAATTTTGACTCCCATCCAACTTTATCCAATATCTATAACGTAGACAATTTTGAAGAACTCAAAATACTACCTCTCTTGATTGCAAGACTCCCAACTTTTCCACACAGGCAGATCATGAGTCCTTTAAAACTTCTATAACCCTCGTGATTGTTAGGCTCTCAAGTGGCCCACAGGACTGGATCATTCCAAATGATCGTTCCAAATGATCGTAGCGTATAGTAATAACCGGTGGAACTGGATCGATCTATGTAGGGTTTATTTATCGCAAAACCTTTCCCAATAAAAAAATCTAGTTCTAGTCTAAAAAAAACTATAGAAATCAAATTTTCTAATTGAATTAAAAATTAATTACAAATTTAAAATATTACTTACAACCAAAGAAAATTAAAATCCTAATTTAAAAACCTAATCTAACCACTAATCTAACCACTGCATCACCATAATTTATTAGTCCAACCTGCATCACCAGATTTTAGGGAAAATTACCGTACGGATGGACACTTCTTCAAATTTTCACCATTCTCCCTTCAACCTAGGTGAAACACAATTTTCACCATTCTCCCTTCAACCTAGGTGAAACACAGGGACAGATGTAAAAAACCCATTTTACTGTAATCATCTTCTTCGATTCTCCCGTGATTTTACAATGGCATTATAAAAAGTAATGAATTTACAATGGCATTATAAAAAGTAATGAATTTACAATGGCATTATAAAAAGTAATGAATTGGATGGAGCCCATTGATAATATAAAAAATAATGAATTGCAATTGTAATGAAAGAATGATTTGTAATTTCTTTATTTTTATTTAAAATTAATTTTATTTTCAACTAACAGTCCAGAGAACAATTTTGATGTAGTTTTTGTATATGATAGGTATACTATGATGCATATGATAGGTCTATGATTTGGTGGTCAGTTCAAATTTTATTTCAAATGCCAGGCAATGTCATTTTTTATCATAATATCTAAATAGTTTAATAAAAATAATCTTTCAATGATATTGTAAAATAATGAATTGGAATTATCACAATAAAAACATTACCAAAAACATAATAATGTATCCTTTTAATGAAAAAATGAATTTTGATTTCTTTATTTATATAATTGAAATTCATTTTATTTTCAACATTTTACTGAATTATCTCCTTTTTTTTTTCTTTTTATGAATGGAAAAGTTTGAGCTTCCGTAGAGGGCTTCTAATCTAGTAACCTGCAGTGTCCGGGAAAAATTCAAAAATTTCATAGAGTGGTCCTGCTTCTAAAATACAGTTTTGAAAAAAATATTCCAGAGAGCCGTCTCGCTATAGCGCCAGAATACATAGAATTCTCTCGCTATAGCGCACAGGGGGCAAGAGGGAATGGTGGTGGGGGCTCGCTACAGCGAGAACCTCGCTATAGCGAGCAGGTCTCGCTATAGCAAGGACAGTGAGGGAAGTTTTATCCAACATTGAGGGCAGTTTCGTCCTAAAGTAAAATCTACAAAGTTTATCCGCATGTGACTTGCTTCTTCTCTCTCACTATTCCTTTATCCGCATGTGACTTGCTTCTTCTCTCTCACTATTCCTACCCACCTGCTCCCATCAATCTCATTCATTTTCCTCTCTTCTCTTTCATTTCCTTCTCAGCTGCTTCAGGTATGATCCTCTTTTATTCCTCTCATGTCTTTTTCTTTTCCCTAAGTAAACTCGTTGGCTGCGGCTTTCATGTCTTGTTTTGGATTAATCCCAAACTCTACCGAGGGTAAAAATCTTGAGCAGTTGGATTTTTTCAAGATTTTAATTTCTTTGTTGGTTGGATGGTTGCAGAGATTTCTCTACTCCCACATGTGCCATCACCCCTCCCAACAACTTTTAGAAAAGATTCCTCCACTTATGTCTTTTTAGAATGAGTTCTTAGATTTTCTTTTATGGGGTTTGTGGGGTTGTTGCTTTTCAAAGAAAGAATTGACTTTTTTTTGTTAGATCTGTCAAAAATAGGAATTTTCACTATGATATTTTTCACTGATTTCAGACTGTGTTGGCTTTTGCATTTCGTCTTCAATTTGTGTTGTGTTTCAATTTGTGTTGTGTTGGGTTATTCCCACAGGGTTGATCTGTTTGGCTGTATGTTTTGTGATAAAGTGCTGTACCAATATGATGTTTCCCTTTAGGATATATATAAAGTGATTTGTATATCATGGAATTTGGTGGATTTTTATGCACATTGTGTTTGTTGAAACAGGGTTGCACCTTATAAAGTGATTTATATATCATGGAATTTGGTGGATTTTTATACACATTGTGTTTGTTGAATCAGGGTTCCACCTTATCTTTTTCCTTTTTATTTTATTTGTACAGTATGCCTCCTAAAACTTACAAAGGAAAGCAACCAGAAACTTCTAAAGGGAAGAGACCAGCTGGGTCTTCCTCTCGTTTCAATAATGAAAGGTTTAAAGATGCTGATAGTGTTGAACGTTTTGAAACAAGATTCAGCAATCGGACAGTGATATTTGAGAGAATAGTTGTGCACTCTGAACTCATCCATACTGGGTTTTTGCATTGGCTCCATCTGAACGGTCTTACGATTTTAATGAACTTGAATAATGAATGCTTTGAAAATTGGGTACGGGAGTTTTACTGCAATATGTATGATGTCAACAATAGTGGTTTCAAGACATACGTTCGGGGGAAGACACTGACTGTAGATGCAAATAGCATTGCCACTTTACTCAGTCTTCAGAGACCTGTTCACATATCCTATCCAACAAATGATATTGATAACATGATGATGCAAGTGAATGAGGTAGCTACAGAGCTGTGTGGGAAACCCACTGTACTGGATAGTCCTGTTCTGAAGATATTTGGTCTCACCACTGATTATCGGTTACTCAACACATTTGTCTGCTACAACATTGAGCCTAGAAGTCATAGATCTGATCTTATCTATTCTCAGGCTTTCCTTCTCTACTTCTTAGGCACAAGCACCTCTGTTGACATCCCACAGGCGATACTGGAATCAATGCTGCAAGTTTATAACGAACCACGAAAAATCACCCTTCCTTTTGGTGCAATGATATGTAAATTGATGATTGAAAAAGGTTGCCAAGCGTACAGTCATGAATTGCCTGTTGCTCGAAGACAGGTAATAGACGGTAGAACCAAAGCAATGTCTGATACACATGTGGCCCGACATCTTCAGAGGGGACAAGCCCCAAATGAAGCTGATGACGACGCAGAGGCAGATTCCATTGAAAATCGTCTCCTTGCGATTGAGAATGCAGTGTTTGATCAGTCTATCCAGATTGAACAATTGGATGAAAGGATGGCAACCGGTTTCTCTGACATTCGTAATCAGCTGACTGAAATGTTCAACCAGCTTCGTCATCAATGAAGCGCCTCCTTTAGAAATCTCCCCATCTTTTTTTTTCTATGTTTTTCTCTTTGTTATCCATGACTATGTACAACCTATGTAAAAAATAAAAAAAGTGAATGGTAGTTTTATATTTTTGTTTAACCCATTGACTGGCTGGATGCACTCCCAATTTACGTGAACGTTCCAACTCCGTGTTTATGACATTTTCAACATAATGGGCCATCCTTGTTTCCAGTGATTTCAAGCGTCAATCTTCAAAAAAATTCCCACAGTTTGGCGCGTATCGCTTCAACTTGTTTTGCTATAGTAAACTCCCTAACTTCCTTCAGCAAAACATTTGTCCATTCCGCAATGTTCTAAGTGTTCAGATATCTGCAACCCAGAATGCAGATTGATAAAAGTACATGACCACCCCTCTCTCTCTCTCTCGTCTTACCACAATCGTGAGGCATCTAAACACCTGTCAACTATCCAAAAAAACTCATTCTCTTTTACAACCATTGCCATCCAAAATTCACAATGTCATTCAATAAGTGAAAATTCACAATTCCCTTTTGTCATTGAATATTAACAATAAACAAGCAACAGGCAATTATCTAAGGGACAATCTTTGCATAAGGGTAGACTTCGAACTTAAAAAAAAAAAAAAAACCACCATACAACTTCCTTTCCCAATGACAATGCTCTCATTCTCTCCTTGACATAAGCAACATTCATCTCAAGTGTCATGTCCATGGGTTGACATCGGAACCGGACACATCTGAAGAGCTTCCTTCAACAGCTGTATTGGTTGGTGCTTTTGGCATTCTTGGAATGTCCACATGTAGATCGACAGTCCCCCTGAAAATAAAACACATGCAACGTAATTAGTGATTTAAACTAAGAATAGGGTCATTTGCTAAATGGGCAATCAATTGCAATGGTGTACACTTTACACAACATAAAGTCAAATTTCTGATATAAAAACACTATTGAAGTTCTTGTGTGTGCGTGTGTTTTTTCCCCTTTTTTTTGGTCTAATTGAAGAAGTGATGCACCCCACATAGCTTTGCATCAGTTGCCTCGCAAGACTCATATCCACTGTAGATTGAGCACTGTAAACCTTTCAAAACTGAAGCCAAACCAAGAAAGATAGGAGCTGGATTCATGAAAGGGACCTCATTCAGCCCTCCTTTCCTTGTCCACATGAAAACAACACCTGTCCCTAACAAACTCCACTTTGGATATGATCAGAAACGCTATTTTCTAATTCAAAATTGAGTCTGCACTTATGAGTCTGCACTTATTTATAAAAATGGGCCGAGCCTAAGTGCTTGAGTAACCCAATGGCCATGACCATGAAAATGTGGCAACCTGTGTCATTAAGGTTTGCATTGTCAAAAATATCAATCTTGATATTTGGGTTTTCTCTAGATATTATTAGAAAACTGTTGCGGAAAATAAATTAATTTTAAGAATAACAAAACTGAACAAATAACTACCTATTCAAAAGAGCTAGGCAATTCCGTTTGTCATGTGAAACACCACGCTGGTTGCATCCACGACAAAGTCGGTCTTTCTTTTGAGCTTTCTCCCTTGACGACTTTAGTCTTTTTGGACGGCCCTTTGTTGTAGCATGAGGTGGTTCAATCAATTGCACTGCTTCACTAACTGCGTCACTAACCATTTTGTTTTTTCCACTTGATGTATGTTCTCCTCCAAGTTCAAGTTGATTCATTTGGCGACACATTTTATGAAGATCAGTTAAAACATTTCTTGCATATTCGTACGTCTTTGAACACATACTTGCCTCATTAGAAACCATGTTGCCCCAATACGACAAATCACCATGCCGGACAATCAACGAGGTGCCACCAGTAGTATTCCCCACGATCAAACATTTGCTATATTTTGTACCATCTCTCGCGTGAGAAGTCCATCTCTTTAATATAAAATGCTCAGGCAAGGTGAAAATCATCTCGTGTTTCAACGCAATAATTATATGACTGCAAGGAATTCCTCGAAACTCAAATAGTTTGCAAGAGCAATTTGCACATTTAGAATCTTTCTTGAAAATGACCCTTTCAGAAGTTTTGCACTTATTTTTCATGGACCAAACATCATAAATGCTCTCTGACGCATTTTCCTTTACAAGTTTTGGAATGGATGATACCATTGCCATGAATTGTACCTGAAACTCATGGAAAATTTTTCTCGAATATATTCCAGCCATTTGTTCCTCCATCTCCAAACCAGTTAGGAGCTTTGGCCTTGTTTGCAAGTTTTCATGCTCCGCTTTTAGCTCTTGATACCTTTGACGAGTAATGGCACGTTCAAAGCGCATCATAAAGTCATGCAAACCACACTTATGTGTTTCAAACTGCTTAAGGAATGCATTGAAACTTTCACTTCTCTGTGACGATGACATTCCCGCAAAAAACATGCCCCTTAAGAAGATTGGTATCCACATCTCACGAAGCGTATACATGTCTTCTAGCCAACTATCTTCTTTCAAGTTATATTGATTTCGTACTTTATTTATTGCATCCATAAGACCGTCAGCATGAATTGCAAGTCCGCCTAACTTGGATGGTAACTTTTGCATAATGTGCCAGACACAAAATCGATGTCGTGTGGCAGGCATAACGTGCTTGATTGCTTTCCTCATCGCGGGATCTTGGTCTGTTACAATCGCTTCCGGTGGACCCGCAAGCATAGCTTCCAACCAACGTCTAAATAGCCACACAAATGAATCAAAACTCTCATTTGATAAAAAACCACTTCCAAAGATGACCGTTTGATCATGGTGATTTACTCCCATAAATGCACCGAAGATAAGATCATATTTATTGGTTTGATATGTTGTGTCAAAAGTAACAACATCACAAAAAACAATGTATGAAAGACGACATAGGTGATCTGCCCAAAATACATGCTTGATTTGATTGTTCTCATCTGTCTCTATAGAATAAGAAAAACCCGGATTCATTTCTTTCATGTATTCAAAATACTCATTCAACATCTTACCATCTCGCCCCTTCTTTGCGTTCTGCTTGTCTCGATGGTGATTTCGCATGTCCTGCTCATTGAAACCAACAGCTCCTGAACCACCGGCTTGTGTGCTTAAGAGTCCCATTTGATTTGCCGGTCGTATGTTATTTTCTTCAAATGCATCTATTAATTTTTTATGAGCTGGAGTAATTTTACGGTGTGAACGAAACACATGTGTCTTACGTGGGGTAGATAAGACATGACTATGTTCTTCAACAAATTTGTTAACAACCCAATGTCCGGTTGAAATTTTTTTCACAACGATCTCCGCTTCACAATTTTCTCTCGTATATGGAACACGCTTCTGTGCCACAAAATCACCTCCTTCCTTTTCTACCCTCTGACCTTGTTTAGCGCACATAAATTGCTTCCAATATACTTCACCCCTCTGTTTTTTATCTGAACCACGTCTAATACCAAAACCAGCAGCCCTCGCATAAGTATTATAAAATTCGTAAGCTTCTTCCAAGTCATGCAAATACATTCCCAACCGTGGGGTCTTATCCTCGTCTACTTCAGGTATGAAAATTCTACTCATGGAAGATGCAGCTGATTCCAACTTCTCATCCATTGAAAAATGTGAACAACAGTCCCAGATTATACACGAAGGAAAAAAAATATTCTCAGAGATCACTCGTGAAGAGAGACATTGTTAGGTAAATAACATAGAATAGTTGCCCATCATATATTCTGAATAGAAAATTAAATAGATAAAATAAAAATAAAGTAAATCCAAAATATATTATTTGAGAAATACCTGAGTGTTTCCATGGTGGTTTGGGTTTTCTTCCTGGTCGGAGCTAGAGAACTCTTCTACCTCATTACCAGCGGGTAAGGTATGAGAGAACAGAGCTGGGTGAAAGGAGATAGGGTCATCCATGGATAGTCCCTCGCGAGCGATTCTTTTGGATCTGCTTTGCAACCACTTGAATTATTTTTAAAATTTTCCTGCCAACCAATGCACCATCTCAGTTGGTTTCTTGGAATGAAAGGATAAAACATGACTCGCCTAAGTTTCGTAATATGGCTACAAATAAATGCAGCCTTGGACGAAGAACCTCAAGATTATCTAGTGTCATCTTTATGAATTCTACTTTGACAGTTCAAGCAATCCAAAGTATAAAAAAAAAGAGAAAATAACTGATACCAATGGTCATTGCATAAAAAGAACTTCAATGGAAAACCAACCTCATATGTTCCAAACTTTCATGAAAAAATGGACAGCATATAAAAATGAACAAATGCCAACTTCTAAATCGCAAGTGTCCGAAATACAAATGAATTTAACCTTGTTATATACACATTATAGTGCATCCCTATGCCTAGGCATTTGATTGGAAAAATCGCCCACCTGCGGTATTGATATGGAAAAATCATCACTATAAAATTAAGGGATCCCAACGTCCAAATGGTATTTGAGCATTCAGCCTCATGAGGTTTGCATTGAACACCATCCTAGATATCTAAAGGTGACAAACTAACCATACAGGGCCCAGCGGAAATGACAAACCTGATTTGTCAAATCTGATGAAGGGAGCAGACACCAAATGTAAGGTCAAAAAAAAAAAAAAAAAAGGTGAACTCCATTGATCCTTCATTTTCTGGCCTACAAAATACAATTTGTCTTGGCCAGTTTAGAGTGGAATTCGGACTGGTCTTGGGCTTGGGTTCAGGTGTTCAGGCTAAGGCCAGACAATTACAGTAGTCTTGGGCAATTGACATTGGAAAATAAGTCAAGAACAAAGTAGTAAAACTTCATCATCGAGCAGCGAACTGGAGAAGAAAGATTACTTCACTCAGTTTGTTAAGCAGATCCAAATAGGCCCATGGTTCTGCTACCATTAAGCCATTGGAATTGGAGTACAAGGCAGCATGATGCACGTTTAGGTGGAGAGAAAAATACAGAGCATGATACACTCTTAAGACAATAATGGTTTTCCAATGAAAGCACAAATCCATCTGCTGCTTTTTAAATGCAAGCAAAGGTTTGCAAAACATCCATATTTGGTTGGCAAGGAAAGAAGGTGAATTACTTCAGTGTGATAATAGTCATTATCTTATTACCAACTCAAAATAAGATTGTCTGAAAAAATTCCAGGCCATGACAGTATCTTGACAACATCAATCACAACTAAACAGATACAACTTTAGAGTTCCCCAAGGCAGCCATGACCTTTCTTATATGTCTTCCCCCGAAGTCACTCAGGTGAGTCCGAACGAAGTGCTAGCAAAGAAAACAACAGGATAAAAAACTCAGAGTAATCAACACAGAGAGTAATTTAAAATTTAAATAGGGATGAAGAGAAAATGTTATATTGATAAAAGAAAAGGTAAATAGTAAAACAATAACGTAGTGAGAATGCTATAGCTTTGATAAATTCCCACCTTCCAAAGTGAAAAGATAAAGGAGACATGATCAATGTTTAGATAAACATCAAACAGTATAATATAATAACAAAGAACACACAGCCAAATTTAGGGAATCTCACATATTCAATTGAAAATAGCCATCACCGTAACATGGAAAAAGAAAGCAAAGATTTCAGAGGCACAAACCCTATTTCTTGAGGTTCTTCTGGCATTCTATTTCTGTAACAAACCCTAAACCCCAAATCCCCAAAAACCACAAGATGAAAAGAAGAGGAAAAAAAAACCTACAATACCTTGAAGAAATCTGGCTTTGGGTTTGACACGAGACTGCAATCTTCTTCTGACCAAAATTGATTTTGATTACAGAAGGTTCGTTTGCCTGTTTCTATTTGTTTGAAAAACTCCAAAATTTAAAATTTCCAAAAACCCCAAAATACTCTCATTTTTGGTACCTTTGTCGCTGTGGACAAGGCTTTCACACACTCTCTGCAGTGTAAAAAAAAAAACCCAACAAGAGGCGAGATGAGAGAGGTGAGAGGAGATGACCTGGTTCGGGTCGGGAGGGCTGCGACGGAGATGATAGGCGAGAGGGGATGCACAGCTCGTCCAAGATGGCTTACCGACGGAGAGTTCGAGTCTCGTCGACGAGAGGGATGACCGAGAGAGAGAGAGAGAGATTGCTTTGGTGCGAATCAAATCGAGCACTAGGTCCGGGATCACTGCATGACGGAAGTGATGGAGACGAGAGAAAGACGTCGGCAAGAGGGAAGACCTAGAGAGAGATCAAGTTGAGACAGTGCCTGGAAGGAGGACGGGAAGGAGGTGGAAGAGATTCGTCGATTTGGGGCTTCTTACGATTTGGGATTCTCTCTCCTCTTTTTTCATTTCCCTCCTTTAGCTATATAGGGACGGAGAGAAACGTTGGATCAAAATGCTAATCGAACGGTCCTGAGTGGTCCTTATATAAAACGGTGAGGACGGTCCTCAGCAGACCGTTTCCCCTTATAAATTATACACTATTCAATTCCAAACAAACAGTCAATTACAATCTCTCTTTAATTTTGTTATCTTGAACAGTCTCTTCAGCTATGATCTCCAACAAAGGTCTCCTTGACCTGCACATGGTCAATCTAACCTTTAACTCACTAACTCCATCATGTTTAATCTCCTACAAATTGAACCTCTCAATATATATTTCTCCCCAACTCTTCACCTGCGGCCGCGGCGCACTCTCTGCAGTCGCCTGCCTGCCTGATGAATTGGCAGTCATCAATAGCCTTGAGTAGAGCCTTCCCATGTCCACTGGTGTGATCACTGAGTTGAGCCTCCCCATGTCCCCCTGGTGTGATCAATATGGTTCCACTCAAATTCATCCTCATCCATGGCAGCGATTGGTTCTGTACAAAAAAAATATATATATATTAGGCAACAATTCAATGGTTTTAATTAAAAGCCATGTGTTAAAGGGAGTAACTACATAGACATAATGGTTTAATGGCACCTCAAGTAGATAATTAACCAAATCTGTGAA
This sequence comes from Persea americana, assembly GCA_029852735.1. NCBI lineage: Eukaryota > Viridiplantae > Streptophyta > Magnoliopsida > Laurales > Lauraceae > Persea > Persea americana. Next base: position 34,708,823 of record CM056818.1, read on the forward strand.
CATAACTAAAACTCACTTAGAATGCTATGACACAGGCATAACAAGCAAAAGCACGTTTATGCACATGCATATCATTGAGGAATATCAGCTCATTTCGCAAGTCACTACTTCATTAGTTAATTCCATGACATTGAAGGTGGAACTCTATTTATAAGATTCAGATTGCACACTAAATCTAAAAACCTAGAGACTGAAATGAGATAAATAATGGATCAAAAAGTTGGATATTTTCATTATAACTTAGAAGCTAGCATGGTATTGCAATATTCAATATAAGAATTACGATACTGAAGAAAGAAAACCCTCATAAAAACATAAAGATGGTGAAAAAGGATATGAACTAGTGAAAATCATTGAAGGAGTAACAAACCTGAAGCCTGTAAGTAACTGTCAGTGGCGAGCAATCTTTGATGGGTGTGAGTCCATCAGAAGACATTAGAGGACTTTATGCCACAGTATTTGCTGATTGACTATGTGACTTCTTCCACACTTGCTCGTAAACCTGAGAGATGCTCGGCTCAAGAGAAATTATATTGCCGACAACTAGTTGTTCCATTCCAGTCAAACCTGACCGATGATGCTATCACAGAAAATGACTATATTCATGCTCTTAAAACCCCCTTATTCCTTGACAAAAAAAAAAAAAGAAAAGAAAAAGAAAACCTTATTAAAGCTTTAGAAATCCATATATATAAACATTACAAATGTCCAACATCCATTAAAACATACTAATTAACCAAAGTCCATACAAAGCCAAAAATACACGTATTCCCTTTCTAACTCAAAATGTCATTAATCCATCATTCTAAGTAAGTTTCAACCCCACAGTGAGCAGCCATTTTCAACATGCCAATCTCCATCGATTAGGCGAGTCCATTTTGCCAAATAACCTGCAGAATAAAGTAATTCACCCCTTAGGAATTTTCAGTCTGAAAATAAGATTAAATAGATATGATATTTTCGTAATAGAAATGCATACCTACAAGGAAGTTCCATCATTTTCGGTAGAAGTAGACTTCTCCAAAGCTTGATCTTCATCAAACGATTCAGACACACGTCCAGAAGCCTCGAATATGTCGCTAAAGTTTAGAGAAAATAAAAGGTATTGAATTAATTTTTACGTGAACTTAAAAAGTGAATGAAGGCAATTATTTTTTGAAATTACCTTGACAAGAGAGCTGAAGAATTGCGCTTGTCATGTGAAATGCCGCGCTTTCGACATCCACAGCAAAGTCGCGATTTCTTTTGTACATTTTCTTTCAAAGACTTAATTTTTTTTGGACGGCCCTTTGTTTTAACTTGTGGTGGTTCACGATATTCTATAACACTAGAAATTGATTTACCTTTTCTACATAAGTCTGATTCTCCTGTTAGTTGAAGTTCATTCATCTCACGACACATTTTTTTAAGTATGAAAGAATGCAAATTGCATGTTTATGAGTCCCCTCAGACATACATGCCTCATTAATGACCATTGTGGCCCAGTAAGACAAATCGGCATATTGTGCCACTAAAGATCAATCGCTAGAATGCACGTGGTTAACTACACACTTGTCATAACTAGTCCCTTCCCTAGTATGCCTACTCCATCTTTTCAAGGTTTTTATTCTTTGGGCAACATGAAGATCGTCTCATGCTTCAAAACAGCTTGAACATGACGGCATGGAATTCCTTTGTGAGAAGTAAATCTTTCAGTAGTGCATTCCTGTAGAAAATTTGAACCAGTCAAGACCAACTCTCTCCTTTTGTTCTAAATATTGTCAAGTTTTATTTAGATAAAGTTCACCCTATGAGTATATGATATTGTTATGGGGTTTTTACCGTGGGGAGGGTGCAAAAAAACACTCCTAAAAATAAATTAGGATGATGGAGCACCCAAACTCTTCACAATGATGGGAGGTCCAAGGACCAAACGGTTCAAAATTGATGAAAGAGAACTCCCACGTCCCACCATAATTTATTTATTTATTTTTACTTTTTATCCCTTAAGTTTAATGATATCATGGAATAATATTTTAGGACGCTCGTTTCCAAAAAAAAAAAACAGAGAGAGAAACCAATGTTGTCATGGAATGCCCTCCTTTTTTTAGTCCATTTTTAGAGCCCGGTACCAGCGTTGTATGCACTTCTTGCAACTTTCTGTCTTGCCACCTTCCTCAAGTCTCATCCTCATTTGCTGTTTTTGAGTGTATTACTTGTCTGAATATTCTGTAATGAATGGTGGACCTTTGGCCTATGTCATCCATTTCTTAAGCATGGGTAATGTAGACTTCAGTTTGTGAGATTTGAAAATCATGAATTTGTCCAGACCAAATAGCCTTCAGCTTGTCACTTTCTACGAGTGACATTCCATGAATGTGACCACTGATCCCATGTTCCTTGATATCATGAAATATGTTTTTGTTGACTAGATGTGAAGTTAGAATCCCAAAATACCTGCTATAGAATTTTTTATAAATAAACTTAGCTTATGAAATTCAGTGAAAGTGCAACTGCCAGTAACTCATACTCTTTTTAAAATGATTTATTTATTTGTTTTATGATGTGGGTATTCTTGAGGTCTTAAGTTAAGAAAACTAATGTGAGTGGTGTCTGCTAAACACAATCAAATACACCCGGAATAAATCTAAGGTGGTTTTGGAGAGAGAGAGAGAGAACAAATCCACACATTGTGCCACCCTCCAACAACTCCCAAATGGTATAAAATGTTTTTATTTAAAATCATAGCCATTGATTCTATCGTATCTTAATTTTAATATTGATCATCATTCAAAATGACTTCTCTAATGAGCAATGAATATCTTAATCATCACATTAGCAATCCAATACATATATGAAAGTAAAGGTTCTATATAAAATCTCCACTCAGCCCATGAATCTCTGAATATTCTATATAACGGTTTAAGTTTCCAACCCTATCTTATTTGAATGAGTTTGGCCCTACAGATGAAATATTATTATGAACCACGTATATATTCATTTCACTTTAACCTTAAATACTCTTACTACTTCTGTGAGATTGGAGTAAAAGTGGTATCTACTCTTAAATTCGTACCAAACATCCAAATAAAATAACGTACTCTATCTTAAATTCAACCTACTTCACCTTCACTTTACCTCATGGGAAACCCATCTCACTTTATCTTGGTGAGAAAAATATATTTTCATCGAGGGACGGTACCTACTAAAGTGCCATACGTCATGCCTGCAACGGGTAAATCAGTTATGCACAGTGCATTGTCTCACTATCCGGACTCCAGTCGACAGACAGCAACTATTGCCAGAAAGGGACAGAGATATTTTCTAAAAATCACTTCTTTTTGCATCATCTCTGCGTTCTTTCGAGGGTTCTTGTCCGGGTTCTGGGAGAGGGGATTAGAATTCCGGGAAATGGGAGGGAATCAGAAACACGGGTTCTTTGAGGAATGGAGAGAGAGGAAAATCAAAGGAACAAGAGCCGATTCTGGGGGAGAAATCCCAGAGATTTTGCATGTCCCCAATCAGATAGAATCAGTTGTGGGGTATGTACAAGAAAGGCCAAGCAAGCTTCTGGAC